>JAFIDM010004315.1:21010853-21041386 GCA_023159025.1 Thereuonema tuberculata
ATAAATAAATAAATAAATAAATAAATAAATAAATAAATAAATAAATATTAATATTATGGATAATAAATAAATAAATAAATAAATAAATAAATCAGATGAAATAGTAGAGAGCTTCTAACTAAAATAAGATACTGGTTGAAAATGGAGACTGAAGGAATGAATGACGGTTAAAAATGGAACAAAAAACTGAAGCAGGAAGTTTCGGAAATTAGAGATTACTTTAATTAAATGTTAAATTTCAAATATTTCGCTATGATAATACATACCATTACAATCATTTAACATTTAGAAACATGAACAATAAGAAGCAGTAATTTTTGTGTAATCTTTAACAACTGAATAAATCCTCAATAAACTAATAACTTTTTACTTTTGAATTCGGCGCAAAACTTAAAAGGCCTACTCCTCTAAGCTTGAATTTGGAGCAATCGAAAGCATTCGATTGAAGATAGCAAAGGGAGTTCTTACTTGCAGTTGTTGCTGCTTTATCATCCTCCAGTTCGTATCTGTTGACGGCTTCAATATCACCTTTCGAAGAAAATTGATATTCTATTTGGATTACAACATATTCATGATGCAGCCCAATCACGGCTCCTAAAACCGGTTTGCAAAAGCAGTAAATGGGTTTATTTCATCAAATGGAGATTGGTTTTAATCCTTACACCTGATGGATCAACTAAATGACTCGATTTGACACCGGAAAATGCACTTAAAATACCTATAAGTATATAAATCTTATCAAAAATAATCAGTCCTTTTTAATAAAGATGTAGTATATCAGAAGTAGCATAAAGCGGAGAGATTTATATTTTATAGGACTCGACAAATTTACAATGTTTACAAAGTCAATTTTTTGGATGTTTACGAGTTATTACTCCATATTTTCAACTAAAAAAAAACTTGACAAAAACCTGAATGATAAAAAATTTGTAAAATAATGTTATGTATTTAAAATTTAACATTTATTTTTAGTGCAACAGTTAATTTTAAAAAAATTAAAAATTGTGTTTCTTTAAAATTATGTGAGATTAAATTACTTTTTCAAATATTAACTGTTGCACTAATAATAAATATTTTAAATACAAAACATTTTACGAATTTTTCATCATTTCAGGATTTCGTCAAATTTTTTTGAGTTGAAAATACCGAGTAATACCTCGTAAACACCCAAAAACTAACTGTTTTTGAATTTTAATTTAATTAATTGTAGAATATTTTGAAAATTACAAACAAGAAAAAAGAAATTCCCGATGCTTCACAAGTTCGTATTTAATTTTCAGAATTTTAGGTGCATTGATAACAGAAATATAGTCTATCAAAGAAATAAAAAGGCTTGCAGTCGCCTGCATATGGTTGAGTCAGGACCTTAAATACTATTTTAATATAGTTTAAAAGATGTGTAATTAACTATATAGTCTACTAATTAGTTTTGGTTTGTAGTCTATTAAATGTGTTTTTGTTAAGTATAATATGAGCTAATAATAAAGATACTTAATACACATTGATACACCAAAGCCTGGTAGAAATATAATCTCAAAAACAAATTGAAAAATATTATGTGTATTAAATATAACAAGTTTAGTTTTTTGTTAATTGTGTAAGGGGTTGAAGTTGTTTTAATAGAAACATGTATTTCGAAGAGGATAACGAAATCGATTCTGACCAAATTCTAAGAAAGTAGGTGAGCGGAGTGGAAAAGAGAAATGGTTTTTGTGGTCACGATGTTAAAACGTCTTCATTAGGAGATCGGCTGCAACAGTGGGAAAATTATCAGTTTCAGAAAAAAAGAAATTGAAGAACTTACGTTAAATTCCTGACTAATAGAAAATTCATAAGAAGTACATGAATACTTTTCAATAATTTCAGTATATTTTGCTTAATCAAAGAGGCAATACACGACACATCTCTAGTTCTTTAACTATAAATAAATAGATGAAATCATCAGCTGTTTTAATTTAGAAAATTAAAAAAATGGGCAGAATTTAAACTAATCATTTCTATTTGTTTTCTGCAATTTTTTTTTTTAATTTTTCTAACTAAACTTACACTTTTTTTTAAAAAAATTTGAAACATTTCATATTGAAGCTCCTTTATATCTGTAACGTATTTATTAATATTTAGGAAATAAAAGTTCACCAATAAGATACTATAGCCTGTAACATATAGAAGACAAATGGGGACCACTACCTACAGAGCAGATTTCGGGTCCCCAGCGGACACAACACACAGAAGAAGACGAAAGAAACAACCATGCCACGACCGGGATTCGAACCCAGGTACTGGCGCATTGGACGCACCAATAAGATACTAGAAAATTTTCTCTGGAATGGATTTCTGGTTTGTTTCTTTTTTTTTTCTGTTATCAAAAAAATATTTTGGAAAAATTCTTGATACTATCCTTTGAAGAGGGGCGTTACTAAATTATTTATTAATGAAATTAATATGGACAATACACAGGCCGCGGAAAACAATTTTGGATAGATTAAAAAAAAAACCTAGCTATTGGTAAAGTGCAGAAATATTGTAGAGCTATGCTATAATCTATTGGCGATATGTTTTAGAAACTTTGTCCGTTTGTCGTGCAGCAAGACATCTGAAGACTTTGGACCATGAATTTATTTGCACGTGAAACCATCCTCATTGTTTTCACGACATGCTTTACAGAAAACCATAAATTTTACTTTTTTGTACAGCTTAACTCAGTGCTCAACAATAGGTAGAGCTTGAATTGTTCTCAAGCTCTTTAACTATCCTCAAAATATACATTTTCATTATTTTGAAACGAAAAGCTAACAATGCGTTCCAGAACGTAAGATCTATTACAGAAATTAAGTTCTATTAAGGATACCTGCACAATTTTTGATGGAAACAATTTTTGTTTAGCTTTCGTGCGACCATGACATTTTCTTTTCTTTCGTATTTGATTCATCGCTGTCATTACCCGTACATCTAAAGACCGTTCTGTCTACAAAGACCCTCTATAATCTTTGTAGATGGATACATGATGACTAAATTGGTGTTTTGTGCTCTTAAATAGAGGTCTTACAAGTGGAGGCCAAACCAGCTTTAAAAGCAAACCACAGCACTGATAGGTGTTGTATCGAAACTGTTGAATCACTGCGTCGTATCTCGGCCGCCTCCACAACTGTTGGTCGATCGCCTACTTTGTTTACAAAACATCACCTTGTCATCAGACAACCCCTTCGCCCTCCTTCTACAGCGACAAGGAAAACTTCTTCGCTTCAGAAAAGAAAAGAAAAAGGCTACGTTATTTATTAACCAGCCGAGCTGTTTAGGAAAAGGTTTTCGAGGCCAGAAGTTAATTGAAGGAAAGTGGGAAATCGAAAATTCTAATTCGAACATTCAAGAAGGAAGGAAAAAAAAAACTCTGAACAACAAAATGGTAGCAAGCATGCTTGAAACTTTTGCAAGAATTTGAAATTAAAATTGTTTTTCAAAATCTCTTATTTCGATGTTAAGAAATTAAAAAAATCTTAAGTTAGTTAATTTGCTGGTCTCATATAACTGTGTTTATAGTAAATCCAATGCTTGTATATATTTTTTTTTCTTATCACTTCGTATATCTTCGTATGTCCTAAGCGAAGCGTTGTCTCTCAGTAGACTACATTCTAAAGATATTTTTGAGATGATTTTAAGATGCACCAATAGGTATTACAATACGCATACATACAATAGGCCTAACACTATTTATATAAAAATATATCAATAATATATATAAATAATTATGACTCTCATAATATATCTATATGTACACATACACATAGACAACCATTCGTATCCATACCTATACCAATACATCCATATAACTACAAATATATTCAGTAGCCTAAACATAAAAGTAGATTTTCTTACTAATTCAAAGAATTTTCAGGAACAATGAAATAAAACAAACTTAGAACTAAAACTTTAATTATCAGTCATGATGCGTGTGATTAATAGGTAATAATCCAATAGCTTACAGTGTTTGTTACAAAATTAACAATGCAATTACATTACAATAAATTATTGCTTTGTTGAAATTCTTTTATGGCTTGAATATTATGTACGGAGCCGTACAGTTTTCCTTTATATCCCTGTTTCCCAACGTGGGGCGCACGCCCCACAGGGGGGCAATTTGAATGTTGAGGTGGGGCAATTGGCAAATGGAAAATTGTTGTTTTGTTTTTTGTTTTTTGGTTCTGAAGGCTAAAAAGTCAGTTTTCTTTTTTTGGGCGTGAAAGTTAAAAAGTCGGTTTTTTTTTGGGGTGTGAAAGTTAAAAAGTCGTTTTTTTTGAGGGGGAGGGGGGGGGGTTGTGAAAGTTATACCTAATTTGGTGGGGCATAGCATACTTTAGATACTTTAGGTGGGGCATAGCACAAAAAAGGTTGGGAAACACTGCTTTATATTATGTTTATCATCTGAGGAGGAGGATTAAATATCCTCGAAACATGTCATGAAGTATTTATATTTATTTATTTTGCTTATCGTGTGTGTTTGGTCTTTATTTAATTAGAACTAAAACATTAACTAGATATAGAGAATGTTGATTTTTTTTGCGATTATCCAATTACATGAGGCATTAAGATAATCGCCTGATAAATTACTACGGATAATAGACTCTAATAACTCTGACAGATTTAAACTTCTGCAAATGTTTTGGGCTTTAGACTTATCGTTTTAATCCCGTTTTAGGAAATCGTTGCCAATTTAACGCAAGTGAAATATTTCTTCTGGATAAAGTAATAGCAATGCAAATTCGTTATTTATTTTCCTTTTTTATATGTTATTTAAGATGGATAGAGGCACAGGATTCAAAAAAAAACCTTCCTAAATAAATATTTTCTTTTAAATAATATTAATGCTGTCTTCCTATTAAATACTGTCCTCTAAGTCGGTAAAAAAAAGAAAATAAGAAGTTCAAAAGAATTTAAAACCTACTTTCCTTACAAATATTATTTCTTAAAAACTTTTTTTTTATTTTTTTTTTAAATCGTGAAGACGACATTAAATTAAAATGTGTATATTCAAAATTTTAATATCTGCTGAGTACAAAAAGTACATTTTCTGAAAAAAATTAATTAAATCTCTAATCTGTACCGAAACTGATTATAACGGGCTAATTTTTGTTAAATCAAACCTCGCGCCTTATTTAACACAAACGAGATATTAACAGAAGAAGGATAAAAATCCATTGTTCAGATTCCAATGCTTTTCTATGGGGATTTTTGTAATTACTATATTTGACAAGAATTATTTATTTAAAAAAAAAAAAAAAAAAAGAAGAGTTCAAATGTAGAAATTAGATAGTTTCTATATACGAATGTACCAGGTTTTCAAGAAAAGATCAATTCAGTGGTTTAAAAGTTATTTGAGGGACACACACACACACACACACAGACTTGATGACCATCACTTTTTTATTGGAAAGTAGACTTAAAAAAACAAAAGCAAAAAAACACATCTTAGATTGCTTAGTGTTAGATTAGCCATCAAGAAAAAAACGAAAAATTACCTCTGGGCAGTTCCTTTTCCATCAGCAATGACAATTAAATTTTGCTGACATTTAGGTTGACGCTATGTCCCAATAGGTTGTTTCCGCGTTCATAAAATACTCAGCCTCATCTGCCAACCTCAAGGATGAAACGTATTTTTTAATCCTTTGGAATCATTAAGAAAAAAACAAATCCCATCATTATTTTCATGGAATGATTTTCTGAATTCGGTTATTTTCATTGACCTATTTGATGCAGAGATGTCTTGACATTTCTTGACACTGTCTTTAGCAAATTATCGTAGGACAAGAGCCTTGAAGCGAAAACTAAAAAATTACTGGTATTAAAATAAATTATATGTTGGAGATCTCGGAGGCATCCGGCATTTTACAGATAAATCAACACAGTTCCAAATATTAGAATGTTTTTCCTCAATGAAATTTGGAAACGGAATTGGAACAGAATTTTGTTAATCTACATCAATTTGATCGAAGTACTGATTTTCAGCCTTAGCAGTTTCTAGAATTTTCTCGAAGGAAATGTGATATCGTCGTATTTCAGTTCCTTAAGATATTTGCTGTTTGAAATACTGGTCTGTTTGATTTTTCGAATGATTTCAGGTAGTCAAGTTAGAAATTAACATTTAATATAAAGTTCTTAGTCTGATTTCCTAAGGCAATGAGGCGTATAAATCAGTATGTCTGTATGTGTGTGTGTTCATCTCAACCAGTGGACGATCTTCTTTAAACTTGTCGTGCATGTTTTGTAACTTCTGGATTTGGAGTTTTCTCTACATCGGAACCCTGTGGAGAAATGTGTGCGTGAAACTACTAAGAATTTCCAAAGAAAAACATTGGAAGCGAAATAATTAATTTCCATCGATACCTAACAATGCATGTCCACGTTCATTTGCGCGTGCTTTTGTATGATTAAAATTAATTGGATTTTTGTAGTTTAAAGAAATAATGCTTTTTTTTTGGTTAATTTCAGAATTTTGGTTAGTTTCGAGTATTAAAATTTGAAGATACTGTTTAATATTCGAAAGGAAAATTATAATTTACATATACAATTAATTCGTAACAAAAATAATAAACGAACTGATATTATGAATATAATTGATGTATTATAATAATTATTCGCAGTCATTATAATAGGAATAAAATGAGTCTCTTGATTTATTTTTAAAAAAGTTAAAGTTTGTTACTATTTCAAAAAGTAATTTCAAATTAAATTATTTTATTGATTTATCATATACTGCTGTCTTACAACAATTTCCTTATGATTTTCTCCGCCCTCAAGCAAAAGGGGAAGTAACGTGACAAGGAAATAAAACTATTCGAAATTGCTAGTTATAAATAATTAACATAGAATAATTTAAAAAAGATATTCCTGTAATACTGTATAAAATAGATCACACAAACTAATTCGTATAAATAAATACTAATAAGTAACTAATAAGAATATTAATAAAATAAACTCAATAGGCCTAATTTAACTTTACATTTTTACTTCTGATGTTAATAATACCTCCTGAAAATGCCTGATTTTATTCCCACACTCATGTGAGTAAAACTGGTCATTGTGAAATTGCGGTAATTATCACAGTGTTAAAAAAAAATACTATTGCATCTTGAAGCTATCAATTTTTTTGTAATCTTTTTCTTTTCTTTTTTTGAGACGCAACGATCTACAAATATGGCTCGGAGATGAAAGGTCTGTGATTATAATTTGCCACATTTAGAAGTTAGGGTCAATTTCCCTATCATCAGTGCACTAACATCTCAACCTCACACTTTGCCAAATAAAGTAATAATAAACTCAGAATTATTTGAACAAACCTCTGCAAATAAATAAGGAAAAAAAAAAGCCATTTTTTAAATTAAGTCCAAAATATCAGTTTTAAACTAAAATTGAAATTTTTAAAAAATGTTAAGTTTTGAGGTTTTCCAAGGTATGAAAATTTCAATATTTGAAACCCAACTCAACTTATACTACAATTAAAAAAATATTAATATTCTTCCAGGTTCCAAAGGGTTTAGGCGATAAGAAAAATTGAGCAAATTATTAAAAGAAATAAAAAAAATAAAAAGCTATTTCTGTGAATACAGAAATTGGTAAGTTTTTATAGAAAAATGTATTCCAATCCAATTATTTTTTTTTTCAAACTTTAAGAGCTTTAAATGAAAGCTTACAAATCTTTTATTTCTTAATAACAATGAAATCGCATTTTCGCAAAGACTTCTTTTAATTTTGGTTACATCTAAATTCTCAAGGAATTTCCAGGTTCCTTTAATTCCTTTTTTCACTCATTCATTTCAAATCGTAAGTGACCGTAAAATATTCCATTAAACAATATTAAAATAATGAGCTCTGAGTAATTTCTCATTTCAAATTAAGATAATTGAAGTTACACGTGAAGTAAGCCAACTGATGGTCATAGTGAATCATAAAAATTAAAAATAAATAATAGTAAATTAATAAATGAAAAATATTTGGAAGTTTTATTTAGGAAATAAAAATATATAAATATAAAAATAACAATTACCTAATAAAAATGAATATTTTAAAAAAAAATTTTTTTATATAATTAAGGTTTCAATTGATTATAAAAACACAAGTATGAGTTAATTTTTTATTTTTTTTGAGTGATCAATTTACACAAATATTTTGTGTACGTAAACTTATTTATAATGTATGTAAAGAATAGTTTAAAATATAACAGCGAAATTAAAAAAAAAAAAAATAAATATTTTAAGTCATTCCTTTTCCTGATGTGTTTACTGTTGACTTTAATAATAACAAATAATAATCAATATTTTTTTGATTTATTAAAAATTCTTTAGTTAGTCCTTCATGTTAACTGAAAACCACAATCTTAAAAATAATAAAGCACAGTTGTACTTTTTCAAAATATTAAACTAAGAAAATACAATAGCCTTTATTTTATTTTAAAAATTATAAAAAACATTTCATATGAATTAATATAACCTTAATTTATAATAATGAAGTGAAAATTTGTTCATTTGATTTTTCCTACGGTCATAGATCTTATCCAATTCTAATTAAGTTGTTATTAATTTTAATAATTAACCAATTGTTAATTTTCAATTTATTCATTAATTATGAAACAGCATTTGATAGAAGCGATAAAAATCAATTTTGGGTAATTTCTACGTAAGATATTCGAAATACAAAGCAAAAATACTAAAACACTGTAGAGTAATTGTGAAATACTTCTAATTACACAGAAAACTTGAGTAACGTATTAATCAAAAGTTAATGCAAGGTTTCTACTTATCCCTAAGGCTTTTCAATAAATATTTGCATATTAGGCATACATATAGAAATATATATTTCTGTAGAACACTGATCTAGTTTTATCTAAGAAATACTACAGTCTGAACTGCATAGCTCAAATTATTTCGGTGTAGTAAGTATTATAGCTACAAATTTATTTGAAATGGAATTTTTACAAGACAAAGCTTACTACAATACTTTATCTTATTGTATTTAACAAAATAGATATACTTACGATGTATATTAGTATTATGGAATGAACTTCAAGAATTGCTTAGATAAAATAATCATACCCACACACACAAATGTTTGGAATAAATAAACTAAAGGAATACAGGATGTTGTGAAGAAAATTGAAAAATATTTGGAAGAAAGGTGATGTATGTGTTTCCTAAATTTTTCATTTCTAAGATTTTTTTCTTTTTTACTAACAAAAACAAAAAAAAAAACCAACTTTCTTTTAATAGAGGTTATTCCGTTATTTCATAAAAGCTTATTGGAAATTTCAGTCAGTTTGTTTTCGAAATAAATAAAAAAAAAACGAATTTGGCTGTTACGCGTGCTCATCGGCTTTGGGAGTTATTAGTCGAAGTGGAAACAAACCGCATTTGGTTCCCACCCCCGAGACAAGGTCAGATGGTTTACCTGGCGTCCATGATGAAACGGAAAGTTTGCCGCACCATTTAACCGCCCGTCTGTTAAGTGAGCCGTTTGATCGTGGATCTCTGCCTTCATTAAACGACGCTTAAGACACTGGACAATGCAGTTAACAAAAGAGCATCGAGATTTTTCTCCCTGTTGTTGTGTTGCTGAACGCGCGTGTTGGGCCGAGGCCAATATCACATTGTCAGCGACCGGTGGATGACGGAAGGCGGACCAGGAAAGAACAGGAATTCCTCCTCCTCCTTTCCATTCATCGGAAGGAAGGTTAATAGAACGCACTCACCTGTCGACAGGACTCTCTTCATGGTCCCGTGTCACTCGTGGTGCACGGACATTCTTATCACTGAACCGCGGACACAACACTTACTACGTACCGTTGGATGGGGCGAGGGGAGGATTGTGCGCGGCTGCTGGCGGGCTCTGTCCTCCGCCACCGCCACAATCTCCATTCTGATGAGCCTTTAGCTGCGAGAGACGAGGGGGTAGTGGGGGAGGCTGACTCGTCGAGGACACTGGGGCCTCCTGGCAGTTGACGTTCGGGTTCTGCTTGCCCTGCTTACAAATACATCAAAAATAAATAAATACCACAAAGAAGAACAAGTTTCTAATGAAAATAATTTAACACATCAATTAAAATTAGACAAGTTGATATTTCATTTCTTTATTTATTTGTTTTTTAACCTATTATAAAAAAATTAAAAAAAAATAGAAAGCACATGACAAAACCTACTGCAACAAAACCTACTGCAAACAAATTGTAGAAGAACATTTTATTTTGCATTAAAATGTTCTTCTACACTAGCTTAAAAAAATAAAACGATATTTGAAAAACGGTTTTATACGAGCTTCTGATGTTACTCTAAATTAGCTGCAAAAAATGTAAGAAAGTAAATTAGGAAAATTGTTCATTGTCTTTATTTTGATTCGACTGCTGCTCATTAGCAAGTGAGGCTCATCAAAAGCCGCCTAATAACCTTTGAACCAATGGATGGGTCTTCTTGAATCTTGGTATGCATATTCGACGACTAGGGAAGATCTAACTTTTATATTTGAAATCTCTTCCAAATGGATCTTTGTCGGAAAATTAGCGAGAGAAGACATTTTAATAAGCATGTAAACATGTTAATCAGACGTGTTAAGGAAAGCAGGCTTTAAGTTCATTTAACGTCTTGTTTTCTATCTAGTTTCATCTCCTTCGTGAGCCTTCATTCTTAATCATATGCTTTCTTATGTGAAAAAAATCTTAATTTTACATTTTACAATTTAAAATAAGTCTAAAGCTTCACTGTTTCCATAGCAACGGTCGTTTAGACAAACCGTCGTAAGCAGGGCTGTGAACGAATTTTGTCGACTCCGACTCCAATCGATTAATTTGTCGCATACGATCATACTACGTTTAAAAATAATACTGTATTGATACTGTATTAAAACTGCAAATGTTTTTGGTTTCAGTTTGAATTCTTCTCAAATAATAAAATAAATCCTTGATAAATTCTTCTAAGAATTCTTTTTTCCTTTTAGAATATTAATGTGGTTTTTTTTTAGAACAAACAAAAATTTATATTCTTAGCATTATTTCTTAAGTGGAATCTAACACTCATAAGAATCTTTCATTAATGATACATAAATTATATAAATAACAATACGTAGTATTTATATATTTACATTAGACGTAGTGAATCTACACAATCTGGGCATTTCGAGAAGTTTCTTTTTAGATCTCTTTTCCAACAGAACAACTAAAGATTAAAAAAAATGTTAGCAGTCAGGATTCTTTATTTCTAATTGCGTAACAAAGATCATTTTAGTTTTATAAAATGATATTTAAATGTTTTTTTAATATTTTTCTTATTTTCGTCTTTTTCATATTCATATTTGCTATGAAACAACCATGCTATTTCTGGCAATACCTTAAGGTCAAAACCCACTTATCAAATAATAATTAAAGTCAAATAAATCACAATGAGGATTTCTGCAGGATGGCATTAATAATGTTTGATTAAATTTAATTCATTTAATGAGTCTCCTGGCTTTTATTTTTACTAGTTCCGACATGTGATAGGCAAATATTCGTTTAATTCTCTATTATTTAATGTGAAGATGTTAAGATCTTCGTATAATTTTAAAATTTTAAAATTTCCAAAATGGAGTCGGAGTCGTAAGGTTTCTAACCGACTCCGACTGCGAGTCGTAAGAAGAACAGGAGAGACATTTTACATAAGAAAATATAATATCAACGTTAATTAAGTAACCATTTCTGCATAAATGAATACCTTATTTAAACAAAAAACTTAATATAGGAAAATAAAGTTAAAAAAACATGCTTTATATGTAAATTAAAATATATATATATATATATATATATATATATATTTAATCTTTTTAAGTTTAATCTTCCATATTTAAGTCACGGGATTTGTAGAAAATCAAACGAGAAGGGCAGTCTAGCTCAATATGCTGTTAAACTTTCAAAAAAAATACATAAATAATAAATATTATTCTGAGATGTCAGTCCTCTCTTATACTTTTTTTTTATCGACTGCAAATGTAGACCATTTAAATGATCGACGAACGGATACAGGCTACAGAAAAAAAGGTTGGATCACGAATTAAAAAACATAAATTGCATGCAATAAAACGTAACAGTTGCACATAGGCAGATTGATTGTAGTTTCTTTTGTTAGAGACATTTGATTAAACTCAGGTTTTCAGTAGCATGTAATTATCAAGACGGCGAGATTTGATAAATTGAGTTTTGTTTTTTGTTTTTTTTTTAAATGAAAGTTTGAATGCCACAGTTTATTATTAAAAAAGGCACAGTTCACGTCTTTTATGAACTATGGTAGTAAGACCACGTTAAAAAGAAAGTGCTGTAATAAACCAATGCACAAAATCTAATTCATTTTTATTTCTCTCTATAGAATTTTCATGCTATTGAAATGTAATAGTTACGTCATCGGAATCGCAGTGGCGCCTCAAAAGCAACAAACAACAATAAAAAACTAACTAAGAAAATATTAGTGAGAAAATTCATATGCCAGCAGTCCGCTGGCCTCAATGAATTTTCGTAACGCGTTGAAAATTCAATCTGTGGATTGAATTAATAATAAACAACAATGGATGAGATCAAGACTTAACGGTGTTTCAGATATATTCCCTTTTCTGTATAGGACTTCTGAATTTTAGTGATATAATTACTAAAGAACTAAGGCATATCTAATTTTTTTGTAAAAAAATCTAATTAAAATCTAATTTTTTTTAAACATTCTTTTTTATCTGATTTTTTTTTTAATCAATTGCTTTTAAGTACCTAAAGTTTGTACGCCTTTATACTCAGAAGAAAGAAAAAGAAAAATTTATACATCTAACTAAAGTTAAAGAATCCCACTTTACAAAAAAATAAATAAATAAAAGTGTGTACAGGCCATAAAGGCCTCAGAACATTGTAAATGTAGGCTCTAGCGATTCTCGACCACTGAGGTGAAGTTGGAATCTAATAGTTAGTATGACGTCCTCCTGCCTTTAACCCCGGGAAAGAAACCCCGGGAAAGATTTTACAGTGGGCTGGGTAAGCCATAGGGCAGTTACGAAAGAGAAACACGCAGGGAAATATAGATCCAACGGCATATGTAAGAAATATAAACAAGTTATATAAGAAATATATAACCAGCGAAATTTTGTATTAATTACAAAATTAGGAAATAAGGATAATTTCAGTTATAATGGATTTGTTAATAAACCCTTACAAATTAAGTGAATTATTAATATCTTGAAATTCTGAACATCTGATTTACCTTAGAGATTCTCTTTTTTTAACGTTATTTCGCTTATGTCATTGAAAATGAAATTAAATATAAGGAAAAGTCATATTGATGATATCATGGCTTTCATGGTCACCTTGATGACATCATTAACGGTTTCACCAATCAACTTTCAGATTTCTTCAAAAATTCACGTTGCCTACTATATTGGCACGCAATCTTAAAAACACTACGTACATTTCGGAACCTCGTTTATCTAGATTCCCTTTTCAAGTGTAGTCCCCCCTGTTAAAAAGATCCTCCCTGGATGGAAGTACGACTGTACGTAGTGTTTTTAAGATTTTTAGACATTTTAATTAATTGTGTGCCAATATAGGAGGCACACGTGAATTTTTAAAGAAACAGGCACCTTAAATAGTATTTATTTTCAGATTTCTTATTCCTATAAAACGATTAATAGATAAGGAGACATCAAAACATTAAAACAAAAAAAAACAAAAATACAGTCGGACTATTTAACGAAGTCGTTTAATCCCCAAAAAAAGTTCGTTATATGGAAAATTCGTTAAATAGAACTTCATCTTTTAAAATTACTTTAAGCTACATAAAACAGATTTAAAATACATAAACAATAAATATTATTAAAAAAAGTAATGATTTTAATGACAGAAAGCCTACATTAACACTTGCGAACTTAAATTTTACTAATAAAGTCTGTTTTTTTTTGTTTTGTTTTTTTGAAAAAGTGTTTTCGCTCATAGTACACCTCGCATCTTTGCAACGCGTCGGATTGTTTCAAATGATGATACGAAGGTTTTTTGATTTCTGCATCATGATCATTTCCATTTTCATCATCTTCATCGAAATTCATAGCTGTTTTGTTTTTATTTTTCACACTGTCCAAAATATCCGATTCAATTAGTGTTTCCGAGGTCTCAAATTCAAAATCAAGTGAAAGATAATCATCAATCAGCACATCATCGTTAATTTCTTCTTTTTCCTTCAGCTACATCCACATTTCTTTCATTTCAGTCTAAGGGAATATTAATAATAAAAACATTTCAAGGAGAAAAAAAAATCACGAAAAAGTTCGTTAAATAGAAAATGCACTTCGCTATTTGGAGGTTATTTTACAAGAAATTAGCAAAATGTTCTTGGTTCCAAAGAAAAGTTCGCAAAATAGAGGTTCGTTAAATAGAGGTCCGACTGTATGTGGTTTTTGAACTTTTCATTGTCTGGAGGAAGATCTTTTGAAATCAGTAAAAATTTGAACTCTTTCCTATTCAAGGAATTTGTTAAATGGGATTTAATTAAATACATCCAAGATATCCAAGATTGTATTTATAAGTTTTTTACGTGAGATTTAAATATTTCCTTTACATATTTGTTCTTGGATTTAAGCTAAAATTACTACAACAAAAATTTTTTTCATGTCTTTGTCATAATAAAGTGATAATTAAACATAAGAATTTAATACAGTATATTCTTTTTAATTGCACATTGCAAGATACAGAGATGTTAAAAACTGTTATTGTGACCACTTGCCAATGTCAAAATTATTAATATAATGAGGCTTGTTTTTTTTTTTAATCTTCATCGAACAACTTTGAAAATTAATCTTTAGAAAAAACGTTCTGGCCGCGCCTTATAGTTTTATAACCACTGTTATAACAATAGCAGGAAAATAAGCTTGAGTTAACAGTGGCCTCATTGCTTAAGTTTGATAATTTTTATAATACTTTAAGTACGGTATTTAAATTAAGATAATCATTCTACACTACACTTACATACAAAACAACTAAAAACAAAACAAAAAAACAAAAACAAATAATAAACTTATATTGGTGTGAAAAAGGACTTGAAATGAAATGCAAAGCTAACAAAGCAAAAACTGCAAGCGCTTTGTTATTTGCTAACAATGAAAGGCTGCGCATGCGCAAAATAGCCAGCTGAGAGAGAGAAGGTAGAAAAACCTTATAAAAACGGAACGATGGCCTCTTTCATTTCGCCCTATCTTCTTTTAGTATCGCCAGTGTCAAGGCTGCCAAACAGACTGTTCCTTGACATTATTCCTTCATATATGGTTCACTTAGACACTTTACTATAGCTTCATTGTATGGAAATTAGCCAGTATATGTCTAACCTTATTCTTAGTAAATCGCCATTTACAAGTGGTGGCACGAATACGTATTGTTTAATAAGTTGTCTGCATTACGGAGCTGGTTTTAAGGGTGTTTTGAAACGTTTTTAAAATAAAATTGTTAATAATAAAAAAAAAGGAAACAATAAACAATTAAAAGATTAAAACCAGAGCAAAGGTAGAAATTGTGATTAGTTTAAGATTAACTAAGAATCAGTTAACTAATTTAAAAAATAAAAAAAGTCTTTTAATCTATATATAATAATTTTTCAAAATTTTCAATGGTTGTTTCAATAAAACGAATTCTGCCAAAATCAAGCTTTTAATAAAAATAAATTTATCAGATGAAATATTTTGTTATGATACCTTTCGAATGAAAGTAAACATTTACATGTCATGTTTAGGAATCATAAATTTATTGTCAAGATTTTTTTTTTTTTTTTTTTTTTTTGGTTTGGCAATATTCGTTTCAAATATTTTAAAAAAATAAAAAAAAAAAAATAAAAAAACATTAAATTAAATATATTACAGGCAATTTTGGTGTACGAACGTTTGCTACAACAAACGTCAGAATTCACTGAAAAATTTCTTAAAGTTGCCAACAGATAGTGCTGCTTATAAAACAAGTTGCCACAGTGAGATTTTGGGAAGTAAAAAAGAAAGAAGCCAACTGGGCAATCTTCTATAAAAATATATTCATCAGAATGAGAAGTCTGAACCTGGGTCGAATCGCGGCGTGGGGTTTGGAGGTTTCTTTCTTCTTCGTTTGTTTGGTTCTCTTCATAGGAGGCAAAGTCTGAGTGCCATCAAACGGTGTTTCGTGGATTGAACGATAGCGCCATTAATTACACCATCGTAGTCTGTGGCTCTAATGATCCGAAAAATGGATCTGAGAATAAAACACAACAACATAAAACATTTTAAAAAAGTGGAAAACTCAACTGATTCTTTATTATCAGTTGTTCATCTACTCTGAGCCGTCGCATGGGCGGGGCGACCGGGGCGATTGCCCTGGGCGCCGCGGCAACGATAAAAATAAAAAAAAATTGGAAATTCCGTTTTTTTTGGTTGTTGAATTGGAAATTCCTGGGCGCCGCGGCAACGGCAAAAATAAAAAAAATTTGGAGATTCCGTTTTTAAAGCCCTACTTTGTCAAAACTGAGTACAGTAGAGCCCCGATTATCCGCGCTTGCCGCGAAAATTTTTTTTAATTACGAACCTCAAAAAAAAGCCAATTTTAATCTAAGCCAACAACAGGGAAAGTACAATAGACCCTACAGTGCGAAGGTCGAAAATTACTGCAGGTTTATTGTGCATCGTGATCATACAGGCCTTCTCGGAATTTGTGGATGCAAACGTAGAGCAAAGGTTTCTGCTTTACTGTATATATTTTAAAAGTTTTACATATTATGTTTTTTGTACAATAAAATGTAGTTTTTAATGGTGAAATATTTTTTTTCATGTTTACACCTCATTTTTAGTCTTTTTTCGGGTTATCCGCGATTTTCGTTATCCGCGAAGCCCTTGCCACCCAATCCCGCGGATGATCGGGGCTCTACTGTAGAACATTTTCAACTCATTTTGACTTTTGGAACCCGCATCTCTTCGCTTTGTCTACCATTTCCGAAACACCCTGTATAAAATTAACTTTATCATTTAAAAAAAAAAATGCTTGATTTTTAACCTTATCTTTCTTGATTCCATTTTTTTCCAAGTAAACATTATCTGATATAACTTTTTTTCTAATTTTCTAGAATTAATTAATTGTATTTACCCTTTTTTTTCTTTTCGTGAGATTTCTTTTATTGTTACATAAACGCATCGGCGAAATGCGGTAAGATTGCATTTTTTTTACGTCATCTTAAAGTTGCCCAGACATTTCTGAGTAATTGTTTCCTGTTCACAACAAATTCTGCGAATAACGGAGATGCTTTAAAATGTAGATGTTGTTCAAATAGACCCTGACTCCCCTCCCCTATAAAAATACGACAATATCTTATGTTTTATCTTTATTACTTCGTGTAAAGAACTTACGTCTACAATTCTACCATTACCATGTTAACAGCTGAAGTTAAATAACGGCCTGAACTAGTGTAGATTTCCTTCGATTGGTCGACTTCAGTAGGAACCTTTCATCATTAATAACAAATAATAGGAGTATGGATCTAAGAATCAGTCATCTGTAATTATCTATTTAACAACAATTTCACACTTTCAGAATTACTTATTAAATTAGTATTCTGTGATCTTTTGTTGCCCTGTCTCGTGCATTTACGCTTCTCAATGTTTACCAATAAGATTTAATATGTTTCCCATATACTAGAACATCTCCACTTATAAAATATCTTCTTTAATACTCTTCAACAATATTTCATTTCTTTGAACAAAAAACTTCTTCGGGTTTTAGTTGAGGTAGGAGAAAGCTTTTCTTTTCCTCAACTAATACCTGAAGAAGTTTCTTGTTCAAAGAAATGAAATATTGTTTAAGAGTATTAAAGAAGATATTTTATAGGTAAAGATGTTCTAGTATATTTGAAACATATGTATAGGCTTTAAGGAAATTCCGGATTTAATAGGGTTTTCTAATTACACTTGGGAAATGCTACATTTCGAATCTATAATCTTTATAAGATAACAAAATGTTATCTTGATTGTATAATCTTAAAAAACCAACAACAAGAGGCTCAAAAGAACTTAAAACCTACTTTCCTTAACATATTATTCTTAAAATTTATTTTATTATTTTTTTTTTTCTTGTTCCTTTTTTTTCTTTTAAAGTTCTGAATTAGAACATCTGCTGAATATTAACACTACAAATTTTCCTTTAGTTTTTAAAAAAGAAAATGAATTAAATTCGCGTTATTTTACTTGAAATTGTCTAAATCGGATTCATTTCGATCGAATCAAATCGCCTGCAATGGGTTAGCAGAAAGGATTTAATATTCAGTGTTAATCAGAGATTAACAGAAATAGAAATCAGTTGTTTACGTTTCAATGCAGGGAATTTCTGTTACTTTCTCGCTCTATTTTCGACAAAGGCTCATCTGAGAAAGTTACATCGCTCCTGGTTCAGGAATATTCATACCAAGTTTCAAGGAGATCCCTCCAGGGGTTCAAAAATTATTAGACATACACACAGACTGAGTGATCTAATGAGCTTATTGGTAAGGAAGGCTAAAACGTTAATTGGACTCTGACTTACGAAAATACTCCCACGCAGTATAACACGAAGTGGAATATTAGCGTAAGTTGACCTTTATTTCACAAAAAGTTTAGATACAGAGATTGTAGTGGTTAGCCACATTCACACGATACAGAACAATATCACCTAAGTTTTAAGACATTTATTATTTAAGAATCTGCATTTGAAAATGTGGAACACCATGTAAAAAAAAACGTAATATTTAATACTCCGATAGATGGATATAATACATATACAGTAAACTCCCGATTATCCGCGGAATTGGGTGGCGCGACAACCACGGATAAGCGAATTCCTCCGATAATCCGAAATAGGACGAAAAAGGACGAAAAAATCAACACAAAAATGCTTTTAACATGTTTTATTTACATTAAAGTGGTAGTACATACATTATAAATAATTATTTTATTTTACTTTATTTTCTTACTTTTTAACAAAAAAAATCAGTAATTGTCTTTTTTTTTCGTGGCGAAACACGAAAACCCCCTACTTGGACGTTGCTAAATGTGCCTCTTTTATTGTTTACCTTATTCTAGATTTCAAAAAATGCTTGTTAATTTTGTAATTTATTGTACAGTAAAAAAAATTGAAATAGGAGAGGTATCCGCAAAGCGGATAATCGGGAGTTTACTGTATATATGTATAATAAACATTATTAATGAGACACAACACATTTTCTTTTCTTCATCATTTGCAATATTTTGCAGGCAACGGCTTTGTCCTGCTTCATCAGGCTTCTAAATACATCGAATGGTTCTTACAAACATAAAAATAGTCTTCATAAACATAGAAGCATTCATGGTAAAGAATAAATAAGAATATAGATATTTTGTTTAATACAATACTGAGCACGCTGTGATAAAAGATTAACATACAAGCTCAGTATAGTATTAACAAAATAACTGTATTCTTATTTATTCTTTACCATGAATGCTTCTATGTTTATGAAGACTATTTTTATCTTTGTAAGAACTATTCGATGCATTTAGAAGCCTGATGAAACAGGACAAAGCCGTAGCCTGCGAAATATTGCAAATGATGAAGAAAAGAAAATATGTTGTGTTTCATTAATAATGTTTACTAAATATTAATGTTTGTCTGTTGAATAAGTGACAATTATTATCCTATCCTATAAAGTTAACAAAGTTATTTGTATAGTTTGCATATATTTCCTTATTCATCATTTTACAACAATTAATTGTTGAAGTTCATTGCTAAAAATGTAGTATTTCTCTCACTTTTCAACTTTAAATCTTGCTTATTTTCTTCCGTACGCGAAAAGTGCTTTTTTCAGGCGTAATTTAAATATTATCATGTTGACAGGTTTTTTGACATTTGGTTTCTATGTCATTAACTGCCCACTGCGCTGTACTGTGGTATATTTATTATTTTTTTTATTGCTATTGTTATCCCTCTCGACATAAAAAGCGATAAGTGACGTCATCAAACTAAGACTCGGTCATTTGTGTGTCAGAGATGGACTCTAAAGCAGCAAATGAAAGGGAGAAAGACTTCGGACCAGAATATCGTGACACTTTGTTCCCCAACCTGTAATCAAGGTAGCAAGTGGCATTTTTACCTCTTGCAGCGTTCCTCCACCACAGCATTCTCCATCGCAGGACTTAAAATCGCAATGTGGGCGAGATTTCTGGAAAACCAATCCAATAATTTGCATAGCCTATTACCACAATACTTAACGATTGTCAAATTCCTCCACAGATCGAAGGAGAAAAAAAATTCAGCAGATGTTTCAGAGAACAAAAGATAAGATGCATCCTAACAGACAATAAGAAAAGTCTGCTCTAAAAATATACGGTAGCATTAGTGTTGTCTCATTTTGTAGCATAGTATTTACTGCAATTTACTACCATTATACATAACTTACATACATATACCTGGTCAATTACGGTGACCCAGTGTCAAAAAGGTCCAGATGAGCAAAAAAAAAAAAAGAGTAAAGATTGAACAAGAACGTAAGTAAATTGAAATTAATATTACTTAGGATAAATATAAAAATATTATACATATTTTCTTCTTCAATTTATATACATTTAATCGATATTTCATGGAAGTGACTCCTTCCATTTCATCAGGAGTATTATTATTATAAAAGGGAATAGTATAAGAATGATACGACTTTGAAAATTGAATTAATAGATTTAACAAATGAAAAATGACAATAGTGCACAAAAGTTTCAGTACACAGTGTGCACGTTAGAGCTTCTTTTCATCAATAGTGTTTACAAACAAACGGAAAGCAACATACTCTACAAACAAAGAAATTCCTAAAAAAAAGAAATTCCTTATATAATGCATAAATTGCAGTATAATCAGGCAAAAAATACTACAGAATAATCCTAAGAATGAAGAATATAACCTAATAAAAGACGCAACTTAGTAAATTAAATTTTTAAACGGTTTTTAGCCAATGTAGAAATTTCTGAATTAATAGATATAAACTAGGTTTCTGTTTTTACATTTCACTTGAACTTTTCACTTAAGCTTTTTTGCAGGTTCATCCATACAAATTTTTACAGAAAATTTTAACAAAATGTCCTTACATTGACCCAGTATTGTTTAAGAATACTCATCACGTATTGGATAAACTTAAACATGTAAGAAACAACAATAGAATATTCCATATATTTTCTTTCGACGTTGTTGTCCATGTATCCTTCTGTTCCAGTTATGAACCCTTAAAAATTGTATGACATTTAATTGTAGATAACCAGAAGATTTTGAAGGAAATTAATATCCCAATAGAACGTTTCATTAAACTACAGTATTAAAATTATCAAGCAGTGGTCAGTATTAATATTGGTTTGTTTGAATACATTCTTCAAATGCGACAGCAAACTACTGGTTTTTCTATTGATAGTCCGCCTGCTATCAGGAATCGTATATATAATCATGGAATAGAAGCATATTTTAAATACATGTAAGGATTAATAAGAATATTTTCGCTTTGCAGATAAAATGATATCATCATTTGATTCTATTTAAAATAAGAAATAATTTAGAAAGATTAGCTTTTCTTTGCTTTTTTCTAAATAAAAATAAAAATCTAGTAATTTTTTAATAATTATTAAATATTGTTAGCTTAATACAGTCTTATATGTTACTAGAATGCCAGTGTGTAAGCGCTAACAGAATATGGTAAGACATAACATTCCTTTGATAAATTGACCTTTGTAATTTCCAACACTTCCAATATTTATTTTTCCTGAAATATTCTGAAAACAAATGATTATTTTCTTTTTGTCCTAAATACTCATTTATCAAATTCAACATTCAAATACAGCTCAGAATAACAACTGAACAAGAAGATTTTATTAAAAATCATAAATTTACAGTAATGCAAAGAATATGCTTATTTTTAAAGATAGTTTCTTGTATCTTATTTTTATTTAACAAATATTGTTATATTTTTCAATTGTTCTTCTCCCTTGCATTTTCTAACTGATACATGACTCCACTAACTGTAAATTTCGTTTCATAAACGACTTGAAGGAATTCACAACTTTGTGTAATGCTGCAAACAAAATAGTTCTAATTCAAAACTCGTATTTTTTGTTTGCATTCTTGCTTCACCAAATGTCAATAAAGACTCTTTATATATAATTACGTAATAGAATTTTGATTTTGTTTTCTGCCAATCACAGGTCCGGAAATTTTAAACATTTAACATTAGGAGGCGGAAGAATATGTGACGTCATTTCAGCAACTCATCTTCAAAAGGAAAGTGGAAGAACACATAAATTAAGATGATTAGTCTAAATGTAGTCCTGAGAAGGAAGAAGCTCCACAGAATACTTTAGAATCAATTTCAGAGATAAGCTAATCAATTTTCTATCAAGTTTGCGTTGATAAAGAAAATATCAAAAACCATAATTTATTTGAGAGACTATTAACAAATACACCAATGAATACATATATTCATGTTATACAAAAAAAAAAATTGTAATCAAGATTATTGATAATTCTTTTACCAAAATTATAAACACACTTCTTGTTTCTAATTTATGATAATAATAGTAGAATGTTTACCTCCACATCTTGATTGAGATTGACGTTCTTAGTTTGCATTACGACTCAATTTTTGTCAAAACTCCATGAAAATCTAAAAAAAGAAAAAAGATAAATTAATGAAGAATCAAAATTTAAACAATTAATTGATTTCATTTTTTCAGTTTGGTATTTTTTTTTTTTTAAAGCAGAAAAAAAAAACGGAATTTTTAATTTTTGAAGAAAGGTTGTTCTTCATTTTGAAATTAAAATAAATAATAATATTAATTTAGAATAAATGTAATAAAACACTTAATATTCATAATTGTTAGCAACTTCAGTAAGTTTTCACATATCCATCTCTATCCTGTGAAGCTTTGCTGAAATATTCGAACAATAGAATGTTTACTTTTTAATACAATTTGTAAAAAAAAATTAAACCTGATTATTATTTTTAATCTATTAATGATAGATTATATGCATTAAATTATTTCTTAACGAATAAACATACTAATGAAGCTATAAATACGGAATTCTTTGAATATTATTATATCAATGTATAACATCACTAAGAGATATTTTGTCCTATGGATACAAAGGACGCAATCAGATCCTTAAAAACAAAAAAAGAAATGAAATTAAAGAGAGCAGTTTAATTTTGGATGTATCATATACGGGGTGTGGCCGAAGGGTCCTCACCTTTCCCCACCCCCTTGAAATCTCAAATAGATTTGCCCTATTTTCTTTCAGTTCTTTTTTTTTTTTGGTTCGATAAGAAGTTGGAAGGGATTTTGGCACCCCCCCCCCTCCCGAAATATTATAGACGACGTTTTTTTTTCTTTTGTTGATTGCTAATCAATTCCCTATCCTCCGTCCCCCCAAAATAAATCCTACATACGCCACTGGTTTAATTTTCGTTTGTTAAATTCAGCCTACTTTGGGGGCGTTCAAATATTAGGTAAGACATTTTTAGCTATTTTAGATCCCCTCCCCTCCCCCTTGCCAACAAACATAAGCAAAGCTTGAACCTCTCGTCCCCCCTTCAATTCTTACGGGAACAGTCCCTTTCTTTAACAAATTATTAAACAAATCACTCACAAGGGAAGTGCGTGACCTCGAACGCTGAGAACCGCACGAAAATGTGCTTAGAATATAAATAGCTCATGTCAAAAACTGCAGGTCTTACCACGAGAGACATTTGAATGATCACCTATTCAAGGTCCAAGAGAGGAACTTTGGTAACTCGAAGAAACAAAATATCGATATGATAGGACCAAAAACACACATATTCCAATGTCGTGCTATATTTCCCTCTATTTGGTCCTATTATATCGATATTTTGTGTATCAACTTCCTCTCTTGATATAATATGATTAAAGTTAATTAGATTCGTTCAAATTAAGTTATGAGGAGTTCATTATTTCTTTCAGAAAATGGAAAAAAATGTAAATATTTTATACATTTATTTTTGTTTTATTTGAAGATTTTGAAGACTTTTCAATACATAAAATGTCTAGAAGAGGGATGATTAAGAAGACTTATGGTAAAAACCTTTACTGTTTAAATTTGGCAAATATTTAAAAAAAAAAAAAAAAGAAAGAATTTTCGATTTTTATTATTTTAACAACTTTAAAAAAAATAAAAAAGAAAGAAAGAAAGAGCAAGATTGTAATTTAAGTAGGCTTCAATTTCTTTCAAAAACATCTTATTTCTTTTTTAATTTTTTTTTTTAGAATTTTGTTAAAATATTACGGTACCGGAATTGAATGTCATTTCCATTCAATTCCCGATTTTTCTCTCCTAACCTAATAGATCTGATTTTCATACTAAAATCATTAGGAAGATCTCACTTGATTTTTTGGTCTAACGTCGTATTTCGGATAAACCATAATTATCTTAATATATATAAAAATGAATGTTTCTTTTGTTTGTTTGTCCCATATGCTTTCCTATACCATTCATCAGATTGTGATGAAACTTTGGTGAGTGGCTGTGCGCACGCCCGCGAAAGGTTTCTGATTTAGTAGAACCATTTTACAATATCTGGTGCGCGAGTCGTTTCAACAAATGAGTGTATTTCCGGTTTCAACGTTTGTAGTTTCCGGTGCGACTCGCATTTGCAATGACCATCAACAAAGCACAGGGACAACACATGAACAGCTGTATGTGGCCTGCTCACGCGTCGAAAAACCTACTGATTTATTCGTGTATGCACTAGACAGAAAAACAAAGAAACAGAATTAAAACACAAACACTTTCTTTCTTTGAATGGCATTGCAACGCATGCCGGATACAGCTAGTTTATTATAATAAAAATAATGTATTGACTAATGGTCGAGTAGAAGGATAAGGATTGATAAGAAAAGAGTTGTTTCTTAAGAATTCCCTTTCTCATTCGTTTTCTATATTACTTAGATTTCTTTTACTGAATTGTAAATCTTGACGGTTGTTGTATCTATTGAGTGGAATTCGTAAATCACAATCATTGACTTGATTCAATTGCTATCCAACCAACCTCTCATCAGAAGAGAAAACCTTCAATTGTGTGTTGTTTGACCCTTGGATTCAATGATAGGTTTCTCTAACAGAAGATGCTTCTTTGGAGGAACATTGCACAAGACAATCTGAGTGGCAATCTGAGCCACTGTGAATGAAGTGACTACAAGCGTGATTCTGGTCCAGATTTTGCGTCAACCCACGAATGCGTCTTTCTTTCTTCTGATCCATCTTTTGGAAATATTATTCTGTTTTTATTTCTGTTTCCTCTTTCTGGACGTTTAGATCGTACCTTCTTTTATACATATCTGTAATATTGACAATTAGAGGCGTGTCCATGCTCCTACCTTCCAACCAAAAAGGGAAAAAAAAGCTACATCTTTTTTTTTTTCTCAAAAAATAAAAACAAAAACAAAACAAACAAACCATTTTCTAAAGTCCAAACTGGAGATTTCTTTCTTTTTTTTTTTTTTTTTTTCCATTTTAGTAGAATATGCAATCGTAATTACAGCCTCACGCCCCAATATACAACCCCACACCCTAATGTACAACTTCTACCCACCCCAATATACAACACACAGACGCTATTCATGTAAATACAAACTAATTCGAAGCTTTGACATTTCTTACGGGGAAAAAAAGCTAAAAAAATATTATAACGAAATATATTATTTAATTTATAGATTACAATATAGTGAGACTTAATTTATCTGGGCTTCCTTAGGAATTGACTTGAAGTAATTTGTACAAATCGACAACAATATGAATGAATGTTACAACACTGACGACAACAATAGCAATGAATGTGATCGTAACAATGAACATTAATTATCACTGTTGTTACGGAGATCCAATAGAAAGAAAGCATAGGTCACTGTCATTGTTAGCCGTACACAGAAATCAGAGACAGACTGTATAGTAACTTAACAGTGGATACAAAATAAATAATTAAAATTTTTCATTCCTGAAGATTTGAATCTACATTACAAAAATCTTTTATTTCTCTGTCTGTCCGGCGCAATTGTTAATTATTAGTTTCCCTTGCTGATTATAAAATTTTCCTTTTTTTTTTTCGCCTTGCATGGGATTCGAACAGAGAACCTTCGTTCCTCGCAGTGAGGAACGCTAACCATTGGACTACTACCGATCCCTCAATATCCAATCCTACTTTTATTCTATTTGTTCGCGCGCTATCAAATAATGAGTTCATTCAAAAAGGAATAAAATATCACTTTTTGCCATAACCGCTTGGAATCGATTCTTCTTGGATTATCTCATACTTACCAGGGGGAGACAGGGGGATGGCCTAGTTGTTTTAAAAATGAATTCTTAGTCTACTTTCCTTAAGCATTTCTAAGTGTATGTATTTCCCAGGTCACCCAACAACTTTTGAACTGCTGAAAGAATCTTCTTGAAACTTTGTGTGCCTATTGAAGGACTAGAAACGTTCTAACTCAAGTTGGTTCTTCTCGAGAAATTAGGCGACAAACAAGCTTTGGAATCTAAACGATACATTTCCCTCCTATTTCTATTAACACTTTTAAACAGTGAATTTTAGCCCTCCTTAATTAGCGCGTGGTTTTTATGAGTAAAGTTAATCTGATTTCGACAACTGAAGTGACTAATGCCGATTTACTGTTATTTTTCCCAGAAGGCAACATTTTTACTGTTTCTATTCGGATATTACGATTCCTTCTAGATTCTACAATTTCGCAGCTGCTTGTAGTTTTGTTACCTTTAAAATAAATGAATGAAAATACAAGGGAAAAAGACAAAAAAAAATAAAGGCTATGAAAGTAGACTTTAGGTTCTTCAAATTTCTTGTTTAAAATATGAAAATTAGTTAAAAAAATGAAAGAAAGAAATCATTGAGAATCAGGAGTGGTTGATGTGAATTTTTATGAGAAATTCAGGAATGTTGAGGAAATTATACTTTTCTCGATTTTTTTTTTTTTTGTGGTTTCTACCCGAAGCAAAAAAACTAAAGCGTTTGCACGCCACAACAACCCTCCGCCTCCTTTTAAATGTTTCCGAAGTGGAATTCGAGGAGTTTCCCAGACCTGGCCTTGAATGAAAACGGAAAAAAAAATAACCCTAACTCGAATAGTAGTGTTACGTCTGTGTGAAACAAAACTTGTCACTTCCTGTCTAATTCTTTCATTATTTTCCGATGACAAAAAAAATAAATAAATAATGATAATAAAAAATAATATTGGGAGGGGAATTTCTTTACATAAAAGATGGAACAGACAACTTCGACACAAATCCCAATTATTTCATTCACAGAATTTATAAGTAAAAAAAAAAATTTAAAATGATTTGGTGGCGTTCTTTGTGAATTAATATTTATTTAAGATTACCTCAGATTTTTTTTTTCAATTATTTTATTTAATTAAAATGCAAGACTTAATAAAATAATAAATTTAGAAAGAAAATATAAAAATAGGTATTTTTGTTTCTATTTTAAATGTAAATATATTTACGTTAATAATATATATTTATGAAAAATAGCAAAATTCTCTATGCCTTTTTGGGGAGATGTAAGCTCCAACGATCCGCGACCACGGGCTGAAGCTGACATCGGGTGAGCAGTCCAATTCTCTTACGCATATAAGATTTTGTAAATTCACATTCTACTTTTGAAATAAATATAAGCAGTTAATTTTTATATTAAGTTCGTAAAATAAACATTTCTAATTGTAAAACTATTGAACTTAGAGATAAGTTAAATCTGTAATTCCAAATATAATAATACAGATTTGTCTATAAGTTCAAAATTTACAGTCATTGTTTCTGTTAAAATTATTTTAGATTATTATGTATTTTTTCCATATTTATTATATTTAAAAAAAAGAAATCTATTTTTTTTATTATTATTATTAACTTACCTAAATTTATTGTGATTTTTCATATACATATATTTATATAAAATAATGCTTTTAAAACTTCTGCTATATCTGAAAAGTCAACTCTTTACAATATGAGAAAGTAACCGCCGTTGTTCGGGAATTGGAGT
The DNA here is from genome assembly GCA_023159025.1 of Thereuonema tuberculata. Classification (NCBI taxonomy): domain Eukaryota; kingdom Metazoa; phylum Arthropoda; class Chilopoda; order Scutigeromorpha; family Scutigeridae; genus Thereuonema; species Thereuonema tuberculata. The sequence goes on from JAFIDM010004315.1 coordinate 21,038,927, forward strand.
AAAGAAAAACAAATACTGAAAAACTTAATTGTCGCATTTAGTCATTTATTTAGGTTATTAAAGTTAAAGTTAAAGTTGCGATCAGGCCCAGAGGACCGCGCAATGCGGCTGGAGGGTAGGCTCCAGTGTTCAGAACCTACGGGACAAAGTTGAGGTCGGGAGGTCAGCCCGTCGCTCGCCCGCCTTTAACTCCCGGAAAAGAAACCCGGTACCCATTCTATAGAGGGCTGGGTAGACCCTAGGGCCCGTTTGGAGGAGAAAGAAGCGCCGAGGCCGGGAATCGAACCCGCCACCTCCAACCCGCAGCCAAGCGCCCTTACCCACTCGGCTATCGGGCCCACATTTAGGCTATTATTAGTATTGTTATTAGTAAAAAAGGCTTGAAGAAGGGGCTTAGATAATAGACCCGAAAATTCGCTATAATATGTGGTTGAAGTGTTTTATTTTATTTTATTATTATTAGTATTTTGGTCAATCTAAGAATTTGGTCCTCCGAGAATAGGATCGCGTTTAACTTAATGGGCCAAATGCCGATAAATTTCTCCATTTCATTTCATATCGCTAAGTCATCATTTCATACGAAAGTTATACACACACAAAAAATTTCCTAATAGTAGCAAAATTTGCCTCTTCTATGTCTTTTATTTTCGAAATAGAAACTAAAAAAACTGTATTTGGTTTAAGATTGGATTTAAATAAAACTTTTACTTTTTATTATTCTATTATAATAATAAATAAACAGCAATTATTATCAAAAATAATCATACCCGGATATTCCATTACATCAAAAATTGAGATTGTACATTGTAGATATATGACATATTTCCTAATAAAAAGAAATTATGCTTATATAAATATAATGTATCAATATTAAGTTTTAAAGAATTTCTTTTAAAAATACTTCTATTTATTTATTTATTTATTTATTTATTTATTTATTTATTTATTTATTTATTTACTTTTACTTTATTTGAAGAAAATACAAATGTACACAATACATCATGTATTTTTATATACAGGTATAGGCTATTCAACTGCTTATGTACTACGTATTTATAAGATACATACAATGTATCTTCCATCAAGGTAAGAAAGATATAATTTCTTTGCAAATTGAGATTGATGTATTCAGTGACGTAGCAAGGGAGGGGTCCGCTCCGGGCCCCCGCCTGGGAGGGGCCCCACCAGCCAGCTTATTTCCTTTTTTTTTTTTGGTTGTTAAATAGGAAATTCCCCCTTTTTTTTTTTTTTTTTGGTTGTTGCTTAATAATGGAACTCCCGCCCCTGGCCCCCCAAGGCGTTGCTACGCCACTGGATGTATTATATAAGTAATAAACATAGTTAATATATCAATGATATATCAATCTATATTTAGGTTACTGGGGAATATGTTTTTGGATAATAAAAATTGATTAAACCAAAAACTGACAAAATTTAAATCGTCTGCTGATTTCCTTGTCATCATTTAGATCTTTGATTGTAATATCTATTTAAATCATGATTTTAATCAGCAGTGCACAAAAGCGAAGGCTTCTCTATCAGCAATGAGATGATCTGCAGAAAGATAAAAATCTGTTGCTGATAACGAAAAAACTAGCTACAAAAACTTGCTCCATTCTGGAAATGATTTAAGTCTTTTTTTTTTTTCTCTCTATCTTCAAAGTAACAGTTTCATTCGGAGTTTCTTTGTGGTTTGTTAGCGGTCCGTTTGCTATTCATTCAACCCTATGACCAGAACTAATTCGACTTCAATTTCTCGGCCTCAACCAAGAAGTAGCCAAGGAAATAATAAAAGAAGAAGCGGAACCAAAATGGAACAGCACATCATTGATTCCCACGGCCACGAAAAAACAGTCTCATCCAGTAACTTCGGTTTGCCCCTGGTTTCTTAATAGTTTCACCTTTATTTCGTTCAATTCGGTTCCACAAAATTCGGTATAGTTTTCATCTTTTCAACATGACTTGCAACGGTGGACAAATGGCCAGTGTACAGTGGCGCCATCGAGTGGTCGAAAATACAACTTCACGTGTTCATTATGTACTGGACAACAAATTACAAATTCTAAATTAATGTTAAAAAAAAAAAAAAAAAAAAAGAAACAGATTAATTTAATTTAATAAAAAAAAGATTGGTTAAGTTTATTTTACATTTTCTGATTCCAGAGGAAATAGATCAACAAATTTTTTTTAAAAATTATATTTAAAGAAAAAGTAGTAATAATGGAAAATTAAAAAGTTCTTCAGTTTCCGGCCGCTGGGGCCACCCTAAATCTGGATTATTTAATTAATTTCTCTTGCGCAAGCGCAATTGAACAAAAAAAATAATAGTCTTTTTTTTTTTCTTTTTTTTTTAATTAAAAAAAAAAAAAAAAAAAGGACAGTGCATTTTTTTAGCTAGTAATTTCGATTTCACGGTTATAAAGATGCAAACAATTCCACTCATTTCTATAAAAAAAAAAA
>JAFIDM010004315.1:21061386-21113889 GCA_023159025.1 Thereuonema tuberculata
AACCTGCAAATCACAGTTAGACAACACTTTTAATAAATAACTGTTAATCTGTGATAGTTTGTTTAAAGTTAAAAAAACAAAACAAAAGAAATACTAGAATTACTCAGAATTATTTAAAAACTCTTGTTGAAAAAAACCCAACTGTCCGATTCAATAATTGTGGAAATGTTTTCAATGAAAAAAAGCGTGTCATTGTTTTTGCTTTGTTTTCGTGGGAACTTTTCTTGATACATTTCGTGGACCGTGACTTTTGGGCTCGATAGAGAGGCGTACAAAACACAAATGAAGGGATTGTTGTTGCAAAGGGCTGTGGCCAATAAAGTGCTCACCGTCGGCGTCTGATTTTTTTTTTTCTTTTTTTCTTTTTAGTATTTATATTATTGTAACTGAAACGCAATGCTGCTAAACTATTAACAATGAGCATCCTTAAAAAAATGTTAAAATAAATATTAAAAAAATTGTTGTTCAGATATCAGCTATAATAATTCATTCATTTTTTTTCAATTACATTCTAACATTGTCCTATTAGGAAGCATTTAGCATAGCTTCCTATGTATATGTAAATACCGATACAAATCCATTCTTAATTACGTTTGATTATAAATTAGATGTTGATAAAAAAATAACAAAAAAGTTTGAAAATGACCAGTATTATATTAATTATTAGTTTTAGGATTAAATATTTCTGAAGGTTGTACGTTGAAAATAAACCGTTTTCTTTGAGTTTTGAAAGCGTTAACGTATTTACAAATCTATAATTAACATTTACATAAATAGGTTTTAAGACAAATGTGGTAGAAAACTTATAAAATTACCTAACGGTATAATATAACATTTTACATTCCAAAGGAAAAAGACAGTGCTAACTATGAAGTGTAGCCTAAATTTCGTTCGAAAACAGAACGAATAAAATTTAGAAATTTTGATTTATTTATTATCAATATTGATAAAAAACTTTCTTTACTATGTAATAATAATAATAATATTAATTTTTTTATTGCGGAGACTAGAACTCGAAATTGCTTAATATTTACCAAAGACCAATTAGGGTATGTTTGACTATTAACCAATTAATTTCCGATTCTTTAATGATATTTTAATGATATTTCAATGATATATATTATTCGTTAAAGAAAAAAGTACTTATAACTCTTTTTGTGATGATGTTGTCGTGTTAGAACAATCCTAAGTAACCCTAATTTTAGAGAACCCTAATTTTAAGTAACCCTAATTTTATGTTATGGAGAATACACATTATTCTTTTTCTTTCAAAGCTTTGCTAATACATAATTCTTTTTGTAACATTACCATAATAATGAAGCTTTTTTTTAATCAATATTCATTAATACGATCACTTAACGGAAGCATTTAATATTGAATTTAATGTTACTGAGATAATAATATCGTAACAAAAGCTAAAGAGATATTATATCAACATAGATTGCATTCCCTGGAATTCTAATTGACGAAAATAATGTGTTTGATTAACAGCAACTCTTCATTCTTTATCCTAAACTCTAGAATAACTTAGCCATCAGTGTTAAATGCCATGCTGATACCTACTGTTGGTGCTTGTTGCATTGCATATTTCTTCGGTTTTGATTGGAATTAATTAACTCACATAAACGTTGAGATTCAGAGTTAACCTATTGTCAACATACAAGCATCTAAGGTAAGTTATAACTGATATGAAAAGGTTTTGTATCTAAGTTAACAGTAATTTAGGAGGCACATTTGTAAATTTTCTTTTTGGTACAACTAGACCATCCCCATATCTCCCCTTGGTAAGTATGAGATAATCCAAGAAGAATCGATTCAAGCAGTTATGGCAAAAAATGATATTTTATTCTTTTTTGAATGAACTCATTATTTGATAGCGCGAGAATAAGTAGAATAAAAGTAGGATTGGATATTGGGGGACCAGTAGTAGTCCAATGGTTAGCGTTTCTTAACGAGAAGAACGAAGGTCCTCAGTTCAAATCCCATGCGAGGCGGAAAAAAAAAGAAAATTTTATAACCTGACTTTTATAGCAAGAGAAACTAATAATTAACAATTGCGCTGGACAGACAGAGAAATAAAAGATTTTAGTAATGTAGATTCTAGCTATCTCTTTTATTTGTAAACTTTCTGTAATAAATTTGCAATAATGCTTTTTTATTTATTATTGTTACTTTTAAATTCCGAACGTCAAATGTCCTTAACGTGCACTTTAGCAGTGCAGTCGGACCTCTATTTAACGAAGTCGCAAATCCCGAAAAAAAGTTCGTTATATGGAAAATTCGTTAAATAGAGATTCGCCTTTTAAAATTAATCTTTAAACTACATTAAACAGATTTAAATTACATAAACAATAAATATTATTAAAAAAGTAATAATTTTAATGACATGAAGCATACTGCGTACTTAAATTTTACTAATAAAGTCTGTTAATTTTGTCAGTTTTTTTTTTTTTTTTTTTTTGAAAAAGTGCTTTCGCTCATGGTATGTCTCGCATCTTTACAATGCACCAAAAACCCCTTCAGGCGTATTTTCTTCAAATCCACATCTTCATAGACACATGTTTAAACGTTCTGAACAAGAGTTCAATGAGTTTGTACTACCTTATCACGATTTTTTTATTTGATTGATAAACTGTTTGGAGGAATACCAAATTTTAAAGCAATATCCTTTTTCTTCACGCCTTTATCCATCTCATCAAGAATTAATTTTTTTTCTTTGATGCTCAAGCACTTTCGCTTTGACATTATTGAGCTACAAGAACCGAAATTACCAGCAAGACTGATCAAGTTCAACAATCTAGAAAACGCGACTCTACTTCAAGGACACGGGACAGCTCCATTGAGGAGCTCCATTGAGGGTGAAAGGGGGATATGTGGTGGACTAGGGATTGCACTTCGTGGTTGAAATGTAAAGAATGACAGCGATTGGAGCCTTGTAAAAACATTTCAAGGAGAAAAAAATAGATAGGCCTACCATGAAAAAGTTCGTTAAATAGAAAATGCACTTAGCTCTTTGGAGGTTATTTTACGAAGAAATTAGCAAAATGTTCTTGGTTCCAAAGAAAAGTTCGCAAAATAGAGGTTCGTTAAATAGAGGTCCGACTGTATTTGAATAGTGATTATTAAAAAAGAAATAGGTCTTAACCATCATTTTTAGTTTTTCCTGATACCTTACATTTCCCTTTCCATTTATTCACGAGTTACATTTTTGCTTTCATAATTACTGATATAGTTTCAGATGAATTTATTTCTTTTGAAAAGGAAAGCTCCTTTCTTGAAATCTTGCAAGAAAAGAAGACTCATGTGACTTCTGCATAATCACACATTTCTTTCCGTTGGAATGCGAAGAACGAAAGGAGAAGAATATCACTGTTAAATGAACTTCCAGTTTCGCAGAAGCTAAACTGTCACGATTTTTCCACACTGCTCAACTGCCTTAATTACTATTACATCAAATAGACCCGTGTATTGAATGACATTGGAATTATTTGCTAACAAAGATCCAGGGAGAAATTCCAATTGGTGTGGTAGGACATTTACAATATGTTAATGGTTTCAGTGTTTTGAACGGACTTCCCAATAAATCGTTCCAATAGTCTACTCGTCAAATCAATCTCTCTGAACATGTACTTTCCCTCTAATGACTTTTGAACCGCTGGTTGTATCTTCTTGAAAATTAGTATGCATTAGTCTTCTTAAACATACAGGGACATATTTGAATGGGTCGAATGGGTCCTGGTTGATAAGAAGACAAAATTCCCACAGCATAGCATTGGAATATCAACAATGGATTTCTATGGTATTTCTATTAATATTTCATTGTTTTAAGCGTTGGGTATTAATTAATCCTTTTAGATAATCAGTTGATTACGATTGGAATTAATCCGATTTAGACACTTTAAGTATTGATTAAATATTTGTTAAGATTTAATCATTTTTTTTTTTGAGAAAATGAAAATTTCTATGACTTATATTCATAGAATTGGAATAAAAATTGTTGAATTGGAATAAAAAAAATGTTTTTGTCGTTTTCACGATTTAAAACAAAAATAAATAAATAAAAAATTAAAGAAAGTAGGCTTGTAATTCTTCGAACTTCTTGTTTATTCTATGGTTAAGAAACGTAAATACATTGAATTGTGTAAATAAACAGAAAGACAGCTGAAAACTACAGACAATTAAACATGGACGTACTTTATATCATATTTAACAATTTTGAGATGAAAGATTAACTGAGTCCAGTATAAATAATGTAGATTAATATAAACCATACTTTATAGAAATATTTTCGACAATGTAACTTTTTGAGTAATTACACTATTCCATATTTCTTCTTCAACTATCTTCTACTTCTTAGCATAATAATTAAATAAGTATCTCATCAACTCTTCATAATGTATTTGAAAAATATATTTAATAACTAAACGAATTTTCGGAAGACATTACTTTCTTCCTTCTTCAAGTTTGTTAATGATAACAATAAATCTCGAGGTGATACTTTTCAATTACACTTCCTAGACATAGTTAGAAACAAACCTATTAAATCATTATTATACTACAATCTGTTATTATTATTTAAATAAACGTTATTTACAATTGCTTGAACTCTTCAGTTTTTACAAAAGTAAAAAAAAAATTCCTAATAAACCGTTATTAGGAAAAAAAGGGAATATTTTATCAGTGTATTTTACAAATCCTTATTTATTGAGCAGAGACAGACATCAAGAAAGTAATTCTAGAGAAAAGTCTGGAAAGACGTCTGTTAATAATGCTAAGATAAGACTGCAAACAAAAAAAGAAAAAAGTAGGACTAATTCGAGAATTAACAAGAAGTACAAGAATTTAAAATCTACTTAAAATGTTATTTCTTAAAATTTCGTTATTTTTAATTTTTTTTGTCCTGAAAAGACAAAACGTACATTTATATTCCAATTATAATATTTACTGAAAACAAACAGCACAAGTTTCAGTACAAAAAAATAAAACTATGAGCAAAGGATTTAATGTTCATAGTTTAAGACAGTGAGATAATAATAGAAATAAGATATAAATCCATTGTTTAGATTCCAATGCTATTCTATGGGAATTTTGGTTCCCTTCTCGTGCCAATTTCTCGACAAGAACCCATTAGGAAAAGATTTTAAATGTGAAAGATTGATTGTCCCTAGTTCTCGAATAGGCATACTAAGTTTCAAGAAGACCCATCTATTTCAGAAATTATTAAAGGGCTACACACACATATACTATATACAGTGGCACCTCTCATACCCGACCTCGGATCAACCGACTCCCCGCGTCATCCGACCATGTATAGACAAGCGGCGCGCCAGCGTTATCTGTTTGTTTACCTGTCACAACAAGCCAAGCAGATGTCTCTGCAGTCCTTTCTTTGTTTCCTGTCTGAGTCATGCTCGTTTTATCGATTAGTTGACGGAAGTCTGCTGACCTGTTCAGTGTACAGTATTGTTTCATGTTGTGTTATCGTTTTAGAAATTACAGTAGTGGAAGTGAATGTTACTTTGTAAGTGAAAGTTTGTAGTGTAAGTGTAATAATGGCTACAAGTACGAAGAGAAAACGTATTTTGTGCACAGATGATGAGATCATTGACATCGTTGTGCAACAAGCTAGTGCTGAAGAAGAGGAGTCAGATGAAGAAAAAGAGGAAGACGAAAAGATCAGCCACTCTGCAGCAAAGGATGCCTTCGAGACTGTCCTAAAGTACTTGGAGCAGCAATCAACAGCAACAGCCATGGACGTTATATGGGCAAAGAAATGGCGTGATGCAGCAGCCAAGTCAAGGCTTAAAAAATTGAAACAAAAAAACATTTCTGATTTTTTTATGTAGTTTTAACATGATTTAAACATATTTTCATTCTTTACTTATAACTTAAACACATTTTTATTCTTTGTGTATTTGGCTTTTGTAACATACACTGTAGAGTCCTTAAGTTACAGTAGAGTATTTTTTACTCAAATACATTGTTTGTCTACCTGTAAATGGCTTAATTCATTCTCCCCTGATTATCCGACCTTTTTAGCGTTCCGACCATCCTCAGGTCCCGTAGGTGACGGATAATCGAGGTGATACTTTACAAACATACGCACAGACTGACTTGATTAAAAATTGAGTTCCCAATAACTGCGAAAAATGTAAAGATAATAAATTCAACAAACAGAGCTTAAGATGAAGACGCTTTTAGAATAAGACTTTTATAACATATAGTAATAAGATAAAAAGTACTAATCTCATAGCGTCTTTCGATCTGATCAGTGTTTTGTGTACAACTGAAAAGGAAACTCACTTTCTGTTGCTTAGCATCAAATACAATTCTGACATTTTTAATTCAATTTCATTTACTTTGGAAGCGATTTTTTCTTTTCTTTCGAATCGTGTTTTCCAAATGCTTTTGATGTCTCCGGAGGCAGAAATTTCAAGACATTTCAAAATGAACGAATAACAACATGGATATATTAATATAATGTGTTCAGGTTCTTCCTGATGAAGGTTGAAGGTGACAAAGCCGAAAAATAGGAGACCTGACAGGTTGTAGGAAAATATTTCAGTCACCTCGCATGTTTTATATATTTATTAATATGGCCTAAACCTGAAGAATTGATTTCAATCAATTTTTAACAAAAGAAATAAATCAATTTAATAAAATCAACAACTTTTAATCTTAATGTTGCTAAAACAACAAACTTTTAAATGTAATGCTAAAAAAAAAAAAAAATATGTTCTTCAAATATCGGTCTTGAATCAAATTGATTTTATTTTATGATGCTTAAATTAAATTTTCAATTTGTGGAGTTAGAGACGTTGGTTAACTTTAGTATTAATAGACAATAAATACTACGTTCTTCATTAACAATGAAACATCCACGTGACTCCTATTAAACGATTTTCATTCTAATGCATCTTTTAATCATTCATAGTTAAAAAAAAAAATTAAGATTGATGAAGTTAAAAAAAGATTGATTGAGATGAAGTTAAAATAATTGGAAAAAGAAGATTAATTTCTACATCAAAAATTAAGAAAATAATTGCAATAAGAAAAAAATCGTAAAAAAAAAGGGTTCGTGCAGAATTTTTAGGGTCAAATCCACATTCTAATGGGGAAGTTTTTTTCTCGATCTGAAAAAGTTTTTATCGATAAAATGACTGCAGCGAATATTATTAGTGAGGATAAGATTGCGATGAATGTCATATTTATTAATATTAAAATAATAGATAAAACGGCAGATAAAGGCGGTAAATTGTAAATTTATGAAGTTATCTCATGTCAGGGTTTATAGTTTATATAAAATATTTGACTGTAATTCAAATGAAATTTAGGCTTAAAAACAAGGAAAAAAACCTATCAATGGAGTATGAACCCAGTAGCTTAAATAGCTTATCTTTCTAGAGGATTAATAAATGCTTTTTGTTGTTTATCTCTTATTTATTTTTAGTAGTGTGTGTTAATTGGAGTAGTATTTTTAATTCTTTTTGAACGAGGGGTTTGGAATATATTCACATTCGTAAGGGTCCTATTAAACAATCATTTTCAGATGCAATTATACTTTTAACTAAAGAATTTACTAATCCAAATATATCTAACCCCATACTTTATTATACTTGTCTTATCATAAGATTAGCATTAGTAAATTATTATGACATTTGTGCTAGCTATCAATGAATAGTGTTACCTGTTTGTTTAATATTGTTTCAGTAACAATTCTTTGATTACTAGCTATAACCATAACGACGCTTATGTAATCAATTCACTAGACTATTAACCACATTCGAAAGTTCATTTATTAATAATTCTAGAAGTTTTCAAATGAGCTCTTCGTTGCACTATTGTCAATACTTTAAAGATTTATCTAATTTTTTTGAGAAATCCAGACATTCATTTTCGTTCGTTTACTTTTGCTACTCCTTCCTTGACTTTCATGAAAAGAGGTTTGATTTTTATGATTTGCTTAATTTTTGATTTGTTAAGTGAGGTAAGTCTGTCTGTGTGTCTTCCCTAATAACTTTGAAAAATAAGGAAGAGGAATAAATAGAAATGAAACATGAACTAAATGTAGATCTTATGGTAAAAATATTCTGGAAAAAAACCTTTCATTTGAATTTAAACCCTAACAGTATAATAAATCAATATTACGTTCTTTGAATTAATAGAAGATATATATGTAAATATTATTGTATTTCGTGAGAATTATCTTCTCAGACGTTCTAAAGTACCTTGTTTTAATGATCAATCCACAGCTTGCATAAATTTAATTTAGAAAAAAAAAGAAAAGATGAATCCAAAGAAATATAAGTAAATAATATTATTTAAATTATATTTATTAATTTAATATTTTTATAAATATTATTTAAATATCATTATTTAAAGCTAAATGCCCATTTTCAAGAGCTTTTTTAAATTACTCTTTGATTCAGGGGATCGGTAGCCAAGTGGTAAGACCTTGAATGCGGGTTGGAGGAGTAGAGTTCAATTCCCGATCCCGGCTGAATTCTCCAGATTGTTGCTAAGGTCTATAAAATGGTACCGGGTTCCTTTCAGGCGGGCGAGCGTCGGATGACCACCCGACCTCATCTCAGTACCTCGTCATTAAAACGTTGGGAGCCTTGCCTCCATCTCCCCCTTGGGCCATCGCAATCCTATTGTTTTATTAATATTAATATTTTCTTGAATTTTTGTTTTCAATTTTTTTTTCCCGATAAACAACGGTAAAGAATTAATTTCTCTAATACTGTAATTGTAATAATAATAAAAACTGATTCTTTAATCATCTAACAGTTTAACTTATCTTTCTAATCAGCAATCTGAATTAAATGACAATTACTTTTTATTAAATTACAGACTAGGAACCGTTTAAAAACGTTTTTTTAAAAAACGGTGTTTTACAGGTAGGTTTCAAGACAGGTTCGCTTAACGCAAATGAAAGGGTATAAAATTGACGTGACAGTTACCTTCTGTTTCTTCCTGCATTAATCAGTATCTCACGTGGTCTGTGTGGATCCCTCCAGAGGAGAAACCAAACCTTGTAACTGGTTGAAAATCGCGCCAGTCAATAGAAATGGCTTATTAGCGACCGCCACTCAGTAGTATCCCATTTCCTCTTCGTTTTCTCGTCAATTGTGTTTTCGTTTCCTGGGCGAGAGCAAAGTCACACTCTCTTCCATAACTGACACAAAGATGGGAAAATTTCGAAGCGGCCTCCGATTCAGGCTGGTGCTCGGGAAGGCCCTCGGGGCCCAATCCTACTACCTCCTCCTCCCACCTCCATCTCAGTAGCCCACTTACATTAAATCACGATGAAATCATCATTAACCACTTCTCACTTCCGCTAATTGACTCCTTGCGTTTCTTGGATATTGCCTCCAATTCTCATTACTCTTGATAGCGAAATTATAGACAAGAAAAAAAGAGAACAGCTCCGGGCCTTTCTGTATACTTCTAAAGAAATAATTCGTACACTAAAAGTTAGCTTCAGTCCAAGTTATACTTCTTCAGCACATATTAAGCTAAATATTGTCGCCGTGTTCGAGACACGTGCAGTTACGATATCCACATTCCAAATTCTTTTACAAATTTTGCCAGCAAATCTCAAAAGGCGAAATCACGTCCTTTGCCACCTATTTATTTAAAATTATAGAACATGAAATTTTTGAAGTTCTTTCCTGCATAATAAAACTTTTTATAAAGCAGTTCAAGCTTTTTTTTTATTCAAGTACCAGTAAAGCATAAACGTACACGTTTTTCAATATGTATTTTGTTTGTTGGGTTTATCGCATGGAAGGATAGATTAATTAAAACCATTTAACATAACCACTTAATTAACAGTTAATTGTAAGAGAAAATCCAACGTGGAAACAATGCTAGTATCATTTTTCTTAGGTCAATGATTCCGAGATAATAGATGTCTCTTTACAATTCCTACAGCTATGTTACAAATAAAATAAAACCATTAATTAACAAAATAGAAAAATAGGGGCGTCTGCAACGAGGTATCTGAAATATGTGTCTTGGCATACGTTTCATTAAAGTTTGTGGTAGTATTAAAAAAAAAAAAAAAATCATTGAACTTTCAGAATCAGAATGTTGTTTTTAATATTTAATTGTATAAAAATCCATCAAATTTTTTTACCTCCAAAAAGAATTTAATCAGAAAATTTATACGAATTTCCTTCCTCTCTTTTAAATCCGAATAAACTCTACTACTTTCCAATAATAATATTATTTCCATTTTTAACTCTTATTTCAAGGTTTTAATAGAAAAGAAAAAAAAATATGATATCATTGCTATTGGTTTTTTTTTATTATTTTGTTTTTTTAACGTACTGAAAAATAATAGAAATTAAAATCGAAATCTGATGCATTTCAATGAAATCAAAGCCTGCGCAAATTAGTGGTTTTTATTACTAAAAAAATCTTTGGATATCGACAGAAATTCCTTTTTTTTTTTTTTTAACTAATGCTATTTTTTGCGAGATTTTTATCCCCCTAACGCATCAAATGTCATATCAAGAATTCACACGAAAAAACTATCATCAAATCAGAAGTTAGGTCATCTCTCACCCGTAAATAGGCCTGCCAAATTTCATGAAGATTTCTTCAGTCATCCACAAATTATTAGGAGAACTCGTAACCACGCACAGACTGAGCGATTTGATAGGCCTCATTTTCTAAGGAAAGTACAAACCACAATGAATTTGAGACATCACTTTCAAGGACTTGACAAAATCACTTATTTCACTAATTGTTGATGTTAAACAACATTTCCCATACAGCATCAATCATCTTTTAATGCCCAGCCTTTAACTAAGTAGTTTCCATTTTGAAGTAAACAGCTAATAGCACTTATGAATTTTCTAAGAAAGTCTTCTGAATATCTGATAAACAAATCGAATGCGTAAATCACTAATACAATTCAATAAAATTTGCCTTGAAATGCATATGCGTTCGTCCATGTGTGTCACAAAAACTATATATCCTAGGAAGCTACAATTTTAGAGTTAGTTTTAGACTGCTATAAGAAAGATCCCTATTGATTTTGGTATATGTCTGTCTAATATTTAAGGAGCCAGGCCTAAAACCATGTGAATATTCGAAAGGTTACACGCCAGCTGTATATTTTTGTTACCATATTATAAATATAGCATTGTTTCGAATGATGTAGCTTCAATTGTGGGTCTTTCTTATTCTTGATTTGAGATCATATTTCTTTTCATTCTCAGTAGTATTTCGAGAAAAAAAAGTATTCCTCCCAACTCCTCTAAACTTCATATATTCAAGAACAAAACGATTATTATCGGCACGGTGAAAGATGAACCTCCCAGAATGCAACGCAGATTATAGATTGACCTGTCCTGGCTTTTCGTTAAGATTCAAATGGAAGAGAAAATGGCGGTCGGTGGTTCACAGTCAACATTTCCAGGGAGAAAAAGGCCTCGTTTGGCTTCAAAGAGTTCGCCTGACGATTTTGATTGTTACGTCATTCGTCAAATTGTTGCTGATATGCATATCAAGAAGGAATTGCCGACAGTGAGGACGATTATCGCCGAAGCTAGGAAACGTATTCAATTTACAGGTCAGTCAACAAGTATGCGTGTGATTCTGAGGAAATTAGGATTTCGTTTCAAAAAAGTCAATCACCGATCTGTTTTGCTTGAGCGAAGTGACATCGTTGCTGCCCGCTGCCTTTACTTGCGTTCAATAAGTCGTCGAAATGTTGACTGTGAACCACCAACTGCCATTTTCTTTTCCATTTCAATGTTAACGAAAGGCCAGGAAAGGTCAATCTATAATCTGCGTTGCATTCTGGGAAGTTCATCTTTCACCGTGCCGATAATAGATATATACTATACAAAATCCTCTGTCTTCTTGAAATGCAGAACAATCTACAAAATCGGTCAAACTGCTTTTTGGTGTTGATTTTATGACTTGACACCGAATATTATAAAAGGAAATAGGATTAGCGAAAAAGGATTCGGATTCTGTCGTTATGGGAATTAGTAAAAGTCAAAAACAGAATACACACCCATTCACAATTTTCAAATTCTCATGTCATATTGAGTTTGCTGATTTTTTCAGAAATATCCTTCCCGGAATTTTTCTTCAAAGGACAACAGGAAACCCGTGGTTGCAAAAAGGAAGAATTTGTCACACAGTAGTAAAAGGAAAAACTAATTTGTTTATAGTTATAAAGAGTTAAGAAATCCTTTTATAATTTTATTATTTTGTATACGTTTTAAAAAGGCAATATATATATAAGTGAGAGTAGATAATGAGTATTTCTTAATACCGCTAAGAAAAATATACTACAAGGACACACAACAGAATTTTGCTTTGAAAGATAAATTCTGGTGACCAATTAACAAGCAAAAAAAAAAACTGGTTTCAAACCTGTACAGTTTCATTTACGGCCACTTCCTGCTGTAAGACAGCAAGTTTCCGTCGATCCCGAACTCGCATTTTTTTTCCGCCTCTACAAGTCAAGAATTTTATCTACAAGTTTTCAAGAAATTGACTCATGTCTGTCCGATTTGTAGTTTGAGCTGTTGAAGTGGTTACAGACAGACAGAATGAACTCCCCTACCCTATTTTACACTTTCTGTGTATGGGTGTCGCTAAAATGAACGACTAATATCATATTATCCTTAATCTTCCATTTTCAACATACAAATATTGCTTTACACTAATATTTCATTCTTTTAAACAAAGAACTTTTTCAAGGCTTCTTTAAAATACACATAAAGGAAAAAAAATCTTCTTTTCTTTGTGTGTATTTTATCGAAGCCTTGAAAAAGTTCTTTGTTTAAAAGAAATATTGGTGTAAAGCAATTGGTGTTGAATTTGGAAGATTTATGATAATATTTTGGTATAAAGAGATATTTTGGTACAAGACTAATATCATATTTCGCATTTTAAATTTGAATTTTAATCAGTCACATGATCCATTAATCAAATTTTGACTCCATATACTCGGGGTATGACTATCAAAGAATCTACTATAATTGATATTTATGAAAGGTATTTCTCGGGATAAATTTCAAATTATGTCGGTTTTCTACGTAGAGAAGATATCTAAAATAAAGACGAATATAAAGCATAACGATATAACCTAAATATAACATAAATCATCCATTTATAATAGACTAGTAGAAGGTTTTTACAGAAAATTCTGCTGTGTGTCGTAACACAGGGTGATTCAGAACGAAACGCCGTAACGTTAACACAGCATTCTGGAGGTCGTGACATGTCGAAATTGTTAGAGTAAGGAAACTTTGAGACTTCAAAGAAAGCAAATATAAATACACATAAAAAAGTCTTTTATGACAGTAATTCTACAGTCAATCAAGAAATAGAAACATTAGAAATGACCGCAAATAATATCCCCCCCCGAAACACCAGCGTTTTTGTTTGTTTTGCGAAATTAAAAAAAATTCTAAAAGATATCTAAAGGGGGGGGGGGGGGGGGCCGAGAAAAAAAAAATGTAATGGAAGCCTTTTTTTGGGTTGGAAATTTTAATCAGATCGGTTTTTTTTTTTCGTTGTATGGCGTGAATTAATTGCTTTATTTTTGGTTGGATGGTTGGGGAGAAGGACACAAAATAACAATGTAATATTGGAGAGGGTTCGCGAATCAAAATTACGGTTAGGAACAAGTTACGTAGGCGACTCCTACTCTGCTGTCAAACATTCAAATTTAAAAAGAATGAATGAATAAATTGATACCAATTGCTTTATTAAAATAAACTGTCGGCAAAGATTAAAATTTAAATTGTAGATTTTCATAGTTACAACAAATATATGATTGTAATTTGGAACGGATTCACAGTTGATTTGTCGAAGCATTACGAGTGGCTTAAAGATCTATATAATTACAGTACGTGAAGACTGTAGATTCTGAGGTTAAAGCAAACCTGTCTCAATTCCTGAATTTATCGGACGTCCTGAGTCAAACGATTTCCTCTTTTCGGACAAAAGTTGTTGATACTTCTTTTCTTTTTAAATGCTGGAATATTAATTCGTTTAGCTGTTTCCTGATTTCTGGTTGGTTGATTCCAAATAGTCCACATCCTTCCTGTGTTCGTTTCTAACGGAATTTTTATTCCCAATACGTTTCCTGTTCTATTCTTTTTATTCGAATTTTTGAATCGATCGCACAGTAGCATTATTGATTAGGCCTAACACAATCACGAAACGCTTGTTTCTAATTCACTCCGGGAAGAAACTTAATTTCAGTTATTCTCTTATTTCAGTTATCGCTTTCTATATTTCTATTTCATTTTTCTTTCTATTCCTTTTTTTTTTATCTTTTCCGCTTCGATTGTTGGATCTCCATCACTGATAATCTCAAAAAAAAAAAGACAAAAATAAAACTGTAGTTGGGTGTCAATTTTCCAATACCGAATGACGTGAGAGTGTGATGCAAAACGTTATAAGAGCCAATCAAAATTAGTTATTTTTAATCAGGGCTTCTGACAAAAAAAATATTGGATGACCAATATAGCAGTTTCAGGCCTGTCGAGGCATCCTTTAACTTTTTTTACTATAGCAGTGTCAAAATTTTAGTACACATGTAGCTATTATAACTTTAATAAGCTTATATAAAGTTAAATTGCATTACAAGGATTTCCTTTTTTTCAACACCGACCTTTTTTTTGGTCGGTATTTTGGAACTACTGATTTCAAATTACCATTGCGCTGTGAGTTTTTTTTATTTTTTATAGGCATATCATTTGTTGTTCATATATGCGAGTCACATCGTAATTTTTGATCCAAGTTGCTAAGAGTCCAGTTTGTACCAGAATGATAGGAAGAAGTCACTTACAAGTGAAAGACTTTATTTATTACAACTTCTTTTTCTTTCTTTCTTTAAAAGTTTATTATGTTTAAATCCCTTTACTGGCACTAGAAAAACCAGTTTTTGTTCTCTTGTTCTTTTCCTACATCTCAAATTCAACAAGGATACGGCATTTAATACTGTAGATACCATTAAAATTTCAAGCTCCTAAGATAAACTGTTTTTGTTTAAGTCATTCATAACATTTCCAGTTTTTCATTATTAGAAAAAAAAATAAAAGATCATATTTCCTTATTATTTTATAAAAATCAAACGTTAATAGTTTTTCTAAAGTAAGTTGAATCATCAAAATTTAGTACACAGTTTTAAAGTTCAGGTACGGTACCACCAAGTATCGTCATTTTATAACAGTCAGCGACAGGAGATAAAGCCTCGTATGAAGATCAGCCGAAAGGGACCAAACCGATGCTCGCCCACTTAACCATAGGGAAACAAAAATTATACTAATAACAAAAAAAAGGACTATAAATTAGAGTTGCAACGGAAATACTGCTATAATTAGGTTCGAAGAAAGATTCAAGAGAATGGCCTTTTTTTTTTTTTTTTTTTTGGTAAGGCCTTATTAAAAATAAACTGAGTTTTTTTCTATTTTTTTTTCTGTTTTGTAATTATTACTAATTTATGAAATTCCATAGAAATAGCTATTTTTTTTTTTTTTTTCCTTTTTTTGACCTTTTTATATCTTAAAAAAAATTATATCTACTTTCTTTTCGATCTTGAGCTATTTTTTTTTTTTTTTTCATAAACTCGAATTCCATCCGAAATTACGTGCGCGTCAGAATGGCGAGGTCAGACCGGGGCAATCCTTACCGCAACGGCGTCTGCCTCCTGCAAGGCCGGAAGCCCTTCATATATTTACTCTCACGTGTTCTGATTACCCGTGGGACCACTCTCACTGGGACGCGCCCCATGGTGGCCAAGAAGGGGGAGGTGGACGGGCATCACCGCTATCGCTGCAAATTGCACAACTCAGACGTAATCAGCCACTTGTGAACAATATGGCAGACGGATTAACAAAGAATAAAAACATAACAACTAATAATTACCCGCTACTTTCTACTTTCATTTAATTTTCTTTTAAATCTTCAGTTCTGTCTCAAGCACCTAATCATAACGCTGTATCTTTTTGAATAAATACTGACTTTGCAAAAAGTCAATTTGAGACTATTGCAATATTAATATAACAAGTAATATTTAAGATAAAACTACATAAAACAACTCAGAGGCTGCCTTTTCAGAAAAAGAATATTTCAGTTTCTATCTGCAGGTGAATTACTGAAATGAAGTCACATATCCTTCCGCCTCCTCACTTTTGACTGTTCTAAAACTTCCCGTCCTCTGATTGGTGGAGAACAAACTCAAAATTCATTTGCATAATTAAAAATAAAACGAAATAGATTGGTATTCACTTATTGATAGAAATACAAATACAACATTCTGGGATTAAGACCATGAATAGCAGCTCTGCAGGCCTAAAATTGTGATTTGGGATTATTTTGTTTGCGGCATTAGACAAAGTAGTAAACTGCAGCAAGTCCTTCGTGAAACGAAGTATACCTTTCGAATGCTAATAAATTGAGTTTTTACAAAAATCACGAGCTTCAACAAGAAAAATTGAATGAAACATTAGATCAATTAGGAAAATCTTTTGTATTAACGTGAGCCTTGTTGTGTGTTCTTTCTTCATCAAAACGAAATTAAAATAACAAAGAAATCTCATGATTTCAGAAAACTCATTTAGCAGCATACGAATCGAATTTGCCATGGGTTACGAATATTACTGATTACAACACAGACTGACCCATTTGGGATTGCTGAAGGCTACTATTACCAATTGGAACTACTGGTCTTCTTTAAATTAGCGATTCAAGTGTAGCAACACTCCACCTAGTGGCCACATTTTGAAGCTAAATCTTTGGGATATGACAGCATTTGCACTATCTGTATATGTTACAAGTTCTCCTTTTTCCAGAATTTTTTATAATGAAAATGACTCAAAATTCATAGAAAGATAAATTCCCCGTTTTTTTAACACCATAGATTTATGCTTTACCCCTAAATAAACATTTATAACTAAAAAATAATCTTTTGAAATTATATTGTCAATATCTGCGATAACGGAAACCCCCAAGTTCACATAATGATCAATATGTCTAACAAATTAACTCCTTTGTTTTAAAAAACAAAACAAAACAAATATTTCTCCACATCAGTCCTCAAGGTTCTCACTCGAGTATTTGCTACTACCACCAAGATCTGCACCGGCGCGGCGGTGGCTCCAGGAGGGCCAGCGCCCGACCCTTTTCCGCTCACCGACGCGACCCTCCTATTCGCCGGGGGTTCTAGAGCCGTTCGGGACGGGCTCTGCTCCAGTGGCCGGGCTCGACGCTTGAGTGCCATGATGATTTATATACAGAAATTATGAAAATTTCTCCAATAAATTTAACAGAGACTGAAAACAAATATATTTCGAAACAAAACATGATATTAAAATATTTTTTAACGATCTATTGCGATATTGTACTGGTTATTATTAACACGTATAACTTGTAGTACTAAAAACAATAAGAAAATAAACCCAAGAATTTTAGAACAAAATATTAAAGTAAATCACCTCTAAATCGAAGAATTAAATAACATCATAAAATATTTTTATATGTATTTTAACCACGCATTTAGTAATTATTTTTCTTTTTAAGTTTCAGTGAATCTCTTTCTCTACAAAATAATGAAATATATTGCCAATGTCGTCGCATTTTTTTTTTCTCTTGGGAATTTATGGAAAAGTATATTTTTAATTTTACTTGTATTGTATCATACAGGCACGCAACAATTATGAAATATTGCTGAAATATTGAAACCTACTATAAACCGCTACGTTAAATTTTTAAGAAATCCCAAACGAATGCAATGAATCATGGGAAGCGATTGCAGCGCTCTGCCTTTCCAGTGGTCGCTTGAATCGCTCATAGTCTTACTTCTTCCTTCAAGGCCATCACGAAATCTGATTCACGAGATGGCAGAGACTCCCCACACCATCTATTTACTTATTAAAGCTTTACAAATGTTGCAATTAGAGTTTCAAAAACAAAATTAAAATACATAAAAGAAATTAATAATATTCCCTTTCAGTAAGTAAATAAAGAAAAGAGAAGGTGACAGCTTATACCTTTACAGCAAAACTAGCAGCAAAATAAACTTAAAAAGTTCAATTAAAAAAGCACGATTTTCATTCTTCTTCTTCTTATTATTATTATTATTATTATTATAATTGTTGTTGTTGTTTTAATTGTTATTATAAATCCTGTATGTAATATCTCATTTAATTATTTTATTGAATTTGTACACTTCCAATGTCCTTAATATTTATTGTTACTAGTTCTTATTGTACTCGACAAAAATAAGCAAAACATAGGTAACTTTAATATACAAACATATAAACGCATACAGAATTAAACCAGATAATTATTTTAACTTTTAAATTATGTCACTGCCTAATTTAAACTTTCCCTAAAATTTTGGGAAATCAACATTTAGCGGTCTACTTAACAAAATCACTGGAAAAGTATACATTGATGTAAGTCTTTTAATGTATTTTAAAACTGTATTCAAAATTAATTAAACAATTACAGTATATCTATATTCAAAACCTGTTGATAGGAAGTTGTCATTCCTAACGGGACTAACTTTTGTATTTAGAAATCATAATTAAAAAAAAATGTTGTTATTATCTACTAAATATAAACTGTACATTTTTTTCATTTTCTAGAAAAAAAAAATTTAAATCCGCATCATTAATTAAGTTGTCAAAATGGGATTAATTTGAGTGGGATCAAATCACGGATTACAAAGGATTACCTAAATAATATTCAATTGTTGTAGACAATTAGATATTAACATAAATAGAACAGAAATCCATTATGTAGATTCCAATGCTTTTTTATGGGAACTTTTATCACTTTCTCGAGGTACTTCTAACAAGACCTATTTAGAAATGATTTCAAATACAGTAAAACCCCGATTATCCGAGCCCCGATTATCCGAGTTTCCGCTTAACCGAGCTATCAAATATTTCTAGGATTTTTTTTTTTTTGGTTCTATATTCTCCATTTTTAAAACAACCGAAAAAATTTCTGAACTTGATATCACCAATCAACGAAGAGGATATACGTGACTGGATAAACGCTGACGAACAACAAGACATTACAGATGAAATGATCGTCAATAAGGAAAATGAATCTAGCGATGATAATGAAGACAGTGACGATGAAAATCGACCTATGAAAATCTCCCATACAGATGGACTAAAAGCTATCGAAAGTGCTATTGAATATATAGAACAACAAGAAGAAGCGACACCAGCAATCCTATTATCCTTAAGAAAATGGCGAAACATTGCTGCAGAAAAACGCCAAAGTAACGTAAAACAAAAAACAATTAAGGACTTTAAGTAAAAGAACTCTTTAATTATTGTAACAATATGAATTACATGTGGTATATCTGTATAACTTTTGTATTTGTTAAAATATACATGTAAACCTACACGATTTATTTTATTTACAATTTTCGCTTTAACCGAGTTTTTCGTTATCCAAGTTAGTCTTGGTCCACATTAACTCGGATAATCGGGACTCTACTGTATAAAAGATAATCCTTAAATATAAATACCAAGTTTCAATAAGATCCATCCAGCAATTGAAAAGTTATTATACATACACGCACACACACAGAGTGACCGATTTGACGAATCTCAGATGAACATGTATAGTTTGTTACTAGAGTCAGTTGAGTCAATATGTTTCTTCTCTTAATAGCGAATAATAAATTCGCAATAAACAAATAAACCTGAAAGAAACTTACTTTCCCTAAACCATATTCGCGATTTTTGTTTTTGTTTTTAATTAAATCAGCATTACTTATTGAAGTTGCCTGAATCCGATTTAATTTTACTCTTATCAAATTCGAGACAAACACACACACACACATTGACAGTATTTGATAAAAAAGAAAAAGAAAAAAAAAACTTGTGTTCATTGTTAATTATCTATCTGAATGTCTTCCATAATAATGACATCAGCAAAGTTTTCTTATGAGGTCCATTGTTGTACAGGAACTTTTCATTGTTAGATTCTTCCATATAAAATCTTAATGAGATTTAAAAGCACGAAGAAAAGAAAGGAAGTATAGAATGTGTTGTGGCGTTCATCAGTTGACCCGTTTGCTATTAAAGAAGACGAAATCTCTTGAGTTCTCATCCCATTATTCGATGAACGCAGCTTGACTAATTGTCTTCAGAAAAATCACAAGTGCTTCAGACAAAAGGCTCAAGTGTCATTTCCCTACAAGAAAAACCATTGTTTCGCTTAAATGCGATTGCATTTCAGAGCACCCTTGTAAAGCTTCATTAAGACGTGAAGTTTCGTTTCACCAACATTTGTATCACGAAACACATCTGAACAACATTAACTTATTTTGATATTTTATTAATTTTATTAACTTATTTTGATATGCTGTAATCGTAGTTCAAGAACAGATAACTACTTCATTTGTGTTTATATCTTTACAATTGACTATCGATTGACTAATGATTATATTATACAACTTAGAATAATTTTGAACCGTAAACGTCATCACTTCGGCATTCGTAGTCAGAAAAACAAAATACGTCTATATTTCAGCGTAAGCTGAAGCAAAATGAAAGAAGCTACCAATTTCTTAAGAACTAACGACAACAAAATATTAATTTCATTTCTATGTTGATCCTCCTTTTATTGTTATGGAATGACTTTTTGTTTATTACGTTAAACTGATGTTGTATTATACTAGTGTTCCCGTATTCTTTATACTATTTTTACGTGTACAGTGTTTCGTGATATTAATATTCGTTTTTGATTATTTTTATTTAACAAACACACACAAAAAAAATGAATAGGTGCAATGTAAGTTTTTTCCCGTTGTATTCAAAATTTCGTTGTACTGGCGTTCGTTGAAGCCACTAAATTTTTCTTCCAAAATTGTTGTTTCAATTTAGCTATTCAAATTACCATTGCTGTGTATCGTTTAAAGTGCTAAATAGTTTGAAAATGAGTAGATTTACTGTATGGATTTCTTCAATAACTTAAGCTCAAATCTCAATACATGGATTAATTGAGATAAAAACTCATTCAAAAGAAACAACAGTCATTAATGGGAAGCAGTCAAAAACAATTACCATGATTTCACGCTATTGGTTTCTCATAGTTTTCTGTTATCTGAGAAAGTAATTCTGATGAATTAATGAGACAGGTCATGTTCACATTTCGGAATTAATTTGCCAGAAAAATTAACAGTTTAGCAGAGATTCTTAGCGGCAATTTTCGTCGCTACATCAACAAAAATACCACAGAGAAATGAGGAAATAAAAAGACCAATAAACTCATTCAAAGAAACAAAAAAAAAAAAAGGAAATGAAGGACTTTATAATAGTCATATCACGTATTCAGAACTGTAATACTTTGTAATGTTTTATGCTTTTAAATGTTCTTAATTCATTAAGACAAGAAAATAAATGTGGTAGTAATTTTAATATTATTATTTTAAAATTTTTCACTTTCATTTTAAAGTTGTTTTTTTTTTAATTTGTGAACAACGCGGGAAAATTCCAAACTTTATATTTTCACTAATGCGACAAAAATTTTCTCACAATGTGACAGCAATTTCCTAAAACTGCCCTTTGAATTAATGGCAATTGATGTCAGTTGATCCTAAGCTCCTGGAGGTGTTTAAAAATCTGGTTCGGCACATTTTCTGTAGCTGATATGACGATGGGATTTTTGATAAACCTCACATAATTTTAAATTGTTGTTATTATTATTATGTAAAAGTTTCAAACCTTGGGTTTCCCCAGCAAAGACAACATGGCGGGTCAAGGACCAAAGCACATATTGCCAAGTTTAAAGAAGTGTGCAAGGAGGTTTAGGGATGTGTGGTTGTGTCAATAAATTTCCTAACTATGCGTGTTATGTTGAGTACCACAACCTTCTGGAGTTCTGCATAAGTGTTTTTGTGAAGTGTTAGTGTGCTGAGACTATGGTGCAATGTGTGAGACACCAGACCAATAGCGGACAGGACGATAGGTACTCAGTACTCACATCAGTACACATATTCAGTCCTGCTTCTGGAGCTCGTGTGCTAGGTCGGTGTGTTTACTGATCTTTTCTGCATGTTCTTGCTGATAGGCTCTGCAATGTCAGAGATAGATTCTTATCAACAAGTTGACGTCAGGTCTGTTGTGGTGTATAGTTTTGTCTGTGTCAGTGGGATGGTCCCAGTATAGCTTATGTGTGGATGACTCTAATACGCTTTTTGGTGTGTAGTAGTACGGACGTATTCTTAATAAGTGAGTGTTTGTGGGCTAGCTGTTGATGAACGATCGACGCTACCTGATTGTGTCGGTGGAGGTATTCTGTTTGGGAGAGAAGGGGACAGCCTGATTTATTATTAGTAGTAGTAGTAGTATCATCATCATCATCATCATCATCATCTCATACTGTAATTTATACACAAGGTCATTCAGATTGCACTCAGTGATGGGCAAAGAATGTTCATGTTTTTGGTTAGTCATCCAAGTGTCAGTCAGTATTTGCCATCAGTAAAGAAACAGAAACAAGCAGTGAAGAAGAAAGAAGCCTCCAAGTTCCACACCAGGATTCGAACCCAGATTCAGATGGATAGTAACTTTGATTAATGGAAGTCTTGAATTTGCAAGTGACGTGACAGAATGATGCTGGGAACTCTAAACTAGGACTTATATTTAGGAATGTTATGTTTTGTGCTTTACTTTGTTAAAACTATCACGATCGCATCTAACCTCAAATTGCAATTAGGAATGTGAAATTCGTTTTATCTATCGGTTTGTTTTTTTTTTTACGGTTTGGTCAGAAATACTTTCTTCAAAAGCTAAATTAACAGAATGGCGGCCTCTCCAACGATAAGTTGATAAAACAATTCAAAAGTTTATGTATATTTTCAAATCAACGAAATGTAAAAAGAAAATGAATAAAAAAAATAAGTGAATTTCACTGGAAGAATTAGAGGTCACATGATATCCTCTCATTTAGAATCTGACTTCAAAAAAAAGTAGTTCCAAATAAAATATCCTAAAACCAGGCTCTCCACATGTGCAGACCGAGTCACGGTGTTAGGTCCTCGGAATCACATTAGCTCATTAATCTCAGTACCAAATAGGATGACATCCACCCCCTCCCATATCAAATTATACTAGTAGAGCTTTGATGTAGATGTATTTGTACAACAAAAGTTAACGTATCTCACTACAAGCCAATGTAGCCCTTCGGCTCGTGGGAGGTAAGACTCCAGACGTTTTCTGACCAACGCGACTATGTTGAGATCAGGGGAGGGGGGGGGGTCAGTCCGATGCCGTCCGCCTTTAATTCTCGGGAAAGAAACCCGGAACCCATTTTAGAGAGGGGTAGGTGGACCCTAGGTCCTGTTTGAAGAAGAATCCAGTGTGGAAAAATTTGTGGGTTATTATTACAAATTTGTTTGGCAAATTTGAATTGTATTGAATTTAAGTTAACACTCATATGGATGACTTCTTGCCACTGCCACTGTGGTTATAATACAATAATTATTAGTACAGGCCTAATAAACTTTCGTAACAATAAGACTTTGCATCTGTTTTCAATTTTCATCCATTCTTTTTGCAAGTTACTGAATGTTCAATCTCACCCAGGCCGCCTAGAACCCAGGACTTACGTAGGGATCTAACTAATATCCTACAGAAAGTTTGCGGTCTTGACTTCAAAATCATTAACTTTGCCAAAATGTATCATTCATACTGTGCTTTTAGAGTTAACTTTTAATTTTCAAAAAAAAAATTCTGTTTAAGCATGCACAGAAATCATGAATGATAATCAACTCCACTTACTGGAAAATAATAGGCCGCATTATCATGTTGGCAAATACAGATCCAGTTTGCAAAGTACCATTAACGTTTGACACATCAGAGTGATAGCAATAACAAAAGTAGCATCGTTTCTTGTTTTTCTTTACTATCGAAAAGACCAGTAATACATAACTATGAAGTTACGTAAGAAACGCTGACGTAACTAACGCTATTTTACTGAACTCTAAGCTTTAGCATTTCTGCATCGTTTTAGGCAAACAGTACTTTAGCTAACGTGGTGGCATTTAATACAACATTTCGGTCATCTATATTTTTTTCCAGTGCTGTGCCTTTTACGACATTCACTGTCCTAACCTAAGAGGCCAAGTGAATCAAACATCATTAATCAAAGCGAAATACTAGAGTTCCTCACTACCATTGTGAGTGTGAAAAATAGCTACGCGGAAGAGAGTTCAAGTGTGGGCTTTTTTGCTGGGCGTGTTTAAAGCAATGACATTCTGAAGACGTTTCTAATGAGGGGACGAGTTCACAATACACACCACTGGTGAGCCAAGGTCGTTAACATGACTTTGCTAATCTTCTTTTTAATGATTCCGCTGATGGTGAAGCTGCGCGCGAGGATTTCGTCATAACACATCCCGGCAGGTGCTTCTTCACCTCTATTGGAAAACCCTCCACGGCCATCAGGCATGAACGCTCGGAGCTGAACTCAAACAAAGGAATTTTATTCATTTTTAATAACAATGAGCACAGCAGACAATTACCTACCTGGCGTAGCCAAAATATCAATAAAAACTACTTTGAATTTATCAATAGACGTTTAGCAAGGCATTTTTCGTAAGTTCTGCTTTGGTGATTAATAACTCCATAGAATTCTGTCAAAAAATCACTCAAGAAAAAAAGTTATTTTAACTTTGTAACCGGCTTTGATTAAATCGTCTATTTATCGACAAAGGACTAAATTAGTTTACGTATTTACAAAGAATATTCAATTGCTTCATAAATACTGAATCACGCGACTTAAATGTGGAGAATGGAAAAGGCGAAATGGTACGTTAACAGAGTGTTGAACGAAAATTATTAAGTTGTTTTTTTTCTTTCTTCTTTTATTTTGTTCAATTGAAGGAAAACCGAGCAAGATGGCACCAAGTCACATCGCACAATATATGAAAAATTGGAATTTAATTGCTTAAAAATGTTAAATAACTAGAAAAAGGAAGCTTTATTTCATCAATAAATGCATAATAACTAACAATAAAGAAAGAGTAAAGCCAATAAATAAAGTTATCAAACAAGGGAAATACAAAACAGCTTAAAGCAATAAATGAAGAAATGATTAAGAATCAAAGTAAATTATGAGCCATCTAAGTAATAAACAAACAGACAATTTCCTTGTAACTAATATTTTAAATAACTTCTTTAATACCAAAAACTCCATAAACTTCACAGACGATATTTCGAAGGCCTAACCGGCCT
Source organism: Thereuonema tuberculata (assembly GCA_023159025.1). Classification (NCBI taxonomy): domain Eukaryota; kingdom Metazoa; phylum Arthropoda; class Chilopoda; order Scutigeromorpha; family Scutigeridae; genus Thereuonema; species Thereuonema tuberculata. The sequence goes on from JAFIDM010004315.1 coordinate 21,086,634, forward strand.
TCTTTTTCAAGCCTTGTACCATAACGGGATGTTGAATATAATGGATGGCCTTTATATGTGTGATCTCAAATATTATCAATTAAATCCACTCAGTGAGAATAATAAACTTTTAAATAAAACTATGAAGATAAATGCAATATTATTTGAGTTACAAACAATATTTTGGCTGTTATGTAAAAAGGGATCTGTAATAGATAGACAATAAACCAAACTAGTTTCCAATTTATACACAAGAACCTACGCTGCCCTTTATTAAATATCTCATCTAAAAGATCATTTTTTTTTTTCTTTTTTTTTTCCACTCGTTTTAAAGTTTTTGCAATTCCGTTGATTGCTGTCAATAGTAAAAACCTGAATAGTAAATATTTTACAAAATTAAAAATAATTAAGTAAAATCTAGCAATTTGTATTATTGTGTAAATAGAATTCTGAGATGGGCATACGATCTTAAAAAAATGTAAACACTTTCAAAATTACATTGCAGTATGTTTCTTTATAGTCAGAACCATTTGTAAAATGTTAAACATTTTCTATTTGAATTACTTCACTTTTATATGTTTAGTATTAATGAATTTAATTGGCAATAGTATCTGATCAAAGATTATGGTGGAAAAATAAATAAATAAATAAATAAAAACAAGCGTATATATCTCTTTAAGCATTTTTATATTTACGTTGTCAGAAATTTTACAAAACTGTGTAATAATTTCTTTTCTTTTTTTTTTTTAATTTTTTTTTTCTATAGTGTGTTTTTTTTTTTAACTTAATTAACCATATTCTTCAAATTAATTAGACTATTAAGTTTTTAATATTATTGGGTTGTTGGTATCAATAATGTTTTTGACTCTGAGGATTATTAAAATTTTTAACAATATTTCATGTTATAAGTATGTTTCATGCTCATGTCAATGAATTGTTACAATCGGAAATTGTTTAAAATAGGCTTGAAAAAGGAAAGAAGATTTCTCTTTCCCCAAATTTGCGGATATTAACTATATTTAATAAATGTATTTTATTTAATATATTTTATTGGTGTAAGATGTTGTTATTTACAATAATATGAGGACTAGAAGAGAAGAGATTAAGAAGAAATAAATTTATATCCTAATGCTTTTCTGAAGGTAAATAGAGTTTTTTGTTGCTTTTTTTTATGTTTTGTTTTCTTTTATAGATAAAAAGAGAGACAAGCTTTTATGGACTTTCTTTTATCGACTAACGGATAGGTTCTCGCATTTTTTGCATGTGCTGTGAAGAGGATCAATAATCCGGAATTTCCTTTTCAGTGATGGAGAAAACGATAATGAATGATATTTCCTGCACTTTGCCTAAAAACAAATTCCAATTTTGTATTCCGAGTTTGCGTGTCTTTTTCCCTACTAAATTGAAAGGAAAACCTGAATGAACACCTGCCCTACACTGAATGGGATTTCGTTTTTCTTCTTCACCCTCTAGGGATTTCTTATGTCAAAATCTAATCAATTGAGAAAGAGTGAAGGCGCCAAATTTTATTATGGGTAAAGCTCGTGCAATCTTAATATAATCTAGTTAATTTTTAAATGATGTTGTAATAATGGAATTATCTGAATTCAGACAATTTTTATTCATTTTTTTTACATCGAAATGAATATAAAGTAGGCCTATATACTGTAGACTCTCGATATATCGAACTTCGATATCTCGAAAACCTTGATATGTCGAAAAATTATTTTTCCCCCTTGATATTACATATTCATCTAATGTTAATCTTATGTCGAAGAGTTTTCACTCAAAGCCTTGTTATGTCGAATATTTTTCGAAGTAAAAAATGACTTGCAAAAGGAAGGGTTAACGTGCTGACAAATTCACTGAAAAATGTCTGTTAAGCCCAGCACAGAATAAACAAAAATAATTGCCTTTTCCGATTCATTTTTACGGGGTGGAGAGTGAAACAGCTGTTCCCTAATCCACCCCGTAAAAATGAATCGGAAAAGGCAATTGTTTTTGTTTATTCTGTGCTGGGCTTAACAGACATTTTTCAGTAAAAAATGACTTTTTCAGGAAAAATCGCCGTTCAGTGTGTGCTACTTTGTCTCGCCAGTCATTTGTTACATTGTTGCTTAGGCGCTTGTTCTAAATTGTTCAGAATTTACTGCGTATGGTTAAGTTTAGTCGGCGAAAAACGTTAGGGAAGTTATAAAACGTGTCAGTGAATCGCCAGTTGTCTCAAAAATGGAAAGTTTCAAAGAAAAGAAAACCTTGAGCGTTAAGCGAAAGTTGAACGTGTTGACAATCGAAAAAAAGATAGAGATTTTAGAGGCTGTAGATAAAGATGGAAAAAAGGGACAAATCGCAAAGGATTTCAAAATTCCAGCATCAATAACGTGGAAAACGATGACTTTGCCGTTATTTTTCAAATAGAAAAATTGGTTGAAGAACAATTTCAAAAGAGATGTCGCCAGGCCACGATAAGAAATTCTAGCAATGTAAGTTCATTGTATTTTACTAATTCTTTTCAATTTAATGTAATTATTTTCGACTACTTTTAAAAATTAAAATTATCATTGTTATATTTAGACTAACTGTCAACTATCATTACATAAGGCCCTTATATACATAAGGCACAAGAGGCCCAAACAACGTATAGGGTATTTTCAGGGACCAACGCCCCCACCCCCATGTCGAAGATAGCCTATTTGGCATTGCTTTCATTGGATTTTCTCTATTAGCTTAAATGTTAGAAATGCAACCATTTGATTTCAGTTGTCAGCTATAGCTTGATGGTGAAGATTTCGGACTCATGTACTGAAGGTTGTCGGTTCATACCCGTATATTTTTCTTTTTTTTCTCAATGTCCCCGTGTTTTTGTTTTTTTGTTGTTTTTTTTTCTTTTCCTATTTTCCTAACTTTTTTTTATTTTTTCCTAACTTTTTTTTTAATTTTTCCGTACATTATTGTACTTCCTTTTTTATTTTATGAGTCGCCATAAAATTTATACTTTAGCACAAAATTATATTCACTTTTTTAACTATATCTTCGATACATATTTTTTGGGGACAAAAAGCCAAAACAACAACAGAATGTGTTCAAAACAAAATTGATTAGAAAATCCCAAAGAATGTAGAAGTAATTGTCAAAAGGTACATGGATTCTGTGCTTGTTTTGTTTTTTTAAAAAAAAAAAAAAAAAAAAAAAAAACAATAAAAAATAATAAGTTGGTTGATTAGCTAACTATTTCTAACTTATAATTATTATTAGTTTCTAAGAGCCCAAAAATGAAAACCATTTATTTATAAGTAATGTGAATTGAAACTACGAATATAATAATCAATTAATTTTCGTCTATTTTTGTTAAAAGAGTTTTGCTCTTTTTCAGATCTAAGAAAACATTGATTTGTTGAAATAGAAACAGTTCATTCTACAAGACTTCTTATTAGTGATTCTCAGATCACGTAATATTCTCAAAATTTTTAAGAAATTTCGAATTGAGCGTTTTTAGTTTCTCTGAAAACAATAAATTCAAACACAATAAAGCACAGCTGGTTAACAATGATTAAAATATACATAAATATGTATCCATATACAAATACGTGTAATATAAATGCTTTATAACATAACATAAAAAATAAATGTATTAGGCCTATACCTATATTCTACAATAAATGCTAAAATATAGGGCTTGTTGTGTTGTTGTTGTTTGTTTTTTTTTTGTTTTTTTTTGTTTTTTTAAGAATATGTAAAGAACATCATTTATTTTTCAAAGAATAGATTCTCTACCTCAAAAAAACAAATTTTCATTATTTTAGTACAATTTAAATTTTCTATTTATAGTATTTGAAAACCTTTTTAGCATTTCGTTAATGATACAAGCATTCTAGATTTTTGCTGAAAATTGCTATTTTTATTAAACGATTGAAATAAAAAAAAAAAAAACGAATAAGGGATTTTAAATTAAATTATATATATATACGTAAAATATAAAGGACAAATTTCTTTGGAAGATTAAGTCCACAGAACACTTGCCCGTTTGTCCAAAACACGAATCGGGACTATTTGTAATGAAAATTTTAGCTACTAACAGAATATTGCTTACCTTTACAGGAGAAGCCCGATGTCTTATTCCCTGCGTATCATCCGTTTGTTGATTCGCTGTCACTGGCACATAACGACACAATAAAGAAATTTATCTTCCGATAAACGCACTTAAAATATTCTTAGCCAAAAAAAACAGGAATTCCAAATCGGTGTGTGAGAAAATACTTGATATATCCTTTAGGGCACAACAGAATTCACAGTGTAATCGTTACTTAATCCGGAGGCGGTAATTCTTACAAATCCTTATTGCTCGAAGAAATGCTAACTTACTCCACTGAGTGTTTGGGAGTTCGCCTTACATCGACGGAAGATGAGCTCGGACTGTATCCCGTACTACGAACCGCTTTCCCAGGGGTATTTCCTTCACAATTATCCTTCCTTAATGTCCTGAAAAGAAAGTGGAAAGTCAACTTTACATCTACCGTGGTCAGCTATTCATCATTTAATGCGTAAACACAATATAAAAACTCGTTATATGAACAGGGGGAGATATATAGCGACAAAGGAACGTGTTTCTGTCTTTTTTCTTTTTTTTTTCACGACAAATTTCATAGAGATTCACAGATTATAAACAGAAACTATTGGTTAAACACTAAACTCTCACGATTTTTCTGTTTATATAAGTATATAGAGGCGTAACCAGAATTCTTTTGGTAGGTAAAGAAAAACGTAAAAAGGACAAAATTCGTAGTGTATGCAGATTGATAAAATAATATTGAATATTGAAAGTATATAACTTAGGCGATCTTTTCGCAAATTCATTCATTTCTAGATAGGTAGATAGATGTAGAGTCATTTTTGTATAGATACGCTGTATATCTAACTTTTTCGTCTGATTTAAAATTTGTAATGTGGTATAGTAAAAACAATTTCCTTGTAATCTTATAAATTTTTATTTTAATTTTCTAAGCAAACTTCTAGTTCTATACTATTCTACATTAAATCCATTCCATTTGTACTGCAGCTGCTAAAAAAGGCCTATTGTTAAACTTCTAATTAATAAATTATATTTATATTTTCTTTTCTCGAAATCAAAATATCCAGCCTTTAAATATTTCAAGAATTACATTAACAGCAGGTTCAGTATTTTTATCTAGGAAAAAAAAAGGTTGTTTTTTTATCCTAGTAGGTAAATCGTCATTTAAAAACTTAACTTGAAAATACCTTATATACAAAAGTCAAAAATTAATAAATATTAAATGTGGTTTTTTTTAAAGAAATAACTTTAATTTTTTAGTGGAAAATCACTTGCAAGATTTTTTTTTTTTTTTTCGTTGAAAATATAAGTGTTGAAGATTACGTGAGAAAATGAAAAAACACAAAGAAAATATAATAAAAAAAAATCTGATTACTGACTGTTTCAATTGTTGAGAATGAACGGATGATCCAAAGTTGACACCGAATCCAAAGCTGTTCCTTCTATTAGTGGTATAATCCTGAATGATGATGGAATCTTTGGCTGGTGGTGATTCTTCCTCCGAGATGATTACGTTCTCCTCCGTTCGCCGATGATTCCATCAGTGTGTCGGCAACCAGGTGGTTTTGTCGTCATGGTCCGTTGCCAAACGAGCAGCTGGGCTGCGCGGACCCTTCCGGCCGAGGTTGTCCCGTCTGACGCGAAAGCTAGAACGGTGGGAAGAGAACCGGTGGGGTTTCAATCCCAGCTGCGACAGGTAGGCACGGTCTTTTGTGCCCAAATGGTTAATTCATGCAAGACTCCGTTCTTTCTGAATGGGCTTGCCCGTCTCGTTAGCAGAGCACAGTGATCGATCCCAGACCCCCTTCAAATGAAAATAAAGATTTCCGCAATGAACTTAGAGCCTACCTTAAGGCTCGGAGTTTCAAAGTAACTTCAATGTCAACAAATCATTCAAAACACCAATCAAATTAAGACAAATTGCCTTTTTAAAAATCTTTATTTGGATGTTATAACAAAAAAAAAATCACCATAAAGCTTTAAAAACAACATATTTCACTAGATCGCATTGTTACGCTATTACATCGTTTCATTAGAGTCCATTCAAAATCCCACCTGACCGTTATGAGATATTTAACAATAATATTGATGTGTGTTTTCTTTCTATCGATTGTGATATTGACATATGAAATTCACAGTCATACTTTGTATTAATAGAAACAAAGCGTAGATATAAATCATTATTATTTAAACTACAATGATTGAGACCAAGCGATAGCCCAGAACGGTCGTTTCACGCTTTAACGGCGATCATCAGCTGGGAATAGTCACAAGTAAACAACGAAGTCACCAGGAATACTTTTAGCCAAATAGTACTTTTAGCGACCCATATGGGTGCTATTACGTTTGTCCATCTGTCCGTGTCGCCCTCCCCCACCCTCTAACAACTCCCGAACGGACAGTCGGATCGGCAAACGGACTTGATCATCGCGGTCAGAGGCCCAAACACCGTCGCAATGAAAGGTATTTAATTCTATCCGTAAAATTGCGGACAGAGTCGACTGTTTGTTTCCGCAACTGTTATAGATACGGTCGAATAAAAATATAGATTGTGTAGTAGACACACTAAACTAAATCCAAATTTCAAGTCGCTCGAGTCAGTAGTTGTCCAGGAAAAAAAAATTCCAAACTTCACTGTTTTCCGGTGGACAGTCGGTGTCTTTGCCCCCCCCCCCCGCCAATTCCGCCGATGGTTAAGAAATGAAGTCTTCATATTGAAATTTAAGAGTATATATGTATATATAAACAAAATAGAAAAAAAATTGTATAATTGATACAAGATATTGCCTACCGCAGTAGACAAGAATATAACTGATAAATTAAAAGTTGACGCATCACGCTTTCATCCTCATTTGGAGCGTAGACAGCCGGAGGAGACGATCGCCTTCCTCACATAAGAATTCGTACCTTTTGGCAGAGGGGCTAAATGAATTCTGATATCTTATCATTTGAGTTACTGATCCAGCCTCCATGTGTTTCAAAGTTCATTAGAAAATTCATTAGATAAATTGTTTTAAATAATTTAATATTTAAAAAGTTATTCAATGAAATTTTTAAAAGTGATTTTGCGATAATATATAATATTTTCTCTAATACATTACGTAAAAATTTTACTTTTTTTGTTTTCATTGTTCAGTGATTTTTCTTATTTCGAATTTTACGTTTCAAAAATATACATTCTAACATTGTTGTCAATTGTTTCGTGTCGATAGTTCGAATCGTAGAGCTGGCTTGCATGTTTGTATTTTTCTTCAACGTTCTTTTTTATGCGCAGATATAATTCTCCTAAGGGATTGAGTCTCCTGAATTTATTCGGCAACGTAGTCTACAATTACCGTCTCTTGTAATAAAAACTACTGTCTCTTTAATAGTTCTTCATTGTATTATGAAATATCAAACATACGATCTAAAATCCTAGCAGTTTATCTAACAAGGGAAGTGCGTGACCTCGAACGCTGAGAACCGCGCGGAAATGTGCTTAGAATATAAATAGCTCATCCCAAAAACAGTGGTATGAGTCATTCCCATGCAAAACTCAGCTGTTGTCTGCTAGCGCCATCCGACGGTGGCATGTTGTACCTGCACTAACAAGTACTTAATCTAGTTGTGTGAATAGTATAACTGCAGTAGGAGGTCGTCTCTTGGAGTGTTCGGTTGTGGGTAAAAGTGTAAACAGTGTACATTGAAATATGTGTGTTTTTGGTCCTATTGTATCGATATTTTGTTTCTTCGCGTTACCAAAGTTCCTGTCTTGGACCTTCAATAGGTGATCATTCAAATGTCTCTCGTGGTAAGAGGTGCAGTTTTGCATGAGAATGACTCATACCACTGTTTTTGGCATGAGCGAGTTATATTCAAGCACATTTTCGTGCGGTTCTCAGCTTTCGAGGTCACACACTTCCCTTGTTAGAGGTATCATATTTTAAAGTTTGGAATTACATTAAAACAAATGATAATTACGAATTTTATTAACTCCAATCTATTAGTCAGGCAGCTCTTAAAGCCCTGAATTCTCCCAACACCAATTCTAAATTAGTATGGGAATGTAAACAAACCCTTAATAGTCTTGCTGAACATAATTGGGTAAACCTAATATGGGTGCCAGGACACAAAGGGATTGAAGGCAATGAGCTAGCAGTCAAGCTAGCAAAAAAAGGAGCTGAAACCTCGTTCATTGGACCTGAACCAGTTTGTGGGATCTCCATTGAAACCACTAAAACTGCAATTCGGGACTGGGCAAGGAGACAGCAAAAGACCTATTGGAATAACCTTCCAGGGCAGAAACACTCAAAGCTCTTTATTAAAGAGCCTTTAAGGAAAAGAGCCAGGGAACTTATTAGTTTAGATAAGAACCAGACTAGAATCCTGACAGGACTCTTTACAGGTCACTGTCACTTAATGAAACACCTCTTTAATATAAAAATAGTTTCAAATCCTACTTGCAGAAGATGTGGAAAAGCTGATGAAACAGCAGCACACATACTATGTGAGTGTGAAGCGCTTGCGAGCACTAGACACAAGTTGATAGGTATGGGTTTTCCCAATCCCTCAAACTATGTGACTATACCCGGTGGCGTACCAACGCCTTTGGGGGCCCGGGGCGGGAGTTGTAGATGGGGCCCCCTAGACTTGCTTTTCCAAAAAAAAGGAATCTTGTGTGGAGGGGGCCCCCTAGTCTTACTTTTCCAACCAAAAAAAAAAAAAAAAGGAAATAAGCTGCTTGGTAGGGCCCCTAGGCTGGCTGATGGGGGCCCCTCCCAGGTGGGGGCCCGGGGCGGACCGCCCCCCCCGCCCCCCCCTTGGTACGCTAGAGACTATACCCGTGCATAAAATACTACAGATTGGTAAAATCCTAGGACTTATGCAGAATTAAAGACATTGGGATACACAATAGGCCTTTTGAGGCCGCAGTGTTAGGGACTTTATAGTACCTCCCATTTTATGTTATGTTATGTTAACTCCAATCTATAATTTCAGAATATTATTAATAGAATCATCGATGAATTTGAAATTTTGGTGAATTTATTAATATTAATATCCGATTAGGAGAAAATGGAAAACTGTAAACTTGTATAAAAGTATCATCAATACGTAATAATTACTCACTTCTATTACAAGCAGCATATTTAGAATAATTGTGATATATTTCTTATCAATGAATTTGTAACTCATTCTCAATATATTTTTATTATTAGTATAATGAAAAAGTACAGTTATACTCCGAATAGCGGAAGGATTGAATTAAGAATGTCCATCTGCATTTCCTACGACAAGGGAGGCTGCAGGCAAAACATTCTGTCAGGAATAAATAAGTCACGTGACCTGAAAACTTTACTCCAATAGATACGTCGGTCAGTTTTATACATTCATTCATCTGGCACACGCACACCTAAAATGTCAGAACTGAATCGAATAAATTCTTTAAGCCACCTGTTAAAATTTGACAGATAATTAAGTTTAACGATTAATTATTTTGAGATGTTACAAATATACCAGAGTGCCTCTAGCGGCAGAAATGACAGCTTATTTCGATATTCATAAGGTTAACGATATAGCAAGAGTCAACTCAATAAAACTAATATTAACATATCACGGAAATTACAGGAAGTAATAAAGTGTTACAAAATAAGTAACTGTGAAATAAATAGCGATAAATAAAAAGTTACCACTGCTTTTTTAGAGGGTGAAATTATTCAATAAGTGAATTTAAAGCAAAGAATTTATATTTACAAAGCCCGAATATGTAAATAAGCATGTGAATTAAACACACATGAATCAGTACTTGAAAAGTTCCCAAAAATTACAAATCAGTTCCCGTTCTTCTAAACTGATAATTTTTAATATTTGTTGAATATTCATAGTCATCCATCAGAATGACAATGTCATATCCAATCAGAATGTTCCAGAAGTATCTAAACTTCGAGCGTAGTTGGATTATTGGTTCTCATTTCCCGCCATAATTTTCTTTGGGACTTAAACCGTGGCTTATTATCTTCAGCACTTACAAAACACACGCTAATTTTCACAATTCTTATTACCCTTTCTTCCCGATATTTTTATGTCTCTATTAGCATTACTTTTTAAGGTTTATTGAGGCCATTTCCTGCATTACATCTTTTGGTTTTTCCTGAATGGGAATTAGAGTTTCCTGTATTTCATCTTTTAGATTTTTACAAAATTTGTTGCTTTTTTCTTCTATTTTTTTTTCATCGTTGATGCTTGTTTATGTTTTGTATTTTTGATTTGTTCTTCAGTTAAGTGCTCAGTTGCGAATAATTGTGAGAAATAGTTGTCTTCATAGAGTGCATGACTGCACAGGCTGAAACAAAGCGTGGGAAATGAAGTCTAATGAAAACGAAACAGCACTAATGTAACATCTGCCTGCGAGATTTATGTTAGCAATAACAGAAAATTAAAAAAAAAAAAACATTATTCGAAAAGTAAATCCATTAGCAGCCATTTCCGGAAACTAACTTGATTAAAATAATTGATTCATAAGCTGCAGAATAACTCTCTTAACTTAACCTCTTCAACTACTGAACCTCATTTAGATTTTTACATAAAAACTAAAATTGAGATTTGTAAAAAAAGCTTTTGCTGAATTTCATATCTTCGTTAACTAAAAGAAGAAAGTTTTTCAAGTAATTCACTGGCTGTTAGCCATGCTTGGATGAAAATGGATTCTCAAGAAACTAAAACTCCTACGAAGTTTCCAGAACTTTCTTCTGAAAAACAAAACGTAACTCTCTTTGAAATCTCACGAGAATTCTTTCTTCGATTTTTCTTTTTTCGTTTTTTTATCCATTGAAGGGTCGTCCCTACCATGCTGCACCAAAGTCCCAAGGCCTATGAATTCCGATCAAAATATTTTATAATTACAATCTTCTGATTTTTTAAACAAATCAATTGAGAATTTTAACATGCAAATCTATTATTAGAAACATCCTTTACTTAAAAAAAATAAATAACGAAATAAATAAATAAAATAAACTCGATACTCAATCGATTTTGGGTTGACATGCAAAGAAATAATCAGTTTTTTGCTTGTTTTGTTTTGTTTTGTTTTTTCTTGAAAATACGGAAATTAAGAAATTTCTGGAAAAAAAAAGACCAGTTCACTGTATTTGACGTAAGAGAGAAAACAGACATGAAATAGTTTTTGGTTAAGTCGACAGAAGAATTTAAATACGAAATTTTTAATTTCTTATGTCACCTTTAAAACACTTATACATATTCCAAAGTCAAATACAGTAGAGCCCCGATTATCCGCGGGATTGGGTGGCAAGGGCTTCGCGGATAACCCGAAAAAAAACTAAAAGTGAGGTGTAAACACGAAAAAAATATTTCACCATTAAAAACTATGTTTTATTGTACGAAAAACATAATACAGTCGGACCTCTATTTAACGAACCTCTATTTTGCGAACTTTTCTTTGGAACCAAGAACTTTTTGCTAATTTCTTCGTAAAATAACCTCCAAATAGCGAAGTGCATTTTCTATTTAACGAACTTTTTCGTGGTATCTATCTTTTTTTCTCCTTGAAATGTTTTTATTATTAATATTCCCTTGGAGAAAATGAATGAAATGTGGATACAGCTCAGAGAAAAAGTAGAAATTAAAGATGATGTGCTCGTTGATGATTATCTTTCACTTGATTTTGAAGTTGAGACCTCGGAAACACTAACTGAATCGGATATTTTGGACAGTGTGATAAATAAAAACAATATAGCTAAGAATTGCGATGAAGATGAAGATGATGAAAATGGAAATGATCAAGATGCAGAAATAAAAAAAAACCTTCGTATGATGAAATGCTAAAATCATTTGAAACAATCCGACGTGGATTACAATTAAAATACTGAAGGGTGCAAAATTTTTTTTTTTTTTTTTTTTTTTTTTTTGAGGTTCGTAATTAAAAAAATTTTTCGCGGCACTCGCCGATAATCGGGGCTCTACTGTACTCAGTTTTGACAAAGTAAGTCCACAGTCAAAAGGTCTGGAGTAAAAGAATTTTCAGTGCAATTCTTTTCTTCCAAATCTTTTAACTACGGGTCCAATTTGTCAAAAATGAATTGGGAACAGATATTGGATAGTTTCATCCTGGTTTTCAGGACTATGCTCTTGGCTAGGGATAAGGGAGGGATGAAATATAAAGGTAAGGTACATAGGATGTAAGGGTATCGAGTAATGAGCTACATAAGGTAGAGGGACGGGACGGAGTATTAGTTTAAAAACTCTATAGAATAATATTATATCATTTGCATTGTTCTCTTAGCCATTTGTACGCGTGTTTCATGTATACGGATAGAAAGATAAAAAGTCGATAGTACGCGATTGTAATATTATTGTTTTTATATAGATTTTGATGTATCTGGTGAAAAACTTCAATTCGCTAGAAAAACAAAAATATTCTCCCATCTGCGATTTTGCTTATTTCTAAAAACAAAAAAATACCATTATTTACTTACTTATGAAATGAAATTGCGCTTTTCTTCTTCCATCGATGTTTAAATTACACAAACATTAAAGTTATTAATTTCTTCGAAAAATTCCCTGATGTCTCATAAAGCAGACGATTCATTAATTACAAATGGCGGACTCTCGAACTGCCATCTAGTGAGAGGCTCGGGAAACAGAGTATTCTAAAAAGTAAAAGAATAATTAAACGTTCTTTCATTGTTATATACTCTATAATTGAAATTATTTACCCTGTTAGGGTTGAGATCAATGATTAAGAAAGATCGGAATTATCTTAATTCAAAATCTACAAAATTTTGTGAAACTTGTAGCATTTTCGTCAATTTAAATTTCAAGATTGTTCTTTTTTTTTTCTTCTTTTATTTTGTATGTGTTGCAGAAGATAATTTCTATTTATCAAAAAAGAAATGTGAATAAACGGTTCTTCAAAATTACAGATTTAACAAAATAGATTTCGCAATGAAAAAATCGTTCATGAATGAAGGAGATGTCGACAGATGTAGGTTTGAAGTCACCTGTCTTTTCATCGAACCATAACATTGCAATTAATAGAAGACTCTTTGCCTCCATTTTATAATATCAGAATAAAGGATTATCTTCTAGGTTTTATTTCTAGATAATCCATTTTTATCACAAATTTTTGTATCGTTAATTTTTGGCTGATGGATGCCCACAGGGGGCAAAAATATCATGAAAAGTTAGAGTATCACATGATAAAAAAATCTGTAAAAATTATAATTATAAAATTATATAAGTATAATTATATAAAATTATATAAAATCCCTTATATAGACAATTTTTTTTTTAAATTTGCCAGTTCTTTTGCGAGAAAGAAACTACATATTAAAGAATTAAAAAAGAAAATTTCAATAAGCACTATTTATATTTGCTAGTGAATTTGTGTAGAAATTTATTGAATGGTGTTTGAAAGGTACAAATACGTAGAGATATGCAGAGGGTTTTGAAGTGAGTTAAGGAGTATGTCTAAAATTTGTACAGTTTTTGAAATAAAAGATTGATGTTTTCTATTAGGCTATTATTTAAATATTTAACAGATAGTTATTCATATGTATAATATATAGATTCTTACTATATCTATTTTAAAGACAATATTTCATATTTATTCGATGCTCCAAGAAAAGTACAAATAGTAATTTTATCTTTATAAAGCCAATATCTTCATACATCATCGAAGATTTGTATATGAGTATAGCGTAAGATTTGTATAATAAAAATAAAAATAAGAAGAACTAACAATTAAAAAGAAATTAACTAAAAATTTACATTAGGAAAATCACATAAAATATTACATAAAATAAATAAATAATAATTAAAATAATAATAAATATTTATTTCAAGCTTTACCATAACCATCAATTTATTCATTGTAATACTTTATGTACAGTAGTACTTCAGGATTAAATTCCTTAAACTATAATAATAGGTCTATAGACATAAGAAAATTCGAACTAAAAGAATATGTTGATAGGCTCAGAATAAATGTATTAACTTCAAACTTAATGAACATTACTTTAATTAACCAACGGAAAGTATAATTAAATTATAATAATTTACAGGAAATTAGATCATCTAAACAAAATTGATGTCATAATTATATGGAATCGAGATGGAATTTGAAATTTTCTTTGTGTTCTGAGTAAATTATTCACCATGTCTCGTCAGTTAGATCTCAGAAAATCGTAATGAATCTAGTACAATTTTGTGCTAAAGCATAAATTTAAGGGCGACCCATAATAAATAAAAAAAAATTAAAAATAGTAATAAAAAAAAGGAAATACATTAACGTAAGGAAAAATTAAAAAAAAGTTAGGAAAAAAATAAATAAAAAAAAACACGTAGACATCGGGAAAAAAAAAAAAAATAGCAGATATATGAATTCGAACCTATGTCACCTTTAGTATATGAGTTGGAGATTTTAAGCATCAAGCTATAGCTGACAACTGAAACGGAATAGTTGCATTTCTAACATTTAATAGCGGAAATTCAATGAAAGCAATGCCAAATATCTCGAACATTGGGGTCATTGACCCCTGACCCCATTCCTACGATGTTTGGACTTCTGTACATGATGGTGAAATCCGTTTGCCGATCCGATCTTCCGTTCGGCAGTTATTAGGGGTGGACAGACACGGACGGACAGGACAAACGCAATAGCAATCGATTTCGGTCGCTATTACAATAGCTCCCAAATAGGTCGCTAAAAAAACAAATTTAGTGTAGATAATCCTATATTCAAAAGCTTTATATTGTATTGTTAAAGGCATATAAATAGTGCGTTTATCTTTCGTTCGTTTCTGTAGTAATGTGTATATCATAGCCTCATACATATGTAACGTTCTTTAATATGCACTGGAGGTAAAAGATTAGAACCCAAAAATTTTAGAATTCTTATTTTTAAGTTATATATTTTAAATGTACAAGTCTGTGTACAGCAATTTCCGCTGTGTACGGAGCTGAAATTTACAAGGTAGGTTTTTATAAAACAATAATGATATTGATTGCTGCAAGTCGGATGTATAAATAAAATTCTGTAGACTTCAAATGATTTTGTTATTCTGCATTCTTAAATATTATTACTTCCTTTTTTTTTTTATCACAGGATAACTTTTTTTTTTTTATCACAGGATAACTTTTTTTTTTTTAAATCAATGGTTTTTGAACTATCAGTTTTTGAAAATGTATTTGCCTTTCGTACATTACTAATACTGTATTTGAAATTATAATGTGCATTCTAAGTCAATTAAGACATTAATTTTGAGAGTGTTGTTTTAAACGAATTAGTTGATTTAAAAAAGGCGACGCGCTCTTGTAATTACATCACAATTACAGAAGTTTAATTAAGGGACGTTGAGACTGGAGTAACTCAGTTAAAACAATGGATAACATAAAAATTCAAAAGAACGTCAAAGAAAAGAAAAAGAGGCTTTTATTCAGAGAAAATGAAGGAGAAAAAGCAGAAGTAGGTCAGAAATTAAAGTTTAATTCATCCGCAATGCAATCCACAATGCATAACAAAGAAGACAAAGACCAGAAAAAAAAATAGCTATCCATTTGCGCTGCAGACGTTCCTTGTCTACAATCGAAGGTATTGCGCAACCGGAAGTAAAGGCGGAAGTTTTGATAGGAAAATCGTCGTCGTACGCTGCTGGTGTGTTTACA
The DNA here is from genome assembly GCA_023159025.1 of Thereuonema tuberculata. Taxonomy (NCBI): domain Eukaryota; kingdom Metazoa; phylum Arthropoda; class Chilopoda; order Scutigeromorpha; family Scutigeridae; genus Thereuonema; species Thereuonema tuberculata. The sequence continues at coordinate 21,102,340 of JAFIDM010004315.1, forward strand.
AGGCCATCATGGCGCACTGGTTTCACCGAAATCCCTTAAAAGCCACGGCTGCCGTCAATTTTGACTTAAAAATGGTGGCATCCGATGGCCAAGCAATTAAATTATGCAGGTGAGTGTTTCAGGACAACAACTTTAACAAATTAAACCACTGTCTTTACAATGGGACGATTGAAGTGGGTCTAAAAGCAACTCGAGTCAATACAAACCTATAAGAGACGTAGTATTGATTATAAATAATAGTAATTTTATGTTAAGAATCGCAGCAAAACTTAAATCGAGGAAATTCACTGAATAATTACATATTTCCCAATTTTTAGCCTTTTATTTCTGGATTATTTTCGGCTTAAGTATATTAATAATTACAACTGCAGCCGTGTTGACTTGATCAGATTTAATATCATTGAGTTAAATTTATTATTATATATGGGTTCTTTCAATCGAAGTTGATGTTTGCATTATAATACACCTTTTTATTATATTGAACACGATTATCCCGAATAAGCATGTAAGCCACTGATGTAAATCGGCCCATCACTGACCACTCCCACATACCTCGATTTCTAATTAGGATCGCGTTTTATTAAAATAACATTTATTTAACTGATTAGTTATTTTATTTAAATAGTGGTAAAGATTATTTACATGGATTAAACGCAGACAATATCATGATGCTTCTTAACTCACGGGCTTGCTTTATTTTTGTCTTTCTGTGTGTGTAAGGAGGAGTAAGGCCCTTTAAATCAAAATTTCAGTCAAAAAGAAAATAGAAGTTCCCTTGAGTCCCAGCTATAAGTATTTGAAGTTTCGGTGGTGCTCCGAATCTTAACAGTGCTTACCTGTACTCATCTGAGCTAAGAGGTAAAAAAAAATGTAAGACATATAATACTAGAATGTCATTCGTGAGCACCAGATCTCATTTACTACTATAAATTTGAATAAAGTATGAGATCTTTTGTTCATTCTTGAATTTAAGTAAGTTAATTTACATAAATTATATAAAAATAAATTTTTATATGCATTGATTATTATACATTGAAATTAAAATACAAATATAATCCTGTCATTAAGTCTGTAGTTTCGATGTACAGTCGGACCTCTATTTAACGAAGTCGCTAAATCCCGAAAAAAAGTTCGTTATATGAAAAATTCGTTAAATAGAGATTCACCTTTTAAAATTATTTTAAACTATATAAAACAGATTTAAAATACATAAACAATAATATTATTAAAAAAGTAATAATTTTAATGACATAAAGCATATATTTCCACATGCGTTCTTAAATTTTACTAATAAAGTCTGTTAATTTTGTCTACGTTTTTTTTTGAAAAAGTGTTTTCGCTCATAGTAAGGCTGGCATCTTTGCAATGCACCAAAAACCCCTTCAGGCGTCTTTTCTTCAAATTGTAATCCGCGTCAGATTGTTTCAAATGATTTTAGCATTTCATCATACGAAGGTTTTTTTTTTTTTTATTATTTCTTCATCATGATCATTTCCATTTTCATCGTCTTCATCTTCATCGCAATTCATTGCTGTATTGTTTTTATTTTTCGCACTGTCCAAAATATCTGATGCAGTTAGTGTTTCGAGGTCTCAACCTCAAAATCAAGTGAAAAATAATCAAAAACATTGTTAATTTCTTCTTTTTCCCTCAGCTGTATCCTTGAAAAAATTCGTTAAATAGAAAATGCACTTCGCTATTTGGAAGTTATTTTACGAAGAAATTAGCAAAATGTTCTTGGTTCCAAAGAAAAGTTTGCAAAATAGAGGTCCGACTGTACTTTAGTTTTATAGATCTGCTCATTTTTAGCAATGTTAAATAATTTTTTATCAAATAAAAAGAGAAAAAAAAAGATACAACAGTAATAATTAAGATCCAGTTTTCCTAATTAAAGATTCCTGTATCCTGGAGAACAATGGCATACCGAGGGGGCGAGGGACTGGTAGGGGTTAGAATCATCCCATTGCATCCGAAAATGAAGGATGGATTTTGGTTGAAAAGTTCAAAGGTTATCTATAACCCCCTCCCCCCCATCCGAGAAATGACGGGAATTTTTTTTTTTGGTTGAATAACTATGATCATCGTAATGCCTCCAATTCCAAAATACTGGGTACATCTATGCTGGAGAAAATAAATTAACAGGATATTTCTAAAGTCATTTTTAAATAGAATACCATTTTAATAGAAAGGGCTAATTATTGGGATAAACAAATAATTAGACAATAATGAAAGAAACCCAAATAATAGTGAAGAGTTTATCAAAAGAATTTTTATGATTTTGATGAGTATCTGACATTTGCAGTTTATTATGTAAATAAAAAACTACAAAGTAAATATTTATCAAATTTTTATTTGCAGTGAAATCCGATTAGCCAGAAACAGGCTCCTTGAAATCATAGCCGATGCGAATCACGATCTCAATACGTTAGAAACAGCGTTGACGAATTATTTATCATTGCTGTATGGATTTCTGATAGCTGTTGACGAACGTGGAGGAGAAAGCAAATTACGTCACAGTGTTCGGTTTCGATGGACCAATACAATGCTTGGGAATACACCACAGTAAGTATGCATAGATTTTATTAAATACTGCAATATAATTTCATATCATAGAAATGAAATTTGCTATTCTAAATTCAATAAGAAGCAAATATCTGTATTAACTGTTTTTGTAACTGAAATGTTTATTTCTTTTTATTAGAGTTCAACATGATGTTGTTTTTGAATTGGTCTCCATGTGCTACAATATTGCTATTTGGTACACTAAACATGCTGCAAAAGTAGCTGGCAAAGACGAGTGAGTATTTATTTATTGCTATTTTTACATTATATACATAAAATGTACATCTTCACATGACTTTTTCTGGGCTTACAATGAAATATAGATTTTACAATTATAGATTTCATACATTAGTCACATTTTGACCTTCCTTAACAATCATCTAGATTTATTTTTGAATGACATCAAAGCTATAGAAATTATTATTAATCTTCCGATGGCTTCAATTAATTAAGAAAGGCTCATTATTAGAACCCAAATAATAAAGTAACCAACAATGACCTTGAAATCAAACTGATAGATTTGAAAGAAGAGTTTTGTTTTGTTTTTTTATTTAAATGTAAAAAAATTATTGTAATTTTATATTTATTTATGATACAGATGATTCCTTCACTGTGTACTAAAAAAAAAAATATATAAATTCTGTTATTGTTGCTTTGTATATAATCAGTTGCATGAAAACAATTCATGATGTTGATTTGAACCACCAGAAAACCCTAACATTTAACCGCTACTGTTACATATTCCTAATTTTCGAAAAGATTATTTTGTTTTTATTTTTCCATTTTAAATTATTTTTATTTTCACTTAAAGCTATAGTATTATAAAGGTCTCTCTATTTTACATATCCATTTTTATCATTGTTTCTTTTCAAGATCTTGAAATTCTTAAATATTTTAAAAAGATTAGTGTGACACTCGAATCATAGGCATCCATAGAAATTGTTCTGGGATGGGATTGGGGTGTGTCGAATAGTTTACACTGTAAAATTATATAAAATAACCAAAGGAAAAATAAATAAAATTTTCATATCGCTTATCTTGTTACAAGAAAGAAATTAAATGAAAATTGAAAATTCCTGAAATGGCAAATATCCTCTTACTTATATAGGCTTGCTCCCATTGAACAGAGATTGATAAAAAAAAAAAAGATATTGGAAATTGAATAAACATTTCTAGAGTTACATATTTATAGTTTATTCAAAGAAAATTTAAATAAGTTTTAATAATTTTTATTTAACTTTCTTAAAAGATTCTTTTCGATGTTTTTAGCGGTCTCATGTTATAGTTAACATAGGGAACCGCTATTGCTTTTGTGTTGTCTGTATGTCACACTATGTAGCGGCCAAACGGTTAGAGATATTAGAATGAAACCTTCACCATTGTGTTCAGCATCAAAAAGTAGGTGACCACGTAAAAAAAAAATAGACCTGTAGGACCACTCCCTGACCCCCCAAATTAACGTTTTCCATAGCAGTGTTAGTAATAATGATAACAATTAACACAGTAATACTGATGCTTCATACATAACAATACTAACAATTGCCAACAGGATGTCATTGTTAATATTTACAAACGTATTGTTTCATAAATTCTTTAACATATCCAAATGATGCACTAAGCATTGTATTAGCGGCCCTTAGATTACAGCTTGCCTGTAAAACATAAAGGAACGGTCTTGCATTTATATGCTCTTGCTTTTAATTATTTTGTTTATAAAACTGTGCATATTATGGGGCTACTTTGCTTTTGACACTATCTAAAAGCATTAATTACCTTGTTCTAATGTTGCTATTAACGGCAAATTGAATGTGAAAGTTCAAAAACAAGACTTTTTTTTTAATATGGTAGGATACATTTTATGTTATTTTTCTCCACAAAGCATTCTTAATCTTGTTGCATTTTATTGTTCATACCAATTCTTCAGTATATTGTGGTGGAAAATGACTGTCATTTTAGAGATCAGAAATACATTTTAATTTTTCTTTAAAATTAATTGCGATTTTCTTTAAAATTAATTGCGATGTTGACCTCAACTTATAATAATTTGCCATTTATAAACAGGTTTTCAGAGATGCCTTATGTTTGAAAATTGATGAAGAATTTGCATCTATTGAACTTTTTCAATATAGAGGTTTTATATTACTTTAAAGAAAAAAAGCATGCTAAAGAAACTAAGATTGTTTCCCAGGATTTTTTATATAGAAGTGTTATGTCTTTTAATTTGTAATATGTTGCAGGTAAAATTTGAGTCTCCTTTGAAGCTCAATGAAATGTTCTAGTAAGTTTACCATTCATTGTCAAAGATCATTGCTTGATGGTTTTTGTTATTTCATTCCTTCACTGTTGTTTATTGAGTTAAATCCTTATTTATTCAGTTTTTGAAAATCTTTTAGCATTTCTATGGACGAAGCGAAAGAAGTACATAAATGTCTTCGAAAAGCAGCTGGAATACTTGTATGTCTTCAGGTATCAAATCCAAATTTTGTTTATTTGCATTACATTCTTGTTTACTTTTCACAAATCCTACATTCTGAAAATTTGTCTTGCAGTGTTGAATAAACTTTATTGAAAAGAGTATTGGCTTAAAATTCTACAATATCCTATGTTTGCTTTTCATCATCATTTTATTTGAAAGTCGCATTAATAAGTATTCTTTCAGAACCTTCATGGTGGCAATTGCTAATGTTTAAAATTACTGTTAAAATACTTTCAGTTTCTGCTTAGGGATTTTTGTTTTTTTTAATGATGGCTGCCAAGAAACAAATTTTGGTTTTGAATCTTCTTGGCTGTCTGGGTGTTGCCGCATTTTGAAGAAAAACTTCTTTCAAGATGTGGTGCCATCTGGACAGCCAAGAATTTTCATTGGACAATGGTCACAGAAACACTAACATTTCAATGTTTTGTTTTGTTATTTACTCTACTGCTCAGACTCTCCAAAATAATTTAGCTTTAGGAACCTTAATCATTTTTATCTTAGCTTATTTGGAAAGAAACCAAATGTTTTAGAAAACTGTACAAACAATAAAATAACAAAGTTACACATGGATAGAGCTTTGTTTGAGGGACTTTCCCACTCCAGGATGAAATTTACTCTATACTTCGATCCGGTGCCTCGGGCCATGGCTGGGAAAGAAGACCACGAAAACAACAATATCAGAGAAACTAACAACGGAAGATATGCTTAATGTAATTATTATACATCTCCTGAAGAAGGCCCAAGGCACCGGACCGAAATATAGAGTAAATCTCACCCCTGAGTGGGAAAAATCCCTCAAACAAGGAGCTGTACAGTATCATGTTCCACTCTCCTCCTTCAGAACCAAACTCTACAACTAAGTTAACTAATAATAATTTAAATGAAATGAACACTTGAAAATATGGCATTGTTAGAAACTGATTTTATATTCCAAAACTTAAATATCTTATTACATTTTTATATTCCAGGAAAAATATATTGGACAACTTCTAGAACGATCTGATGAAGGATCAGATTTAGATCCTCGTGTTATAACTGCTTATATTAATCAGTGCACTGCTGAAGCCCAAGAAGGTAAGGATTTAGCTGAAATTATATTATATCTAATAATAATTATATCATTAAGTTATGATTCGTTATACATCATAAATTATTGTGCAGGATTTTTTTTTAATAGAAAAAGTAAATAATAATAAATAAGATAATGATTATCATCTTATTTACATTCTTGCGAATTCGTTATCAGAGAGGGCTGATTGGGCTGATGAGTCCCATGCGGGAAGAAACTGCCATTCTTGATTCCCTCCGATAATTGAATCAGAAAGGCAATTTATTTATTCTTGTGCTGCCCTTGTTTCTTATTTTGTTGTTTTAATATAAAAACCACAGTTACAATACTAATATTAAAAAAAAAAAGTGCATTGAAAAAACTTTGGACAAGCCAAAAGTTAAAGTTACTTAAAAAACAGACACACATTCACACACAAGTAAAGTTGAGTTAGTTCAACAACTATCAAATAGTCCAATGGTACACAGACAAACCTAAGAGTAGGCTTGATTTAACTACTTGGTAAATTAGGAGGTGTCGATTTTGGAAATAAATTATAATTTTAAAAGTTACAATATATGGTATATATAATTGATATCCAAATACTGCTTATATGGTTGTAGATTTTGCTGTTTGGCCTTTTGCTAATACTTTTAATAATAAAAAAAGTATTAGCAAATTTACAGTACTGATGCGCCTAAAGACTGAATCTCCACAAGGAATATTACTGTAGAAGTTTAGAAAATGAAGGAAATTTAGACAAGATTTATTGTTACCAATCCTTCATTCAGTTCTTGTGCCTTTTTTAAAAAGAAACAATTTGTAAAACGTCAGAGCCTTTCCCCTCCCCCTTTCACAGGAATATTAATGTTTGATCAAAGCAGCTGTTAAACCTTGTAAGGGAACTATTTCCACTGAAAGTGATTGATTTGAATGACACTTAATATCACAGTTAGAGAATGTCATGATATGGAAAATAAGTTCTAAGCAAAAGGTTCTCATGAGTCAATCATAGGACTTGCTCATGATGTCTATTAGCATTCAGAAACTTTTCAAATCATGTTATCTTGCTAATTGTGATGGACAGTATATAAATTACATACAAATTCACATTGAATGTCAATCCTTATAGCATTTTACTTCTCTTGAGTGATGAATTTCTTGAAACTAACTATTTAAAAGCCAAGAAATGGTTAGATGACATAATTGTGAAAAACTTCCAGGCATGAATTGTATCCCAATTTCTGTGATCACGAAGTCTCCTGCAAGAACATGTTGATGAGAGCAATACTGATAAGATTCCCTTCAAACAATTTGCAAATGAAATCGTTTTCAATGATGAATAACATAATGATCGAAGACAACAGATACTGATGAGAAGGTGAAATAAAGTCTTCAGTTAATATTGTGGATAAAGTAGCTACACTTTATCCAACAAACCGTAGCTACTTTATTGGGTAGACGCACGGAGTGGCAAGAAATAGTCATTGTCATTTATGCAATCAAGAGTTAAGTTTGTTAATAGTATTTTGTAATTATAAAATGGCTAAAGCAAAATGAAATGCAAAGATCTGTATTCGATTCATTAACTATGAAGTCTATAGACTTAAGGAATTGTTTAGAGTTCATGGTTTAACTTTGAAACATAGGTTATGCAAAGTTCACGAAAAATTAACTTCACTAAATTCTGAGCATCTAATTTATGGATTTTAAGAAACAATTTCATAATAGATGGGATTCAATTACATGGGATAGTGTTATAAGTTTGATACAGAGAATAATGACACAAAGGAATTTGTAACGATGAAATGCTGTCATTGTGTTATTTTTATATATTCCAATTCAGAACCTTTGAATTCACTGCTATGGGGATCAAAGCCATTGACGTTTCATAATTAACAAGAGTTGGAGAAAATCTACTTTTGTGATTTTAACTTTTATCATTATTAATTGATATCAATTGACAACTTAGCAGATGATTGTGATTTCATTTTTATTATAACTTCCTTTTCTTTCTTTTGAAGTATCTTGCAAATAAATCATTTTCAGTGAAAATAGTTCCCTTATTAGCTATTATAATTTTTTTTTTGAGAAATTTATATTTCTTTCTTTTTTTTCAGTGACACTTGCCAGAGCAATTGAACTCAAACATAACCCATCTCTAGTGTCAGCTTTGGCCAATGAAACTGCAAAACTATTTACTGTTGCTGGTAAGAAATTCAAAATTAAACAATTCTATGCTATTTTAAATCATGTAAAATGTTTGAAGTTTAAAAGCTTTTTACTTAATTTATTTTATTCGTTCTAATAAAGCTTTTTATTTAATTTTGATCTGAATTTTTCAAATTTGTTTACTATTAAAATATTAGTTTTGTTTACTCCGATTATTTTTTGCCTAGGTATGTCTCCTAATACACAATTGTACGGAGCGTAAAGCAAAATGTATATTTTGATGATTGATAATTAATGCAGTATTGCTTTGATTTCAATAAAATACTAAAAAATAAAGCATAACTAAAGAGATAATTATCATACAATTAACACACAACAAATGAGTTAATCACTGAATACTACCATTTTCTGAAGATTGAAAACGTATGCATAATCTAATGCCAGTGGAAAAGCAAGTTAAATATGTTAAAAAAGTTACTTAGATTTATGATAAATGTGAAGTAGAGGAAGTCCCCTCATGATAACTACAAAAGCAGTAGTCTTGGTATGATATTTGTAAGGCAGATTTATAAATCCCAATGCATCTAAAAAAGGAAGATGTCAAGTATTCTGAATTTTATTTTTAGATGGAGAACCATTGTTTTATTTGTAGCCTTCAGAAAAAAAAAAGATGCAACATTTATTTTTATTTTTTTATTTTTTTTTTAGGCAAGGATTATCATTCCTCTCCCCCTAGCTTCAAATTCTTAGCCACAAGATTACAAATTATTATGAAGAGGGTTACGATATATAGATATTTGTAAACCAAGAGGATAAAGACGACAACATAAAGCTTTATGAAAAGTGGTTTTCACAAAAATCAACATTGTTTAGTTTCATTAAAAGAAAGAGGAGGAAAGTAATTGTCAAAGTGGATAAAATTGCTTAGTGAAAGGGTACTGGTGTGCAGAGGAGGAGGAAGAAATGGTTGTCGAACAACAAGACTGAAATGGTAGTGCAGAATGCATTGCATAAAGTTCGCTTGACTCTAGGATGTTTTCAGAGGATAAATGAGAAATATCCACCAACAGAGAGAAAGTGAAGTTTATCCATAAGGATGATGCAGCAAGAGGGGAGAATGGATATTTCTGCTTCTACAGAATAACAGTACAGATGTATTATTACAAACATTTCTCTTGACACAAGATGGATATAGCCTGTATAGGGTGAAGAAAGTGAAAAGCTCCAAATAATTATTGCATCCAAAAATCCCTTAAGCTGAGGGTGGATATCAGTAGAATAGAGAAAAATCTGAATGTGGATAGAAGTCTGATGGTCTGAAGGCAGATCATCAAATCTCCTCACTAGAATCTAACTCATTATTTTATATTCTGAAAACAATGCTGCTTTTCAACTTTTGTTTTATGTATTTAGTAAAAATTCAGCAGCACACCAAATATTGTTCTTTATTACACAGCACCATTGCTTTACTGCAAACTTTTAATAGAATCCTTTAAAAGAATCTCAGCATAAGTTTCATAATAGTTTATTTAATACATTTAATAATGTTTTGAAATGATGGGACAAAAAAGCCTTAAGTCAATTTGAATGTGAATTCTTACTTTATTAACAATGTATTGTTAGAACATCACAGAATTTCTGCTAGCTAAGATTATTTGACAAGAATTAGTTATGTGTGGAAGCTAAATATTTATTACAGATACCCTCTCAGAATTTCCTATACCAGAGACATCCTCATGGCATACTGGTTGAGAAGTTATGGACTAGAGTATAAAAAGAGGATGCAGAAGACAACACCTGTTGTCAAGCTAATTATTATTACTAACTATATTCATAAGTTAAATAAACTGTGTTCATAATTAAGTAATTATTCAGATTTACACGTTTCAAAACGAAATTCTTGACGTGATATTACTTTTATCCAAGAAAATAAATAAAATAACTCATACACTTATGTACATTGAATATTGTAATCTCTAAGAAATGTTGTCTAATTTTTTCCTTTTCTTTTTAACTAGCTGATTCACTTGCAGGATTAGATCCTAACAAATTCGGAAAATGGAGAAAATATTTGCAGTTGAAGTGTGTCTTTTATTTAGCGTATGTAAGTAAACAGGAAATCTCATCTTTTCTTTTCCATATTCCTGTTAAAGCTTAATATCTTTTGTGTAATATCTCGTGATTATTAATCCTTATTTTTCTTTTCTAGGCATATTGTTATGCAGGTGAAAGCTTGCTTTCTCAAGATAAATGTGGTGAAGCCATCCGGGCTCTTCAAGAGAGTGAGAAATGTAATCTTTTATATTAATTACTTTACCAAAACAAATGAATAAATTAATTTGTTACATTTAGGGTGGAGTGCACCAAGCTTTCGTTAACTTTGACGGTTCGCTGTTAATATTTGACGACTCATCAGCGATTTAACGATTGTTAAACCTCTAAGGAAGGAAAATGCCAGTTGATGCACCAACCATCAACGTTAACGAACCGTCAAAATTAACAAAAGCTTGGTGCATTCCACCCTTAATCTTGTTTCTGCCATAGAGGGTGCTTTTATTCTTAAGAGAGCCATTTCTTTTGCCCTTCTTCATCTGTTATTTTTCCAGGAACTTTTAATGACATTAGCAATTACCAGCCTACCACTATAAGTAATTTCTTTGGAGTGCAACATAATCTTGTCTTCAAAACAATTGGAGTTAGAAATTTTCTTAAGGGGTGGGGGGGCAAAAACCTGAATTAAAGAATTAAGCCCATAAACCTTAATTTGAAATTCTGAAGAAAAGCATCAATTAGGGCTTTATTTAGAAATATTAAAATACAAGTGAAGATAATTTTGTACTAAAGTGCGACCCTTAAATAATAAAAAATAATTAAAAATAATAGTAATAAAAAAAAGGAAGTTCATTAATGTAAGGAAAATAAGAAAAACAAAACAAAAAATATTAATCAAAATTGAAATACTGATGTATTTACTTATTTTGGGTGTTTTTGTTGTTGAATACATTCAGTATGTTTTTCTTTATTCGCAATACTTTCTCACTCCACCCACCAACAGACCTTTGGGGCCTTGGCCTCCTTTACAATTGTCATCCCGTCTTTACAGCTCTTATACTCTATATCTTTATTAGCATTACTTATTTTATTTCTTGGATTATCTTTATTCAGAATTTTAAATAGATTATTATTTAATTTGAGTATCAAGCAGAATATAGTAGTTTAAAAAAGAGTTTAACGTGCCCCCAAAAATTCAAAATAATAAGCAAGGAGAGGTACAAAACAAATCAAAAAGATT
>JAFIDM010004315.1:21114289-21125718 GCA_023159025.1 Thereuonema tuberculata
TTATTATTTTGAATACAGTAGCTTATTTGGCAATCTTGGACTTTAATAAAGCTTCCTCCACAGCCATTCATATGAAAAAATTTTCAAATGCAGACGATAAGACTTATCTCTAGCCCATAAATACACACGGTCAGATACAATTAGACTGAGGAAGTTTATGCTAATACGAGGGGCGTTCAAAAAGTAAGGGCCGTTTGGTCACAGACAAAAATGTACTCATAAGAAACAAATTTTATTGTCATATTTAGTTAGGTACCATCTTACTTTACTTCTCTACATAATCGCCGTTCACTTCTAAGCATTTTTCGTACCGCTGCACCAGCTTCTTTAACCCCTCTGCATAGAAGCTTGCCGCCTGAGAGTTGAACCAGTTGATAACGGCGTTTTTGAGTCCCTCTTCGGTTTCAAAACGTTGTCCACCGAGCCACTGTTTAAAATGCAAGAAGAGGAAGTAGTCGCTAGGTGCAAGGTCGGGACTGTACGGTGGGTGGTCAAAAAGTTCCCAACAAAAATCTTGAATTCTTTCATTGGTTTTGGCAGCAGTGTGAGGACTCGCGTTATCGTGGAGGAGGATTATGCCAGATGACAGTTTCCCGCGGCGTTTGTTTTGGATTGCACGTCTCAATTTTTTGAGCGTTTCGCAGTACACGTCAGCTGTAATTGTTGTCCCACGTTCCATGAAATCAACCAAAAGAACACCGTCTTTGTCCCAAAAAACTGTAGCCATCAATTTCCGACTTGTGTACTGAGTTTGCTTAAACTTTTTCGGTTTTGGTGAAGATGAGTGTCGCCACTGCATCGATTGCAGTTTTGTTTCTGGGTTGGCGTAGGATACCCACGTCTCGTCCCCAGTAACAATGTGAGAAAACAAATCATCTCCATCTTGTTGATAACGGGCCAAAAACTTTCGTCCACTAGACATTCTTTGCTCTTTGTGGTGGTCGGTGAGCATTTTTGGTACCCATCTTGCACACAATTTGCGGTATGCGAGGTTTTCTGTGACAATATTGTAAACAGTAGTGCGTCAAAGTTGACGAAATTTGTCAGCCAGGCCACTAATCGTCAATCGACGATCAGATCGCAGTGTTTGGTCCACTTGTGAAACGATTTCATCGGCCTGGATACTGGGCCTGCCACTCCGCTCTTCGTAATGGACATTTGTTCGGCCATTTTTAAAATCGCGGCACCATTGTCTAACCTTTCCTTCACTCATAACTGTAGGTCCGTAAACCAGGCATAACTCCCGATGAATTTCAGCAGCCGACGATCCTTTTGCACATAAGAAACGAATCACAGAACGCACTTCACATTTGGCGGGATAAACGATTTTCGTGGCCATTGTTCTTTGCATTCACGGACAACAATACGACTTCAGAATCAAAACAAATGACGCTGTAGCTTCACAATGAGTCAGTAGATGGCGCTGCAGTAGTAAAACTGTGCTTTGAAGCACCAATATTTATATATAAGCAAACGGCCCTTACTTTTTGAACGCGCCTCGTACTTATTTTTATTCATCAGTGCAGAAATTGAATTTGTTTATTGTTCATTCGATGTGCATCTCTGTACATTTTAAAAGATTTGGTGGATAAAATATTTGCATATGTAAATGCATGTTTCATCATTTTTCTTTTAAATTGTTAGGAAAAAAAAAATAATTCTTTAAGTTTTTTCTTTTTCGTTCGTAAAAAATTAGCCTACGTTAAAACATCTTAAACAGAAACACTTAAGAGCTATTCGTTTTTTACCATTCCTTAATGTTTTCTGCTTTCAGTGCTGTTTAAAAGCACAGGATTCTTTAGCCGACGCCATATTAATCTAATTGGAGGATGTAGGATTCCTATACAAGCATTAGCCTCTAAATATATACTTCGATGAAATATTTCCTCGTATAGGATAATTTTATGGAAGAATTGCAACGTAAAATGTTAGGCATTTGCTTTTCACATGATGTAATCAGTTTAATGGAACTAGTTTCTGTCATGGATCGTCAACAAGAAAAGTTGGCGTTTTGTTTCACAGCCAGTCACATTGAATCAAATTGCAACAATTATGTGACACAATCATATTTAATAATACAGTGCAGCATCTTGTAGAATTCAGGCTGTTGTGAAGGCCAAAGAAAACACAACTTACTGTTAGAGTAGATTTTAGGTGTGTCTGCTACAATGCATTACTAACTTGAAATTAGAAATACAATACAATTTATTCAAAGGAATCTCAAATAATAAGGAAAATTATTTTAATTTTTAATTAATCATGTGATTTGCCACCTTCAAAATGTGCTGCCCTGGGCCTCCCTTGCTCTGCTTCCAAGCCATTGTGGCCCAGCCCATTTCCTTTCAATGACTTGTTCTCAATTCATACATTGTTCATAATGCAACTTATTCTCTGTCACTCTTGTGCCATTAAAGAAATCGCACACAGGTCAAAGGAACAAGCCATCTTAGGATTGTAAATTTAACCTTCCTTTTAGATTATATATTTCTTTAAAAGTTAAATGTATATGATAGAACAAAAGAATTAAATAAAAGAAATCACAAACTAATGTAATACTGAATATTTTTTATTATTATTATTATTGATCTATACATTTATTTTTTAATTCTTATTTTCTTTTTAAAAAATAAGATTGTGCAGAGATGGAACTTATATTCACATTCTGAAACTGTTATTCTTTCTTATTAAATGTAATCTTGAAGCTTTTCCTTTACTTGAAGCAACTTGTGTATTTCTGGATGTATTTCAAGGTTACGCTGATGCTGCAAAACTATGCAAGGAATATTCTACCATGAAAGGCCCAGGTACAACAGCTCGTCCAGAACAGCATTTGTTTTTTAGAAGACTTGGACCCGTTGTGAAACGTACTCTTGAAAAATGTGAACGTGAAAATGGTTTTATGTGAGTATTATGTAGATTCTTATCATAAAAATAACTTTGGAAATGATAGATATTATTTGTTTTGTTTTAATATTTCCACCAAGTGCTTCATTCTTGTTGGGGTTTTTTTTTGTCATTCTATCTATGTTAATCTGTAGTTTTAAGAGAAATAAATTTGTTTAGGACGAAACAGTAGTCCAAAACTTTCACCAATGAAAACTCAGATATTCTTTAATTTCTGTCATTTCTTCACTTGTTCGTATTAATTTGGTGGCACCTTAAACCTTCTGTTTATTAACCAGGTTTGGTTCAGCCTTGGTTCTTTTTATCTTCAAACTCCTTTGACAAGATTTGAAGCTTAACTTTTTGTTTTGATTTTAATTGTTTTCTTTTGGAGGGAGGCCACTGTTGAGTGTGAGAGTGGTTTCCCTTAACACTTCACTTGGTGAGTGGGTTTGGCCGATGAGTTCACAAAAAGGACAAAACGGCCGTCCCAAACTCTCATTGATGAAAGCTCAGATATTTTTTAATTTTTCTGTCATTTCTTCACTTGTTTGTAGAAATAAATTTTCTTAGAGCAAAGTTTTTTGAAGGTGCATAACACAAAAACCAAAATTGAGAAATTTCAGTACCCACACATGTAATAATTTACCTTTCCCTTTGTGAAAAGTTTTGTTTTTATTTTCATAATTTCATAAATCAAAAAAAGATCATTCACCTGTTATTCGTACGCCTCTAAGTTTTCTTTCAAGAACCACCAGCTGAGAAACTTGTATTTAGAGTCTAATGTTCATTTTAATGGAAACCTTTCAGCTACCACCAGAAGATCCCTTACGATGCTCCCCAGCTGGAACTGAAGGCCACGTATGGTTTGGTTAGTCCTGAAGAGTTCCAGTTATCGGCCTCCCATCCCTTGTGGACGCCAGTCACTTACGCAGCCTTTGACTTATCCAGAGCCTTTCCAAACGATGCAAAGACTTCAGTAAGTGTCAGTAGTCAAGTAGTAGGTTTTGTTTGTTTGTTGCAAAATTCCTATCAGCAAGAAAAAGGTAAAACAACGACGGCACAATGCTAAAAGACGAAATTCACACCTTGAGCTGTCACTGGGAAGAGACTGGGACAGACATTTTCAAAATTATCAACTTACTTTTAAAAATGCCTAGCAAATACAATAACTCGAGAGGAAAAGAAAATATTGCGAACCTATGGAAATTGTTTTCATTGAGGATATTTATTTATGAGGCCAGTTGTTTAAAGCAAATAGATGATGAAGTTCAAGGGGGTTGGGGGGATATGCTTGTAAGTTAAAAGTAAATATTCAAACATCCAAGTGATAAGACACAGGTTTAACAAGTCACTTTTAATCCCTAACAATGGTTGTAGACTTTTCTGTGGTTACTTTTTTATTCTGAATAACTCTTAGGTCTTCATCCAATCCTTTCCTCATGGCTAAAATGATGATGTCACAAGCCCTTACTTCTTGCACTGCCCATCTTTATTTAAGGATATGGGCACAGTGCTGTAATCTAGCTATTTTATAAACAGTCTGCTTTATAAAATATCTAGAAACCATCTAGTAGCTCTAAGCCGATAATGTGTTATTTGTGTTGGGAAGCATTTTTCTTCTGGTGGGTCTTTTCCAATGTTTCATAATTTTTTTCATCATCATTTTTATTTATTTTTTTTCAATATATTAAGCAGATATTATATCTTGACTTTTTTCAGGTTTGAAATATCCTCTACTTAAAATTGATTAAATATAATTTATAAAATAAAAGTGTTTCTCACTTCATCGTGTGACTGTGTGTAAGGTAAACATTATGTTGCTGCGGCTTCTAACTGCTTATTGTTTCAGAAATTAGTTTGAAAATGTTTGAATTTCAGATTTTTCACTCTTCAGATTGAATTTATTCAAAGATTTTAAATTCTCCTGCAGATATCTTGAATTGGATATGTAACATTTTTGTTTGTCTTCACACCAAAATTTATTACAAAATTATTTTGATTTACGAAGACCTTAAGAAAGTCAATTTTATTCCCAAAGAGAACTTATGGAAATATACAGGTCTTGACAAGTGACAAGCAGGGCTGCGCCAAGCTGGGGTGCACAGCACCCGGGCGGCACATCTTGGGGGGCGGCGGACGGCAAATAATTTAGTGTAGAAATACTAATGGAAAGGAAATATATGAAATTATATATATATACTAGCCGGGTATCGTTGCTTCGCTCCAGAACCCTTGCATATACAGCATTAAAAAAAAACTTTATTTATTTAGCAAATTAATATTGAGATCGGAGAATGTACGACTTTCCAGCCCGTTGTGGCCCTCTCCGCATGTTTCGATATTATCTATGAAAATATGATCTATATTTCTTTTCGTATTTCCATGAATTGTACAGTTGTTTCATTTTTATGTGTCTTCACAAACTTCTCACAATAGCCAACATGAAATTTTTCACATTTTTGCATGTATCTTGCAAACACAGAAACGTTTGTGAATGACTGATATATCGTTCGATAGAACTTTCAAATACCAACATTTTCTCAATATAATGTTCTCTTCCAACTTTTATACTTTTCGTTTAAATTGAGAAAAAGTCAAAATTTGACCCTTTAAAAGGCACCATCTTGGAAACCAAAAACTTTTTTCGAAAGATTTTTGTAGCATTTTGTTTGTCTTAAAAAGATCTACATTTTATCCATTTGCATGACCAATCTATAAGTCGTATGACAGAATGACAAACAGAATAGCGTTTTTATATATATTTATTTGTTCTATTATGAAAAATATTAAATTTATGCTAAAATAAGTTTAGCTTATAAGGGGCAGCAACTTTTGTCTGGCACCACGGCACCAACATACCTTGGCGCGGCTCTGGTGACAAGTCATTGTCATTTATACTCAGAGCTAAATGAGACAAGACTGAGAAATGAAGATATAAATGTAATCAGTGATGATTGCAACATCAGGATTTGCAATCGTTACCAATCAGCTTTTTTTTTTATTTATTTCTTCATTTCTCAGTCTGAGAACTACTTGTCTTTTATACACACTGTCACCAATATCAGGATTTGCAGTATCAGTACATTCTGTTTTCAATTTCTGTCTGTTTTCTTTCTATTAGATCCCTTTAGATTTATAAAATTCATTATTACTTTGTAAATACTGCAGAATCCAAGGGTATAAAAATGCAATACCTATTAAATCTTTTCTTTGTAATTCCAGAAAGCAGCTCTGAAAGCTGAAGGAGATATACCCCCTGTCAAAGAAGCAGAGGTTCATCAGACAACTGAAGAACCCCAAAACAACAGTGGATGCATCTTGAGTTAAATTAAAATGAAGATAAAGCAACGGAAAATATTTACAAATAATACGTTTACAATATAAAATTTTTGTACATAAATAAAAAAAGAATTTATAATTTATTGAATTAATTATTTATACATAAATGTAAATAATAATGTAATTCGTATTCTCATCAGTGAAAGCTGTATTTTGATATATTTTTTTTTTATTATTATTATTCTTCTTTTGTAAATTTTTGTAGGTTTGTTTTTCTACTTGAAGACGAAGAATTTAATAGTTCTCCAAATTTAATCTTGACTATTGCATGGATTTCCTAGTTATTGCCAAATGTTTTCAATGGACTTTGCTTAGCCTCGTTTAGGAAAAGAATAAGTGGTGACACTACCAAAGCAAGATAGAGGCTGTCTTGCCAGTGCTGTTTTATTTTCACATTGAATGGGTTCAACGCCTCTATATTGAATGAGAAACAACTCAAATAACTTTTGTTTTTATGTTTACTATTCTTATATTGTTGCTGATATTATTTTTTGATTGACAAGGATTTTATTTATGGAAAACAATATTTCTCAGCTACGGCTGTCACACTGGTTAAATATTTATCCCATAGATTACACTGTACATACACATATTTTTTTAAAATTGTAAAATTGATTGAAACTTCAAATAACAAACTATGCAGCCGCCATATGAAATACATTTGTAGATATCAATAAATTACCCTTCACAACAGCATTGCCCGTTCTCAACTAACTAGAAATGTTATATTTTTAGCAAAATTCTATTTTTTTAAAATAAAAGAAATTACTGTTGTGTTTTCGACATTTACCACCTATACTGTATCAGGATTAATCATTTATCATTTTATTTTTTTGAGATTTTCAGTGTAAGGAAATATTGTGTTCACAAGTGACCATCAGATAGGATTAGTAAGATACTGTTCGACAACGGATGCAAGACCGCTCGACACTTCTGCTCATGTCAGAAGTAGGCAAATCCATTTCTAAAATAGGGTAGTTGTTCCGTCTTGTTTGTTTATTTTTCAACATCGAAAATTTAGCTTTTATTTTGTGAAGATTACAGTTTTTAAAATTGTAACTATTTTGCTTAACAGTTGAAAATTTTACTTATAATAAAATTAAAAAAATATTGTAGTTCCTTAATCCCTGCTCACCTTCAACACAAATCGATTGTTCTTAACACTCTGCCAAGTGGAGGTCTCCTATCCGTGGTCGGACAGTAACAAAAACTTCCACAAGATAAAAGAAGATAAAATGAAATGAGTGTAGCAACTCCAAAAATAACAACATATTTTTTTAAAAAAATCACTGGAAAACTATTTAAATGATTTACAAATTGTAGACATTCTGTGGATCATTATTAGCCTAATAATGAGAGTAATGCTTGATTTCTTTATTTTAAATTATTGTAAACTGTAGTCACTAAAAATATTTTTCAAGAGGTGAACTATAGCTAATGAAAATTCCTGTCTCTTTTGTTAGGCAATTTTAGGTTGAAAAACAAAAAACAAATCTTTCATTCAAATATAAGCTATTTTAGAGAAAGAGTGAAGTTTGTAAAATATCCTAAAAAGCATTATTTTTTTGAAAATTAAATGAGAAACCATGGATTCCAAGACTTTTCGTCCACTTTTTTAAAATAAAGAATAAATAGTTTGTCTCTCTAATGGCTCAAACAAATATATATGTACATATTCTAAAATTTAATAATCTGATCTTATTGGCATAGCCTTATTTATTCCAAGCACTGTAAAAGAAAGATAAATTAAAGAGTTTATTCAGTGGTTCTTAAAAAGAGGTGCTACATTCTGTGATGGCATAGCCTCTTTTATAGTTGTAAGACATGTCAGTCTTTTTCTTTTCTTTAAGTAAGATAAATTATCGAACATTCAAATTGTGTATTAATTAATGTTTTTTTTTTTTTAATGATACATAATTAAAGCGCTTCTGTACAGTCCCCTGCCTGTCTTGCTATACTTACAGTTTTGGCTTTAAAGAAAACTTCCCCCTTAAGTAATATTATTTTTTTTCCATAAGAGATTGAAAATAAAAGTTAAGAACCTCTGCTTTACATCTAAAAGCACTATCTTGTTTATTATGTTGTGATAAGCTTGTACCTGCCCGATACAAAGATATATATTACTTCAATTTGTCACATCATTTCCTACATGCGGCCAATGTTCTGTGACGTGCAATTTCGTTCCATCATCTTTAACTTTTGGCATTCCAGAATAAATTTAGTATTTGCTTATTTAAATATGTATTTATTAGTACCCAATATTAATGTAAATAATAAATATGTGGTGCTTATTTTAGTGTTAAATTGAGCTGTACCTGGCAAATATTTTACTCTTTTTGCATTACTAAAAAAAAACATAAGAAATTAAAACATGTGATTTTATTTATTGTCATTGGAAATTAAATACTGAGTCGCTTTTTGTAATTGCCGAGTTAACTTTGAATTGTTGTTCTTTTTTGTTGTATAGTAATTGAAATAAAAAAATAAGTTGGTTATCAGGAAGGTAGATGTTTCACCTACTATTATTGTTGGCATCTGCTTTTGTTAAAATGCTCTGAAAAGAATGGATTGAAGATTTACAATTGGGTGAATATTCTATCTCAATTTCATCCTGATGTAAAAATACATATTTTTATAACCCACAAAATATACATCAAATTATTCACGATATAAGACTGTAAAATATAGATGATGTAATCTTTGCTTATGAAAAGCTTACGAATTTATTGTTAGTTGCTTTACTACAGAATTTGTTATTATTTTATTGTAAGGTTTTGGTCAAAGACAATGAGGAGATTATTATAAAACATACTTGATTAATGTGAAGGTTCATTATAATAATAATAATAATAATAAAAGCATTTTAAGGAGATAATATATCACATTCTCAGCTGTAATAAACAAATGGAGCTCAAACAGTTTACAAGTAAACATTAATCTCAAATTACTGAGTCTATTTATGTTATTCGCAGCTGAGAAATGAACTAGATAATAATTCAAGTGTGTTTTATATTGTTCTCTTCATAATGTTTGTTTAAAAATGTACTGAGAAAATGTAAAACTTCAAGGACAAAAGCTTACAGACAACATCCAACAGTTGACACGTTTTTGTTTCTTCTTTGTAATATTCTCTCGAATGGTTTTTCTGTGATTTTTGTTGTAGATTTATCGAATATAAATGATCTCTTGAAATTAATGAAAATAAGCAATCTTTTAGTTTTCTGTTATTTCCAAATGCTACTTTAATTCATATTATTCCGTTTTTTTAGATAGCTGATCAAAAAGAACTGATAGGTTATAGGTAAATTAAGCAGTGTGTATTTATAATACGTCATTATTTCACATTTAAAATGCTAAGATTAACTTAGCATTGTGATGTATCTTACTGAGAAGCTCATAACTAGTTTTCTAATGATCATAAGGCACAATAAAACATTTCTGAAATTAAATAATTTTAAATTTTCAATCTACTTTTTTGTTTGTTTGTTTGGTCGTGATCTAATTTAAAAAATGCTGCGAAATTCTCCGTTGCAAAACAATGCAAAAGTATTTATTCAATAAATTGTATCTGAATTATAAAATTAGTTATCCCACTTTCTATTTCATTGTATTTATCTTAATAAAACTACTTAATTTATCAAATTATTATTATTAATTATTTTTTAAGTTATGATGTGTCGCCCTACGTTGCCTTTGCAGTCCCTGCACAGAGAAGGCAAAAGGAAAAGACAAAATCAATCTCTCTTATACTTGAGACAAACATACAGTGCACTCTCTTTATTCTGAACACTCATGGGAGCGACCAAAAGTGTTCAGATTATGGGGGTGTTCATTATAGAGGGAGATTGGGAAATGCATGTACGTAGTGAGTTTATAGATTGTACAGAATACTTAGCCTGGTTAG
Organism: Thereuonema tuberculata; assembly: GCA_023159025.1. NCBI lineage: Eukaryota > Metazoa > Arthropoda > Chilopoda > Scutigeromorpha > Scutigeridae > Thereuonema > Thereuonema tuberculata. Next base: position 21,124,419 of record JAFIDM010004315.1, read on the forward strand.
CCATGCCAGTTACCGAGATGGAGGGGCTCAATCTAGATTTGGGGGCTACTGCAATGTCAAACCAAATTAAGTCGGGCCGTATTCTAACATATTTTTTTTTTTTTTAATAACTTGCGAACGGAAAGAGGTAATCGAATGAAAGTTCATTTTATTGGCTACAAAAGCTTACCTTTACTTTTCAACGTAGTCCCCATTTACAGCTGTACATTTCTCAAAAGCGATACATTCCCATTAATGAATGTTTCTGGTGGTCTTTCCTTGATTCACGATATCACTCTGTCCTTTACTTAATTATCTGTGGTGCAGTGAAAATCGCAGGGTGCCAAATTTGGTGAGTGTGGAATGGGCTCGAATTTCAACTTACAAGAGACTTGGCAAGGCTTATCCTAAATATTCGCTTCATGATATTTCATTGTCCATCTATTCACAGTAGTTCAATCAACAGTTTCATCATCGTAAATGGCTTGTAAACAATGATGAATGTCAAGTAGGGTTCACTTTATTGGCTTCATGCACACCACTCTGTACGATGTTTTATTCTCCCATTACGCGCGACTATGCATTCCTTTTCAGCCACCCTTTGTATAACTGGCAAAGACAAAATTCAAAATTTTTCAAGAGGTCCTATCTTTATAGTGAATGCACATGTACATATTAATTTCTTCTGTGCTGAGGGGTAAATTTATCACGTCAGAAACATTAGAAAATTAAACCGATGCTAATTGCTTGGGATAAAGCACACGTAGGCAAATGCGGCTCTTCGTTAGGTTAAGTGCGGCTCCCAATATCTCTTGATAAAAATACAGAATTAAAAAAAAAATACAAAATAATTAGTTCAAAATTTAATATTTGTTTTCTTTTTCATTTTTTATTTTCTTCTATATGTATAGAAATGTAATTAAATTTGAATTTGTGTATTTAATACCATGGAACGTGACTATGGTGTGGCTCTTTATACATATGAAAATCCAGAATGTGGCTCTCGATCAAGGTTGGTAGACCAAAGCAAAGCATATTATAAGGTTGTGTAACTCAATGTAGATGGCGAGACAAAAGTCTTGATTGTTCATTGGCTCCCTGATGTGACGTCAGCAAAAGCCCATTGTCGCCAATGTTAGCATGGCTGAGCAATCGGCAAAGATGGAATTCTGCTTTCGTTATTATTGGAAATGAAAATAAAACTAAAATAATATAATATTACAAGACTATTTAACGTGCCAGTATATTAAATATTATATATGCCTACTACATTGGCACTGGTCAAGAAAAAGTATGTAAAACTAATTACCTACATAATATA
>JAFIDM010004315.1:21140370-21152941 GCA_023159025.1 Thereuonema tuberculata
ATCGATTAGTCTGGTCAGGCACTTCCGTCTGATTTTATGACAGGACGCCGCCATTACGGTAATCGCTTGTTACTTTGCAGAAGAGCATTGTATTTGTAAATAATATATATTTATTTATTTATATAAATACTTATTGTTAGCAACTGGTATTGAAATAACGCTGAATAGTCAAAAGAAGTTTTAATTTGGCGTTATCAACATGTCTTTCTCAGTGAAAACAGACGCCATCGTCCATTGTGACAGGAAAACATAATTGATCAGCTACCGGAAGGGCTGCGCAGTTCAAACTTCCGCCGGCCATCTCTCATTTGGAGGACAATAGCCGTTGCCAAATAATGGCATTGATGTATAACAATGAAGTTAACGATATCTTTCTAATTAAAATGGTTTTACTTTTAACAATGAAGTTAACAATATCTTTCTTAACTAAAATGTTTTACTTTTCTCTTACACATTAGTCAGGGATGCAATAAAGGTATTTTTTTATTTTTTTATTATCACAAATTTGCCAAAATATTGGCTTCTATTTTCTGTAAATTGAAAAAGCTTTTCAATTTGATTTCACACACACAAAAAAAAGGACGTCATCGTTCAAAAACATTAATTTTTAAAATGAATGCGATTTAAGCTTATATAAAAACATTTACAGAGATAAAAAAAAAACATTAAAAAAAACATCAAGCTTATTATCTAAACAATTCACATACACACAAACAAACAAAAAAATCAACGTTTAATAAGTAAATGTGGATGTTAAAGTTACTGGTTTTTATTCTTTGTTTTTTGACTAAAAAAAAAAAAACTTTTTTTTAAGATCCCCATTTGGGTATGTTCACGGTAACTCAGAGTTACGGTTTGACGTTTTAAATCAGATTCAAAGCTACAGTGTCCACCAAAAATGTGCACACTAGTCCAAATTAATTTTTGATATTACTACAGATTCAATGAACCTTTTTTAACACCTACTGGTTTGTTGTAAACATGTGATATTTTAAAGCAAAAAATTAATTTGTGTTGGTAACTCATGTTACAGCCAAAGAGACATTCTATTTCTGCTTAGTAAGAACATATGGGATTTCTCCTCAAAGCATATCTTCTAAAAACTGTAATGGGCTAACATTTTGACCAACACTCCAAGTTAACATAAAAAAAAAAGAAAATTGTTCCAAGATGACATTTAAGATACAGTCGGACCTTTATTTAACGAAGTCGCAAAATCCCGAAAAAAAGTTTGTTATACGGAAAATTCGTTAAATAGAGATTCACCTTTAAAATTACTTTAAACTACAATAAAACAGATTTAAAATACATAAACAATAAATATTATTAAAAAACTTAATAATTTTAATGACATAAAGCATACATTACCACATGCGTATTTAAATTTTACTAATAAAGTCTGTTAATTTTGTCTGAGTTTTTTTTTTTGTTGAAAAAGTGTTTTTGCTCTTAGTATATCTCGCATCTTTGCAATGCACCAAAAACCCCTTCAGGCATATTTTCTTCAAATTGTAATCCGCGTCGGATTGTTTCAAATGATTTTAACATTTCATCATACGAAGGTTTTTTTGATTTCTGCATTAGGATCATTTCCATTTTAATCATCTTCATCTTTATCGCAATTCATAGTTATATTGTTTTTATTTTTCACACTGTCCAAAATATCCGATTCAGTGTTTTTAGTGTTGTAATTAGTGTTTCCGAGGTCTCATCTTCAAAATCAAGTGAAAGATAATCATCAATCAGCACATCATTGTTAATTTCTTCTTTTTCCCTCAGCTGTATCCACATTTCTTTCATTTCCTCTAAGGGAATATTAATAATAAAAACTTTTCAAGGAGAAAAAAAAAATAATACTACGAAAAAGTTCGTTAAATAGAAAATGCACTTCGCTATTTGGAGGTTATTTTACGAAGAAATTAGCAAAATGTTCTTGGTTCCAAAGAAAAGTTCGCAAAATAGAGGTTCGTTAAATAGAGGTCCGACTGTATTTTCTTTATTTAAAAGTAGGTAACTCATGTTACACGAAGTCGGTAACTCATGTTACTTTCAGGTTAAATTCTAGTAAAAGAGTATACACACAACTCAGTCAAAGGCACAAAAACTGGTAACTGGACTATAAAAAAATGCCATCTAGCAAAATTTACACCATTAAAAAAAAAAAAAAAAAATTAAAAAATAAAAAAATTTTTAATTTTTTTATTTGTCTTTATTTTTGTGGACATACCCATTTAGTAAACGTAACTCACTGTATTTACACTTGTATCTGTAAAAGAGGTAATCTTCCTACAAAAATTTCAGTGGCAATGTATTTGAGGCAAAGGTAGAGGAACACAGGAATCAAAACTTAGCTGCTTCAATTCATCCAACCAAATGTTGAGCTCATTGCCACGAGCAAACTCCACTGGAAAATAGGAAATCAAAGTCTCCAATTGACACTGAAGTCTCCAAATGGCCAAATATCCTTTAGTCTGTGATGTAACAGAAAAGGCTTTGATAGCTAAAACAAGAACAAAGTCCCTAATCAATAACAATGTCGTAGAAATAAGCAAAGTAAAAAAAAAATGTCAATTTAAAATATACATAAAAATAATGTACTAAATTAAAGCATGATAACAGTTTTCATTGACAGTTTACAGTTCACTTAAATTAAAAAGATTATCACAACCAAAAAGATAAGAAGTTTGTAGAGATGTTAAACGTCCAGCTGCTTTCACTAACATAAAGAAAATGATTTTTGGATTGAAAGAAAATCGATATATATTGATAGAAAAGCCTTCAGAAATATCACCTTCAGAGCAGACTAATAAAATATTTCATTTTTATTAAACCAGAAAAAAAAAGCATCCCAAAATATTTTTTTTTTTTAATGTTTTATTTAACCCTGCGTTAGTGTGGGGCGGTTTCACAGACAGCCACAAATAAATGTTTTAATTTTATCTTTAAACAATAGATGATCGGAGCTGTTCTTTACAGTAGCTTCCAGAAATAGTTTGAACTATTAACCGGTAGGTGGTTCAGTTTCACTGTTTAGGAAATACGCACCAATTCGGTCTTGACACCAACCCCACTCATCTCATTGTGCATTGTTTCTATTCATTCTGCTAAATTTTGTTCATTAATTTAAATGTTTACTTAACATTCTATATTATGCCACCTAACCACTGATTTAATATTGACGTAAGTTGTATATATTCATTATTTTACTGATTTATTAAAACATTTATTGTATTTAAAAAAAAAAGAAAATTATCTTTATGTGAAATCTATGAACAAATTACAGGTATTACAAAATATGTGTTTTGCAGGTAAAAATAAGTAGTTTCTAAATGTAATTAACAGTTACTGAAGTTTAACAAATGTTCAAGCTAAACATAAAAGTAATGAATGTATTAACGTGCAACTGTAATAAATACGAAGCGACAGTTTGCTCAAAAGTTTAGACACAGATTTAATAAGAAAATAAAAAATAAAACAAGTTCAAGTTTCGAAGACCTACTGCGGTTTTCTTCTTTGAAAACTACAAATATATAAAAAGAAAAAGAAGTAAAAAGTAAATACTTGCATCCGACGAATGCCCTGCCCCTTGAAGAATGGACAATCATGAACGGTGATTGGTTGAGTCTGACCAAGGGCGTGCCCTAACCGACAACAGACTTTTTAATTTTTTGAAACTTGTAACTTATTTTATTTTTCATTTTCTTATTAAATCTGTTTCTAATATTTTGTGGAAATGGTCACTTCATATTTAAACATGAAATACTTTGGTCTCAGAGACCAACCACACTATGTTCGAAAATTTCACCACGCTTCCCCAGGGTTAATAAAACTTCATTTTAAAAGCAATATCTATATGAAAGTGAACTCAAAACAAAATATTCATTTTTTTTTCTTCTTAAAAACAAATGCCAGATTGAGGACCTGCACCGGTCCGGGGAGAAGTGTGTTCTGACACTGATCTACAACAAAAATTGACCTAAAATATTCATTATTATTTTTTTTGAAAATCGGTTGTTAACAGTGTGGCAGCACATAGCTAAGCTTAGATGCATTCCAGGGAAAACCATGCTGTATGAGGGCATTATCTAGTTGGAAAATGGACAGGTGTAGTCTTTCCAAGAAAGGAAGCATATGAGGCTGCTGTACCGTCAGTGTTCTCCTTATCACTACTAGTGGAGACCAAGAATCATAGAAAATGACTCCACACACAGTTCTGGCAGTGTGTCGCTCAAAATGAAGTCCAGATTTGTGCGCTGCCCAGTGTTTTTCCATACTTGAGTACAGTGGTTATCCGCATCCAGAGAAAACCTGGATTTGTCATTAAACACGATTCCTGTGTTTATTAACTAATTGCCAGTCCCCAGCCATCCTTGCCAAATACTCACTATACCACTGCAAATGAAGCCGCCAATGGTGAAATATTAATGGCAGACAGCCTAAGGGGCATGAGAATTCAAGTCTTGTTCTGCAAACTGCCTCCCAATCATGCTGTTAGACGCAGTGGTTTCTATTGATGCCACTACATGTCTCTGGATCACAGGAATACACTTCGATCAGTTTGATCCTGTGGGATGATGACAAGATCCTCTCTTCTGGTAGTCTGTCTAGATGTCCCAGGGCATTCCCTAGATGTGTATGTTCCCTGACATCTCTACTGCTCCCAACACTGTCACACAGTACAGTTGCAAAGTTTTAGGTGACAGCCGATGGAACGACCAGCCTTCCTCCTGCAATCCTACAATACAATCTCTCTCAAACTCTGTCAGTTGTTCAAAACTGCGTCGAATATATTGGTCGAGGCATGCTGAGAACTCAAGAGACAATGCACTTACAGCCCACTGATTATAAAGTATAAATGACTGCAGTCGTGACACTAACACCCCTGGTGACAGTCCTCAGCAAGCAATTACAGCCCCACTTCAGCTTTAATCAGTGGCACAACTATCTGTGACAGGTCGTCCCGGCATGGCCTAGTGGATTAGGCGGCAGCCTCCCACAAAGCAGATGTATAAGAACCTGAGTTTGAATCCCGGCGTAGGCATGGATGTTTCCTTTCTGTCCCATATTTGTCTGCTTCTTCTCCTTTTCTTCTTCTACTGTCTATGGCAGTGACATATATTCCAATATTCTAGGGTTTGTACGATAAGATCCTCGAAGGATGAAAGTACTCATGGGATGGGTTTCCGAGGCCCTATTCAGAGTGAAGGGTAATAAGAACTTGGGAGTTGGTGAACATACTGCTCCAACTAAAAAAAAAAAACTACCTGTGACAGTGCTGCACGTAGGGTTTCTTTGTTCTTGGATCATTTGTTTTGCTAAATTTTGGCAATGAATGTAAAAGGTTTAACCAGGCAACAGTTGAGCAATCAATTCCAGAAAGAGAAATTCAATCAAAAAGGTTTCTTACTGACTGAAGGAAGTCAAGTCAAATTTCTAGAATGAATACTTACCAACATTTTTTAATGCTTTGTTGAGAAAGCGAAATGTTTGTTTTGCATCTTGTAGAGTAGCTGTGGCCAGTTCTTCACACCATGAATCAATCTCCTTATTTCCTGAACCTTGTACTAGTTCCAACGAAAGCTTAAAAAAAATATGAAAATAGAAATAAATAAATACATGAGAAGTGAATAAGTGAAAATCCTAATTTGAGTAAAATTTAGAACAAATGATTTTATCTCCAAAGTATGATGGAAAATAGTAATTGCAGTGACAGCAATTAAAAGTTCATCAATAAAGCATAAATGATAATAAGGTCCTTTTGATATGAAGAGGAAGATTATTATTGATTAACATGTTATAGCCATCAGGATGGATGGATGAATCTATCTATCTATCCATCTATATCTATCTATCTATTTATTTTAATTTTTATGAAACAAACAAAGAATCTAACACAAAACTCACAATAACTCCTTCTTCATATCAAACTTCTTTACTCGATATTTCAACTTCCTGAGCAGAAGTTTTCTTCAGGAAAATTACGGTAAGAGTAGAGAAAAAACCTTAAGATTTTCCTCTCCACTTTAAAAAACAGAATTCAAATATAAACAATCATGAAATCACTCATTACAAATCTTTCTTGAACAACAAACCTATTAAAACACATACAATCCTCCCTTAACAATAAAAAAATTTTACATTTATAACAATTTTACTTACAGTTTCAATTATAACAATTTCAATTTTTGTTTCAAAACTTTATTATTTTTGACAATTTTCTCAAAAAAATCCAAATGAAATAGGATTCATTTTTAATGATTTAATTTTGTTAAAACAGTTTGCAAAATTAATAAAACCAGATTCCAAAATGAATCTTTCGGATTCATCTTGAGATACATAAATTATATTAATAACTGGGTCTGGGTTATGGGCCAACTTTATAGTGTGATCTGCCCCGTCTGACAGTTCTACTCAATTGTTTTCATAAGCTCTTATATGCTCCCTTAAATGTTCCTTTAAAGATCTGCCAGAACTTCCTATGTATAAGCCTCCACAGTCTCTATATTCTAGGGTGTAAATCACACCCATTTTGTGACCTTGTCTCTTATTGAAAGAAGGAATATAGAATGAACTGTTAATCAATGATGTAGCCATGGTAATTCTTGAAACATTTGATTCAAAGAAATGTAAAATAATTAATTTCAACCTAAACAGCCAAAAGCATTCATTTTCAATTGGGAAATGTAGTTAGAGTATCTCTGAGATGGATGAAAAATATTTCAGTCAGCAGGGAATGATTCTATGCTCAGATTACTAGATGCTCAGTTACATATAAGGGTGTGGACAGTAGCAGAACATCTCGGAGAATTGTAAGGTATTGGTTAATCTTTGAAAAACTAAGTTGTAAGAAAAAATATATTGCAAATATCTAAAGGTAAATTAGAAGTTGCAGGAAGAACCATTTGTATTGTGTAGATAAGTAATTCAGAGTTTATGAAGAGAGTTTAAAAGTAATTGAGGTACCTACAGTAACTGCCCAGAAGATGATACCACTTCCACAGTTTATAGCATGGGTGATTAAAACATCTTCAATGCCTTTCGTTTTTTAAAAAAAATTGAATATCAGAAAAAAAAATGGCTAAAGCAAACTACCAAGCATCAGCTGCAACTAGTTCAAAAGGTAGAACTTATGAATTTTAGACTCTCGGTCCATCATATAGCATTATACAGTACATTGTAAATGAGTATCATATACTGTATTAAAAATACAATGGGAAATATCTTTCCTTACCTTCAGGTAATAAGCATAAGTTTGAACTAAGATGGGACGTTCAGCAAAGATATTCACATCTTCTTGCTCAAACAATGCGAAATTTCTGAAATTAAACACAAAAGAAACATTATTCTAAGTATAAATATAGGGAAAAAAATAATCAATTTCAAAATATTTTATGATGTAAATGTATTTGATTTCTCTAGTCATTGTTATGTAAGTCTTTACGCATGTTAATCATCAGTGTACTAGACAGTGCAAAGGGGAAGGTGGGTAGGCGTGTCCAATGCGTCTGAAAATGGAACTAATGAAAACATAACCATGTCTTTGAATCATCCTTCAAGTAAACAGGAGTAAAAATATAAAAAAACAAAACAAAACAAAACACAAATAAAAAAAAACATTAACCCCTTCAGTGCCAAGTTTTTCTTAGTACTGATGACCTAAAATGAGGGGATTTTTTTTTTCGTTGTTGTTTTTGTTTACTGTTTTGTTTTTAATTATTTCTTTGGTTAAAATAAAAATTCAGATAATTTTGGTTGACAGAATTTTGAAATTTTCCCATTACAGAGTTTTTAATTTTTATTATACTAATTAATACTTCGCATCCAGCACCTGTTGCTCTAATATTCTAGTCACAATCCAATGTACTACCTTCACTTTCAATATAGGAATATTCAATGGAAGTATCTAATTCATAGTCACTACCATTGAAGCAATATAATTCCAAAAGTTTTTCAATTTCTTTATGATCTAAACATTTTTTTCACTTCGACGCTGGCATTTTGATTTGAGGAGAAGCCGATCTTAGAGAACTATAGTAGTTTGAAGACAGAAAAAAACAACTACTACCACCTCTCAGAAGCTTTTGAAAAAAAAAAAAAAAGGAAGTCGATGTTTCGATGTTGCTACCATCTTTGGCTGCCAATTGAAACTTTCCCGAAAAAATTCCGGGTGATCTCTCCATAAAAACATCTATGCTCGGAACTTTTCAAGGCGATCACAATTTGGTCTGAAAGACTTAGCCCGGAAATTACGGCTAACAAAAATCAATATCCTTATATTTTTCTTTTTAATTACCTTTCATTGCAGCAACTTTGTAGAATGTCTGTGGTGCTGGTTTCATCTGAACAAAGCTTTTTCCACATAGTGTGTAGAAAAGATTTTGAAAATTCAAATTCATAAGTCATGTAACTACAGAGCATCTGTTTAGAGAACAAAAGAACTTACATGAGAATCATAATCACTTAATGCACAAGAAGTACAGCCAAGAGTACATCATTAACAGAGCATTCAAATAAGATAAAATCAGAGAAGCTAAAATTAAAAAATAAATAAAAATGTAATATAAAATTTTAATTCTTATCCTGAATACATATATTTGGGTTGGCCAACAAGTTTATTCGGTTTTTTTACGTACGTTGGCTCTAGTAGGGTTTGGGTGTCTTTAACGTCATTCGACACCATTTTGTTAGATTCTATTGTGACAGCTGTCACAACAGCATGCATTTAAAACAAAAAATTGTCAACAATTTAATATTGAAGATGGAAGACAATAAGCACTCAAGACAGCATGTTTCTTTGATGACCAGGCAAAAACTGTTACATTTTGGCTGGGAAGTTCTGATTCATCCGCCCTATTTACCAGACACTGCACCTTCGGATTTCCATTGATTTTCGTCTTTACAAAATTCTCTTAATGGAAAAAAATTCAATTCCCTGGAAGACACCAAAGGCACCTGGAACATTTTTGTGCTGATAAAGATAAAAACTTTTGGGGAAAATGTAATTGTAAAGTTGCCTAAAAGATGGCAGAAGATAGTGGAACAAACCGCTGAAGACATTGTTCAATAAAAATATTGGTGACAATGAAAAATGCGTCTTTTATTTTTACTTTTTACTTAAAAATACTTTTTGGCCAACCCAATATATATTCATAAATATAAACAAACCATAACAAGAATAAAAATAGCACCTGAATAAAGTAAATTGCCTTTCTGAATCAATTTATCGAAAGGAACTGGGAACGGCTGTTTCGTCCTGCTAGGGACTCATCAGCCCAATGCACCTTCCCCGATAAAAAGACCCGGAAAGGCAAGAACATATCTGGTGGCCACCGTCACAATATATATATTGTGACAATATATATTATATATACTCATTTCATTATTTATCAGTAGACTTTGCAATGGACTTTGTAAAAAAAAAAAGTTGCTACTAAGTTAAAATAAGGACAGTAATTTTAATCATAATTTATATGAAAAGTACAATGTTAATATTGTAATTTTTATCTTACCTGCAATGCAAAATTTGAATGGATACTTTGATACTAAAAAACAAAAAATATATATTAAAAACCACTTTTTAAATGTTATTGCAGATTATTATTAACAATAATAAAATACAACAATTCTAATACTTTCCATTTTATCTTCTGTAGTAATTATAAAAGTGTTTTAAATATTTAGGGAAAACAAAAATTATTTAATGAAGTTCAAAATTACTGTGGATAGGGAAGCTAAAGATTGAGAACTTTTGAATAAAACTGTCCGTTCCTAGTCAAGAGATAAGACCAAGTCATTCCTATTTGACAGAGGGAATGACTGGTGAGAGAAGATGAGAAAACTGGTGGGATTTATGGCAACAAATCATAGAAGGAAGGAAACAGCTGAAATATACAGTATATCATGAGAAATAGGTGTTTTACGAATGGCAGAGTTGGGGCAAAAGAAAGAAAAAAAGTCATACACAACTACGGGAAACACACAAATCTTGCATTAAACTAAATACAGGGAGTAAATTTAACTTTAAGATTACAGTGCACTTTTGGAAATTAGGATGTTCGATAATACTGGAGTATTTCAGATAGTAAAACATGGATGGATACAGAAGTACAGGGTGTATCAGTTGGACCAGGTCAAACCTGTACCTTCTTCCTGGGAGCCATTTTCGAGAGCAGTTTATACTTTTTCACAAGAATAACAATATCCTAACACAAGATGCTTCACCTGTGGTTGATCCTCACCAAAGGATTGAGTTCTGCACCATCCTGTTAGATGAAACGCAACAAATTGTTTGATCAAATTGTGTGGACAGAAAAGGCAGAATTCTATCATGATGGATCCATAAATCGGCACATAGCCATACAAAGCCAGAATTTTCACCTGAAAATGTCTAAAATGTCTTGTTTTTTTTTTTTTCTCTTTTGTAGTAGGCAGCATTAATTTTGACATATGAGTCCACCTTCTTAATATCGAGTACATCAGCATAACAGTAATCTACGATGATCAGGAATCCCTTCATGAAGCCCTCTCTGCATTCATGAACAAGTCAGACCACCCTTTTTGCATCACTTGGATTATATGCAATGGCTTTTGGTTTGCTATAATCTCAGAGATAAATCCTCATCTATGGTCACCACAGAACAACATTTATTACCTGCTAAGAATGTTTCGTAGAGCTTATGCCTCGAAAGGAGTGAATATACTAGTGCTTTGTCGAACTTATAGAGACGCAGTTGTTTTAGAGAGCATGCTGAACAGTTGACTAGTTCTCCCAGTTCCTTCACAACCAAGGTGGATTCTCTCTGGATGCCATCCTCTTCAGCCTGGTCAACATTGCTGGTGTAAAGCTTCCACATGGGTTTTTTTTTTTTTCTTTTATTTGCATACATACCGATGAATGTTGCTAACTCGAGGTATCTCACATCCCCATCCTTTAGGCACTGTCTCTTAATAAACTGCTGTCTTATTTACAAAGAGCAAGTATGTACCTTCCCAAAAGGAGCTTATTTTAGGCGGAATTATTCCTTTGAAATTGTTTTGAAGTCAAGGTAATGTTCCAAACTTGGTTGTGAATTAATCTGCATGAGGATTAGTTAAGCAAATTTGCAGATGACTCATAACAACACATCAATCCTCTGTAGGAAATTAAAAGTGCATATGTTCCAATAATAAATACAAAAAAAAAAAAAAAAAAAAACTTCATTAGCTTACAATTGTGCCATCAAAAAGAAATGATTAAAGAATAAGAAAAGAGAAGAAAACATTAAGAAATAAAAAGAAGAATAAGCAATTATGTTAAAAAAAACAGAAATCAAACCTTAAATGAACATAATATAAGAAACAAAGAGGAAAGAAAGAAAGCTAATTAAAAAAAAAAAAAATCAAAATTTTTCTACAATATAATCTCTGCATTTAACAATTTAATGGTTTGATTCTGTAATATTAGATAAAAAAAAAATTAATGGAATTATTCTAAATGAAGTTTGGAACTTCTTACGATAAGTTTACATATAGAAAGTTTAAACCTTATGCGTAGAGTTATTACTAATTAAATTCTGTTTTATTTATAATGAATCTATTATTATTATTATTATAATGATAATGAATTACTTGACAATTCACAAATTTAGTCACAAGTGGATATCATTAAAAAAAAATGCTGCACAACATTAATGCAGTTGAAGAATTTAACTTCGTCCATTACCTGAATCAAAGTAGGTACTCGAGGTAATTCCCCAATGAAAACAGCTACTTGTCGTCGAACTTCAATGAATTCATCAGTCAAAAGTAGCAGGGCAGCATCAAACAACCTTTAACAACAATAATAATAAAAACTGAATCAATTTCTAAACCACGGAAAACTTAAAAACTATAAATTTACCTTACAGAGCATTTGAATAAAAAGTATAATAATAATCATTACTGTACTGTACATAGTTACAGTAGAGCCCCGATTATCCGCGAAAATTTTTTTAATTACTAACCTCAAAAAAAAACAATTTTAATCCAAACCAACAACAGGGAAAATACAATTGGCCCTACAGTGCGAAGGTCGAAAATTACTGACACACTGGATATTGTGCATCGTGATCCTGTAGGCCTTCTCGGAATTTGTGGATGCAAACGTAGAGCAAAGGTTTCTGCTTTACTGTACATATTTTAAAAGTTTTACATATTATGTTTTTTATACAATACAAAGTAGTTTTTAATGGTGAAATATTTTTTTTCGTGTTTACACTTCATTTTTAGTCTTTTTTTGGGTTATCCGCGACTTTTGTTATCCACGAAGCCCTTGCCACCCTATTACGCGATAATAAGGGCTCTACTGTATTTAAGATATTAAAGACCTTATTATAGTGCACAAAGTAATATTAGTTCAATCCTACTAAGATTCTGCAGTTACTTTTCTCCCAATGATAACTAAATGTTTTCAGAAGATAATCCCTACAAATTTGGTCATTTAACTCAATGACCAAATTTCACCCATTTTTTTTTTTTTTTTTTTGGCATCTGTTTTGTTACAAATATTTACTTAGTCTTTATTTTCCTGTTTAGCCTGCACTGTCTTAATTAG
>JAFIDM010004315.1:21157941-21172665 GCA_023159025.1 Thereuonema tuberculata
TTTTTTTAAAGACATAATTAATTTTAATTTCATAAAGGTTAATTTGGATAATCTTTATTAAATATTAGAAATGCAAGTCATAAATTCTTAATTGGTTTTATTACTTCATTGAAGAAAACTACTATCATAATGACCTTCAGTCAGGATAAAGATAAAAGTCTTTATAATAAAAATGTTTCAAAATATGTTACAGAAAACCAAAAGGAGATCTTTGGAATCTTGTGCGATTCCCTTGTCAATCTTAGATTCCGTAATGTATTTTTAAACATTTTTATTATAATGACTTTTTAACATTTTTTGATATGTTTGGCGATTTCTTATTCTATTAAATGCAATTTTAACACACATTAAGCTTTTATCTAATCTGAAAATCTACATCACCTCCACTTCTTCGAGCATATCTTCTTCTACAAAATAATTAATGTTGTCTTTGCAAAATGTAAGAACTGCTACCAGAACATCCTGGCATGATTCTGATGAAAAACAGGATAACAGATCAGCTTTTTTGTTCATGTTTAAATCAAGTTCCGTAAGTTGAGAAAGCCAAAGATTAAAACCAGGCTGGGGAAAAAAATGAAAAAGTAGAATTAATTTCTATTTTTAGAAATAGAATTATTCAATAACTAGTTATAAAATAGCCCAGATTCCCATTTACCTTATTTTCTTTGTTATCTTTATTTTTCAGTTCATATATACAATTATTTTCTAATTAATGCATATTTTACCTGTTTAAGTTTTAAATCTGGCCTTTTATTGCCTATTTAAACAAATAAGGAGAAATGTTTGTCTTCAGGAATACTTTTTTTGTATTCTGTAGGATATTAGAGAAATTATTAACTGAACTATTTACCAACAGGGGATACTGAAATTTTTTTTTTTTTTTTTGGTAAGTGAGCCAATTGTATTTTTTTTTCTTTTGATTGGAAGGTCTGGTTTTTCTTTTTTTTCTTCTAAATTTTACATTGTATTTTGACTTTATGTCATATTTTTTTTTAATTTTTAAGGTCATATGCAGAAGCATAAAATTCCGCTCGTCATAAATAGAATATATCAACAAGAAATGGACAACTGTTTAACAACTCTCATTTAACTGTATCTTAAGTTTTCAAATAAGTATTGTAAACAAATAAAAGAACTACAAAAACCATTGTTTAACGGAATACAGTGTACATTTGTTTTTTGTAAGATAACATGGACGACCAGGATTAAATCAATTTAGCAAATTTACTTCTGGAAATACAGGAGAGTTTAACGGGCAAATTGAAGCAAGTACAAAGAAAAATACTGAAATTGCACGAATCGATGACAGCTCAAGACATGAATGGAAACTTTGCAATCTCAATATTTCGGGTCTTTTTCATGTTATTTTTATTTAAGAGTGAGTTTTCCTCCTCCAGGTAATTTTACTTAATATTTTGACTCAATATCTTCCACAGAAATGCAAAACAACATTAACACAACATAGAAATTTTAAAAAGCTATTGACTGAAGTGTGAATAGGAAGAATCTAGGATGAAGAAATGGGAATAAACAAGAAAAACTCATTAATCATAACAATTATCAGAGATTGTCTGAAGACTTTCTTTTGAAGAAATTCATTATTTCTTTTCTTTTCTTTAATGCAATCAGGATATTTTTTTTTCAAGTTTATTCCAAATTCCTTTCCTGATAATTTTAGATTTAAGAAATTTCAATTTTAATGATTCAAGTCTTTTAAAAGAGTTTAATCACATTTGTAATTATTTGTAGGTTTCATGTATTACAGGGCTTAATATTAATACTAATTCTGCACAATGCTAAAAATATAAATAATTATTTTAGTATAAATTTGAATAACCAATGGGAATTTAAATACCAGTGTGCCCAGTAGCCAAGTGGTAATGCGCTTGACTAAGGCTTAGAAGAGTTGCGTTCAAGTCCCAAACCTTGCAGAGGTCATGCATTTACTGCATTGATTCTCCTCCAGACGGGTCCTAGGGACCACCCAGCCCTCTGTGCAATGGGTACTGGCTTTATTTCCCAGGGGTTAAAAGCAGACAGGGTTAGTCTCACTGGTCAGAAAACACCAGGAGTCTTAACTCCCATGACCTGAACGACCACTTTGCTGGTAGTGGGATATTTTAATCTTTAATAGGAATTTAAGCTAGTTCATTATTTTTTTTAAGAACTTTCCAAGCACTTATCAAAAGATGAATTCCTACAATTACTTGGAATTGAATAAAATGTTATCACATCTAAAATTTCTTTTTAGAAGATGAAGTCAAGATAACGGATTATCAAATATATATGTAAACATTTCTGATCCACAGAAATATACAGAAATAGTAGAGAAAATGAACTACATTAATAAACAAACACAAATTAAAATGCATCTGAATAATGCTTATAATGGATGTTTTCAGATCGTTTACAACAGTCCTATTTTTAGATTAAAAAAAATTGAATAAAATAGCACAAATTATATACAAAGAACTGGTTGAAATTCAACAAATTGTAATGTTATTATTCTTCTCTATAGAAACTGTGATGTTTTATTAGCTTTATTAATCTTGAAAACACTTGTTGAGAAAAGTTTACTGCAAATATTTATTGTACGCATTAATGAATTAAGTATTAGAAAAGAAGGATCTGTCCTCTATTAACTTACTGGCCAATGTTCTTAATAGATTGGAGAACTACATTAATGTGAGGGCAATTCAAGAGAAGATGCCATAAATTCAATGTAGCAATCTGAAGGTTTTTTTTTTTTCATTTTTTTTTTTTTATAAGATAAAGTTCTATCAATTGTTAGAAGAACTTTGGGAATTTAATTTGATCTTCATTATAACACATAAGAAATTAATAAAAAGCAAGAATTGCCAAGATAAAAGCTACACTGCTGTTCAGTTCACAAAATCAAGGCACTTATGTATCAACAATCACAAAAGAGAAGTTTCTCCATCAAATTTATATTGCTGGCGTTCAAATGATCAATTCCAATACACTACAGACTGTTCACAAATTACTCATACAGATGGGACTTAAAAAATAAATCATTTCCCCCCCCCCCCCCCAACCATTATAAGGTAATGCATATAAAATTTAAAAAGAAAGATAAAATTGATAAAGCATAGTAATACTTACTTCCCAATTTATTGATAATGATTTTTTATGTTGTAAAATAATATTTTTTGCAGATGTTTCAAGTAGTTGCTCTACATCCAACCAAACAGGAGGATTTCTTAAAATCTTAAGAAACAATGACTTTACCAAAAATGGGGTACGATCATACATAAGCCACTGACAATCATTAAAACATTCATTCAAATAATTTATATCTTCCTCACTGAAACATAAAAACAAACAAAACAAAGAGATTGATTAGTGGTTACATGTCTTATAATTTTCAATGAATTATTCCAAAAAATTTTCAAGTT
This sequence comes from Thereuonema tuberculata, assembly GCA_023159025.1. Classification (NCBI taxonomy): domain Eukaryota; kingdom Metazoa; phylum Arthropoda; class Chilopoda; order Scutigeromorpha; family Scutigeridae; genus Thereuonema; species Thereuonema tuberculata. Next base: position 21,161,358 of record JAFIDM010004315.1, read on the forward strand.
TCAAAGAAAAAAAAACCTAAAAACAAAACAAACCTGGGTTGACTAATGTTACTTAGTAACTTATGGACTGCCAGTAAGTAACCGTGGATTTTGTTATAGAAAACTTTTTCTTTATTTGCTTGCAAATATTCTAGGAGGGTTTTCAAAGTATTCCATACTTCATCTGGCTTTAGCATAGCCAAAAGTGCCTGAGCAGCTAATTCACGTACAAGAAAAATGGGACTTTCAAGTAAATTTTGTAAACATTTAGGAAATGTTTCAGAGACCCTAAATAAATAAATAATAAAAAAAAAGAATAAACTGATCAACTTTATATACAGACACAAATCAATTCAGTTAATGTCAAATTATCATAATGACTTTTTTCTTCGTCTCTCCTGTGTTTCTATTTTTATTTATTTACTTTACTTCTTAAGACAAAAACAGTAACTACCTCTGAATTATTTGGCAATTCCATTTGCCTTCTCTTTCCTAAAGATTTCTAGTGGGCCAGGTTATGATTTGATAAAATCACCAGGATTATAAAGTGATATAATTGATATTTTAAGCAATTTGCTCCTATAATTTTTTTCTTAATAGTGGCAGCATAATTTTATCAGTTTTATGTTGAAATGTTCCCCTTCTGTGTCAATGCAAGCCTCTAATTCTACAGGGTGGCCGGAAAGTTCCCAAACCCCTTCATTGGTAATCATATGTAAGAAAACATTTACTCATTAAGTGTCCAATGAGTCTGTGTATTTGCCATCATGCTGTACACACAAGTTCATATACTGCCACATCCTAATTGACATTTTTTGGAGCATGTCTGGTGTGATGGTTCAAAATGTGTCCTAAACTCCATTGCGAAATTCTTCATTTGTAACATAACGACATTCAAACACGTAGGCCTAGATGATTCCCCACAATGAGTTACGAGGCATCATGAGGTCAGGACTTCTTGGCGGCCATTTTAATGGAGCTGGCGATGCTGCAGTATCGCGACCAATCCAGCGTCCTGGAAAATGTTCATGAAGAACCCCGCGCACAATAAGAGCGAGCAGATGCCCCCTCCTGCTGTAGCCATACACATTCCATGATACCCATGTCTTCAAGCTGTGGGATTAACCATGTTTATAACATGTGCAAATAAGTTTCACCATTAACATGACCATCAAAAAAATATGGTTCAAACAAATGATGTCATCGCAGCCCATATCATTACATGAGATGGATTGCTCTCCAACTCCAGTGTGTAACGAGGGTTCTCTTTCGCCCAAAAGACAACATTTCTATTGTGTGAACTGTGTCAAAGTGCACATTCATCTGAAATCAGCACCTTTGCACGAGGCACTACATTACGGAATTCTGCTCACAATGCATGGCATGCTGTTACGTGCTGATCCCGGCCTCCATCCGATAAATCGTTAATGAACATCGGGTGAAACGGTTTGACTTTTAGGTCTTTCTGCATTCTAATGTCAACAATGGAAATAATGTTCCATTCTAAATATTTACATTTATTACTACATAACAGGGGATACGGAACTTCTCGGCCACCCTGTAGTTAGAAAAGCTATGTCTTCTTGATCATCAATTTCAAATCTTAAAAGGTAGTAAGTTTTATATATGAATGAGAAAAATAAGATCATAATGTTTGAACTACATTGTTAAAAATCCTTGAGGAGAAAATGTGCAATCTTTCTAAGCATAATAGCTGATAAACAAACCCTTGCAATATTTCACTTGCGAAATGTAGGCTGGCCTTTAACATGCAGTAAATGTCATTCCTATTAAAATATCATGCTACTTTTTTATATTAAACAAGTAACTATCTTTGCCCACGTTAAAAATAAAACTTTAGAAAAGTTTCTAACTGAGTTATTGTTTTTAACCTTGTAAGCAATAAGATAAGGATAAAATTTACCTAAGTTGTGTAAAATCTCCAGAAGCAGGAGTTAACTTAGCAAGCAACGATAGGACAGGAACCAATGTAGGATGTGCTTGTTGTCCTTTAGAGATAGTTTCATTAAGAACAGATAAAAGATATGCTTGTAAATCTGGATGGCGATTAAATAAAGCATCGGCAGTTAAACTATTGTGCTGCGATGCTTCGTCTCGAACTTTCTTTTGTCCTAATAATCTGGGAATTAAAGAACCTGAAAAATTATAATGTAAAAGAAAAATTTATTCAAAAGCATTCAATAAAATTAAAACCACAATAAATAAACTTGAAGTTCCCATAAAAAAAAAGACTTCCAAAAAGTTTCAATTTATCAAGAAAAGTTGTAGGAGCTTTTGCAACCTTAAAAGTCATATTTGTTTGTTTGCTTTTTAAAAGTATTTATTTTTATAGCTCTATGAAGTAATAATATAAAGCCTATAAAATAAGAACAAATAAGATTCTAAAAAATATTCAAATTGCTTAATTTATTATACAGTGATATCTCGAGTTACGAACAACTCAGGTCACGAACATTTCGGATTATGAACAAATTTTTGCTCTTCAAAATTTTTTTGTCTCGGGTAACGAACAGTGCCGCGGGTTAAGAACGAAGGTGAGAGAGAGAACAAGGTTTAACGTTGGAGACAAACAATCGCGTACAGTTCAAACAGAAGACCACGCAGTACCGACATCGCTTAGTGCTAACCTACAGTCCTTCTTTCATCTTGAAACGAATCATCTCTATTTCATTGATTCAATGTTTCGGGTTACGAACGTTTCAGGTTATGAACTGAGTTCTGGAACGAATTAAGTTCGTAATCCAAGGTACCACTGTAATATTTATCTGTTAAATTTGCTGAAAATTATTGCAGAATGAAATTGGAAAGGAACTTGAAAAACCTCGTCATATAAAAACTGCCCCCCCCCCCCCCCAAAAAAAAGCTTCCAATGTGAAAATCATTTTTTTAAAATGACTAAATAGGAGCTTATTCCTTTCAGTTACTGGTAGTAAATTCTAAGACAGAGAACTTCATTTACCATAGAGTTGAAGAGCAGCATTTCTTATTGTCCATGATTGAGAAGAAAAATTCTGGATGCAGAGCTGAATGATGGGTGTCACATGTACAATCATATCTTGAGAAACACTGGCGTCGTGCACTAAAGTTCGTAAAATATGTAAAGCATGGGCTTGTGGTAGATCCACTGTTTCTTGAAGAACGGCTGGTAAAGGTTTTGAAGCTATTCTAATTAATCTTTTGATGGATTTCTCCAGAAGAGTTCTCTACAGAATGAAAAAATATATGTGATGTATATCTGAATATAATTTTAAAAAATAAAAATTAAAAAAAGGATAATATATATAAATGTACGTATGTATTACACGGAATTCCATTTCTTAATATCTTTCTCTAATTTTTTTGAACTGCTATATTATGGCAGAACTTTTCTTCGGTTATGCACCTACTGAGAAAATTTCTACAGTATTTAGTACAGAACAGCTTCATATTTAACTTCACAAATTTATTAATTAATAAGTAAATGTAAAACAACAGCATACCTTTCTCAATCGAGGTTCATTGGTTACAATTGCTTGTATTAGAAGAGGGAATCCAGCTGAGCGCCTGGTGACTGAGGTAGCAGCACTGGATGATTTAATAACTTCAAAGACTAAATCTAATATCATTGAAGGGATATGTCTTAACGCATCTTCTGAACTGCACAAAAGCTTTTTACAATAACAGCCAAACGATAAGCTGCAGGCCTCAATGGCTCCCTTTAAAAAACAGAAAGGAAAACTATTAAGAATGATAAAATTTATCAATATAATTATACAGCCTGTCAGGCAAATAAAGTATATCGAAAAGTGGAGGCTCTGTACACCATTTGTACGGCCGGTAGGGTGGCATCATGTAGTTGCAGTGTGACCTTGGTTTGTGAAGAGAACAGTTGTATTGCACGATGCTACATAATGGTTCTAAGTATATGTGAAAAGGCTTTTATTGTGGAGCATTATTTTTGCTCATATTTGAATAGGTCATTCCAGGGAACACATTGTGAATTAAGTTTTCAACTTTTCAAAGAGGAGTTCCAGAAAACCCAACTAATGAAATGAATAGTGTTGTTGGTGAAAAAAATTAAGTGACAGGATTTTGTTCTGTGTCAACAAAAAAAATAATCATTGTGGATGAAAACGTAATCATTGTGGGGATTGTGCTTGATAAGATTTTGCATTCACCAAAGAAAAGTCAAAGGGGTATTGTTAAAGAACTGCGTATGAAGAGAACATCTGTTCAGACACTTGTTCATGAATTGAGAGCATTTTCATATTGAATGCAGATATGTCAAAAGTTACTTGACCTTGATAAGTTACAGAGGCATTTTTATTCTGTGTTCGCACGTTGGCAAATGTGTAAGATGAAAATTTTCTGTCCCATATTTGATTTTCTGATGTGAACATACAATGACAGTTATGTGAACATACAATGACAGTTATGCGCACAAACGACCAGATTTCTCAGGTTGAATGGCCGACAAAGGTTCTTCACTGTCGTCTACACTCTGAAAAGGTTACTGTGTGGTTTGCTATTTCTACCTATTTCTTGGAAGATGTGAATGATAGACATGTTACTGTCAATCAGGAAAGGTACAGAGCATTGGTTGTCTTCCCCTTTGTGGCAGTATGTGTTCGGTATATTTTATTTCAGGCCACACTATACAACAAAAATATTATTTTTTCTTTTCCTCAAAAAGAGTGTATTTCCTCTAAATTTTCTTCACATTGTCTTTTTAATATTTCTCTAAAAGCATCCTTACTTTGATGAGAAACATTAAGAAGACAGTATAGCTTTTTCAGAAAGTTATTTTATAAAACATAAACAAAAAGTTTGCTGTTGAAATGAAGAAAGGAAGAACTTCTCAATTTTGGATTATGAAATTGTTCCCCTTCCTTTTTCAGAACCCCAAAAAGCTTGCAAGATAAAAAAAAAAAATGACAATTCATAAATCTACTGAATTCATAAATCAATGTAGTTTCTAAAAATTACAATGAATAATGTTGACTTAATGATTTATTATTTTTTTCAAATGCTCATTTTATCTTTCATTTTCTTATTAAAACAAAAATAACTACTGTATATTCCATTTCATCCATATGTTCAAAAATTCTTCAACGATATTTCGCGGAAACTATCGTTACGCTTTGTCAAGTTTTCGCAAATAAAATAATAATAATATATTCAAATTTAGAGAGAATGAATGAAGATAGATTAACAAAGAAAATCCATACTTTCTTCCAAAACAGGAAAACAGACAAAAAAAATGGGTGGAGTGGCAAAGCAATAAAGGACTTAGAAGAAATGCAGATTGATCGGGAGACCCTACTCAGCAGAGACAAATTCAGACTAAAAGTTAAGAAGTTCAAAGGTTTTCAGGAAGACGCAGGGAAAAGGAAAACAACTGGAGCCAAATGGTCGGATGAAAGGAAAAGAGTCCATTCGGAAAGGCTGAAAGAGTTTTGGAGAAAGAGGAAGGAAGAGAGAAGAAAATAGTTATCTTAATGTGGTCCTTAGTTGGCCTGAAACGATTATAAAAAAAATATATTCAAATACTCCTGTATCATAACTTCAAATTACACAAGAAATAATACTTTACTTCAAAAACTCATACCCGATATTTCATCCTAATTTAACATTAGGACTTACTCATGGTTTTAAATACAAATGAAAAGAAGAAAAATGATTCTAAATTTAACAAAATAAAATATTCAACAACTGAAAAACATCAAAACTGTGTAAACAAACTCAAACTTTTGTTAAAAACAAATAAAGTTAAATAATAATAATAACATCAAACCTTTGTTAAAAATAAAATAATGTTAAATAATAATAACAATAAAAACGAAATAACTATGTACAATAAATTGAAATCGGAAAGATAATATCATTGATCGTAAACCTTTTATAAATCTCTAATATCTTTTACTTCTATTACTATAATTCCTCTACTTTAATTTTACTATAATTTCATTATTAAAAATAAGCTTGACATGCTGTGAAACAAGTAATAAAGGAAAAGAAAAACAGCACCTGAATAAGAGAATAAGAAGAGATTGCCTTTCTGATTTTAGATTATGGGGAGGAGTTGGGAACGGCCGTTTCGTCCTTCAACGGACTCATCAGCCCAACCCAGCCTCACCCTAATCAAATCAGAAAGGCAAGCTCTTCTTGGTGAAAACCACTGTCAGCCTGGCAGTGGTCCCACTCACAATAAAGAACAAGAAAACAAATTGCTGCGTCATCCGACGCCAGCAACACCTTTTCCTACAAAGGTGAGTGGGACCACTGCCAGGCTGACAGTGGTTTTCACCAAGAAGAGCTTGCCTTTCTGATTTGATTAGGGTGAGGCTGGGTTGGCTGATGAGTCTGTTGAAGGACGAAACGGCTGTTCCCAACTCCTCCCCATAATCTAAAATCAGAAAGGCAATCTCTTCTTATTCTCTTATTCAGGTACTGTTTTTCTTTTCCTTTATTACTTGTTTCACAGCACGTTAAGCTTATTTTTAATATTATTATGTCTTGTTTTGAATCTTCTATTCTATTATTAAATCCTTTTTGCCTACTCAGTTTGTAGGAAAAGGTGTTGCTGGCGTCGGACGACGCAGCAATTTGTTTTCTTGTTCTTTATTGTGAGTGGGACCACTGCCAGGCTGACAGAGGTTTTCACCAAGAAGAGCTTGCTTTTCTGATTTCATAGGGTGAGGCTGGGTTGGGCTGATGAGTCCGTTCCCAACTCCTCCCCATAATCTAAAATCAGAAAGGCAATCTCTTCTTATTCTCTTATTCAGGTGCTGTTTTTCTTTTCCTTTGTAATTTCATTATATCAATTTCACAATTTCTTTTATTCTTTTATTTTCCATTAATGATTTTCTAAAAATCCCTAACGATATCCCACTTACCTTTAGGGATTTATCTCTATTAAAACAATAACAACTATTTATCAGGCAGGATTCTAATATAAATCTTTTACTTTCATCTTGAATATCAAATGCTACGTCACAATGGGGTCAGGATTGTGTCCATATGTGAGACAGTGGTTTGCCCACTCTGAAATATTTTTGTTGTTTCCCTTATATGCTCGTATGTGTTCTTCTAATCGTTCCTTCATTGCCCTGCCCGTGCTCCCTATGTATATCCCCTGACAATCTCTGCATTGCAAAACATAAACCACCCCCATCCTATGTAAAGGTTTTTCATATCTTCCACATTTCTTAAACAAACTATTACTTTTGAAATACATTATGTTTATCGGGTAAGAGTTTTTGAAGTATTATTTCTTGTGTAATTTGAAACAATAATATATACTTAGTTTCTGCGAAATATCATTGAAGAATTTTTAAACATATGGATGAAATGGAAGAACTATATTTTTGTTTTAATATATAACGAAGAACTTTCATTTTCTTATTAACAAACAAAATTCCTTCTGTGCTATTATAAAAAATAGCCAAAGATCTGCCTTTTAATTATTAAGCATTATTCATTTTATGTAATTTATTAACAGCCACTTTTCTTTTCCTTTCGAAAAAAATCCAATGTTTTCTTTAATAATGCAACAGAAAGGAAAGAAAGTAAGTGAAATAATAACCTTAATAGATAATATTTAGTGTTCAAGATGCAGTGTTTGACTGACATAATGTTTGGCTTATTCTAACGTGTAAAATATATTGGCTGTTGTGTGAATTTTTAACTGTTCAATGAAAGATGGCATCCGATTAAACTGACAGCAGGTACCTATGCTTCGTCAAGCAGAAAGATTTCTGTTGCTTCAGATAGGCAGAATCATAAAACACTAGATGCTATTTTATTGCAAGAACTACGAAGAGAAATCTATTGGCAATTAATGTATCAATCACACCGATAGAAGATTCTACAGAAATACGCCTAATGGCATCAATGGAACTAAGAGGATGTAATTCCAATAAGAAAGATCTTTTCCTCATTATATGCCAAAACTGAATAACTTTAAATAAATATTCATAAACATTTTGCTTACCCTATGACGGCATTTTGTTAATACAGTCAACAGAAGTTGTCCACCTCTCTCAACTTGCTTAACAGAAAGTAGTCCTCCTTTAGAAGTGTCGGATGAACTCACTTGCAAATTAGAAACTAAATCTCCTATCAGCCAACTACATTCCTATCAAAAGAGAAATAAATTATATCATTATAACTTTGGCCAAGAACTTGGCTAACTTCAATATTAAAAAAAAAATTAATGAAAATATTGGTGTACTAGGAAAATATTAGTATAATTGCCTGTCATATCTTATAACGAATAAAAAGTTAAAATGAATGCATTGCTAGGAACATAAATGAATTTGTTTATTGCTTGATGCGGGCATTACTGGGAACTGACGGCACTTCAACTTAAATGGCAAATTCACATCACTCGGTTGAAAATGAATACTGCGAATAGTGATGATATCTTCTCTGTTGCTTTGCAAAAGAACTTCTGCAGTGATTAAATTGTGATGATACTCCTTAACGATCGATTGTGCCATTACAGAGTCCTTTTTTTGGATTGAGATTGTGAAGGAGCATCACAACTGATCCTTTCTTCAGGCTCAACCGATGAGGTGGCATGCCGGAAAATGTGAGAGTGTGAAAAAACTCTGCGGATAGTTTTGTTCATCACTTGGATCATCCAACACTACCGCATCTGTGGCTGCAGTAAATGTGAGACTTGCCAGGCAGCTTTGTGATCTGTTGCATTGTCATCATTAATTAACTTTCAATCACAAACAATTTTAAAAATAAAAAATGAATAAAAAAATTAATAGGGAGAAAAATCACACACTCTCTGCTACCAGTTTTGTCATAAAAAGAAAAAATTTCCTAATCGCTAGCAATGATAACTAATGAAATACATAAGAACCACAATATAAATACTAAGTCTCCAAGCTCTGAAAACACACACACAAGACTTTACTTCGCTCACCAACACTAGTGGAAGACTCACATCATCTCTGGGCAGTTCGGGAAATATGCTGGGCCCTGAAATATTACCCCTACCCACTAATAAATATCACAAACACAGGGAGTAAATAAACTAAATGTGTATTCTGTTTTCTCAGAAAGACATTACAGGAATATATTTTGTAGATGAAGATACAATTGATAAATCTTGATTGAATACAAATGACTTATGATTGAACTTAAATACTCAGCTTAACTTGCAGTACTAGCAATCGTCAGAGGAGTTCGGCTACTGCACTTAAGATGAGCAAAACAAAAAAAAATCTTATCGACTTCAAATTACAGTACTCCCAAGGGATGGGTAAATAAAAAGACTAAATGCAAAGTAGGGTAATTTCCTATTTTATGTTCGTAAAAACAAACGGCATTCGCCTGGCATTGTTAACATAATAATAATCATAATTTCGTTAATGTGAGGATAAATCTAACATTTCCCTTTAATTTTCATTAGCTGTTCATGATATCTACCCATTATAAATTTATTTATTAATTTCCTATTTTAAGTGAGGTAAGGTAATTTTTTAAAATTTTTCATTATAAACATCCTGTGCCAACAGCGCCCGATTGAATCGTGTGTTCTGATTAGCTATAGGAAGTTGAGGTTTGACAGGATGTTTATATTAAAAAATTTTTAAAATTACCTTACCTCATTTAAATAGGAAATTAACAAATAAATTTACAATGGATGCATATCACGAACAGCTAACGAAATTATAATTATGTTAACAATGCATGACAAATGCTGTTGATTTTACAAACATAAAATACGAAATTGAACAAAGTAGTAGATTAAGTTAAGGGGGGAGGATTAGGATTGGCTCGGACAGGAAGCTCCGCTTAATGTTGGCCAGTTGAAACACAGTAATAATGATCAAGCATCTAAAATTTGGTTCTTCTTGATGAGCAACGATATTCTGGTAAGTAATAATAAAGTTAAATATTATCAAGCTAAACAGGATAAATACAAATATGACTTTACTAACAAACATCCTAAGGGATTTTTAGTCTCTTAACACTTAACCAGTTCGTCTTTAGATTAACACACCTTGTAGTTCTGTTTACAGGCCGTAGTTTAGTTCAAGTGAAACAACTGAGGCATAAAAAAAAAAATCTCTTCGTCAAGAGTCCAGCATTCTGATGTAGTAACAGTCTGTATCTAAACGCTTCAAACCATGGAAAGTTTCTACTTACAAGACCAGGTTTAACATCTAAAGCATGCCTGATGTCGGCTGTCCTTGACATATTATCGTTGGCAAACCAGAGTCTCCTTACTAGTCTGTGCGGTCCCGAGTCGGGACTCTCCTGTTATCCTTGATGCACTGTCTTCAGGAAAGTCAGATCCTCGTACCGTGCAATGTTGACGTAGTCAGGGCTCTCCTGCCATCTTCAATACACTATCTTCGAGGAAGCCGGATTTTCTTTTGGTACAGTATAATTGTGGTCAGGGGCTTTCTGCAATCCTCGATGCACTGTTTTTGACAAAGTCAGATCTCCTTAAGGTGTCATGTAGTCATGGTTGGTGGCTTTCTGCAGTCCTCGACACACTGTTTTTGACAAAGTCAGATCTCCTCATGGTGCCATGTAGTTGCGGTCGGTGGCTTTCTGCAGTCCTCGATGCACTGTTTTTGATGTAGCCAGATCTCCTTACGGTGCCATGTAGTCGTGGTTGGTATCATCCTCTTCTGGAGCAGTCACCGTTTCTGGAGCAGGAGCAGAACTTCAGGAAACTATACTACATTGGGTCACAATCTTCCAACTTCTACACCTTCATAGTACTATCTTCAATTCCTTCATGCCTCATAGTGTAGTCATTTTAAGTCAAATTTTGGTGATTAGTTTAAAAAATTCTTACAAGCATGGGACTTGGTATGTGGAAAGTATTTGATCATCCCAATAACATACTAAAAGTCCCCAAAAATCAAACTTGTGCTACGGCCGCCATCTTGGAAAATGGCGACTGAAATGAACTTTCTCATGCGCTTGGCAGCAACCCCTTTTAACCCCTACACGCAGGCCCCTAATTTAGATAAAAAGATAATTTTGGTGTCTACGTCTTCGTAAGGGATTACTCTATCCACTTATGTGCATTTTATGAATGTCAGGGGTTCTACGGGAGAGAGGGAGGGTAAAGTTCGAGCAATTTAATCAATTTTGTCCAACTTTTTTGTTTTTCTTCTTCATCTTCTTCTACAAATTAAGTACTATCGTCAGATGTGCAACCTCCTTGGAATCCCTGTTCCATTAGCTCTCCAACGATGTATAGTTCATGGCGCTGGGATAATTAGGAGCCGTGCTACGGCCACCAGTGTGAAGTTCTACGACTTCCTTGATTTCACTGGCAGACGTATATGAA
>JAFIDM010004315.1:21182632-21193451 GCA_023159025.1 Thereuonema tuberculata
TTTTTCTGATGCAGTTAAACTTTTAAATAAATAAATTATTAATCATATAGCAAAACTGCTTTTTATTAAATTTGTCCTATCATATGATTAATAAATTATTCAAAAAGGAAATCATTGTAATAATTATCACTCAACTTAAAATATGTATTGAAAAAATTGAAAAAATGAATTCTTAATAATAATAATAATAACAACAATGAGGTCTTGTTATAATGCTGATCATGCAGCATCAGATGTGGTGCAGGATAAAGTCACCCGCCATCGGTGGTTAGACAGAGGCCTCTGTTTGATAAGTGGACTACAGTCTCCCGCAGATGGTGGTGGAGAAAGTGACACCCCATTCTGTAATATGGCAACCACAATGTTCGGGCAACACCATCCATCCTGAATAGTCGGAAGTGTTTCATTGGTGTCAGAGTAAGAGACCACTAAGACTGGGAAACTGAGCCAGCACATCCAGTGGTCATTACAGATGAACCAGGATCTCATGCGCAACTTCTACACCATTACATAGTTAGGGACTCATCTCACAGGATACAGACAGCCACTATACCATACATTCGCCAACATTATCTGTCATTAGGGCTTAGCAGATAGCAGAACAGCGATGTTCAATAGAAGTTAACAGTCTTGTTCCCCCATCCACACTTGCACAAATTAGGGAGGAAGTCGCTGAATCCATCCACAGGACACCACAACACATCCCACTGGAAGATACTACCTGTATGGAAGATACAGAAACAATCTACACCCCAAAGTACACATGCCGTAACTGTACAACTGCTGACCTATTTCAAGCCGCATATTAGCATTTCTACATTGCACTAGCACAGACACAGACCCCATACTCAGGCCACCACTCCCCAAAGTACACATACCAAAACAACTCTCCACAGTCATTTATCATCTCCACAAGCTCACTATCCCACAACACCTTTGTCAACAACCAAATGCTAGAAGACAAACACAACACTGTGCTGCATGGCACAGGGAACCATTCAGGCACTTGGGATCAAACAACATCACATACCTCGCACTGCACGGTCACAAGAATGCATTCCCCCTTGAAGAAATCGCCTTTAGGGTTGTATCAGTGATCTTAGAGGAGACATATCCAGGCTCACACAATATAGTGCAGGAAACAAAACAAAGAAACTTATGTCCCAGTTTAGAAAGATATTCAAGCATATAAACACTCGCCCCTCACACAAACCATCATACCCATGTTCAGGATCATCTCGATACACTGAGACAAAAACTGAGTGCACTTGCAAAACGATTGCAAAGATACAAATTGTACACTGCACAAACAGCAGAATAGAATATTTTTCAATGCAATGAGAAAAAAATTCTACAGATCTGTACATCTCCCTCTACTACATCCAATAGAAACACTTGAACCAGCAAGATATTACATGGATACGGGTTGCCTCTGGGGTCCAATCCCATTCCCCACAATGACAAAGCACCATAGATCACAGGAACAACAACTCACTGAACACCTTCCCTACATGCCCTTCCATGACATTACTCTAGCAGACATTCAGACAACACTAAAACATGCACACAACTGAAGGCTCCTGGTGCAGACGGCGTTCAGAACTTTTGGATCAATAGGATTTACATCCCAGCATAGGAACATTCTTACATTCACTGACTTAATCCAACACCCAGAATATATGCCTCTTTTCCTCAGGCAGGGTGTCACATACCTAGAGGAAGAACACTGAAACAGCACACCCTGCAAACTACCTTCCAATCACTTGCCTCCCCACACTTTACAAACTTCTCACCTTCTGCCTTACAGACAACATCTACACACACATTGAAACACATAACATTCTTTCCGAACAATAGAAGGGCTGTCGCAGGAATTCCCAGGGTTGTAATGAGCTGCTCTTTATTGACTCGGTAATACTGCTGCAGGCGTTTGAGAAGAATAGGAACTTACACATGGCATACATAGACTAGAAGAAGGCATTTGACTCGGTCCCTCATTCCTGGCTCCTACACACTCTTCATCTCTACAAAATACACCCCAGTATCATGGTATTCTTCACTGCCAATTAACAGTTGCAACACAACACTACACTTGCACACCTCTAATACCTCCATCACTATGGTCCCCATTCCCAGAAGGAGAGGTATCTTCCAGGGAGACTCCTTGATTCCTCTTTGGTTTTGCCTTGACTTAAATCCATTGAACCACATGCTAGACAACACAAAACATGGCTGTAAGCTTACCTCAGGCACTCTTGACACCATATAAAAATCTCACAATTACTCTATATGGATGATATTAAACTTTACACCACAACCAATACACAACTTACTAAACTACTACAAGTCACCACACAATTCACTGAAGAAATTGGAATGGAATTTGGAATCAACAAATGCTCCAAGCTACATATAACAATCGGGAAGACCTCGGATTTGGAGGATTTTTGAACAGAACCGTAGGTTGGCCATCCAATCCATGGAAGAGGGAGAGACCTACAAGTACCTGGGCTTCCAGCAAGTGCGCATCATGGATAACACAAACATCAAAAACGCACTCAAGAACACAACTCAACATGAAAAATAAAATTAAAGTCATCAACACTTTTCTCATTCCTACACTAACGTACTCCTTCGGCATAATCCCCTGGACAAACACTGAACTCGAAGAACAACAATGCATAACATGCACTACATTCACAAAACATAACATGCACCACCCTAAGTCCACGACGGAAAGGAAGGCACCCCCCCCCCCCTGCAAGGAGGAGGCCAAGAACTCTTCAATCTTATCACCCTACACAATAAACAAGTACTCACACTTAGGGAACACTTCCATCAGAGAGTACAACACCCCTCACTCCACTTAGCCATTGACAAGGCTAGTGCACACACCTCACACCCCTGGACCTCAAAAACCCTTGTCCAACACTCACCAGCCCCTTGATCCTCCATGTTGTCTTAGCTGTGGTATCCCAAGGATAGAAATATATAATAATAATAATATAATAATAGTAATAATAATAAATAAGGAGCTGTGCCAACTGGTCTAGATGGCGGTCTGCCATGTGGCCAGTGTGCCAGCACCTGGGTTCAAATCCTGGTAATGGCATGGCTATTTCTTTCTTTTCTGTGTTTCGTCCGTTCTTCCCTGGGACTCACTCTCTCAGGGTTCCTCTCGACGAGAGGTGAATTCTCGTCACCCTACCTGAATTCCTAGCTTTGTCCTGACGTTGTCAGGTTGGGCTAGTATGTGGTCCGTCGTGGCCTATTTGCCGATAATAATAATAATAAGTAAGGATTTTTTTTTAATTGAAAATGAATTTTATTTTTTATTTATTTATTTATTTTTTGCAGATTAAGACATTGGTGGTTAACATTTTAAAACGATACTTCCATCAAGAGTGCATTGCGATTAGTATGGAGCCTATTCTTCATCTAGGCTTTAAATTTCTTAATAGTCCAAAATTCCCTGTATGTGAAAGTGGGGCTCTTCTTGTTACCTTTGCTTTTGCTAGGTAAAGTTATTTTTTCATTATTATTATTTTGTTCATACTATGGAAACATTGCATTTCTTTAGACTAATTTAGGCTTTATGACAAATCCATTTTCTCAGATTATTAAAGTGATAATAAGATAGATTATAAATAGAAAAACAAAAAGTACATAAAAGCAAAGATGATAATAAAAAAAGAGGAAAATTTACTAAAGCTTCAGCTCAAATGCTGTAATACAGCCAGAATAGGTTCTTTCTTTCTTTGTAAATTTTTTTAATATTTTTAAAGTAAATTCATGACAGCATCGATTCTTTTATTTATTTTCTTTTTTCCGCGCGAATATTTTCCCTTATCCCTGTTCTCATGCTTGATATTATAAAATCTATCTATAATTATTTGCTGTTGTCAACTGCATTACTAATTTTTAGTCATTTCTTTGTAATTGACTTTATACTGTTTAATTTGTTGTAGTGTATTCTTGCATTAAACTTTTCTTTCTTCTTAAAACAAAAAAAAAACCCAACCAAGTTTTATGGTTTTTTTCGAAGCTGGATCTAATCATTATTTACTTTCTTAGGTATTTAAAACAAAATAAGGTCCATGATGCTGTTGATGTGATGCGAATGATAGTCTCGAATCTCAAAACTCACTTTTCAGTAGCAAAAGAGGATATCCTAAAAGCATCTCAGGAAGCTCCAATGCATGGTAATGAAATGAGGGAAAGAAATGGGAACTTTTCGCATTTGTAATTCTTAGTTAAAGATGCAAATTTCTTTTTGACAGAATTGAATTTTAACTACCTTATTTGGTTTTTGTTTAAAAATAATTCAGCCTCTCACTTTTTTTCTAATTTCAATATCTTATATTATAAAAACGTTATTGGGTCATTCCACAGAAAACGTACCTTTTAAGAGACAAAAATGTTTAAAAAAAAATATTGACAAACAAATCTGAAATTTATTTTCTAAGCAGTATTATTGCTCCTACGAAGGATACATTCTGCAAAATTTCCCTAGTTTGTCATGCTTATTGTGAGGTTAGCTCGTGAACAATCTTTAAAATGTAATTGAATCGTATTTAAGAATAATTTCAACAAGTTCTATGTATTTTCTCAATGTTATTTATTTGTCTAAGTTGAGAACGGAGGTTACACAAAGATGAGAACCGTCTTGACAATCCTGAAGAAACTGTTAGATAGAATGCAGTTAAACCATACTATTTTACTCCAAACACAAGACAGAGCTAAAACAAAGTGGCGTCTTTTCCTCCTTCATCCACTCTTTGTGAATACTATTGAAAACTTTCAAAACTAAAAACATATGTTCAAGCTAACATTTTCTCATTTTTTTTTATGTCGAACTGCAGTTCACCTTTTAATGTAAGAAATACAATGTGACTCACTTATTCAATATTTCCTTAAATTCATGCAATAATTAACCACCCTTCTGACGAAGCACTTGTGACACGTAACGGAGGTATACATCTCTTCACTGTTGTTTAAAAATTTAATAGAAATAAAATGAAAGAACAAAGAATACCAATGTTCATATCTTCCTTGGTTTGTATTGCTGTTTATAACCATTGAAAGAAGAACTTTGAATATTTCTTAAGTAAGCAAGTGCCTTGTACTTTAAAAGGTACGTTTTCTGTGGAATGACCCTATTGTGTCTGTCATAAGACTAAGTTTTTCCAATTTTGTGGCCTAACTGTAAGAGATAGATTGGTCATTCAAATGGATAAAATGTAGATCTTTTAAAGACAAACAAAATGCTACAAAAATCTTTCAAAAAAAGTTTTTGGTTTCCAAGATGCTGCCTTTTAAAGGTTCAAATTTTGATTTTTTCTCAATTTAAACGAAAAGTATAAAAGTCGGAAGAGAACATTAATATTGAGAAAATGTTGGTATTTGAAAGTTCTATCGAACAGTATATCACTCATTCACAAATGTTTCTGCATTTGCAAGATTCATGCAAAAATGTGAAAAATTTCATATTGGCTATTGTGAGAAGTTTGTGAAGGCACGTAAAAATGTTGGAATAATAGTCATGTAGATAAGAAATTTAAATCCGTAGAAGGGCTTCTGTAATGGAACAAGACTAATTGTAACTTCATGTCATCAACATTTAATTTGTGCAAAAATCATCAATGAATCCCACAAAAATGAATTAGTAACAATTCCAAGAATTGACTTGAAACCAAGTGATTCAAATTTGCCTTTCTTTCTCAAACGTAGACAATTTCCAATAATTCCTGCATTCGCCATGACAATTAACAATTCACAAGGTCAAACATTTATTGGAATGATTTTGAATGAGCCTGTTATTTCTCATGGACAATTATACATTGCATTGTCGAGATAAAGAAATAAGCAAAATGTTAAATTACAAATTACTAAAACATATTACCAAACGTATAATATAAACCACCAAACACAAAGAAAGGTAAATTTACTGAAGAATTAAAGAATCTATTCATAAAAAATGAAAACATATTAGACAACTGTCCAACTATACTAATTGGCAGATTTTTCAAAATTCCCACGGTATAGGAAATAATCTGGCAATCTGACCATGAAGTGTGTGGCACCAACCCGCAATACACCTGAGTTAAGCGGAGAAGGCCACAACGGGCTGGGAAGTCATATAGTCTCCGATCTCAATATTAATTTTCTAAATAAATAAAGTTTTTTGTTTTTAATGCTATATATGCAAGGGTTACGGAGCGAAGTGACGGTACCCGTCTAGTTATATTATACAAGTCTTTATCATATGAAAACAATAATAAAAATATATATATATATATTTTCAGTAAATTAACATTGATTATTATATAAATACAAGTTAACAAATTAGCAGTGAGCCTTAGAATAATTGAACTTTTAGTGAAAGAATATAAGCGTAAATTTTAAATATCTTTATTTTGTTTTCTTTCTGATAGCTTATTTATATCTTGCTATTTGCTACCTTTAGGATTAGTATCTTCAGATGGAAAACAGTGCTTCTCGTTCAGAACATTTTACTTCTCAAAACATTGAGATTTATAGATCGAAATATAGTTTTTAAAAATCTGTGAGCTTGTATTTGCAAACGTTATATTTTTTTATTATAATTTTTTATTTTATCTATTAGTTAATGCTTTGAATATATACATTTTTTTTATCATTTTTATCTCTATGTAATGTTTCTGATTTCCATTTGTGTTCTAATAAATATTTGATTTATTTATAGGTTTGATGCTTGCATTTAGAATATGTCTGAAAGAAGCAGAGTATTTTGAAAACCATGAAGAACTAAAAGCTTTGGTAGACGTTTTTGGCATTGTAGAAGATATATGGAGTTTAGCTGAAAATATAATTGAGTATGTCTTAGAGATTTTATCATCAAAATCTAACTTTTCTCCTGAAAGTAAGTGTTTTTATCCAACATATTGAATATAAATTTATTTTCTCGATTGACTTTTAAGCAATTATTAGGATAGATTTTCTTCACAATGATCTTTTGTAGTATTTGTAGAACATTCATCCTAGAGAATGTCATTTTAAAAACAAGGAAATGTGATTGGTGCTCCCTTGGATTATCAACCATTAATAAAGTGCCAGATAACGACAGTACATCTTCTTCAGTAGTTTTAGATAAGGCTAAGAGAGACCTTTGTTTCATCTTCTAGCCATTGTGATATACTTGATAAAGTAATTACTGCATTTAAACACAAATTCATCAATATTCTCTTGAGTTTCAAGATTATTTTATATCTAGCGCGTGATTTGTTTCTTCTAATTTCCTCACTGAGAATTCCATTCTAACCAAAGCTTTTTAACAGTGAGCTTTGCAGAAGTATATCAATGATTTAAATCGTTGCATTCTTGAAGCTTCACAGTATCTAATTGCATCTACTGAGGTCATTCATTGCAACTATCCAATTTCCAACCATCTCGGCCTCACTTTCTTTTTTGTTGTTTAAAGCAGGAATCGCCAATCTTTAGAATGCCCCAAATGCACATCTGAACTTAATGGCATGCCCACATCATGTGTGTGAGAACTGTAAGATGGAATGCCTTTTTATTTTTTTTGATTATTCTCACAGCATAAAAAGAGAATATGAGTAAATATGACATTTAGAAAATTAAAAATAATACAGAAAATTAAAAAGTAGGCTTCAAAATTTCACAGGAATTCACAAAGAAAACATAAGAAATGGAAAACAGAAATTTTGGAGATGAATTTCAAACGTATACCTTTGTATAATTGGTGGATTGGATTGAAGAATAAGTATTGTATCAAAGATTATACTCTTTTTATTTGTGTTTTCACATCTCAAAGATACTGTTTGTTTTTGTTTACAAGAACCTTCAGCGCTTTTGCGCATGCGTCAGGGCTCCTTCGATTTCATCAAAATAGGGGTGAGGAGAAATAAAGAGGGGATGTTTACTTTTTATCAGTGTTAGTTTACTAGTAGCTGCGTTCTATTTGTGCTTTTCGGGAAAGAATTATGGAAAATTATTGTTTTCTGCTTCTTGAACACAAAATTTAATAATATTGTGTAATGTCTTCTTAGTGCCACTTCTGAAAGCTTTATTTCCACTTGAAGTAGCCACGTGAAGAATAAATACAGAAATTTTCAATCGAATTCAAACGAAATAGAAAGCAAAGAAATGATAGAAAGATTCTAATCAGTAAGCATCCGAAAATACACGTGCGTGCTACTGAAAAAAACAGGTCTTAGGAAAGTGCCCATCTCAGCATATCACTCCTTTGCGGTGTAGAATCGTCCGCGAGTGATGGATCTGGCTTTCGAAAATGAACAGTAGTTTTGCAACTATATCAGTCCTGAAATTCAAGATCAAAGAAGTTGGATTTAGAAGCAGAATTTCAAATTAGGGTATTGCAATGTTGTTCATAAAAAGAAAAGATATTCCTTCACTTTCCTCAATGAAAATGTAAAGAAAAGATATTCATTCACTTTCCTCAATGAAAATGTATTGTAAAGAAAAAGAAAGAAAAAAGATTTTTAATACTTATTTTTATATGTCTTCTCTAAAATAATACCGTATTGGCCCAAATGTAAGACGTCTCGAATATAAGACGAATGGCATTTTTTGAGCTCCGATTTGATAAAAAACTATTGGTCGCGAATATAAGACGTTATGCCTATTAACGAGGCGTAATTCGACAAATATTTCTAGTAAATTATTTAAAAAAAAGTTTGTTGACAAATTATCTTCCCACATCCAGTTCATGATGAAATCGTTAATACTTTTGGTTGCAGTAATAGGCTTAATGTCAGTAATATTTAGTTAAATCTGTGACTTCTAAGCTAGGCGAAATGTCATTTATGAAATTAAATTAAACTATTTTTGCAAAAAAGTACAACACCACTAAGCGTAGTAGAATATATATTTTTTTTATTTTGGAGCATGTTGGTTAGGCCTACGATCGACTTCAGCCAACACCACCAGGTGGCGTTGCTTCAGCGCCAGAGCACGCTTGGTTTCGGTTTCGGTTTCGTGCGCGCTCCAAGTTTGGTTGCGAATATAAGACGAAATAGTACTTTCGTGGATGGGATTTTGGAAAAAAATGCCGTCTTATATTCGGGCCAATACGGTAATAACTGTGCAATATCACAATTTATTTATGTATTAATATATTTCTTTTAAGTTTATAGATTTACTTTATTTACTTTTTCAATTACAAATTCAAATATAAAATTATATTTTTTCATTTAAAAAAAATTTCATTAACATTGAGTTTCATAATTTTGTAATATCTATTTAGATGCTGCACCATCATTTGCTGAAATGGGTGAAGCAATAGACAGCATCCTTGAAGCAGCAGGAATTGCTCCTGATAGCCATGACTCTGCATTGCCCTTAGAGCATCAGTTGGTTTTAGCTTGCTGCTGGTTAAATCTAAAGGTAATAATAATAATCTTATTTTATCCGTATATTTCTATGCTATTCTTCTTCATCCATTACATAATTTATTTTGCTGTGAATAGCGAATAAGTGTATTTTTAAAAATTAGCATGAATTTAAACTTGTACAAACAAAGTCTTGTTACCCGAAGGTTTTTGAGGGTCTTTATTAGAAATCCTGTGGGCTACAGGCAATTTCTTTTCCTTGATTTTTTTTTTGTTGGAATCCACTGCCAGGAGCAGTTGTGGATTTCATAATCTTTCCTTCTTCTGATTTTGTCATTGGGGGATAAATCTGACTGAAGATCCATAATAATGGTGAAACAGCTGTTCCAGATTCCCCGTCAACGACAAAATTAGAGCATGAATAGGTTTTTGTTTATATTGGTGCATGATGGGAGTTTCCCAATTCTTCCACATACTTTAAACATATTTAACCTATTTACTTTTCCCTTAGCTCAGTAATTTTCACATCGACATTGGAACAGCAAATATCAGTTCATGTTTGTTTTGTTTTTTATCAGTTTTGTTTCTTAATTTATTATCTTATTAAATAGGTTTAATAATATAATAGGGTTTACTTGGAATCTTAATAATTTAAGGAATAAACACCATGTAATTTAAAACCTTAACAAAATTAACATCGTTCAGCCAAATGATTGAGCTGAGCATGTACGTTCTGAGTACAAGTTAGTGTGAAAGATAATCATTAGTGTTCTGAGAAAAAAACATTTATCTTGAATAAACCCTTATTTCACCATTTTCCGCTGTCGTAATTGCATTATCAACAACATTTGAGTCTAATTACATTACTTCCTCAGCACGTTACTTTCTTCACATTACTTCCTTATTGCATCAGCAATAAGTTTCCCTCGCTTCTTGATAGAGACTTCCTATTGGACAATTTGTGTGATGCAAGCAAGGAGATATATACTCCCGAGAAGATATTGTAAAAAAGGGATATAGAATAATGAGTGGTTAAGAAAAAATGCGTTATGTGTGTTAGGAGGTGTGTAGGAGTTGGATGGGGTTTGGTGGGTCGAATGTTTTTATTTTTCTTTTGCTCTTAATCCCATTCTGATGGATGCAGCAAGCTGCTCATCCAACTGGACTCTAGATGGATAATATTTTTTCTTTCTTTCTTTTTACTCGGTGACGGTCGATCGTGACAGTATGTTAACACTTATTATCCATCAGCCATGAACTCATGCTCCGGATACTTGAGTGTCTTGGGAATACTGATAGTGTAGTCATTTTAGGAAAATTAGTTTAAAAAATTCTTACAAGCATGGGACTTGGTATGTGGAAAGTATTTGATCATCCCAATAACATACTAAAAGTCCCCAAAAATCAAACTTGTGCTACGGCCGCCATCTTGGAAAATGGCGACTGAAATGAACTTTTTGGCAGCA
>JAFIDM010004315.1:21197523-21209066 GCA_023159025.1 Thereuonema tuberculata
ATACGTCCGATTCGTGGATCCGACCATCCGATTTTCGGATCCATGTGCAATGGACTTATCTTTACGATGTATCTTTACGGTAATGACTACAAGTCCTCCCTTTTTTTAAATGTATCAACAGAGTCCAAAAAAATCAGATGTAAAATGCCAGTTGAGTCAAAAGTGTGGAAATGTAATATGAAAATGTTATCGTGTAAAAGAGTAGAACAATATATATCTACCACAACATTAATAAATAAATAAACCACATAATTACGGTACAGGGAACACAAATTCTTCACCAAATATCACTATATTTCATGGAAAGTAGCTTTTTCTGCTTCTTCAGGCGTAACTTCATCTTCTAATTCGTACAAAGCAATTTAAGCAATTTTAATTTTACTTGGACATAATCCAGATCCCCTAGTAACAGTCCTATTTAATAATATTGACACAACAACAAGATTTAAAATTGAAGCGTGTGTTATCAATAGTTTTAATTGTTTTAATAAACAAAAAAGTTCTGGAAATACTGTAAGTCCATTTTTATTAGAAAAATTCAAAAAAAACATTATTAAAATAATGAAGCCTTTCAGTAATTGTAAACATTACCTATATTTGTTTAAATTATTTAAATTGCTGAAGAATTGGTGAAGAATTTGTGCTCTTTGTGTTTCCTATAAATAAATAAATAAATAAATAAATAAAAATTATTAAATTGGCGTATTTAACATTGCATGTAGTTGAGCGGTTTTCAGGGCTGTAAGATCAGTTAGAATATTCTCAATAATTTCAATGATAATTGGATGGTGTTATTCATCATTTCAACAAGCGCCAAAATTCGATTTTGAGATATTCGCATAAACTCAAGAGCTTGTGTATTACTTCACATTTTTTATGGAGATCTTCAAAATGAAGATACTTTCACAGGACAATTCTGATCATTATTAAAATTAATAATATTCTTCAAAGGAGTTTAGTCACATGATGCAAATCTTATTCGTTACGATTAGTCGATTGGCGTTTATTCAAAATTAATTTTCCAAAGAATTATGTTGAGATAGCAAGCACCAACAATTTTTTTATAAAGAGTTTACACCTTTCGCTACTAGATGGAGCAATAATCTAAAAAATATATATATTTTGACGCTTGGTCAAATGATGCATAACACCATCCAATTCTCCATGAAAAATAAACAAACTAATAACAAAAAGGTTTCTGCGTTGTTTTACATTACAGGAACATCATTTGCTACAAAAAAACAAAAACAAAAAACAAACAAAAACAACGGTTTTATACAAAATAAACAAACCATGTTTATTTTGTAAACTTTCTTCATTGTGTGGATTTATTATTACAGTAATACCTTGAGATACGAGCGTCCCGACCTACGAGTATTCCGAGATACGAGCAAGCCTTCGAGCAATTTTTTGCTTTGAGATACTAGTAAAGATTTGAGATACGAGCACGCTACTGGTCGTGCTTCGGCGCTTTTTGACGACACGTGCCTTATTCATTTCCGTAACATTTTGAAACGGAGACAGAAACAAATCTCCCTCGATAGGTATTTCATTAAAAGCCTGCGCCAAGTGAAAGTAAGGATAGTCAGGAGAAAAAAGTTAAGAAAAGTGAAGAAAAGTAAAGAATACAAATCGAAAAAAGCAAAAAAAAAATAGAAAAGTAAAAAAAAAAAAATACGTAAGCTAAGTTAATTCTAAGTTTATGTAAGTTACGTGTGTACGTGTTAGGTACGGTACGGAATCAACTGTCTACGTATGGGCCAACTCTCTTCCCTCCCTCCTCCTCCTCTGCACATGCCGCCATTAGCTGCTACTGTATCGTCTGTCAGTAAGAACTCATAATTAAAACCACATTTTATTTTACATCACAAGAATCCTTATATAGGCCCCTACTAAATTTTTTTTTTGTGTGTGTATGTCTCTACAGCAATTAAAACATGTTTTTTCCATTATTATTAACACTAATAAGGGAGTTTTTTAGAGGGCCGGAACGGATTAATTTTTTTTTCTGTTATTTCTTATGGGAAAAAATGATTTGAGATAAGAGCACCTCGAGTTACGAGCTCGGTCCTGGAACGGATTATGCTCGTATCTCAAGGTATTACTGTACAATGAACGTAGTAGTATTCAATGTAATTGGGCTAAACGGCTAAGTCATACAAGACTGAATTCTCCATATCTGATTTTATTTAATACTAATTTATATTAAAAAAAAACAACTATTTTCCTAGGAAAGTAGGCTCATCAAATCAGTCTGTATGTGTGTCTTCTAATGACTTCTGGGTCACTGGATGGATTTTCTTGAAACTTGGTATGTATATTAAACGACTGGAGAAGCTTTAAATTTTGTTTTTTGAAATCCTTCCAAGGGCGTTCTTGTCGAGAAATTAACGCGACAAAATTTCCCCTAGAAAAACACTTAAAATCTACAATAGATTTCTGTCCTATTTCTATTAAGATCTCATTGTCTTAAAACACTGAATATTAAACCACTTTAGCTACGCCCTTGCGCGTACTTTGATACGATTAAAATTATTCTGGTTTACGCAACTTAAGTAAAAACGACAGCCCCCTCGTTTTACGCCTGTGTTGCCTTCCTACAGTGGCGTCGTAAATCGAATCGACGTAAAACGAACCCATTATGTTTGATGTAAACAGGGGGGATGCATTCCACACATCCAAAAATGTATTGTTTTTATTTAATTAAACCATGCTAATATAAGTTTTTAACGACTAAAATTAATGCAAAATATTTACGTACTTTCTTAGGCCTACTAAATTAAACTAAAATAATAATTAACAAATTAATCATTTCATGCATACAGTGTAAAGTGTGTCAGATACATTTCTTTTATCACACATGGGCACATTTATTTTTAAAAACCTTTTATCACTATTAATTGTAATACGTATTTATCACAGCATTCACAGGCAATCAAAGCGGGACGACTAAGAGAAATAAAAGTGAGGAGGGCAGGAGACACGTGGACTAAGTGGGCGGAGCCTAAATACAGCTGTGAAAGTTGACTGCGTTCACTGTTTATGGCTGCATTTCGCTCAAGAAATCTAATTTTTCTTTTTTGGCATTTTTTATTTTAGAAATAATGTATCACTTTGGCCTAAATTCTAAACCGGCGTAAAACTGAATCGCCGTAAATTGAACCGTCGTAAAACGAGGGCTGCCTAAAATGCAGATTTGGAACCTAAATAATGAATCTGTATTCATATCTTACAGAATATATATTAATTCTTTTAATGGATCCATTAATTTGCGCGCATTTTGATATGATTATAATTAATCTGATTTAGACATCCTGAAGTTAGTAATGAAAATTGAATAATTTTTTTTTTAGAAAATAAAAAATATTTGTACTGTTTATATTCGCTACATTTGAAAATAAATATAGGCACAATTTTAAAAAGAAAAATAATAGAGAGATGCTGAAGAATAACACTTAAGGAAGTAGGCTTCAAGATATTTCGCGAATTTCTTATTTTATTCATTGTTAACTTATCTTCTCTGTAACTTCTGAAATACGAAAGATTTCAAAATGCAAAACTTAGATCGTAGTTTGTTTACATTTGTTTCCATACTACGAAATATAACAAATCTCTTTATAAAGAACTTTTTTAATGAAACGAAAATACTGTAAAACCCCGGTTAACCGAACTAATGCTAGCCGTTTAACCGTTTCGGATAACAATTTTTTCGGTTAAGCCATGAACATCTAATACAGCTACAGTATTTTGTATTGTAATTACAGTAGGTATTTTTGAAAGGTTTTAAAGGTCAATGAATTCAAAAATCTCTTTGTATGCTACACTTATGTTCTGTATTAAAGCTAAAATTACATTTTTAGGATTACAGTAGGCTACATCAATGTACAGTATTTGTACTTAATAGTTTGTAGCATATGAATTATTCATTTGCGATTTTCGGAGGCGTTTCGGATAACCCGGTTTCGGTTGACCCGAGTTCGGTTAACCGGGGTTTTTACTGTATTTCTTAGTCAATATCTTTAATTCTAACGAATTTTAATTATAGAGAACATTCTAGGTTTCCCCAAAACTCCGTTACAACCGTTTAATTGCATTATTCAAATTGCAAGTGTAGATCAATCCAGAAACTTACATGATTTTATCAAGAATAAATTTTGGATTTTTTTTTATTATTAGTAAGAAAAAATAGTTTTACCTTTAACACCACACGGCGTCTTCGGATACTCGATTTCGTTTCAAAAATTTATCCTGAAAGAAGAATTAAAGAAGATAATGAGGAAAAGAATTTGTGTAAAAAAAAATTGACGACAGTAAAGATCAATAATAAATAAATATATATACAAAGTGATTCAAAGTTCCCTGTATAAACTGAGGATAGGTATATCTCTGAAAGATCCCAAGTTTATATAATTGACCGAGCATGTTAAGTCTTTATATTCCATCGGAAGCGCAGTGGTGCCTCAAAGAAAAAATTACACAATGAAAAACTCACCAATGAAAAATTAGTGAGAAAATTCATGTGCCAGCAGTGCGCAGGCCTCAATGAATTTTTTTAAAGCATTAAAATTCAAACTGCGCATTTGAATTATTAATAATAATAATGGGTGAGACCAAATTATTTACAAGTGACATCCTGGAACAGCTGTTTCACGCCCGTTGGCGATCATCAGCCAGGAGAAGTCACTGTAAATAACAAGGTCTGCGTACTGCTGGCACATGAATTTTCTCACTAATTTTTCATTGGTGAGTTTTTCATTGTGTAATTTTTTCTTTGAGGCACCACTGCCCTTCCGATGTATTGTTCATACTAGCCTCAGTACGGAGACCTTGTTATTTACTGTGACTTCTCCTGGCTGATGATCGCCAATGAACGTGAAACAGCTGTTCCAGGATGTCACTT
The DNA here is from genome assembly GCA_023159025.1 of Thereuonema tuberculata. NCBI lineage: Eukaryota > Metazoa > Arthropoda > Chilopoda > Scutigeromorpha > Scutigeridae > Thereuonema > Thereuonema tuberculata. The sequence continues at coordinate 21,202,424 of JAFIDM010004315.1, forward strand.
GTAAATAATTTGGTCTCACCCATTGTTATCTTTATATTCCATTTGAACAATTTTTCTTCCGTGTTCGTGTATTCATCCGCTTGTACGCCTCATCACATTAAAAAGGCTGGGCAGATTTCCACAAAATTTGGTAGGTAACTTTAGGTTTTAAATTTATCGGGACAACGGGACACAACCTCAAAAAATGGGACAATCCCGTAAAATATGGAACGACTGGTCACCCTAATTTAGAGTACTTCGGTGCACTGAATCAACAATTAATCTTAACAAACAGTTAAGGCAATTTTTGCTTTCGTGGCAAACTGTTGTTGTAGCAACAAATTTATTTTGAATGGATTCTTTTTGATAACTGACAGCAGGGGGAGGTTCTTTTTTTTTTTTTTTTTGTTCCTAATAACACGAAATGACATTGAATTCAATGTCAATGGCAGTTTTATTTATTTATTTATATATTTATTTTTATTATCAACGTTCGAAAATATTACGTGTAACGGTCGATAAGTCTTTGAACATTCCATTGGATTCGCACGAAAGCAAAAAGCCCCGATACATACTGCACACGTAGACTGAAGAATATTTCGTCTTTAAAATAAGTTGTTGAATAAATCTTTCGGGAAATATCAATTCTGCGGGAGGTAGAGACGTAAATCACAAATTGCATTATTAAGCACAGGATGAGATCGTTATGGTTGGATGAATTGACGGAATGCAAAGCGAATAAATTCTAAATTTATTACTCAACACACCGTAGGAGGGGAACTGTTTAATACGAGAAAAATCAGGAACCAGTAGCAACATTTACATCCACAAGTCTAGGAGTCTACGAGGCATTGCTAGATGTCCTGCTATCTAGACCCCCAAATGGACTGTCAACCGAAATTAGGTACTAAATTTTTAAAACGAGATTTGTCTTGTCCGTCCGAACACATGAAACAATCAGGGCCGGCCACAAGGAGGAGGGGGTGCAGCGGGTGTAAGGTATCTGGGCCCCTTGCTATGCATGGGGCCCCAGAAAAATGAAACGAAAAAAAAAATAAGAAAACAGAAAAAAACACTAGCAATGATAATGCAGTAGTATATGAAACTCAAAGTTTATTAGATGTATTAAAAACAATACCATTTTTATTAAGTGTAAATTACAATGTTGTCCAAAATAAATAATATTAACAAATTATTGCAAAAGAAAACCCAATTATACTTACAGTAAATTGATTAAAGTTCATATATGGAGTAAATAATGCTAATAAAAAACACAAACAGATAAAAGCTCTCAAAGGCTTTTTTATTGTTATTTAATATAGTGTTATTATTAAAATTTAAGTAAATAAAAATGCACTAAATCTTCATTCTTTGTAGCTATGAACCATTTTCCAATGTAGAATCCTGTACCTACTATGAGGTCGAGTGTGGTTTTTGTAACTGCACAGCATAGGGTTACACGAATAGCTGCCCATAATAAGCGCAAAGGAAGGGAAAAAGCAATTTGGTGAAATGTGAATATCCTGGTCGAGAAACTGCAGCAAACCGGTGGCTACTTGGTGGGAAAGAGCCTTCAGCAACGAAGAAACCACAGGAAAAAAAAATAAAAAAAGGCAAGAAGGGGAGGGGGAAAGGAAATTGAGTAATAGCAGGAGCCAAAGAGATGGTTCCACTCAGTAGACAACTCTAATATTCTTTTCTATTCGAATTATTTTGAAGAATAAGAAAAAATAAAATAGAAAATCCCGAGATAAAAAAATTAGGAAAACAGGGAATTCGTAACGTAATTTTTCTTTGCAATAAAAACATTTACAGAAGGAAAAAAAAAAAAAGAAGAAATTTTTATGGGATTATTTAATAGAAAAGATTATTGATAAAACTGAAAAAAGCATTTGGAAAGAATAAAAAGAATAACTATTGATGAAGATGAAAAGGAACGATGGGTTATATTTAAATAAATAAATCATTTTATTTATTTAAATAAAATACACGAGTCTCATGCCGAAGTGACGATTGAAAAGATTTTAATAATAAACTAGGCCAATCCCCTGTCACCCCTAGTAAGTATGAGATAATCTAAGAAGAATCGATTCCAAGCGGTTTTGGCAAAAAGTGATATTTTATTCCTTTTTGAATGAACTCGTTATTTGATAGTGCGCGAACAAATACAATAAAAGTAGGATTGGATATTGGAAGACCAGCAGTAGTCCAATGGTTAGCGTTCCTCACTGCGAGGACAAGGTACTCGGTTCGAATTCCATGCAAGGCGGAAAAAAAAAAGAAAATTTTATAATCTGACTTTCTCAGCAAAGGAAACTAATAATTAACAATTGCGCCGGACAGACAGACATAGAAATAAAAGATTTTAGTAATACAGAATCAGCTTAATTACAGAAAAAGAAATCTACTGGAAGGTTCCAGCTTTTTGAAATTGAATTTCAGAAAAAAACCTTTCAGAATCTTTAAAATATTTTTTTACCAGGTAAATTATCGAAAATTTATTTTAATAAAATAGCTAAAAATTTTGTAGTATGCAAACAGTTACATTTTATTGAATATTTTTCGGCGTTTTAACCTTCTAATAGTGGAAAAAAATGTCTAGGATTTATTGATACTAAATAACATTACAAAGATGAATTTTCAATGGAATATATATATATATAATAATTATCTCAAATATAAACTGAAAATCGCGGAGAAGGTTAACCTTTTCTCCGCGATCCGAAAATTAAGTCCAGCTCTCGCATGTTTTTTTTCTGTATCCTACGAGGATATTATTTTCCAATTGTGTCGTAATTCGCAGGAACGCATCTGTGAAATCGAGCGTCACCTGAAATAGAGTTTTTATTGATGACATCTAATGTTTGCGAACGATTCCGCTTGATAGTTCATCTGAAATGGCAGATGTTAGCAATGCTTTCTTAACAAACCACTGATGATAATTGAATTGGCTTTATGCCAAAAAAACATGGAAGCGTCAGAGTAAGTTACAAACGCTAACTGTTCGATTGTAAAAATAATCTAGGCATTTGATAAAGACTTTAGATAAATGCACAAGATTGACATTAAAATGTAAGAAATTTCAAGGAAATCACTTAAAAATTCCAAGAATTTAGAAGTTATAAACACATACACCTATCTTATCAATCGCAATAATCAATATTTGATCCTGATTGAAGATCTGCTTCTACGATTGTCGCCATTTTTATAAAGGAGATGTTATATAATAAAAAAAAATTCACGAAGTAAACAGATAGAAGAGTTGAGGAAGAGATATTAAAAAAAGAAAACGAAAACACTTATAACAATAATAGTTTACAATAGTTCTTACAATTATTTTTGTAAACTAAGTCTCCTATTTGTAAAATCCAACATACAGTTTATAAGTTCGATTATCGGTGCATAATATATTGTAAAACTAAAGAAGCTATGAAGCTTTCAAATAATTTTAGACAATTCATAATTTGTAATAACGCATGTTTTCGACGAACTAGTTTGAAAAAAAGAAAACTTTGATTTTTTTTCTTTTTCTTTATAGAATATCACGATCTTGCTTGGATAGATTTCTCCATGAAAATGGCTTTTAATTGTGATGAGAAGCAGATTAATACAAATTCGAATCATGGAAGCAAAAACATTGGGAATAAACAAGTCAAATTTGAGACCTTGTGAAATACTTTTTTTAATGATTTTAATTTGTTGCTCTTTATGATTCCTAGCAAAATATAAAGAAAAGGAAAATAATTAGTTATATAATAAATTATATATGTTTCTGTACTTAATCCAAGGTTAAAAAAAAAAAATCTTAAAATGTAGTGATGCATCTAGGGAGATTTTTCACATGGCTGAACTATTATTAAGATATTAATTATTATAGGATATTAATACGCCTATTTCCGTAATAAGGAAGGGAAGATGATATTTATATTAATTAATAAACAAGTTTTTTTCTTCCGGTTTTATTAATGTATATTTTAATTCATTTGAGGCCGAGTGCAAAACTGGCACATGAATCATTTATAGAATTTTGAGGGAATTATTTTTTCTAATTTATTTTTGGAGGTTCATATTATCTCCCATGGAGAAAGGTGATAATATAGGAATGGTATTATACCTATATTATTTGCCCTGAAAGATTTCTGAAAATGAGTAACACAATCCAGATCCAGGTACAAAACCAGAACGATATACACTGTCCGGCCACTTTATTAGGTACACCTACCTAGCAGCGTGTTGGGCCTCCTTTAGCCCTCAAATCAGCCTGAATTCCGCAAAACATTGTTGAGGTATTGTGTACCATGCAGACATGAGTGTGTCACGCAGTTCCTGAAGATTTGATGGAGGTGTAGGCCAGGAGTGAAGAGCCCGTTCCAGCTCATCCCACAAATTTTCAATCGGGCTGAGATCCGGGGACTGAGCGGGCCACTGCAGCAAGGAAAAGTCATCGTCATGTTCCTCAAACCATCCCATAGCGATGCGGGCTTTGTGCAGCGGCGCATTATCCTGCTGGAAGTAGCCATCTGCATGAGGATAAACTGATAACATGTACGGTTGCACTTGGTTAGCTACGATGCTTAGGTACGCTCTAGCATCCTGACGTGCCTCCAATGGAGGTATCAATGAGCCCAACGTATGCCAGAAAACATCCCCCACACCATGACACCACCGGCTTTAAGAGTTGTTGTGAGCCACGACGGGTCCAGACATTCATACGCACAGCAGGGGTGTACCTAATAAAGTGACCGGACAGTGTATACAAACAAACAATGACAGAAAGGGGTTTTAATAAAGAAAAGGGCAAAATTCCTGCTAGATAATGAAATGAAATGAAACTACTTTTTCACGCGATTTAATCCATATTTACGATGAGATGTAATACGACCTCTTTAACCTTTAAGAACCTATGTTCTTATTCCTACTGAGAATTTTCTATTTAAATTATTAAAAAAAAACACACACACATAAAAATATCTATTAATTAAAAAAGTAAAATAAAAATAAAAAAAACAATTAGCAATTATATTTAAATAAAATTTAGGTGTCTATAAGTAATGCCTACTGATAGCATTCAGAAGTGAAAGGATGTGGTGTCACAAATCGTAGTATTTAAATTTTAAATGTGGAATGTTCAAGTAAAAGTTCGTTATTATTTAATGCGATGATTCTCGTGCTGTGACTGCATTCCGTTTCTCAGGCGCATTCTTTATTCTTAAGTAATAAATTCTAATGACGTCACTGACGTCGTCATTTCTTGTGAATCTATGAGATAACAATACTTGAAGAATGCTGTGACGCAAATCACGGGAAGAACCAATTATGCAATAAAACTTTAGTAAGGCCTAAAAAAACAAAAAAACAGGAAACTAAAAATTCAACGAAAACACTGAAGATCCTCAAGATATTCATCATGTTATTATAATTAACGGAAGTTTCCGCTATTTATAACCATTTATAAGATTTGAAAAGCTTTTCTATTTTGAGAAGAAGGATTCTTCTTCAAACAAACAATTGATTTTTCGATGGAAAGCTATATTTTAGGATATGTTCTTCTAAGAAGAAGAACTAATATAAAAAGAGCAAAGCGCAAAATTGTTTGTTCCCTCAATAAAACTACTAACAATTTGAATGTGGTTTTCTCCATTTGGTACGAGGTGTAGCAATGATGGTTTATGGCCACATAGCATACTTTACTACCTTAGATACTCAAGCAATGAAGAAAAACTTCAAAAAAACCTCATGGGAATTGCACGAATTAGACAAAAGCGTTTTTGAAACCGAATACGAAACATAATTTCGCTGCATCTTTTCATTAACACAAATTATCGCTTATAATTTTTTTGACTATTTAATTAATTACGATGCGGTTTTTGAGTTTTGTAGAGGGTTTAATTGTGCTTCTTAAAACATATAAATCATTTCTACATCCCCTAGGAATCAGGGATTATAAGACATTTTGTTTTGTACCAACTGGCATCTACGACGGACATTTTTTGAAACGGTATATTTTAGCGATATTTCTTGGTATGTTTCTTGGTAAATTGGACTTCGTCGTTTGGCTGCGCATCGTAGGAGTCATCATGGCTTCCTCATTAAGTCCTTCATTTTAATAAACATGGTAAAATCCTTAGACCAGTCGTCATAAACGACTAACAAAAGAAGAAGATGAAAAAAAGAAAGAAAACATAAAATAAAATAATCTTTTTTTTTCCCCTATCACAATTTGATTTTGAGAAAAGATCCGTTCATTATTCTTGTCAGATGGGTCAACTAAAGATATTCCGTCCTGATACGATAAAGATAAAAATAACTGCTTCCTCACTCAATAAAATCTGTGTTGTAAGACGAGGTCACATCTGTTATCCAGATAGACCTGAAGGACATACAATTGCTTTTAGTAGATTAGCAATTATAAAATACTTATCTGTAGTAAGTATACTAATCTCATGCCCACAGTATATATCATTTAAAAGGTGTGAAATATCTTCGCTGACTTAATAAATTTTATTGTATACAAGGGTTTCTTTAAATTACTAGGGATTTGGCAATAAAAACTAAATCAAAAACAGCACCAGAATAAACAAATACTAGGGACTTGCTACGATCAAACTAAAGATAGATGCCCAGGTGCACCAAACTCCAGTTAACTTTGATGACTGCTTTTTGG
>JAFIDM010004315.1:21209166-21237808 GCA_023159025.1 Thereuonema tuberculata
TTTTTCTGATAATATAAAGGCTGCCAGTCTTACAAGAGCTAAAGAATTTCAATGTATGTAATTAGAATCATCATTTCAATCTTAACAGGACCTTAAAAGTCAGCCAATGATTTTTTTTTTTAAGATTCTGCTGCAGTAAACAACTAGTATTCTATATATATTCTATATACACTGAAGCTCGATTACAACGCGGTCGTTTATATCGCGAATTCGGATATAACGCGATTTGATCTTGGACCCCTTCTATTTTGGAAAAGGTGTATAATTGTAAAATTTCAAAATTTATCGTTTTTCGCCTAAAATCAAATTAAAGGTGTAAATTCACATTCTTTTTCCCTTATTATTTACAGTAATTGAGACTCTATACCCACCCTAATGTCACGAAAATGCGTCAAATACAATAGCAGAATCGCGCACTTTTTCATTTAACCAAAATGAATATCGAGATCTATTTTTCTGCCAAGGACAACCAGTAAAGAGGCCCAGGTAATCTAATAGGCATATGAATACCTAGTTTCCATACACGTGACTCGTCGTTTGTACAAGATGCTAAGATGGCGGCGCCAAATCGATTTTGGCTAATATAACCCATCAAAGTGTTGAAAAGGTAATGATTTATGTATTTATAAATATAAAATTCTCTCACATAGCTCTGTATGATGTAGGTAATCGCGAAATGACCATTTTAAATCGATTTGGAATCGCGTGGGCGATAATAGGGTGCAATATACGACATTTGACGTCGCGAAGTAATACAAGTTCGGTTATATCGCGATCTTCGAAATCTTGTATCCGAAAGAACGTGTTATAACCGAGCTTCAGTGTAATAGCATTCTATATATATTCTATATACTAGCATTCTATATTACCACAAAACTCTCAATGGAAAAATAAAAAGTAAATTACTATTAGTCAAAAGCATCCCAGTCAGTTTCTTACCTCATTCATGAAATCCTGTACACAGCAAAGTAGTGCCTGGAATACTTTATCAGAAAAGAAATTCCATAATCCCTCATCATTTGCATAGAAAAACAAAACGGGGGTTTTCTCTGAAATATTATCAAAACAGAATTTCATTTAAGATTCCTAAGTAATATACAACAATTTGACAATGAGAAATATCATAAAATACTAAAACTTATTCTTTTAATCCTGATTCAGCTGCTAATCAGAAACTATACATTTTCATCTTTAAACAAAAAAAAAGGTTGAATCATTAGTGTTTTTAAAATAATCTACAAAAAATAAAAAAAATAATAATGTTATTAAAAGTCAGAAAAACTGCCTTTGTCATAATATAATATCTGTGTCACAACAATTATTAGAAAATAAACTTAAAATGTTTGTCGATACGGAACGCTGAACCTGATCTCTGAACTAAAGCCAATCACAGTGCTATAGTAGTTCTGAACCTAACTGAAATTGTTAAAAAAAATGTAATAATAACTAAAAGAGAATATATAAAAATTCAGCCTTTCCATTATGGGTAAGAATTACACCGATTTTCATGTAAATAGGATGGTATTAAGATAGCATAATATCAGATTTATTGAGGGAACTGTTGCATAAAAATTACTTTCCAGTAAGATTATGAGAATTATAATTTAAAAATTATCTTTACAAAGTAAACAGTTAATCCTATTTACCTGGCACTGCTCCTTTCCTTTTATTTGGATCAGGTTTTGATGCAAATATTTCTAAAACAGTTGAAATAAGGTCAAGACATGTCTGCCGACGCTGATAACTTCCCCCAGGAAAAAGATTGTTCACCAACAGATCATACAACCATTGAACAAACTCTGAAATTAAAAGAATTATGGATGTTCGTTATTAGCCTAAAAACAATGCATATGAGCATAAAAGTATATCTCTACGTTATTGACTTTAAATACTGGATTTTTAATCTGCAAACAACACTGAAGAATCATCCCTTGAAGAAAATCACCATTTATGGAACACAAAATGTAAATATTGTAGAGCATTAAAAAATTAATAAATTCAATATTTTTACTTCAATCACTAAATCAAGCTTAATTGTCTTACCTAAAGATTCCTCAAGCTTTTGGGACTGTTCTGTATTTTTATTTTTTGCAGAGGAAGAAATAAAATATATACAACTGTCCCGTAGCCGGATTAAGAGTGTTTTAAGATGATTGCTGAGCTGCTGCCTGAACGGTGCATTATCAATATTTAAATTGTATGGCAGAAATTCCTGAGTAAGTTTTATTTCCACTTCACTCAATGGTTCTAAATAAAAAAACAAAAAAAATAATAAAAAAAAAGCTTCATTAATACATGGGATAGAATAAAATAATTTATTTAAATGCAAGAATATTATAAAACTCATAACATGGAGTGTTTCAGTGCATAGCAAAATAATTAATACCTTTCAATAATAGATGTAACATAAGATTGAAAAGTACATAGAGCTGAATGTACGAAAAATGTGACTTAATATTGAATTAGAAAAGGGATGCCAAGTAAATAAAAAAGAAAATTAGATCTTTCTAAGTTGTGATTCATGATATGTTGTTTGCTGAAACAAAACTAAATCAGTGAAAGAATTAAATGTGGAAGGAAGACCCACAAAAATTATATGTTACTCCAACTAATGAAGATATCCATACAGAATAGTGAGTATGAAGAAACAATTACAGTCGGACCTCTATTTAACGAAGTCGCTAAATTCCCCCAAAAAGTTCGTTATATGGAAAATTCGTTAAACAGAGATTCACCTTTTAAAATTACTTTAAACTACATAAAACAGATTTAAAATACATAAACAATAAATATTATAAAAAAGTACTAATTTTAATGATATAAAGCATATATTCCCACATGCGTACTTAAATTTTACTAATAAAGTCTGTTAAGTTTGTCGAGTTTTTTTTTTTTTGAAAAAGTGTTTTTGCTCATAGTACGTCTTGCATCTTTGCAATGAACTAAAAACCCCATCAGTATTTTCTTCAAATTGTTATCCACATTGGATTGTTTCAAATGATTTTAGCATTTCATCATAAGAAGGCTTTTTTTTTATTATTTCTGCATCATGTTCATTTCCATCATTTTCATCGCAATTCATAGCTGTATTGTTTTTATTTTTCACACTGTTCAAAATATCCGATTCAGTTAGTGTTTCCGAGGTCTCAATTTCAAAATCAAGTGAAAGATAATCATCAATCAGCCCATCATCGTTAATTTCTTCTTTTTCCCTAAGCTGTATCCACATTTCTTTCATTTCCTCTAAGGGAATATTAATAATAAAAACATTTCAAGGAGAAAAAAAAATAGATACCACAAAAAAGTTCGTTAAATAGAAAATGCACTTCGCTATTTGGAGGTTATTTTACGAAGAAATTAGCAAAATGTTCTTGGTTCCAAAGAAAAGTTCGCAAAATAGAGAAATTCGCAAAATAGAGGTTCGTTAAATAGAGGTCCGACTGTAGATGACCTAGTATCTGAAGCATTTAGTGAAAGCTCTGAAGTTCTTTTAAAAAAAAAAGGAAAACTTTAGGGTTGTTCACTGAAGAAAATAAATGATCTGAAAAAATAATGAAATCATTTAAGGAAAAAAATAAGAATACACAGTTCAATTTAGTATAACATCTATTCTCCAGCTTAGAGATATATAAAACATATCAAGTTATAGGTAATCTAAGAATAACAAAGAATCAGAAGCATCTTTATGATGCTAACAGTATAAAGACTTCATTTTACAAAGAAATATATTTTAGCTACAAATGCTCTATTTACATCAATACCAATAAAGCCTTATACTTGATCGGTTACGTTTTTTTCCCCCTATACAATATTGAATTGAAGATAATCAAGGTAGGGATATTTCCGATTGAACCTTTTCATGTAATTATGAATGAGAAATCATTTGAGAAAACAAATGAGCAAGTTCAAGAGCAAAAAGGTTTACGTACCTGCTTTCTTATGGCAAATGCATAATAAAGCAAAACCTTGAATCCGAACATCTTCATCTAAATGAAATAAACACTCTCTGATATCTTCGACATTCTGATAGGAAATGAAGAAAGTAAAAATAAAATTATTACTGTCATCAATTTTGATTAATATTTTCTTATTTCATAAATAATCTTAATTCTTAACCGATACAAATTTTCAAAGAATGTTTTCATCATCAAATAGGTCATTAAAAAGAAAACATATGATAAAGAACCATTTAATAATGAATATCACTTATAATAAGCTACTGTATTGATACAACCATTATTTCTTTGCATTTTAATATTAGCTAGCATCTATTGTAAAAAAAAACAAAAAAACATTTTAACCTTGGTCATTCAAGTGACCACTGGCAAATCAAAGCATTGCAGTTGTTTCCCATGATTCAGTGAGACTTTTAGGGACTGCTTCAATAAATTAACATGATTGAAGTGTAGTTTTCTCTATTTATTTATAATTGTTCCAGAACAGTTGCATATATGAGTGTCATATACATTTAAAATAAAGTCTCGGTTTTGTAAATCCTCAAAAAAAAAAAATAAAAAAAATAATCAGTTTTAAAATTGATTTATCAGTTATGGATTCTATGTTTATTTTTTATTCTATTATTTATTCTCACAAAATTATTCTTTAATTCGATTTTTTAATCAGACTTTTATAATTTAATCAACCAATTTAACTAAATTTTACTTTTAAAAAATCAAACTTTTATTACATTATTATGCCTGGATTTATTTTCATTAATTCTTTATTACATCAGTTATCAGTAGTTTCCATAATGACTGATTATATCAATGATGCCATTAATTCTTCAATTTACAAGGTTTTCTTATTTTAATATTAATTTTTTTTTCTGGTTTAATTTTCTTCATTTGTTTACATACACTAATCCTATTAATATTACCCAATAAATCACACAATACAGTGTTTAAAAGTCATTTTTGTGTTAGTAAAGTATGTTGCCATTTTTTTTAAACAAGGGAGCTTATTTTTTTAGAAATGTAATGGTGATCTTTCCACAGAAATTTGCTGTCTTTCATTAATTGCAGATATTGAGGATGGCAATATAATTTCAAAGTGATTAAATTTATTATTCAATTCTGAATTCCTTATAACAGGAATTCAATGGTTTTATTTATGTTGAATTATGATTCAAATTTTTATTTACGCTGGATGATAAGTTAATAAATTAGTATCCAAAATAGTATGCCCTTTTTGATCTTCATTATGTTATAGCTTGTCATCGAATGGTGGGAAATAACAAAAAGCTGTGGATTTCTTTTTATTTTGAAATGGAACTGTCATTTATTTAAACAATAAATCTTAAAGCGATATCTATGATGTTTTTTAAACAAAGAAACTTAACTTCCTCTGAATTTTCAGTCAATTTTCTTTTTAAGAACTCAAGAAAAGCAGAATTTATAATAGTTACAGATACGAAGTTTCATTTCACTATATGGCCACTAGGTGGAGTGTTGGGAAACTTGAATCGTAACACATTTTGAGATTAAAAATAAATACCAACTTACAAAAACTTCAATACTTCACTCATTCAAAAGATCAAAGGATTAGCATTAAATCTTAGTAATATTTTTAGGTGTTTATCTGTACTAAAAGACTTTGAAATGTAAGAGTTCAAAGTGCAAAGTTTGAATGAAATAATGGTATTTCATGTAGTTTCTTTGTTACATTACTGAAGCAATGTACTCTCATTACTGTATTTTTTTGATGAAGCAAAAGTTCTTACTCAGAAAATCAGAATCAATTAAAGATATATATCAGCAAGTATATGATTATAAATAATAAATTATATAACTAAATTAATGTGGGAGATTTTTTTTTCCCCGTTACTAAAAGCTTACGTCTCAAACAATCAAGATAAAGCATCGTTTCTTACCATATTTTCAAGTAGAACAATACCAGTGCTACGAGCAATTTTCATGATAGTTATTAAAGCAGTTCGATGAGTTGTTGATTGTTTTAGTCTAAGTTCATCTACTAATAGATTATAAGTTCCAGGAAACTGCTTCAATGTGTTGGGTATCCAATGGCGAAGCAAGTTTTGATGCACCAAACTACAAAAAATTAAGTAAAAATCAAAACTGATTTGACTTTAAAAGTTTTAGGTTATTAGGAAAGTACTGATTACTGTTATTTAGCATGGAAAAGATTACTCTAGCTTCATTTCAAAATCAACAAATTTGAAAAGAAGAATATAAACAAATAAAAATAGATTAAGAAAGGCTCACATATACACAAACGCGCACACACACACACACAGTGGCATAAAAGAATGGCTGAGTTTCAAAGACTTTTAAGATCATTCATGTCAGATGATAAATTGTAATACACATGTAGCATCAACACTCAGATGGTTAAGTTTTCTGTTTATACCTGCTTGGTGGAGGTGACTCAAAAAAAATGGCGATCTAGTAGCAGAAAGGTAACAACATCCAAACAGGAGGACACAGCCATCACATGCAGTAATTGAATACCAGTGTGATTCTCCTAAGTTCAACGTCTTTTGTGCTTTATCACATGTGAAAGTGTATGGGTCTTTTTGCCAAAGCATCAGTAACTGGTTCCACTTATCAGGACATGTAGGAAAACTGGTTGTTTCCAATCTTGGATAATGATTATGGCAGCTACATTTTTCAATAGAATTGGCCTTCAATGTGTGATGCCTCCTCGATCGCGTTCTTCTAGAACACTGGATTGGACATGCTACAGATGCAGACAACCACATTCTGCAATGGCCACCACCATCCTGAACCTAACACCATCTGACTTATATGGGGGTATGTGGAAAACATTGTGTACTTATGTCCAATGCCCAGATCCATCAGTGATATCAAGGAACGGATCACCTATGCTGCAGAGGTCATCACACTGGCCATGCTTCATTAAGTGGGACAGGAATTAGACTAGACCACTTGCGTATGGGACAGATGACAAAAGGTGAGCACATCAAACTTGGAAAGTTGCCCTTCCAATTGAGAGATGTCATGACTTCATATGTTAAACAATACAGAAAATATACGTCTTTGAAACCCCACCATTCTTTTATGCCCATCCTGTATATATATACATATAGCCGGACAGTGATGTGAAATTTGAAAAATGCCAATACAAAAACCATATCACTGTTTCTGTGAAGATATGGCCAATTTATCCTCACATCATTGGCAAGATCTTCACAGAAACAGTGATATGATTTTTCTATTGACATTTTTTAAATATTACATCACTGTATGGCTTTATATTAGGGTTGTTCAAATGAAAAGGTACCAAATGACACTGTGGGTATAAATGAAGACTTTATTAAAAGTATACACCATAGGCCTGAGCACAACGATCCCATTGATTAACGAGCCAAAGGATTCCTTGATCTCAGAATTCCTGTGGCTGTGACGAGACCCAGTCCTGCACGGTGTCCTTGATTTCGTCGTCCGAGTTGAAGCACTTACCTTTCAGATGTTTTTTCAGAGGACCAAACACATGGAAATCGCAGGGCGACATGTCCGGGCTGTAGGGCGGATGCTCAAGCTGCTCCCACTTGAACTTGGCCAGTTCCACATCTGTGACCCTGGAGTTCCTGAGTTCCTGCAGTTCCTTCTGCTGGTGAGTGAGCTGCTTCGGAACCCACTGCGCACACACCTTCCGATAACGCAACCTGTCGTGAACAATTGTCCACACTGTTCCAATGCTTACATCCACTTCACTGCCAACATTCGCAATGTGACACACTGATCACTTCTGACTAGGTCATCCACCTTGTCGATGAGATCGGTCATGATGACTGTGTTTGCCTGACCTGGTCTCGAGTCATCAACCAAACTCTCACGGCCTGCATGAACACGGGCACTCCATTTTCTCACTGACTTGTCGGACACACAGTCTTCCCCATATACGGTCACCATCCGGCGATGAATAGCGGCCGGTTTAACACCTTCCGCTGTCAGAAATCGGATAACGCCTCGCTGCTCCTCAATTGTTGAATTTTGCAATGTGAACGTCATCCTGTCCTCACACGCACTGCCGCAAAAATTGGACGGCGTTCTTTATAAGAGCCTCTGCTCTCTCCTCCGCATGCGCGGATCCACGCCATAGACTCCAATCGCATCCCTAGATGTCTAGCTACGTTCTCCCATAACGGCATAGGCTAATATGTAACGGTTACGTTGTTACGACGTTTCGTACCTTTTCATTTGAACACCCCTAATATGTTTAGTAATATAAGTTAATTTTATTCTTATATTCTATACTTTTCTAAATTTGATTGAAATCTTTGCTTTGCAAAACTCGAAGATTTGGCTTTGAGTTTTGCCTGTTCGATATATATATATATATATATATATATATATATATATATATATACTCCTAATTTTATAATTATAATGTTTTTAATTAGACTTGTAGTAGTAAACCTATTTTACTAATAAACATTATTACCTATTAGAAGATTCCAAACACAAAATTATTGGATTTAGCCAATATTTAGCCCACTGTGAGGCAAGAAATTCTTCATTTAAATTACCTGCTTCATTTCTAGAAGTAATAAAAAAAAAATATATAAAATGATTATTGTCTACTGAAAATGAGAAACTTGGAACAACATGTATGTCAATTATTAAATTATTCTTATCGAAATTTTGATTACTGGCCGTATTTGGAAGTTGAGCAACTGAGAATCGCTCCATTAATTTTATTTACATGAAATAATGTAAATAGCAATGAAAATAATGTTTTAAAAACAGAATAGTAGTATTACATTTCAAATTGATTAAGCATTCAAAATTATCAATTTAAAAATTCCTTGTTTATTTTAAATCTATAAAATTTAAAATGACATTTGTATCAGAACAAGCAATGTTTTTATAACGAATGCAATGTTCTTAAGTGGTTTAGACACGTACTATTAAAAAGCAAAATAATAAAATACTTAAATGAAAATAATAATAAAAAAAAAATACTTTGCTTTAAGAAATTATCGGATACCTAAGGGTTAGTAAAATGGTTCTATAGACATCACCTCCAGCAGAAGCCAGAGGATTAGATGATAAAGATTCCATGAGACCAAAGGGAAAAGTTGGATAATCTTTAAGAAACTGAAATAGAAAATAATAAAAAAAAAACAAATAAATAAAGCTATTAATAAGGCTGAACTCAACATGTTATCTTTATTAATAAATTATTTTATTTTTTCAAAGTTTCTGTAATTGTATTGAGTGGGCAAGACGTTGCCCAATTTATTGTGTAGATCTCAATGCATTACATATTATATTGCAGTAATAAAATTGAAAACAGACTGAAACCATTGACACTGGCTCTGGGAAGTTGGGGAGCAACCTTCAAATCCAGTATAATTAATTTAAAAAAATACTAAATAAAAATTTAAATAGTAATTTGATGTTTAATCTGCTTGATAACTTCTTCAAAAAACCCTCTCTGAGAGATCAGCCCAATTTTTTTATTATTGAAAAATCTGAATCAAAAAGTAACTATTATTTAGATTTCCTTTACTTGTATATCTGATATCATAAAAATTTATTTTGATCATCACTGTACGTGTAAATACTGTAATGAACAGCCAAACTTACTACAAGGGTTACATGATCTTTGAGCTGTGCTTAAGTATATTTGTGACACAAGTTTTCTTAACATTTATTTATGTTTTGTTTTTTTTGTTTTTTAATACTACCAATGTATACAATTTATTGATGACCCACACTATTAAACTATTTAAAAACATCTAATGCTTTGGTAGCGACTGTAATGTCCCTTTCTCAAATCTTTTTATAAACACAGTCACCCAACATAATAGTAATAACACAAAGATTTGAGAAAGGTACATTACAATAGCAACCGAACGTTAGTTGTATTTTCCAATAGTCCACCATGAGTTTGCACTGACATTTTTATTATTATTATTATTATTATTATTATTACAGTAAAACCTTGTTAAGTCGTCACTCAAGGGACCAAACATTTTTGACTACTTAAGCGGAGTGACGACTTAGGCGGAATTTCTGAAAAAAAATAACACTGAAATACAGTATTTTCCTGATTTGCTATAGGATCCGGTGAAAAAACAAGATTTTCAGAAATCAATACATGCAAATGAATGAGTGGAAAATAAAAAAAAAAAAAAACACTTTTTATAGTTACCACATTTTAATTGTTTTAAAAGAAATGCAATGTCTGTCTTTGAAACTTTTCAACCAACCATTGCTGCCGCCGAAATCTTCAATGTTCAACTCCTTAGCAATTTCCATGGCTTTTTCTTTGAGAATCACGGCAGAAATAGGCACATTTTGCGATCTGGCATGTTTTAGCCAAAGAAATAAAACCTCCTCGATCTCGTCAAACTTCGATTTCCTCATTCTTTTTCTTTTGTTTTTGCAGTCAGCTTCTTCAATTACTTGTTTTGATGAAAGAATATCGTTTAATGTAGTCCTTGGAATATGGCGGTGTTTTTTGGCAAAAGCTGTTTTCGAAACATTTGATTTGTCGAAAAGTGCAATTAAGTCTTTTTTTCTTCTTTAAAAGATAACGAGGTAAGTTTTCGTTTCCCTGGCATATTAAAAACGTAACCGAACCACGAAATTCCAAGAGAAAAAAATAGCCCTTAGAGTGAGCGTACTCGCTAAGAAATGAGGTCACACTCAGGAGCTGTCAAGAAAAACATCTACACTCGACAGAGTCGCAGCGAGAAGACTGCTTTGAATGATTAGCAGCGAGATTCCAAGAACCCAAATCCTCCGAAGGAGTAGGAAAGGAATGAAGTGACAGGCGTGGTCGAAAATTCCCCATAAAGGCTTGGCTTTCTTAAAGTGAAGGGGCGGGGCTGAAAAGACAACCCGATGGCAAGCAAAATGGAGAAGAAAATGCTTTTGGCCATTTTTGAGGGTGACAAGTTATCCGGGGTAGAATTAAATTTGGTGACGGGTAAAGGAGGGTTATTTTACGTTATTGTGTATGAGACCTTGTCGGGACCAAAGGAAAACGATGACTTAAATGGAGTGACGACTGAATGAGGTTTTACTGTATTATTATTATTATTATTATTATATAAAAGTTTCTATACTTGAGTTTCCCCAGCAAAGACAACATGGTTGGTCTAGGACCAAAGCACATGTTGCCTGTAAAAAGTGTGCAAGGAGGATTAGGGATGTGTGGTTGTGTCCAAAACTGACCTAACTATACACCACAGCCTTCTGGAGTTGTGCATAAAAACAGCCTTCTGTTTTTGTGAAGTCCTAGTGTACTGAGTCTGTGGTGCAGCGTGTGAGGCCCCAGACCAGTGGCAGACAGGATGACAGGCACAATCCATACTCGATCCTGCCTCCACTGATTCTGGAGTTCGTGTGCTAGGTCAGTGTATTTACTGATCTTGTCTGCTTGAGATTTCTGCATGTTCTTGCTGATAGGATGAGATAGGTCTGTTTGTTGACACTTATAGATCTTATCAACAAGTGTGATGTCAGGTCTATGGTGTTGTATGGTTTTGTCTCTGTGAATGGGGAGGTCCCAGTACACTTATATGTGGGTGATCTAACACACTTTGTAGTGTATATTTGTAGTAAGAAACCATGTTCTTAATAAGTGAGTGTTTGTGTGCATGCTGTTGATGACCGATCGACGCCACCTGATTGTGTTGGTGGAGGTAATCTGTTTGGGAGAGAAGGGGACAGCCTGATAATATGTGGTCGATCATCTCATGTGCAGTGTGGCACTTCCTGCATGTGAAGTCGGGTGCTTGTAGTGTCATTTAGAATGTGCTTCTTGTAGTTGCATGGGGAAGACTTGGTCCTGTATCCAATCATGAACCCTTCGGTCTCCCAAAATCACTTATCAGCCATCGTTCATAGCTTTCATGTCGACATGAGGCTGGCTGGGCAATGTCTGCCGTGGAGTTCCTTACAAGCCCACGATTCATGCAGCTGTTCAGTGTGGATGCCTGGGGTGGTGAGTGTTGGACAAGGGTTTTTGAGATGGGGGGGGGGGGTAAGCTTTTTGTCAGTCTTGCCAATGACTAAGTTGAATGAGGAGTATTATGCTCTCTGGTGGAAGTGTTCCCCAAGTATGTCTACTTCGTTTTTTGTGTAGGGAGATAAGATTGATGAGTCCTAAGCCTCCCTCATTGTGGGGGAGGGTCTTCCTTTCTGAAGCAGACTTCGGGTGGTACATGTTGTGTTTTGTGAATGTACTGCGTGTTATGCATTGTAGTGCTACGAGTTCAGTGTTTGTCCAGGGGATTATGCCGAAAGACTATGTTAATGTGGAGACGGGAAAAGTCTCGATGGCTTTAATTTTTGGCATTGAGTTGTGTTTTGAGGATGTTGTTAACGCAAGCACTCTATATGTTCTTGAATGCAGTTTTGATGTTTGTGTTGTCCGTGACACATGCTTTTTGGAAGCTCAAGTATCAGTAGGCATTTCCCTCTTCCATGGATTGGATGGCCAGCCCATTGTCCAGTTCAAACCTTCCAAATTTGAGGTCTTCCTGTTTGTTACATATAGCTTGCAGCATTTGTCGATTCCAAATTCCATTTCAATGTATTTGGTGAACTATGTGATGACTTGTAGTAGATTAGTAAGTTGTGCATTGGTTTTTGTGTAGAGTTTAATATCATCCATGTAGTGTGTGTGTATGTGATTTTGTATGGTTTCAAGAGTCCCTGAGGTATAGTCCCTGAAGTCTATAGCCGTGCTTTGTGTAGCATGTGGTTCAATGGATTCAAGGCGAGGCAGAAACAAAGAGGACTCAAGAAGTCTTCCTGGAAGATACCTCTCCTTATGGGAATGGGGACCACAGTGATGTAGGTGTTACAGGTAAGCAAGTACATAGCGTAGTGTTCCAACTCTTCATAGAGGCATCTAAGAATGCTGTGATCTTCAGGTGTATTTTGTAGAGATGAAGAGTATGTAGGAGCTAGGAATGTGGGACTGAGTCAAATGCCTTTTTGTAGTCAATGTATGCAATGTGTAAATTCCTATTCTTTGCGAGAGACTGCCACAGGATTACCGAGTCAATAAGGAGCTTACAACTCTGGGAATTCATGCAACAGCTCTTCTGTTGTTCAGAAAGAATGTTTTGTGTATGTAGATTTTGTCTGTAAGGCAGGAGGAGAGGAGTTTGTAAAGTGTGAGGAGGCAAGTGATTGTATGGTAGTTTGCAGGGTTTGCTGTTTCAGTGTTCTTGCTCTGTATGTATGTGACACCCTAAATGAGGAAAAAAGGCATATGTTTTGGGTGTTGGATTATATCAGTGAGTATAAGAGCTAGCTTCCCATGCAGGGACGTGTACATCTTAATCCCGATGTTTTGGACGCCGTCTGCATCAGGAGCCTTCCAGTTGTGGAGCATGTTTTAGTGATGTATGTCTGCAAGAGTAATGTCATGGAAAGGCGTATAGAGTAGGTGTTGAATGAGTTGTTGTTCCTCTGTGATCCATGGTCCCTTATCAGTGTGGAAGATGGGATTGGACCACAGACAACAACCAGTATTCATGTAACGCCTTACTAGTGGGGGTGTTTATGTTGGGTGTAGTAGAGGGAGATGTAAGGGATCTTTATTATTATCATTATTATTTTTATTATCTTGGATTCTATTCAAGAGATTAGGAACCCTGAGGTATCATCGTAGGTTGTAATTTGTTTCTAACAGTGTGACTTTTGCAGCTGCCTAGTGATAATTACATCTATGTGTTTAAGTATAGTATCATACAATGTCAGTTCTTTCCTTACAGCCTTGAAATTGCAGTTAGTGCTCCAAGAGCTGTAAGAATCCAAATTAATATTAGTAATATTTTGTTTTCCTTCTAAATTTATCAATCTTGTATTATTAAGTATTTACTGTTACATCAATCACTTATTATTACATTTTGTCAGTTTTATTTCTCATTTTGTAGTTATTAACTCAACACATATATTTATATTGTATACTAATGTATTAATAAGTGTTTCCCACTTAAATTGCCATGGACCAGTAATATTTGATTAATAAATAATTTTTTATAACCTAATTTTTTATAGTATTTTTCATATTTATCTAAATTAACAAATGCTAGAAATAAAATATTGTATTTTATTATTGAAACAATAAAAAAATTATTATTATTATCTTAGTGTTGTTCAATGGATTAATGATGAATTGTAGACTATTATTACAAACTTCATTCAAGGCTTGGTTTGAAAGTCATAATTTAATATGAATGATTTGGAATGTTTCTAATAATACTGATTTTACATCTAGGAATAATGATTCCAGGATTCAAATTCTAACTTTGAATTTAAAATTTTAATTTTTTATTAATGAAACCTTTGAAGCTTATAAAGCCTATGAAGCTTTGGAATTATTTAGATAGGCTGTAAATTTCCTGATATTCAATGGAAAGAGTTGTTGTTGTTACTATGGCTAAAGTCTTGAATGCGGTACCCCTAAAGGCCGCCGTGGTGACTTGCTGCATACTATTATCTCAAGATCACAGTTAGACAGATGAGGGTTAGTTTTTCTAGTAAAAGATCGTGCAAAACCATTTTGAAGTAAGCATTCTACTTTTTACTAGTTAATTGTACATTTCACATTAACCGCGATGTTCAAAATAGTGCGACGGCCGCCGGCTATCGGGCGGCCATTGGGGGTACCGTAATCTAAACTTTTCCCGTTATTATTATTCCTAATGGGACTGTAAAAATTTTGTATTTAGAAATAATAATAATAAAAAAAATTACATTATTATAATTACCTTGTGAACACCATAATGAGGAATAAGTGCAGATATGGGAAGATACTTTCCTTTTAAAATCCAAGGCATCTCTGCATGATAATGTACCAGCTGGGAGATAAGATCACAGTTGAAATGAAGTAGATGAAGTTCGTCAATGTGGTTTCTAAGCAACTGTTTGAAACATGAAGACACTAATTCCGTTACTCCTTGCACAGGACTGTCCCAATTGCAAGATATAACATTAAATATCAACTTGAATGCATCAGACGATAATATAAATAAAGGAATAGCAAAATTTGGCTGTTTGTCAGTAAATGAAGACACATTGTCGATCCTTTTGCTCGTCTTTTGAGTGTTTTGTTTGAGCGGGCTTTGCTGACGTTTTGCTTCTAACCTTTTAATACTCGATGTACTGAAATTCTTACTGAAGTCTTCTACGGCACTGCATGATGTGTGATCGGTTTTATGAAGACACTGATAAATCTGTGAAAGGCATTTCTGAGTTACTCTGAGCCACGTGAGTAAAACCTGGAAGGTGTGAAATTGATTTGGCAAAAGAGTTTGGCATAACTTGCAAAGTATTGGCAAAATGTGTAATAAAAGAGGGAAACCCTCGATTCTGCACAAAAGTAATTCATTAGAACTACAGTTCAGAAGGCCATTCACTAACACCAAGGAAACAAAATCAGGATCGCTGTTTTGCACTCCAGAAATGAAATGGCCACAAATGAAATGATCATCACTGAAACACATATTTGAATTTGGTTCAACAATATCCTCTTCTTCAACTGAATTTATACCTTAAAAATAAAAATAAATAAAATAAATATTTTGTTCGAAACCAACAAATAAACAAATCCGTCTCCAATAAATAAATACATAAATAAATAGAGAGTGAATTAATTATTATTTAAAAAATATATATTTGTAATTGATTAATCCAATGAACAAGCACAATTAAAAGGATAAAAATTAATAAAATAACATTACCACGTACGCATTCGGACTATCTCCCACTCAAGTCCTTTTTCAAGTGTTTCCCCCCTGATTTTTAAAAAGCGTGCCTTCCTTCTGGAAGTTGTCAATGTGAATAGGATTGCCATGTCGTAACGGGAATATCGAATCGTGTGGCCCTCTATTGACGAGAATCATAACTATTTACTTTACCATCATCTGCTTATCTAATGGCGTACTTAAATCGAAAAGGAACACTAAATGTTAATAAGGATCAAATAAATTTGAAAAAGCGAAATACTATTTATGGGATCAAATGTAAATCCAGTCGAAACGCAAATCGCTGTATTTACATTGGCCTATCAAAAAGGGCCTTAGAAAAACGGCTATATGAACATGTAAAGGCGGTTAAAAACAGCAATTTAAATTATTATACAGCTGACCATTGTATAACGAGTTCCCACGAGTTAGATACAGAGCATCCGGTAGTGTTTGGCCAATTCAAGGACGAATATTTACGGCGCTTTTATGAATCGGCAATGATTAAATCCAAAGGTAGTTATAATCAAGATTTATCTACCCGCAATATATTGGAATATGGGATTTAAGTAAAAACAATGCATAACAATAATAAATAAAAAAGAAAAACAGTAATATTTACACATACAAAAAAAAAAAAAAAAATTAGATAAGCAGACGATGGTAAAGTAAATAGTTATGATTCTCGTCAATAGAGGGCCGCACGATTCGTTATTCCCGTTACGACATGGCAATCCCATTCACATTGACAACTTCCAGAAGGAAGGCACGCTTTTTAAAAATCAGGGGGGAAACACTTGAAAAAGGACTTGAGTGTGAGATAGTCCGAATGCGTACGTGGTAATGTTATTTTATTAATTTTTATCCTTTTAATTGTGCTTGTTCATTGGATTAATCACTTAGATTTGGTTTTGGCACGTTAATTGAATTTAACATATATTTGTAATGCTTGATGATTAACTATAGATAATTTACGAAGCATGTCATAATCATATAAGTATGCACAACACAAATGTGTCCATTTTTATGTTCAAAGAGGTCTTTTTATTTCGAGCTTACAAAGCAATTAAGATGTAAAGGTTTAAAAATAAGGATTTTTCTATGAAAAATTTTATATGCATTTCAACAAGATTAAGGCATCTTAGTAAGTCGGAGATATGTAAGTCCATTATCGGCATGTGATTTAAATTTTAGCGACCAAAATTAAGATTATGTTATGTTTGTAAATCATTGTTAATTCATTGGTGTAAATATTTTAGATGTGGGAAGCCTCTTTGGCTATCATACATTACCATATTAAACTATTTAATTATATAATTTCAAAGCATTTTTTTTTTCTCTCTTTTTCTTCTTTTTTTTGTTAATTGCTGTCGTATGCTGGTTTTTCTCATTTTTTCATCCTTTATTATATCATATCTAAGTCATTAACTGCACTTTTTTTTTTTTTTTTACACTATTCTTCATAGAGGAGAATGAAACTAACCCAGACAGTTAGGTTTTTGTTTGTAACCCTTGTTTCCCTATTAGATCGGAAATTGGCAGCAATATACTTTACAATTTACTTTACACAAGTTATAAAACAAAACAAAGGCGGACGAGCTGGGTCTCACAGACCCAGAATAACTTTGAACTCATCTCAACTACTAATAGACACCCAAATGGATTGATGATATAGCAAGAGACTTCTACAGGTTATTACCAAAAGCCACCAGAAATAACAATTGTGAACTCTAAAGGAAAATAGGAAAACTAAACGCACATGGGTCTAAAAGACCCAGCTGATTCGTTCTAGGGTTAAGAAGAAAAACTGAAATTTAACGCATTACTTGATAATGTTAAAATAGACAGGATAAAAAGAGGAATGTCACTTTGTCTTCTCACCTTGTGTTGTCCTAAATGTTTATCTATATGTTTCTGCTGTCTTTGAAGATGAAATATGCATAGTATTCCAAAGCAGTCGGGTTAATCCCATCTTTTTATCCTGTTTCTTTTAACATTATCTAGTAAGTGCGTTTCATTTTCAATTTCTCTTCGTAATTACATTACTTCATTCAGAATAAAACCTATCAATAATTAACAATACCTTCTTGCTTCAGCAACTTGAGAAAAAAATGGGCTCCATCCTGAGGTTTTAACATTAAGTTTAATAGCCGAGCTAAACAAGTCCCAGCCAGCATTGCACATTCGACTGGAACATTCTGAAATATATATGTATTAAAGAAAGAAAAAAAAAATGAATGTAGTATTTCTTTATCGTTAATAAACGTCTCTCTGAAAGCAAAAAGTTAATTATTGTTAAATTGAAAACTAAACAACTTTCAACAAATTGAGGAATAAATTTAACGTGTTGGAAATTTTTTAAACAAAACAAAATAAGAAAAAAAAATCAACAAATTTCAATTCAAAAATTTCAACAAATTGACTTTGTTTTTTTTCCCACCAGCATGCTAAAAATTTTAAATTAGTTTTAGTAAAATCTGTGGGCTCAGTAGTCAAGTAATAAAGTGATTGATAACAGGTTGGAGGAGACAAATTTCAATCCTCTTGGAGGCTGGGGATTTTTCCACACTGAATTCTACTACAGACAAACCCTAGGATCCACCCAGCCCTCTGTTGAATGGGTACTGGTTTCTTTCCCAGAAGATAATGGACATTCGACCTCCATTTGGTTCTATTGGTAGGTTCACCTAAATGCAGGAAGTCTCACCTCCCTGACTCCCCACCCAGAATCAAATCCCTTTTATTTTCTTGATTAGTAAAATTTAAAAAGAAACCCTTAACCATTGCTGGGAAGAAATGACTTAATACTTTTTTTCTCATTAGCTAGAGCTACCCTATGTTCAAGGACCAAAACGCTAATGAAGGAGAGGTAAATCTTAATGGCAAATGAAGCTACTCTTACAATAAACACAAAATAAATGGAAAACAATAGTTTTATAGTAAGAGGATGGAATTAAAGAAATCCCTTTTGTTTTCCATCTAATAATAAAATATAGCCTTACCTTATTGATTATCACTTTTTCCAAGGACTGGCAAATACGTTCATGAAATATTTTATGCTTTGAAAAGTTATTAGAATTCCTTAAATAATCATCTTTATTCATATAAAAACGTTGACATATTTGAAGAATTGTCTGCAACATTCAAAATACAAATATAAAAATTAGGCCTTGAAATGCATTTTTTTTTCTTTAGTTTTGAATAAGAATTTGATTCTTTGGTTAGATAAAACAAATACAATTTTCAAAACCTGAAATTCCGGTATACTGTTAAGAAAATACTCTAACAATTATTATAAATAACATATGTACTGGTCATTATACATGAACACATTATTTTAATACCTAATCCATTTTTTTGATTAAAAAACAAGTTTTAATTATCATGTTTGTATCCATTATTTTATTTTTATTTTTTTATTTAAAGAACAAACAGTATTTTTTAAAAAGATTTTAGGAAAAAAAAAAAAAAAAAACCCTTAAAAACACACAAAATGATTAAAAATTGTCTTTAAACCGGACTAGTTTCGGACTCGCTTACAAAGTCTGAAACCAGTCAGGTTTTCGAGACAATTTTTAATCATTTTGTGTGTTTTTTAAGTGTTGTTTTTTTTTTCTTGAATATTGTGCACACGTTAAATTATCATTTTTAAAAAGAATATTCCACTCTTAAAAATAAGTTTAACTGTTTTTGTTTTTTTTAATAATAATAACAATGGGTGAGACCACATTATTTACAAGTGACATCCTGGAACAGCTGTTTCAAGCTCGTCGGCAATCATCAGCCAGGAGTACGAAGACCTTGTTATTTACTGTGACTTCTCCTGGCTGATGATCGCCAACGAGCATGAAATAGCTGTTCCAGGATGTCACTTGGAAATAATTTGGTCTCACTCATTGTTATTATTAATAATAATTCA
This sequence comes from Thereuonema tuberculata, assembly GCA_023159025.1. Lineage (NCBI taxonomy): Eukaryota > Metazoa > Arthropoda > Chilopoda > Scutigeromorpha > Scutigeridae > Thereuonema > Thereuonema tuberculata. Next base: position 21,228,783 of record JAFIDM010004315.1, read on the forward strand.
AATGCGCGGTTGAATTTTTATGCTTTAAAAAAATTCATTGAGGCCAACGCACCGCTAGCACATGAATTTTCTCACTAATTTTTCATTGTGTATTTTTTCCTTTAAGGCACCACTGCGCTTCCAATGTTTGTTTTTTTTTTAAACTGGTTGACGATACCAGCTCAAAGATTGAGAGAGAATCGTTGCTGGTAAGCATGTCGATTTGTATTTGCCCACACTTGAGCATTGAGCACAATAAACACTCCCTCATGTTTTACACAATGCTTCATCTGTGAAAAGCACATGTGCTGGCTGCACTGCACTCTCCCTGCATAAATGAACAGCGGAATTCTATGTGCCGAGGATAATCCTCAGCTTTCAATGCATGACTTCTTTGTAAATGAAATGGGTGTAATTGCTCCTGGTGCAAAATACTCCATACAGTGGTTTGGCTCACATCTACACTATGTGCAACAGTTCTGGTGCTTGTGTCAGGACATTTCTCAACCTGTCATAGAATGTGTTCTTCCATTTCTGCAGTTCTTGAACTTCTCGTCCTACCCGCATCATGCCTACTGACATGGAATGATCCGGTTTCACAAAGTTGGCAGTGCAAATGCTCAAACATTATATGATCCGGCACTCGTCTGTTGGGGAAGCACTCACAGTACAATCTTTGCGCAGCTCTTACATTGCCATTGGCAGCTCCATACATTAGATACATGTCTGCCTTCTCAGAATTCGTAAAATCCCGTGCGGAATCCACCTTGCAAATGATAGGTTTCAGCAGAGGAACGATATTCAAGCATGCCAAATAGTACTCTCTATCATGTAAATGCAACGGTTACAGATGTACAATGTTTGACAAAAAATGTTTTAGTGTGCCCTACCATCCTTAAAGTTTGCCCTATGAATTTAGAATTATCCTGTAATATATCTAATTATCTAAAGTATATTTAAATAAGTCACAGTCCTACATTTATGAAAGTTGAGCCTTATACATTGTTTCACAACAGAAGTCTCAAATTCATATAAGATACTACGGACCATACATAGTCCTTGGATAGCCATGCAAAAGAGCTGTATATCATTAACTTTATAATTAATAGATTTTGAGGCTGATTATTTAGTTCATGTTTGTTTAACCTTGAAAATATGGTTTAACTTATAAGAAATAAAACTGCAGCCCCTTTCCAAAAAACAAAAGAAAAAAGTGTTAAGAGCTTAATAATTTCTTCAAAAATGATCTGATGAATCACAATTTTCTTTACTGAATTTGTTTTTATTAAAAAAAATAATTATTCTCATTAATATTTTATTATTTTTGCTATTATGTAGTTTGCTAATTTTGTTTTATTTAGCTGTAGTCCAGGATAAATCTCCCATTCTATTGAGTTCCATGATCTCACTGCACTCGTAAAAGAGATGCATTTGAGACTCCATTATATCACAACTAAAATTCAACAAATACCCTTATAGATAACTGAAGCTGGAACAGTGTAGATGAATTTGGATGCTCAAGCCAAGGATCTATTATAGATGAAACAACATCAAATATCAGTGAGATGTGTCGTTCCATACAAAATTTTCCAAATGTAGTAAAATCCAAAAGTTGGGATACTGTAAAGAAACAAAAAACATAAATTGATGCTAGTAATACCCTTTTTTTTTAATAAATTAGAATAGTAATTTCATTGTGCTTACAAATCACAGAGTTATTTTTTTAAAATTTAATCTTGCATGTTAAATATTTTCATTAAAAGAATAATGGAAAACTGATACATATTTCACCGAAATCGAATAGGGCCAAATATTTCTCAGATTATGTTGGCAAGGAGCAGTACGAATTATCTGCAAGTAATAATCAATAAAGCAAAGCAAATGTAAGGGTCATTGAAATGAAAATGAGCCAATTTATTTCAGGATTTTCAACACCGAATATAGGTGGCACCACTGTAGAGTTTTGATGCAGTAATAGGTGATACTGCAATTTCCATGAGCAGTCTGCTTTTGTTCAGGACATTATGCTAGTGTACCATCCAAACAGTCGTAACTGAAGCAATGAACATTGAACAGCGAGCGATTATCCATTTTTTTTACCCCATGAAATGTGTTGGGAGTCAGCAATCTATCATGACACGAATAACGTGTACAAAAATGCATGTCTTTGTATAGTTACAGAATAGTAAGTGGTACAGAGAGGAGCAGTCATCATTGACTGATGATTCGATGCCAGATCATGAATACTGTGCAATCAATGATGTTTCCATGGCGAATGTTGACAGTCTCATTCAGGAAAACAGAAGAGTCATGGTGGAATTACTTGCCAACAAAGTTGGAATAAGTGTTGGGACTGTGCACACCATTATCAAAGATTGTCTGCAATATCAGAAGATTTGCATGCAGTGGATGCCACACAACCTGGATTTTGTGCAGAAAGATATTCGCACGGATCTTTCCCTGGAACATTTGCTGCAATATCAAAAGGAAGGTTGATATCGACAAAATCATCGTTGAAGGTTGATATCGACAAAAAGTTTCATCAACAGAATCGTTGCTCTAGATGAAACATTTCTTGCTAAGAAACCCTTTGACTCATTTTCATTAGAATGATCCTTAAAATTCTTTAACGTAGGAAGAAATATGAATTTAAAATATCTCTGTTGGAAAGATAAGAGAACAAAAATGAATTTTCCAGAGTATGTCTAAAAATTAACAATGGCTTTCATAGATATTGGTTATTATGTCGCTACATTTCCTCATGACCAGAATGCACCGTTTTAAAAATTCTGCTTAGAAAGCTTACAAATGATTAAGAATAAATTTAAAATAAAAAAAAATGAGTATTTTCAATGGCGATAAATATTGGTGTTGATATTATGTAATTTAAAAGATTTTGCATTAATGCAACTATATATATCATAGTCATCTCATTCACGAACATCTAACGTCATCTTAAATCACTTTAACCCATCCTGAATAAAGGATTATACCTAGACTGTTAGTTACCAAAACTGTGACTATGGAAAGATGTTTTTAGTTTAATTATAGTTTAGCATAGGCTAATATATTAAATAATAAATGGTCTGATTTATTCCATGTTGTTTTCAATTAACAGTTTGTTGGCAATGAATTCTTCTTTAGGAAACATTTACAGCATTTGTTTTACTCTAAGTTGTCAAGGTAATATTTAACAAAGACTTAAGAAAACCTTCAAAAATCTTGTTTAGGAAAAAAAATAATAATTTATAAGCCAATAAAAATTCATTATAATGTATTGTATAAGGAATTTGAAATGATGGAGTACAACTGAAATTAGTTATATTTCTGGACAATCATCTAAAACAATGTAGGACATTAAAAAACAACTACAATACTTACTGGTTTGTAAAGATCGATCATTATTACTATTTTTAATGAATTCAATCAAATGGCTATCAAATCCTTCCTGCAAAGATTCTCTTCCAAATTTCTTCTCCAAATCGGATATAATCTGAAAATTGAAATTAAAATATTTAAGTTCTTAATTAATTATCTTTAAAAACTTAATTTACAATAATTTAGTAAAAAATAAATTGATTAAAATTTAACTTAGAATAATTATATATATGATAGGAACAACTTACAGTAACTGTCAATACAAGCTAATTTAGTTTACAAACTAAAAATATATTGCTATTACCAAAGTTCAAGTACATAACCAAAAGTAACCATATCCACTTTGTAAAAAATTTAATTTTCAGATTGTAATGGATCCTGGTTTTGGCTTTCCTGCCTCTCTTTCAAAACTGGGAGACACTCTGGGGAAACTAAAATGACATTCTTTGAAAATCATACTGACTCTTTAACCTTAGAACAGACAGTCTAGGTCTCTCAAAACCAGGTGCTTTTAAAACTAAAAAGCAGCTTTCAGTAATCAACTGTGGAAGACTCTCACTACATTATCATGCCATTTTGTGCTTAAGTTAGTAGTTGAGATGTGTTCAAAGTTGTTCATGGGTCTGTGAGACCCAGCCCGTCTGCTTTTGTTTGGTTTTGTATGTTGAGTAAAGTGAATTGGAAACTACATATCTGGCAATCAACGTCAACTAAATACTGAAGAAATCAAAAAACTATTATTAGAAAGTGATTTTGATTTTCAGTTTAATATAATACTTGAATCTTCTTGGCAAACTTCGATTGACTTTTAGTTTCAGAAAGTCGGTTTCAGATTCGAAAATATCGCTTGTAGTAAATACCTGTCAGCTTCTGTTACCATTTTAATATTGGATGAGAAAGATACAAACATATTTCGTTTAAATGATATAAAACTCATTGGGTCTGAGGCCCAATCTGTGTTATTTTTCTCCCCCGTCTGTTCTAGGGAAGAAGAGGGAAGAGACAAAATTTGGTGAGCATGCAATTTAGTTTAACTTAATTTTATTTATTATATTTAGGTTTATCCACGTGTTTAAGCAAAATTTTACATCAAATTTTATAGAACAAAACTCTATTAGATTTTGTCACTGTTTGTAAAAATAAATAAAACAAATAAGCAAATAAGATATTGCAAACAAAAGCGCATGATTGTGTTGTAAATGGAAATGAGAATTAAATTCCTCAATGCACTAAAACTTTCTCAGTTATTCATTTAAAAATATTTCCTAAAAAAAAAAAAAAAAAAAAGAAAAAAGTCAAGGTATGCATTTAAAATATTATGAAGAGCTAACATTTTAAGATTTTGATTAGCAAATCTGTCAAGTAAAATTTTTAGTGATCACGTGATCTTTGATCGTGACTGGACTACCTGTAAAGAGTTCATCTCAATGAGAACAACAACTTGTCTTTACATTTTGAACATCTAAAATGAAACGGTCTAGAAGTTGACCATATGTCATGTGACTTCCGGTTGACCTATGTCGATGAAAAATAAAATGTAGCCATTCTTAAGAGTATACCTAATATTTGATACCATATTTGTATATCTGTGTCTTATGGTTTCGGAGGAGTAAGCGGGCAGAAAAAAATAACAATGTTTTCTTTTAGTTAGATAGATAGATAGATAGATTTAAACAAAGTGCAAAGTATCTGAATTTTACAATCGAAAACGATGAAGAGACCAAAGAAAAAAAAAAAAGACCGATTCGAATAGCATCTGAACAAACAAACAAAAAAAACCCCAAAAACAATTTTACCAAATGTCATTTAATAGATCAAGAAAGAAAGAAAGAAAGAAAATCACTAAATATATATTTATATGCCTGTGTATATCAGATATGCATATTTATGCACAGTAATGATTTAATATGTATAATGTCATGGTAATAAAAATCTGTTAAAACACGCAAGTAATAAAAATTGGCATAAACCAACAAAATATAAATGAATATTTAACTTGTTTACTAACTATTCAAATTCAATTTCTAATTTACTTCAATACGTACAAACAATACATAAATCATCCGTGTTTACAATACAGAATCTAAAAGATGATTACAATACATAAATCATCCATTTACAAAAATTGTGGGAAAATAAAAATTAACACAATGAAAAAATATTTGAAATGAATGAATAGCCTACGAATTTTGTAAATAAGACAATAAGTAGATTCTGTAAAGAAAGGTTACAGAAAAAGACAGTAAAGGTTGAAAGTAAATACAATAAACTGGTGAAATTACTATTAGGGATTAAGATTATAAATCAGTCAAAGAAGTATCTAAGACAACAATATTAGACTGGTATATTATAGAGCTAATGTATTAATAAGAAAAATAGAGATCTAATTAAAAGAAATAAGATGAATATTATGAGGGTAGTTTATAAACTTAAATGTAGGGATTGTGATAAGATCTATTACAGGGAGAACCCTTAAAGAACAGGTATTAGAACATCTTAAAGGGTGTATAAGAATGAGTCAAAATATCAGATTGGGCTGATCATTGTAGAGATTTGAAGCATAATACGGACCCAAAAGTAGAAATCTTACATCATATACCAGAAGAAAAAGAAAGATTAATGATAGAACCATGTATAATTAATCAATTTCCATGTTTAATAAAGATAAATTTTTAAATTCAGTGATATAACATTTGGATGGTTCAAAAATTATATTAAAAATACAGAACGATTTTTGTAATAGTAAATCTGAAGTAAATTACAATTTGAATTTGAATTGTCAGTAAATAAGTTAAATACTCATTTATCGCAATAGTGCGATTTTTATAAACGGACGATTTATGTATTGTAATCTTCTTATAGATTCTGTATTGTAAACATGAATGGTTTATGTATTGGTTTGTACGTGTTGAAGTAAATTAGAAATCGAATTTGAATAGTTAGTAAACAAGTTAAATATTCATTTATATCGCAATAATAGTATAAGAATTGCGATTTCTGTATTGTAAAGCAGACGATTTATGTTGATTCTTTAATGAAAACACAGACGGTTTATGTATTGTTTGTAGGTGTTGTATTGTAAACAGTTTTTGAAATGTATCATAACGAATTCAGTTATAGAAGAAGAAAGAGATTTCTTGTCCTCAGTTTTTCAACCTGAAGAAGTTTTCTGTTAAAGAAAATGAAATATGGTTGTTGTTATTAAAGAAGACATTTTAGAAGTATTGTATATCTCATGATAAAAAGAAGTAAATAGATTAAGGAACTGTATATGTTTAATTATCACTAAGGAAAGGAAGGAAGGCAAGAACAGGGTGTCTACAAGATCTGATTAAAAAAATTCCCTGATTTTTCCCTGATTTCATGAACAATATCTTTTAAAATTCCCTAATAATTCCCTGATCTGTTCAACCAAAAAAAAAACAATCTGTTCAACCAAAAAAAAAAACACCTCCACACCCTTCTGTTCAACAAAAAAAAAAACTTCCAAACCGATCTGTTCAACCAAAAAATTCCCTGATTTTAAGTAATAATTGCAAAATTCCCTGATAATTCTCTGATCTTTTCCAGAATAACAAAATTCCCTGATAATTCCCGGTTCTGTAGATACTCTGAAGAAATCATTGAAATTGTGCAAATCCAGGATCCAGGATTCATTCTGAGATTGAATGGAACAACAATTCTGGACGTAGCTATGGTATCCTTAAAAAATAATTAGAAACAGTAAAAAATTAGATATTTAAAAATTAAAATTTTACAAACGCTTTCAAGTTCTGAAATGTGTTTTGACATAGTTAGGCTGTCAAAATAAATTTCAAAGAGTTCTTGCAGAAGCTGCAATCTAGGATAACAGTCCGTCTGAACTTTCATCTCCAGTTCTGCTATTCTCTCCATTTTCTGTCGAGTTCTGAAAAGTAATAAATATAAATTAACATGTTATAACTGCAATAAAGGCAAACTGAAATTTTATCAATCAAACAGTTGATTCTAAAACGGAATCAATGCTCTTATATTCAGTGGCATCTTTCATTTTATTGTGATGGGATTTAAGCATTAGAATACCCATTCAACAGCCTAAGGTAAGTGGGCCATTATGTAAGACAGTCCGAATACCTACGTGGTAATGTTATTTAATTAGTTTTTAATTTTTATCTTTTTAATTGGTGCTTGCTCATTGGATTTATAATTTAATATTTGTAATTTAAATTTATCCATTTTATATGGATAATTGATTTAATGGCATAATGGATTAATTTTTTATTCTTACTTAAATAAAAAATTGAGGTGACTTAATTATTACTGAATTAATTGGGCTTTCTTAATTGAATTTATGAAGAATTTAATGTAATAATAGTGCTACTTAAATCCTATAAAGAAATATAATCATGCATATGAACCAAAGTATTAAATACGCATTTATTCTATTTAGTTGTTTAAAATAACTAACTACTTCTATTTAGTTATTTAAGTACCTTTTCTTTATTTACAGTAAATCAGCATATGTATAACTGTTTTCCTAGGTAGTTTTGGAGCTAACAGGAAAAAATAAGAATGAATTATGTGTTCGAAAGTTCCTTAGGCTCAATGGTCTCTTCGAGTTATAGCTATATCATATAGGCTAATTCGTGAAAACGCAGAATATAAAATCTATCTTTCAGAAGACACTGAATTAATAAAACTATCATTAACGTAAATTCAAGATAACAATTGAAATGTTTTTTATTTTGTCGTAATATTTAGTTTCATTTTAAAAATTGAAATAATAGCTAATACATACAATGTCATCAATATATTGTGCTGTTTCATTCTTTTCTAGCTTGTCAAAATTTCAAGCGAAATTCCAGTAAATCATTATTCTGTAAATGGTAAAGTGAAAATCAAGTTTAAAGAATAGATGCATCTATCCTAAATATCGTATAAGAATATAGGAAATGGAGGTTAGTACAGTAAATTTCTGTAGGTTAGACTGCTCTAGAGAATAGTGTGGTTGGGTTTATCTATTTTTTGGTTTTGTACATAATTTCTCAAATTATTAATTAATATTTATTTGAAATTGATATTAACTTATATTAGTGAAATTAGCTAATAAAAAAATAGCTAAACAAATCACTTAAAACTAATATAATGTGTGTGTGAAACATACTTAAAAGAGAAACAAAAGACAAATGCTTAGTTTGTTCGTTAAGACATTAACCAACATATACACCCAGGAAACATTCTTAGCAAATACCAAAACCAACTCGTAAATGCCGTTAAAAATGTGTAGCATACATGTTCTCATTGTTAGATTAGCAGTGATCGTTTTCCATGTTAACCAGGCAGTGGTCGCGATGGGTCTGTGAGATCCATGCGCTTTTGTTTTCATTTTTACTTATAGATGGGAGCTCGTCACAGGATTGTTTTTTTCAGTACCTTTCTAAAACCACATGACGTTTCATGTGACAGTTTTGGCGGAATATAATTTGTCCCGATCTGAATGAAAAAATATACTTTGGGTCCTGTAGACCCAGTGCGACCTTTCGTGTAACTTTTTGTGCATACAGGGAAAAATTGTTTTATATACGTTAAATGTAAAGTTCCCGTACAAACTTGGATTTCTAAAGTTATTTTGAACTATTTATTTATTAAACTAATTATTTATTTAGGCCTTTTTTTTTTTTTTTTTTTTT
>JAFIDM010004315.1:21237908-21254726 GCA_023159025.1 Thereuonema tuberculata
TTTTTTTTTTTTTTTCAATTTTTTAATTATTTCTTCTTTTATGAGTTATTTATACGAACAGTTTAGTTTGGTCTTGAGTTTACTTCTTATTTTTATTATTTTGAAGAGATGAAATCCCTCAAAGATAATGAAATAAGGAAAATACTTTTAGAGCCCATTTTAGAGTGTGAGGAAGAGTCAACACATAAGATGATAATGAATATCAAGACTTGGTGGAGAATGCATTACAAAATACAAAAAAAAAATTAGAACAATATTTACTCAAAGCAATCAGTTAGAAATAACTAATTTATTATTAGTTTATCATAATTTTAACCAAAAATATTTATATACCTTATTTTTCTATCAATTATGTAATCAATACACTTTTTATTCGTTTTTGTACAATGTTTTCTTAAATAATCTTAATCTGCATATTTATACATATATTATTATAAATGATTATAACAAAAATCTTAAGAAACAATCAATCAATGATATTATTATTAACAAATATCTTAAACATACTCACATAAATAAATGCGATAGAACATACATTTATTCAAAGAAATTTTCGAAGAGATATAACACGTCTCTTCTTCTTCAGCTTAAAATGAAATTGTAACGAAATAAAAAAAGAATTTAAATAATTAAGGAAGACTACGTGAATATAACATTACATCGATTGTTAAAAAACAATTGCTATTAAAACAATTACAATAATTTAATAGTAGTATTAGTCATTAACCATTAAATACATCTAATTTTACTTTGTTTTTACAACTTTCACAATTTTTATTGACTATTTCCTTAGCCATTCTTGTTATCCTTTCATTCACTTGTATCCCATCATTTCTATTTAAATTACTACTTTTTGTGTTCCTAATATACATGCTTTCTATGATTTTTCTTGTCTTATGTTCTTTTTCCACGCATAAGATTTTAATCTCATTATTCATACAATGAGTTTGCTGAATACAATGTTCTGCCACCTCAGATTTGGTAATTGATTTATTATTTATGTAGCCATCGTGTTCCATTACCCGTTCCTTTAATGTCCTTTTACTTTCTCCAAGATAGAATTTCCTGCAGTTCAGACATTCTATCTTGTATACAATTCCCATTTCATGTTTTTTGTCATACATATTTAATTTATTACATACAATATTTTTAATTTTATTTTGATAAACAAATCCAATTTTAATATTAAAATTCTTACAAATTTTCTTAAATATGTATGACAAAAAACATGAAATGGGAATTGTATACAAGATAGAATATCTGAACTGCAGGAAATTCTATCTTGGAGAAAGTAAAAGGACATTAAAGGAACGGGTAATGGAACACGATGGCTACATAAATAATAAATCAATTACCAAATCTGAGGTGGCAGAACATTGTATTCAGCAAACTCATTGTATGAATAATGAGATTAAAATCTTATGCGTGGAAAAAGAACATAAGACAAGAAAAATCATAGAAAGCATGTATATTAGGAACACAAAAAGTAGTAATTTAAATAGAAATGATGGGATACAAGTGAATGAAAGGATAACAAGAATGGCTAAGGAAATAGTCAATAAAAATTGTGAAAGTTGTAAAAACAAAGTAAAATTAGATGTATTTAATGGTTAATGACTAATACTACTCTTAAATTATTGTAATTGTTTTAATAGCAATTGTTTTTTAACAATCGATGTAATGTTATATTCACGTAGTCTTCCTTAATTATTTAAATTCTTTTTTTATTTCGTTACAATTTCATTTTAAGCTGAAGAAGAAGAGACGTGTTATATCTCTTCGAAAATTTCTTTGAATAAATGTATGTTCTATCGCATTTATTTATGTGAGTATGTTGTGGATTTATAATAATAGTTCCAGAAGAGAAGAAATTCGGAAGAAATATCTTAAACGTTGAAATTTTGAAAGTATTGGTGTTTAAAATGAATGGATCTCACAGACCCATTGCGACCATTGATGTTTCGAAAATGGGCGCGACCACTGCCGGATTAAGAACCAGTCTTCACTCCTTTAAAATAAAACAACATCCTTTATTTTAAAGATATAAAAACATTCAGTCTATCCTAAAGAAGTACTCTATTCAATGCAACAAAGTCCCACCAGCCCATGCTCTGTGTCACGAGAGCAACAAACCCTACCAAAACAATCACTGCCAATTTAACAATGAGAAAATGTATGCTATGACGCTATACATTCTTAACAATGCCATCCATGCTTTGGAAATATGAACACATTGTATTAGAAAGGGAATACTGCCATCGTTGACAGACGTTTCAGATTTGTTTCACTCACGTCTAATCAGTTTAAACATGTATCTCTGACTGAAAAGAACTAAAACGGGAATGTAGCACTAATTTTGCACTTAATTACCTATATAATCATAGTAATTTATAAATACGATCTCTAGTTTCTATCATGCTTTAAGTTTCATTCAATACTTAAACTCAAGGCATGAGAATCCATTTCTATCCCATAAGCCATCAAATTCCTGACTTAATACTTGATCAACATTTCCAGGGAAAGGCAACCGATGAGAAAACTACAAAAAAATGCGTGGCATGCGCAGGACGAAGCCGAGGTCGAAGGAGCGGTTGCTCGCAATGGGAATGCAAATGCACGATGCTTCAAATAAGCTAGAAGTGTATTTCTGCGCGAAATTTTGAGATACGCCTTCGAAACGCATCCTTTGGAAATAAAAGAACATCTTCTGTTGTTCCCGAATTTCTGTAAGGTAAGTCAACTAATCGCAAATTTTAAATTAGCTGATCAAAATCAATATTATATTGTTGCCGGAAAAAAAAATAAATCGCTGATCAACAAGTTGTATTATCGGGAAGTTACCTACTGTTAACTAATAGTGATGGATAATCGTGATCATGTGAATATTTTTCACGTTCTACTAAGTAAATAAGTCCGTGTTATTCCATTTTCTTGCCAGAAAACTGGTAAGTTTTAATTTACAAACATGTAAAGTTTAAATATTTTAACAGATTGATATTTTTTTCCGTTATGTTTAAAGATGCGGACTTGATGGCATTTATTCAGCACATCTCCATTTATTTATTTATTTATTTATTTATTTATTTATTTATTTATTTATTTGTTCTATTTATAAGTTACCTAATTAATACAATGCTTAAAAATATATGTAGTTAACAGACTTTTTTTTTTCACTTTTGAAGTATAGCAACGTAAAAACAAATTTCGCAATAAACATGAATTTATTAAGAACACCGTATTATTATTGCAACATATTAATTATTATTATTATTATTATTAAATCGTGATGCGATTTTATAATCAAGAATAAGTATTTCTATCGTGTTTTTTATTAAAATGTATGTTTTCAAATTATATTTATATATATTTTTTTTTCATTTGTAGTTTTTACATTTTATCTGTATTTTTTATTAAATTTTTAAAAGGAAATGAGTTCTTAATGATCGAGTTATAGGATATTGTTATTAAAATGATTGTAATGACATGGAGTTCCTGAAGAACTTGAAGCCCATTTTCCTTAAAATATTGTTCCCTAAAATTTATTTATTTATTTTTTTAAAAGTTTTGAAAAAGTAAACGAAAAGACCCCGTTTACTTTTAAATGATAATATTTGCTGAAAACAAGTAGTATAGATTTTCCATTTTGAACCAACTGAATTGAATAGCATCATTTACTTAAATTAATTCCACCAAAGCTTGCATAAATCAGTGCATTACTAAACAGATTACTATCGCCTGCTTTGTTTTTAATGCTTTTCTATAGACGTTTTTTTTGCCTTTTTGAGATAAGGAGCCACTTAGGAAAAGATCAAATATAAAAGTTAGATCAGCCCATGATCCAAAATATGCATGCCACGTTTCAAGAAGATGCATACAAAAGTTCAAAGTTATTCAGGAGACACGAATTGACTGATCTGAGGAGCCTCGATTTTCTACAAAAGTTAGTTAATAATAAAAGCACATCAATTTTCAGACGAGGACAGGAAAAAAAAAGGTCTTTTATTTTATATAGTTTATCAGTTCAGCATTAAAAAACACTTTAGTTTAAAAAGTATCTCCTGTAAAGAATATACATAGATTTTATCTCCGATTGAAATGTTCATGCATCTTCCCTTTGATGAAGAATTTGCTACTGTATATAATGCCGTAAACATGTTTTGTAATGTAGATCTAAATTGTAGAAAAGAAAATTGAAGATTGTGGGAATAAAATTTTGTATTTCCAGTGTCAGCAAGGAAAAATATTTCGTTTGAAAGAGGGAAAAGATGGTGCGAAGCTTCTTGACGTAGGCCGTTTTGTTGCAATGGATGTTCTGTAAGTTGATTAGGTTCCATATGTATTCATAAATTTCAGAGAAAGCCATTGGTGGAAGATAGAGAAAAGTCGACATAGATGTAATGCACTGCAAATATCTTCCATTTTCGATAGAATAAGTTCGAGAAATCTATATAACTATCTGGAAATCGCTTCAAACATTCCGCATATTGTAGGGAAAGCATTTCAAAAGTTTTCATGCACACCAGCAAACCTCACTGACAGACTAAAAAAATTGCCACCGACACCACCACCAGTCTTTCTTAATATGTGCTAACGAGTAATTCAAAGTGATACTAATAATATTTTGTATTTTGCAACTATCATTTTCTAGTATTTATTTATATTGCAGTTACCTGATAAGTCACAAAAGTGCTTTTGCATTCCTGAAGTGTAGTTGTGGCAGTGTAAGATATTACCCACGTAAGAAGTTTCTGCCTTAAATATTTCCCTTGAAACCATCTCACAAACGCCTACCATTGAACTATAGTTCTCTAAGTTTTGAAAACTGTTTTCATGTTAAACCTGTAAGTTCGTCATCAGTGCGAGGAAGAAAAGGAAATAGGCCGCAGCATCTCAGATATTTCAGTGAGCTAAGTGTATGGTAAAACAGTATTTAGGAAAAAATGAATGAGAACTTTTCATTTTTCGTTAGTATCTTTGAAAATAACTTCAAGATCTGTTTTCCCTCCTGAAATTCAAAGAGATTGCTCACGTTCTAAAAGCTAGGATTCATTTTTGCTAGTTGAATGTTATCCCCATACTTAACCACATTTAAAGGACAACTAAAATAACGGTTTTAAGAGTTTTAGGCCAATAACAAACAAACATTTCTGGCTTCATATTAGGGTGTAATAAGATTAAGCTGGGGAAAAAAAATACTAAATTCGAATCGGAAAGAATATAAAATGAAATCGTGCATACAATACTTCATCCACCAAGAAAGAAGGATCTAATGGTATAATCGTCAATATAAGAAAAGTGTTCGTCAATATAAGAAAAGAAAATAAAAGTTCGTAACTTTTTATTTTATTATGACCAGATTGTAATTTTTCCTTTTTCTTTCGATCGCATATTCCTTAGAAAAGAAGTGAATTCAGATTTGTTAATCACATGCAAATGAAATTAAGTGACATTGTTAAGTATTCTAAAAATAAAATAATTGCGTAGGTTCGTCCATCCGCTACAGTTAATAATTACAATTCACTCTGTACCACTATACAACAAATTTAAGCTTTTTTTTTTGTCTCGGTAACATTGATATAAAGTTGGCCTTTTTCATTAAATCAGGCATAGTGATCAACCATTTTTAACATACCATTTTAAAAATGATATATTAAAAATTTCTGACACGCACGATGCATTGGTTATTTTTTTTTTTCTTTCAATTGTATTCAAAATTTATGATTTTCCGTTTACAGATTTAACTTTAAAAAAAAAATTATAATAAAATACTAAGAAAAATAAAACAAAAAGTAAATAATTACAAAATATCATGTTACAGCCAATTTTTTTTTTGCTCTTTTGAACAAAATAATAATCTTTGTAAAATATTTTATAAATGAATTCAAGTAATGTGTTATCATAAATTATATTAAATTAGTGATGCTGTATGTATTTTCTCAGAATCCTCGTTTTAATAATAATTTAAAATTTGAGGAGCCATATTTTTAATGTATATATTATTAAAATACACTATCAATATTATATATGTTATTATTTTTTTTTTTACATTACAATAAATAATACTAATATATTATATTAAAATTCATTTATCAACTTATAAATTTAGATGTATTCATATTTCAGACTGTATGTTTTCATAAGATTACGATAGATTAAAAAAAATAAAAACGTATATTAAAAGTAGTCTTTCAATGCCGCTATCACGGTTGATATATGAATAGTCAAAATAGGTTTCAAAACAAGGCTATACGATAGCTTTGTTGCATATCATTAGAAAAGATTAGGTCAAGCCACCGAGGAAGTTGCTAAGAAACTTCATAATGAGAAATAGTATTTTATTTAAAAAAAAAAAAAAAATCCTGATTCTGTATTCGGCTACCCATGCTAATTTCCTGAGTACATCAGCAAGTTATCATTACACTGTAGTTATCATGTGACAACAGCGCCCCCATCTCTCCTGTAGTATAAGAAAGTCACGGAGTCTGGTCAGGGATATGTATATACTGCAGGAAAAAAAGAAAATACGATGGTATTACGAAGTTATTATTATTAACTGCAGTTATAATGTAACTCTTTGTAGTTATAATTATTATATCTTAATCCTATTGTTAAACATGCAAAAATCACAATACAGAAGTAAACAGAAAGATCCAGTAGATATTTCAGTTTTTATATTCGTAGCTGGTTTTTATATTCGCTAATCGCCTTGGCTTTCAAATCCTGTAATAATAATAAAAATTGAAAATTGTGAAAAAAAATCGTGTATATGCTTTGTAGTGTTATTTTTAAATGATATTTCTTATATAGAAATAGAAAAGCCTTTTGGCTTTTGCTCTTTTCTGCACTTATGTAGCTAAATCTCATATTTTTAATTAGTTTTTCCTCCCAAAACATATAACGAATTTACAGCAAATAATTTTAATGTTTTTTTTGTTTTGTTTTGTTTTTTCTCAATAAGAAACTGAAAAAAATGCTTTTAATAGAAAAACATTTATTTTCAGTAAAAATATTAAAAAGTTAATATATTAATATCCCGTGCTTCTATTATATTTATGTGAAGTGAATAATATAATGTTACGGTAGCACTTGCGGAATTAGTTTTGTCAGCCTGTAAAGATTTATGCATGATATAATGCTTTAAAGGTTTTACTAAAGACATAAAAATATCAAAATTTATTAAAGAACCCCAAGAGATGGAATATTAGCATAAAAAGGGTTGCAGAGGGTGATGAGAGGTGAAACCGCAAAGCAACTCTCTCATTGTTTTAAAATGCTCTTGGAAAAATGAAATTCTTGCAGAAGTTGAGGAGCCAGAAAACATCTGTCCGCCCTTATGGAAAAGTGGGTTGGGGGGGAAGGAGGAGGGGCATTTATGCCTCCCCCTTGAATTTTCAAGTTTTAATCTAATACACGTAATTTCTTTCTAGTTTAAATCCAAACGGATATTTAAAAAATAATTTAAATTATTTCTTTTATTTCATTTGATTTATTTAACTTTACAGTACTTTGTAAAAGCCGTGCTGGCGTGGTCGTGCGGTCTCGGCGGCGGCCAGCCGTGGCGTCCAATGCGCCAGTACCTGGGTTCGAATCCCGGTCGTGGCATGGTTGTTTCTTTCGTCTTCTTCTGTGTGTTGTGTCCGCTGGGGACCCGCTACCTGCTCTGTAGGTAGTGGTCCCCATTTGTCTTCTATATGTTACAGGCTATAGTACTTTGTAAAAATATTTTGCCCCCCCCCCCAATCCCCCCCTCCCCGAAAAATTTCTGCGGGCGCCCATGCTTGTCACAACATTTACTAAATATTATTTATTAAAATGCATTTTGAAGTGATTTTTAGGTTATTATTACTTTGTACGATTTTTTTATTATTATTATTATTATAAAGATGCCTATCTTTTACTGTCAGTAGCCTTAAATGTCATGAGAAACGAAAAAAAAGAAAAAGAAAAAAAGTACGATCGTACGTGAAAGAGGCCTATTGAGGCTGGTGTCGTGGACTATATTCAAAAACCCGTTTCTGCAGAATTGTTGGATGTGTCCTTGGTGATTTGCATCAGGCCAATAGTAAGCAATCCCTCTTGAGTTTACAGTATCGACATTTAACATTTTTAGTTGATTCTTGTTTTCTCCACCCAGGCCATTCAGACGTGATTGGGCGGTCATCAGAAGAGAGGAAAAAAAAAAAAAAAACTTGTCCACCTGCTGTACTCTTTCCTTACCCATTCTTCGTAGTGGACTACGCCAGATAAGCAGCCCTAAAAACTACATTCCAACCACATTCCAAGTTCATCCAGCCTCTCCCCTGCTATCTAGAGGCTATGTGGTGCCATTGCAATTTATTTACCTATTCCATTTCTTCATAATACTAATAATAATTTCACTTTCTTTTATTCGTTTACGATTATTTTATTTATTGCGTTTATTTGGTTTCATGTTGAAGCTGATCGCCCAAAACAAAAACAAAAAAACCCAGTAAATACTGATTCCACTGATGCAAGACGAAAAGAAAATACTACAAGATTAACACAAAACAACTTCAGTAAAAAAGAATGTTTATTATCTACATAATTTAGAAAGCTCGTCTTTCTCAGTTCTGAATTATTATTTACTATTTATTTTTGGAAAGAGGTCATTTTGCTTAACTTTTGACAGAAGGTTGGGTGAACCTTTGGACCTGTCTGTAGGACTCACGAAAAATGCCCGATCACGGAGTAACTAAGCCTCCAGTCCATAGACAGGCATCTTAGCAATTGTGTTATACATATTCCTTCATGTAATAATGTACAAATATTTAGTCGAACCCTTTTGAGACAGAGAAAAAAAAAACAATAACAAAAAACAATTAAATAATTTCTGTCCACTTCCCTTATTCCTTTAATCGTCCATTTTACTGCACATTTAAGTATGAAATTAGTAGCTGTGTATTTAAGTTTTAAGTTAAGAATATTATTGGGGGGGGGGGGGGGGAAATAGAATCATGTTGAAATAGTTAGAATCGGAGGTTACTTTGCAAAAAAAAAAGCAGTACTTACATTTTTAATGTAACTGTATTTTGAAGTAAGTGATCAGTGTAAATGTAAGTGTACATTTTCTTCATTCGTATACATATGTGTGAAGGAGAGAGAGATAAAATCAATCACATAGATTGATTTTTCCAGACCGTAGATGGGGCCCAAACCCGCAATAATATGATTGTATACTTTTTATAAGTGCCCTGTAACTATTGGCTTTACATTCGAAAAGAAACTTAACGCAGAGAAAAGAATTTACCATTTTTATTTAACACGTTTTTATTAGCTCGCTTTCTTGTCTGTTTGTTCGGTACAAATTTTGCAATTGATTTTAAACTAACTTCCCGATGAGCTACAGACTTGAAACTTTAAACATAGCTCAGAACTGGATGACAATGCAACATGAACTCGCTTTCTTAACATTAACATTGTCTGTTCGTTAGGGAACCCTAATTCTTCGGATGACAGGTCGGTGCATTTTTGGAAATGGTCGCATGGAGCTGCCATCTAACGCAAGCGACGCCTACAGAAGGAGAAGCAAAAACGACAAGAGAAGAGAAACTCAAATAAACCTGAAATTTACCACATCTCTCTGTTATAATCTCATCAAAATGTTTAAAATCGATTGAAAAATTTCATACACACGACTAAAAAGCAGGAAATAATTATTTGAAAAAAATATTTTTTTTAATACACCACGTTTTTAAGACGGACTAAAAAGTATAAAATAGTTTTTCCTAGCCCCATACAGATTCCTAACCGCATACATATAGTCCTGAAACTTTGGTGATTGTAAATTTTAATAGCTATGAAAATACTTGTAAGATTTAAAACGAAAAACGTGGGGCGCAAGATAATATACACTCCATCCGTACCATCTCAATTATTTATTGCATGGGCCCCACGTTTTTCGTTTTAAATCTGACAAGTATTTTCATAGCTATTAAAAATTTACAATCACAAAGTTTCAGGACTATGTGTATGGGGTTAGGAATCTATATGGGGCTAGGAAAAATTATTTTAAACTTTTTAGTCAGTCTTAAAAACGGGGTATATTAAAAAAATATTTTCTTCAAATAATTATTCAATCATTTAGATGGCTCTGTAAGGTTTGGTTTGTTTAATTTTGGATTTATTTTAGTAATTATCTGATTACTTACATTTCTTGACTTATACTTAAAAGATAATATACATAAATCTCCCGCTCTCTCTTTTTTATCTTTTGAATAAATGAAAGTGAAAATTCCCATAGGCCTACATGAATGTTACTTTGATTTCAAAAAAATACTTAAAAAAAAAAAAGATAATAATGACGTCTATCAATTATGAAGGCTTTGTTCTCTGTCCTCGTTTTTTATTCCAACTAAATCGTCTTAAGAATGCAGAATTAACAATGTGGCCTTCAGGGTGTTTGAGATGCAGAAAAGCATAAAATGAGCCAATAAAAAGCGGGAATTTTTGAATTCATTACCTCAGGCGAGAACAACGAAAAATAACAATACGTGTGGGATATATGTTAGAAAGGAATTAAAAAATGTACATTTTTTTCTTCTTCTTTTTTTTTTCCGACAGCCACTGTTGCAGAAAGTGCAAATTATTTATGCTGGAATGTTCTAGATAAATGGGAGGAGATTACTTACCATACAAGTGAGAGCATTGTACAGTAATTCACTCCACCCATAATGCTGATTTCTTCCTCTGAAATTAGCCTGCTTTCCCGCCCAGTTATTCGCTACCTTTTTTTTTTTTTTTCTAATTCATTGATAAAAGAAAGCTATTGCTTTTCGATATTATCATAACAGTTTATTTTTTTTTTCTTTCTTTTTTTCTATGTCTGCCTCGTGTAAATTAAAAACAAGCTATAAATTTAAATGCTAGACGTAAGTATCAATTAAACCTATTTTCGCGCGCATTTCCCTTACAAAAGATCAAACATGTAATGTTTGATTGAATAAGATTCATGGTTTAATAGATAAATGATCACTTAGTGGGAAATAAACAAGTACTTAAATTATCGAAAACAGTCGAATCAACGAGAATGTTCGCAAAAGCACGAATTCACCTTTGGCTTCCAAATTCATTCGCACTTTTCGAAGATCCACACATTTCCTTCATAAATAAACCGTAAGATCGAGGTGCTAACGTGATCAAAATTTAGGATTCACAGACAAACTGCAATTAAAGACGTGTTAAGAATTTTGTCTTGTAAGCTGGCCTGGACAAAAATAATAATTGAATGAATGGATTAGAATAAAATAAGTTAATTAATGTAATTTTTACGATGAAAAGAATTCTCTTTGATTTTTTTTTTTTTTTTTTTAATTTTTTAATTTTTTTCGATTAATTTTTACCAAAAATTTCCGAAAATAAACAATGAATTAATGTATTTAAGCCTCTCCCCCGCATCATCTTTTTTGTTTATTTGTTTGATTGCTTATTTATTTCATTTTTTTATTAGAATGATTTCGAGGTAAATTGAGCAACAAGGCAATCGGTGTTACTCGTTTCAGCTTGAAATATTATTGGGAAGTTAAAACAAATACACACAAGCATCTATTGATGCTTTATCAGCTACTTAAAAATTGCTTGGTTAATGTAGTTA
The DNA here is from genome assembly GCA_023159025.1 of Thereuonema tuberculata. Taxonomy (NCBI): domain Eukaryota; kingdom Metazoa; phylum Arthropoda; class Chilopoda; order Scutigeromorpha; family Scutigeridae; genus Thereuonema; species Thereuonema tuberculata. Next base: position 21,249,520 of record JAFIDM010004315.1, read on the forward strand.
ACTGAGTGAGATGAAGCTTGTTTATATGAGTTTTTATTTTTCAAATTTCAATAAACTTAATGAACTGTCTGCATTAATACATAAATTCGTTTCAGTTGTTGTTTTGCTTGCTCTTTTGTTAGATCGTTTTTAAGCCTTATTTGATTGGGATTGTAAATAAAATGAAAATATTCTCCTAAAGTCTCGTAGATCTTCTTTTAAAGCGATTATAAAATGAACAATTGAAACCTCAATAGCGTTGGAATATTTATTGATTTCCTATTTTATGAACCACATTAAGTCCTGTACTATTTTTAGGACTTTTACAGGAAAAAGAAAAACAAACAGATAGTTTTAGGAACTATCGTTATAATTGTACTTCGTCAGATCCGCTCCATTAATCAATTGAAAAGTAACCTCTGTGAATTGATTTGTTATCTTTAGTTTTTATTTTATTTTATTTTGAATATTTAAATTACAGTTTGGAGTTCTGAAACAGCAAGTTTTTGAGTGATTTTTTTAAAAAAATGCACCTAAACTGGTTTCCGTATTTACTCGCATGTACAGTAAATACATTTGCCTATTTCTAATCTTCAAAAAATGGCAGGTTATATCTTAAGGAAAACAATGATTAGGAAAAGAAGGCTTAATTAACTATTTTTATTGGTTATATACTTAATACAATGTCTTTCTTACGTTAAAAATATTTAAGATAATAACTTTATCATTATTATGTAAATTTATAAATAATTAATTGTTTTTATTTGGATCTTTTTCCCCGCATAGTGTAATCACATACTGCACGTCAAGCTTCGGTGTCTATGACTCATAAAATACTAAAATACATCGAATTTGAAATTAAAAGAGATACACTGGGTTTTATTGTAGTTATCGATTTGAGAAAATTCGTATTTGAACGTCTGCAAGATCATAATTCTCAATGTTCGCCCACAACAAATCGTCCTCTGACTCATCCAAATTGTTACGAATGCAGTTTTGGAAAGAGATGTTGTCCTTGCAAACAAGATTTACTTAAAATCTCTCGCCAGTGTAAAGTCGAACGATTTAATTAAAAAGAAGCCAAGGTCATGTATGGGATGGGTCTTATTTGCGGGTAAAAACGGTAATTTACAGTATTACTTTCAAGTATTATTGTAAATCTCAAACAGAAACGATTTGGACGTTGGAGTTTACAATTCCACTTGACTGTACTTCCGTTATGTCTGTTAGGCTTGAAAAATTGTCGTGATTTAGAACTATATTTTTAAGTGGAGGGATTTTGAAAATAGCGTTACGGAAAAACATGTACTTCAATGAACACGAGATGAATTCGCGAGTCGATTACAGTACAGGGCTATGAAAGTTAAGCTAAAATTCTAAAAATAGTAAATGATAATTACATTGGATCGAGGACAAAAATGATCTCTTATAGTTCTCTCCTTAGCAACAAGACTGAGTGATCCGATTGCAATGATATCTCCAAATTATTATCTCAAAATCAAAACTGCTATCAGTTGAAAACCAGTGGAATGTTCATTGCATGTTTTTAGCCTCTAATGACATGTAATTATCTGAGATACGTTGTTAGATCTCAATTAATTGATGACTCCTGTTCTGTTATTTGATTATGATTTTTCAGAAGTGAAAGGAAACAGCCATCTGACTGCTAATAAAATGCTATCAGACAAAATCCACCCACCGAATTCAAGGTCTTAGACCAATCTTTTTGATCTCTCCCCATTTCAAACAAGTTTTGAGGCGGTATCTAAATGTTTTTCGAATTTTTTTTTTTTTTTTAGTTATCTTTTCAGTGCATTATTTAAACTGGTTAAAATTGCTATGCTTACTTGTTCCAATAAAGCTAGTAAGAAACTTATTTACTCTGCTGGATCCTTAACATACATAGTTAATGAAATTCTTTGATTTTTTTTTTATTATTATTCGATTAAGGATCATTATTTACAATAACGAGCCTGGATTGTAGGAGATGCGAGACATTTCAGATTTATTGTTAATATTTTTTTTAGATCATTTATAAGTTTTAAGTCGTTCTTTAAGCGTTTAAATAGCGTAGATATTATTCCTTTAAGTATACTTCAGTAAAAAATGTAAAATTGGTTAAAATGTTGAAATTAATATTAACAAAATTTTTTAATCAGGGCCGGATCTAGGTATCGCCAGTCCCCATATTGCGGAGGAGGGGGGACCCGCTGAAAAGGGGGGGCCCGCGCCGTGGCCTGGGTGCGGCTCGAAATAGCTCGGTAAGGCCCGTGAAGGATTTTTGCTCGGGGGGGGAGGGGGCAACAATTTTTAGATTCGACCCTGTTTGTAATTGTTATTATTGTGATTCATTCAATTAAACGTCACCAACGGTGTAAATTACGTCATATAATCTGATCTGCAGAATGTGGAGAGATACATACCAATTGAGTTATATAGTTTTCTTGTCTTCCGCTCTGCCAATGGTGGCGCCGTTTTAGTTAAAGAAGGAATGACATTGGAAATCTACAGTTTCGATGTTCTGCTGTTAGCAGCAAATTACAGCTATGTCTCGCTTAAAGAATATTATTCTAAAAAAAAAAAAAAAAAAAAAAAGTCATTTAATATTATTCTACTTTTCTACTTTGCTTTATTCATTCTGCTTTTGATTATACGAAGGATATTGCGTAATAACGAATGTGAAAATATTGAATTTCGCCCGCTGGACTAAAGTCTCATTTGCTCCTGTATTGGTCACAGTTTCACCTCGCAACAATGTTATTATTTCACTCCATATCTCTAGCTGGACTTCAGAGTTAGAATGGAAAACTGGAAAAAAAAAAAAATGACGATAACAAATTAATTACTACTTTGTAGCTTATTATTTATTGGCTGTCTTTACTTTTTCAATTTTTGCTTTATAATTACAACAGCTGTACTACAAAATAAATTCCTGTGAACATTTCCATTAAATACCAATTATTACGAAAGATTGCGCTATTTGCAAAAGTAATTTTATTTCCCAAATAATATCTAACTTCATACAAATAAAACTATCTCGATTTTGATTTTTAAAAAAATAGTTTGTACGACTCTTCTAGTAACTTAGAAAAATTGTATTATTACAAGTTCCTTAATATATTAACAAAAAACAATTTATCGTCTGATTATAGAAAATTTGTTTTATTTTTTATTCATAAATTTTAATTTTTGAAGAAAATAAAAAGAGAATAATTATTCGCAAAGAATATGATATGAAGTATTAAAATTTCAGGTTTACTGATTTAGTTACAATAAAGTTTTATATAATGTTTTTCCTTAAAGAAGGTATTCATATTGTTTGCAAATTTAAAGTCGTCAGAGCATAGTTTACACGATGTGAGTAATGGCGTCTCTTCTTCCCCTAGCATTATCACAACAAGATCAACAACCTCCCTCAGTTCAGTAATACATAGCTCTTTAGTGTTACAGCAAAGACAGTAGAAGCTTTACAAATAGATTCTCTGTCAATCCGAACTCCTGGAGTTATATGAACTTGATGTTGCATAGTCTAACAATCCAACAAGCGTTTGCATTGAAACCAGGAATGTCGTCTCAAATGGTTAACAAGATAATAAACAAGAATTCCAAGTTAAAGATGGCATCCGATCCCAAAGTTCATACCCTGCTAGGGAGAATGGTCACTAAACGAAAGACAAACTTGAGAAGCGTGGGTGGAAAGCACCTGCCAAGTGAAAATTGGAAATTTATTGAATTGAGACATTATGTGAATTATTTAAGAAAACAAACAATATGGCGGAATTACCATCTAACATGGCGCCATCTACATCGAGACTGGAAAAAAATTAAAATAGAACTATATTTAATGCAATTTATAAAGTAGATTTTTAGAATTTAGAATTCATAAACCAATGCTGTTCAAAGCTAAGACGTGGAATGAGCTTCATCTAGAGGAAAGGCTTTTTAAAGTTTATATTCAAATATTCTTTATTTTTCAATATAATATTTTATTTGAATTATTGTAATTTAATTTCTAAGAGTCTTACTAGAGCGAAATATATTATTTTAGGAAATCCTGCATTTTTAATGTTCTATGTACAATCATACCTCGCCTTACGTCGTTAATTCGTTCCAAGACTAAGGACTTAAGTCGAAAAACGACGTAAGTCGAATAAACTGTTTAAAAAACGACCTAGAGGCACCTATAAATAAATCTGTAACGTTGCTAATAATTACATCGGCGCAAAGAAAAAACAGTAAGTCGTTCGATATTTCAAAAATTTTACATTCTTTTCCTTAAATTTATACATTTTAATTGATAATAATATAAAGAGAGAAAAAATTGCCTGATGGTGATCTGGATGTGATTTTTTTTTTTTTAATTTTATGGGTTTTGAATATATTCGCTGACGTAAAGTTGCATAGACTGACGTTAGTCGACTTTTTATTTTTTCCTGTTATTATTAATAAAAACCGACGTAAAGTGGAAAAATGACGCAAGTCGAAACGACATAAAACGAGGTACGACTCTGTAATGTTAGACATCAGTTTGAATACTGATCACGTGTAATTTAAGAATAATTTCAATTCTGAATCATCATCATCATCAAAGAAGATAGTTATAGTCGGCGTATCAACTTTCGAACGAATATCCGCGTGGAAAGATTAATAAGCTACAGTACTTTATAATCCTATATCCCTTATCAAGAAGCTCGGCTGATACTAAAAAATCAATAGGAAAGAAATAAAGAAAGTCTAAACCAGTGTTTCTTAAGATTTCTTGCAGCTTATACATCCTTTGATTTCAGAATCTATTCTCGCATCGCCCAAGTGGATTAGGTTTAAAGCTACAACTATAAAAAGATTTATTTTAGTTATTTCAGTTTTCATTTAAATTCCATTCATTAAAAGTTGCCATTCATACAAACGTTCTTCATAAATGCGTTTGATATATACAAAGTGGGATGATATAACATCTTGATTCCTCAGGTGATACTTGCGTAAATTTACCGTTTTAAAATTTCAGCTTCCTTAATTCAGCGCCACAAATGTTTATCTTATGTGGGCATGACATGACTGATCAGTGGCGCCTGGAGTGCAGTAGAGACCGTTGACAGTATTTTGATTGTTGGCAGTTGTAATTAATACATTTAGGTAAAATATTTAGGACGTTCTTCTGTAAATGCTGCTCAGGAAGCTGAATGAACAATCGATTACCCAACATTGGGTTCAAGTATTACGTAAGCACA
>JAFIDM010004315.1:21264726-21324268 GCA_023159025.1 Thereuonema tuberculata
GGGGGTCACAGGTCAACCGCTCATCGTTTTTCGTCGGAAGTTAAATTAATTTTTTGGCCTGCGAACCAAAGAGGCCCTTGCACTTTTCCTTCTCTATTTCCTCTGTATTGGTTAGTTATTCCTGGATGCTTCTTGATTAAGTGGAGGAATGTTGTCCCGTTTGGGGAACTGCTGCAGGCAAGGGCTGCCGCTTCAGCCCAAAGAGTGAATTCGACTACATTCAGGTGAGGCCGCCTTGTACGGGCAACCCTGACTGGATTAGGTCAGGCAGTGATTCTGCAGTGAAAGTTCAACGGCCCGAACGATCTCAAGAGATGGATCCCACTTTATTTTTATTTCATTTTATTTTTTCCCAGCCACACAGAAATTATCGGCGTTTGAATAATTCCGAATTTGAATTTCTCTTTAAAAAATTATTGTTATTTGTGTTTGCAAATTGTGAGGACAGTAGCATCCGTCGCTTCTTGTACGCGTACACCGTGTAATCTCGCGCCGTTTGTATGATTATGCCTCAAGTGATACCCAGTCAATGTAGAAGCCATCATTTTCTTACGTGATAGCGTTAGATAATCCTGGACTAGCAGCGCCGTATTACTTTTTATTTTTCACGCACCGATCTATTTGTTCTCAGAAATTCTGGAATTATGTGATACGTGTGAATCAAATAATCCCACAAAATAATTGCAGAGGTTTTTATTTTGCAATTTTCCGTAGCGTAATTGGAGTTTGTTCTCGATAATCCGAAATGAAAACCGTGTGTAATTAGCCCAACACATTTTTACTGTCTAGACACCATTATTGTTCGAATATTATCTAGAACTTTTTTTTATGTCTTTATCACTTGAACGAATATAAACGGAAATAACTTCGTTTTGATGTTTGTAGCTTGAAAAAAGAAACCTCTTCGTGATTAAAAAGAATATACATTGTATATCTAACGTTCTATTCCGTTCCTTTCATTCTGCAAATTTTCCCGCCTTTCTCTACAATAAGATAAAATGTTTCTTAATTAAAAGTTACTCTAGATAAAAAATAGCCGATTCGTCAAACAACAAAAATAAAGACAAAAATGTACACTGCAAACTATAATGTAAAGTTTTATTTTTATCTTCATTCAGAGAATAGGTTTTTCAAATGATTATTATTGATCAGAAGTTGCTGAAAGAACTTAAACACTGCTTTCCTTTTAATAATTATAAATATATTTAATGTTTGTACCTTGGAAAAAAAAGAAACTTTTTGCAAGTAAACAATCTAACTTTATATTTTCCATTTGCTGAGAATTGATTAATTCCACAATTAGTTTAATTCGCCTAAATCCAAATTAATTTTAATCTGTTCGAAGCAGGTGTAAACCATTACGATGTGTTGTTGGATGTTAATAGATATTAATCAGTTGATTGTGTCCTTCTGGTAGGAACTTTTTTTTACCTTCACTTTCAAATATAAAAAGAAATGGATCATCTTCTATTCGTAAGTAAATTTCATCAATATATTTATAAATATTCTAAATGTTTCTTGCCTAAGAAGCTGGGAAGGAAATAACACCCAGAAGTCTTTGAGTTTATAGAGATCACGTGGCGTTTATCCAACATCTTTCTATTTATAGATGATTGTAAACGATGTTTATGTTGTAAATATAATGTTGTATGTAGTGAATGTGGGTGGCAGGGAAGCCCAAGCACTGAGACCCGAGGTCAATTGTACTAGCCCACAGAAGTAAAGACAGATGGAGAGAAAGACTTGAGAAAGTACGGTGGGAGAAGTGCAGGGGAAACGGGAGAACCCCGAGAAAACCTGCCCAGCGCGGATCGTCCACCATTACGAAACCCCACAAGAGAACCGAACCCCGGTGCTCAGAGGTGAGAGGCCAATGCCAACCGCGCGGCTATTGTAAATGATAGAACGATAATCCTGAGGCAAATTAGGCCTAATCCACAAACCTCCCGAAGATAAATCAATCGCTGTATGCAGTCGGAAGGAGAGAAAAGTGAGAGGAGCATACAAGAAAAAAACCTTAGATAGTTCTAGGAATGAAACACTGATTCAAGCATAGTTTGACCAGGTTGTCGGGCCGCCGCCCAAAGCACTCGACTTCATTTGACCCGTATTTACAAAGTAAACGAACGACTTAAAAATTGGTTAAATGACTAAAGTTCTCTTTAACTTTGATGACAGTTATAGATAAATAAATAAATAAATACAGTTTCATAACTTTGAAAAAATGAAACATAATACCACCAACTTCGTTTTTCCACAAAAATATTCTTTAAGGAAAAGAAAAAAGTTTGACTATATCAGCATTCCCAATAATACGAACTACAGTCGGACCTCTATTTAACGAACCTCTATTTTGCGAATTTTTCTATTTTTACGAACTTTTCTTTGGAACCAAGAACATTTTGCTAATTTCTTCGTAAAATAGCCTCCAAATAGCGAAGTGCATTTTCTATTTAACGAACTTTTTCGTGGTATCTATTTTTCTTTCCTCCTTGAAATGTTTTTATTATCAATATTCCCTTAGAGAAAACGAAAGAAATGTGGATACAGCTGAGGGAAAAAGAAGAAATTAACGATGATGTGCTGATTGATGATTATCTTTCACTTCATTTTGAAGTAGAGACCTCGGAAACACTAATTGAATCGGATATTTTGGACAGTGTGAAAAATAAAAACAGTACAGCTATGAATTGCGATGAAGATGAAAGTGGAAATGATCATGATGCAGAAATCAAAAAACCTTCGTATGATGAAATGCTAAAATCATTTGAAACAATCCGATTACATTTTGAAGAAAATACGCCTGAAGGGGGTTTTGGTGCATTGAAAAGATGCCAGATGTACTATGAGCGAAAACACTTTTTCAAAAAAAAAAAAAAAAAAAAAAAAAACCTCAGACAAAATTAACAGACTTTATTAGCAAAATTTAAGTACGCATGTGATAATGTATGCTTTATGTCATAAAAATTATTACTTTTTTTTAATAATATTGAATAATAAAAGATGAATCTCTATTTAACGAATTTTCCATATAACGACCTTTTTTTCGGGATTTCGCGACTTTGTTAAATAGAGGTCCGACTGTACGTCAATCATCCAACCAAAAGCAAAATTAAACTCCGAAGATCACACTATCCAAGGAATAAAAAATAAACACAGATGTATTCTTCTTTTGTTAGATCACCATAGCAACGAATTTTAATCATCACTATAGTCCCTCTGAGGTTTGTGAGAATCACAATTAGATGGTAACAATACGTACAATAACATTACGAATTCTTTCTTTCTATCAGACCGTCGCAAAAGTCATTGGTAACGTTTCAAATCATTGTTACGGCGATCCAACTGCAAGAAAGATGTATTTATCGGCATCACTATTACCCAAGTTACAATAATGGACGGAAATCTGATATGACTGCGTGCATTGTTGACAACAACCTAATAGACCGTTTAAATATGTCTTCGAAAACCACAAGACATGACGTCACAATTCAAACAACGATGATGTGGGCATTTTAGAATAGCTAAAAACAACAGTATGCCCTTATTTGACGTGATTTTTCTTTGACAAGATCAAAACCAAAAAGAAACTATCTGAAAAGCAGTTTTAAGAGTTCAAGAAAACCTATTTTATACTGTTTTTATCCCATTATTTTTGAGAATTTTAGGAAAAATTATCAACACGAAAAAAGCTCGGGTTTTTTTTCTTCATATTGTTTAGGTTTGTATTGCCATACCACTTTGCGTCACGAAAGCTATACATTCGCGAATAAAAAATTATTTATATTTCTGCAATCCTACCTTTAAGATTTGATTTTCAGTATGCGAAATTGAAACTAGTAGGCTAGTAAGAATTAATGAATTTCAGTACACAAATCAACAGCCCTCGTGATCGGGCGCAATGTGAGATATGGCATTAGGCACTTGAAAAATATGCTGAAATATAGCTTGCTTCGTACGGATGTTTTTTTCTAAAATTCTCAAAAATAATTTGGAAAAAAAAAAGATCTTAAGTTGGGCTTTCGTGAAGTTTTAAAACTGCTTTCAGATTTTACTATCTTAAGGGTTTGCGGAAATGTTCGACTATTCTAAAACGTCCATAGTAATCGGGTTGTTTGAACTGTGACGTCATGTCACGTGATTTGTCATTGCCGTCGGTAGCTGCCTCTAAATCTGAGTTTAATACATCAACACGCATTTAAACGTTTTGATTCAAGCATCGGCGTCAGATAATGCGCTGTTAGGAGTATGGAGAAAAGGAATGTTCGAGATCGTAGTTTATGAAATTCGTCGGCTACCAAACGGAAAGAAATCTGCCTAAACTTCCTGCAATTTAAACGATTTAAACATGACCTTTCAGTTGTTCATGAACAAGGATCCATTATTGAAATAAAAAATTGGCTGAAACTCACGAGAAATCATTATTTTGTTAGATATTTTGTGGTGTTTTATTTTTAATGAGGTAGCAAAAAAATTTTTAGAAATTATATCCTTTGAACTCTGTGAGCACGTTTGTGATCGAATTCCGTGAACTGTGCCCTCGAAACACTGTAAAATTGTTTTTAACAGGTTTCGCGGTGGGCGATTCGGAGGATGGGGTTGTAGTCACGATGTAGGGGCAATCTCTTGACGCCCAACGCATTTCCTGCGTTCCTCCACTGGCGCATTCCTGAGGGATCTCATAGTCTATAAAAAAAAAACCACGGTGGAAGGAGGCCAACATCACCTGATGGACGCCATTCCACCCATTCCCCCACCATCTCCTAGCAGTTAATCATAGGAACTACATCCCGCCATTTCCCCTTCCCTGGTCAGGATTTAATCAATTTAAATTACAGATTGCTGCCCAAACCTTGGAAGTTATTTCAAGGCCGATCTCGGTATTCTTCATTTCCACACACCCCCAAACCCGCAAAAAATCTTGACCAAATTAGAGATGCTAGTTTTTACGAAATGCGTAATTTTTATCTACGTTTAAACAATTGAGTTTGCTTCCGTGAAGAAATTTAATATGTATTTTTTTTTACCCTTATATGTTCAGTTTTACCCATCCATTTATAAGGTGTAGCTTACTGCAACAATGCGTTCGAATACACGCATGCTAGGTCACGAAATCCTTATTTTTAAGTCTGGTACGCGTCAGAATCAATGGAGATTTCTCTTTTATTTACCTAAAAACCACTATTAACCTTTCATCCTCCTAAGACAGTTTGAGCTTTATAACTGCTTTGATCGCAGCCCTTTTTCTGTTCGACCATATTAAGGGGAAACATAAAAGTTAAACCAAAACTTTAATCTTATTTGATAGTTATGTTTATCTTAAGGTTCGCATTGATTCTACACTAGTGATTACTATGTATATTATTTTTTTAATTTCTGACAGAGCAAATCTAGTAACACGTTAGTAAGTTTAGACTGCGGTCTGTGACATGCTAGGCATTTGTAATTTTTCTACGATAGCCACCAGAGCGGCGCAATACTGTAAACAAAGGGAACGAAAAACCCAGAAAAATCAAGAATTAAAAAAATGATAACAGTCCTAAATCGATGATGAAACGAAAGCGACGCGCTTTTGAACTTTCATAAAAATTGTCAAGAATGAAATTGACATGTTAGCTTTCATAATGAAATACTAATGAGGATAGAGGATGCCGATTTATAAGTTCAGGAAGGAACTCTAGCTCCGGCTCTGGTAACCACTGTCGCTCATCCATTTGTATTAAAAACTCTTTACTCGAATTCCACGTTATAATCTACTATTGACAGTAGATACACTATTTGCAGTAGGACGTGAGACGGTCTTTCGGCAACTGCAAATCGAACAGGGTCCTGACTCAGTCAATTCAGGTGACTGCAAACCTTTTATATATTTCTTTTACAACGCACCTAAAATCCTCAAAATTTAAATATGAACATGTGAAGCATCTGGGATTTCTATTTTCTTGTTTTTAATTTTCAAAATATTCTGTAATTAATTTAATTAAAATTCAAAAATTGTTAATTCTATTAAAAAAATGTTTCCATAAAAAAAATGCTTCAAACAAATTTGTTTTAAAAACAAACAGCATCAAATGAATTTGCACGATATTTAGAAAGCCTTTAATGAAAAGTTTTTTATTATGATTATTTGATAGCACGTAAAAAAAAAATAATCTCAAACAATTTTAAAAACACAATTTTTACTTTTTTTAAAAATTAATATTAAATATATATAAACTAATAAATATTTTATTAAATAAAAATTTTACAATTTTTTTTATCATTTCAGGTTTTCGTCAAGTGTTTTTAGGTTAAAAATACCGAGTAATACCTCGAAAAATCCCCCAAAATTGACTGTTTTTGAATTTTAATTTAATTAATTACAGAATATTTTGAAAATTAAAAACAAAAAAATAGAAATCCCACATGCTTCACAAGTTCATATTTAAATTTTCAGAGTTTTAGATGCGTTGATAAATGAAATATATAAAAGAAATAAAAGGTTTGCAGTCGCCTGAATTGATTGAGTCAGGACCTTAACGTATTACTATATGATTTAGTTATAGCTTAAATATACATTGGTGTAGGAGGGAATCTTAAAAAAAAAACAAAAACATTATTTTTGAAATTTGCCATTGTGTTGCATTTTCGAGTCCTTGAAAAATTTTCATTATTTCCTGATTACTTGAGGTTTTATTTTAATTAAATTGAGATAAGGGCGTGTTTTATTTGTAAGTAATTAATGCCAGGGTCTTTTAAGTTAATCCTATTTCCTTCTAGACATAATTTCATTTCTCTTAAAAAGAGGTTTTTTTTTTTGTGAGGAAATTGACCCATAGTTCCTCTTTTCCTGATGTGTGGTGAAAATTCCATTTCTTGGTTGTTTTTTTTTTTTTGTTTTTTTACAGTTCTTTTTAAGTATGAGAATTTTCTTTGTGGTTGTGTTACTTCGTTAGAGGTGAAGAGATTCAAGATTCGGATGCGTTGTGCCATTTCCTTGAATTAAAGAAACAAAATAAATTCACTATAAAAGTAATAATAAGTAAAAGTTTACGGTACTTAAAGTAATAAATTGTAGTTCCTAAATCTTCGATTAATCATGAGATACACAATACTTCTAAAATGTCTTCTTTAAAAATAACAACAACGATATTTCAGTTCCTTCAGCAGAAAACTTCTTCAGGTTGAAAAACTGACGACAAGAAAGAGCTTCTTCGTCAGCTGAATTCGTTATGATACATTTCAAAAAGTTTTTAGAATACATCACGTACAAACAATAACAGTACAAGAATTGCGACTTCTATATTGTAAACACGGACGGTTTATGTATTGTTTGTACGCGTTGTAAACAGTTTTTGAAATGTTTCATAACGAATTCAGTTGAGGAAGAAGAGATTTCTTGTCCTGAGTTATTCAACCTGAAGAAGTTTTCTGTTAAAGAAACTGAAATAACCTTGTTGTTATTAAAGAAGACATTTTAGAAGTATTGTGTATCTCATAATTCATTGTATTTTGTATTTCTATCTCAAATAAATGAATTTCCCATTGAAGAAGAAAAAACATATATCTTCTATTAATATCAATAATTTATAAGTTACATCCTAGTACAGCTGCTTTTCATTAGTTGGCGTTCCACAACTTGGCCTGAAAACCAGATATAAAACCTCTTTGAAAATAGTGTTGGTTTATTTATTTTTTTGGTTAGATTGTTTGATGTACAGATGTTGCTTTTTTTTTTAATAATTGCTGAATCATATTTTTATTTTATAAAGTTTTTCTCAGCTCTCCTGATACCAACGCCTATAAGATAATTATTATATCGAAAAAAAAAGTCTATTTGAAGTATTCAAAGTAATTGTATTATTTTAAAACCTTACAAAAGTAAGTACTCCTCGTACAAAAACAAAAGTTTTGTTTAATTTTTATCAAAAAACAAAAAAATAGGTGCTTGAAAGATTAAATAAGCCGAAAGTAGTTGACTGTGAAAAGAAAGCTAGGATACAGATTTTTAACTTTATTTCATTTTTTAAATAATAAATAAATGTAAAGTACTCAAATGGAATATAAAGTGGCGAATTATTATTCTGGGGAAAAACAAACAAACACACACACACACACACATCACTCTCCTTTAATATAAATTGCAAAAGCGGCTACTTACAATTCTTATATATTAACAATTTTCTTATATATTCCAGTTGTGACGTATTACCTACATTTCTCGTCTTCTTAAAGTCGCGGCAATCTACCAAATACAATTCTGTATCGTTTTGATTTACTTTTTTATTCAGTTTTCAGGTCGTTCTGATTGCAGGTATATAAATCGTAAGAGTCGTAGAACTATTTCGTTTTATTAGGTCTATCAGTATCTGAAGACAGCATTGTTCGTTCGAAATGCTCTCGTTGTTCACCAATTATACGTATTAATTACAATGAAGGACACTTTGATATCTTTTACTGCCCTACGTGCTAATGGGCACATTTTCCTCATTCTAAAATATACCACTTGTAGGAGTAAGTACGAAAATAGGATAAATGTCCATATTCGGAAAGGTCGGTATTGACTATAAAATGATACGTAACCTCAATAAAAATGTCATCAGCGTCAAAAGAAAACAGAAGTTACGGCAAACCCTTAATTATTTATGTTTTGCTGCTCTGTAAAACCAACGCTGAACTTTTATTTCTTAGTATTTTCAGATCCGCCCATTCACCCATACAGCATTTTTTTTTTCGGCGCTTTGTTGTTCTTTTGTTTTGTTTTTTTGGTGCGGTCCTTGCCTGGGTTTCGTGGTTTTCACATTATATCACTTCCCCTTGCTCTTTCAAATAAATAGTTGGGGATGGGATGATTACTCATCGGAGGAAATATTGCTCGAAACAGTAGTGATCTTTTTGGAGTTCACAATAAAAACAGCGCCAATCGTGCAACGTATAATTTGCAAACAAAAGAACAATGAAAGCCTCAAACTATTTTCTCTAGAATACGGCAGCGGGAAAAGTAAATAAAAATGAATAAAACCCCCCGAGAATGGTAATAAAAATTTTTATTTGCTTTTCCGATGTTTGTTATTATTTCGATGACTTTAAACGCAGAATAGTTTAGTTAATCATACAAAATAATGGCGTAATGTTAAAACGTAAACAACGTATTAAAGAAGTTAATTTAAATGGTGCATTAAAAATGTTTTAAAATGTTGCATTTATTTATTGATTTACTTATTTTTTTTACGTCAATAATCCAAAAAAGAAAAATCATCGTATTATAAATTCTAATATCCCCTCAGACAAACAATCTGCTTTCAGATCTTCAACTAACATGAAATGAAAAATCTCTGAAAAAAAAAAATCTCTATGAATAGTCATAGAAAGTTTTATTCACAAAAAGACAAACTTGAATAGAAAATTAAGTTTTTTAAGGAAACCTAAAAGAGAGATTCAAAACACTTTTACAGCCCCATTTTACACAACACTTACTTCAATTCTGTCATATTTCACATATCTCAGAAGATTAATCGGATCAGATAAATAAAATGGAATAACGGGATTAAAGATTAACAAAGATAATCCAAGTTAAGACAATAATTGACCAGATTAAATTTGGCAATAAAAATGAAAGGTCTCATCCAATGTGTTTTTAACACGACGGATCAGTAATTAAAATACGATAATTGGTTAAAAAGAAATTAATTGGTTTTTCTCTGTAATCCTATTAATATAACACCATCATGGACACCCATATAATTTATTCCACAGAAAGTAAAAAAAAATGTAAAAATTTATTTTGTAAAATTTTACAACATACTTTTTAAATAAAATAAAATATTTCATAATAGAAAAAAATAGGTAAATAGAACATAATCAGATCAATAAAAGAAATCTTAAAAAACTTTCATCTGTTCTAGATAATTAGTCTTTATTTAGCATAATAACAGAACTTTGAAGACAGTATGTTTTGATGGTGTTTGCCTCTAAGCTCGTTATTTAGGGCCCCATTTTTACCAAAAGCGACAGAAAATTAAAATTCCGTAACATTAACCTGCTATTTTCATCTTACTACGATAACTTGTTTTCAATAGATATTATTATTACGGTCTAATTGCAATATATCTTTTTTTGGAGGTTTTTGACCCTTTAGCTCTTTATCTTTAGATCCTATAAGTAACAATCATTAGAGATCTTCTTTGATAACCATTCTCTGAAATTTCAGCATCCTAGGACAATTTTTCAGTAAGCTTAATCTTTATCGTGTGACAGACCTGAATATTTTGTCTTAAAAGAAGTATTTAAAAAACTTTGTTTTAGCTTATCTTCCTAAGTGAGGCTTTTCAGATCACTTAGTCTGTGTATATGTAACTTCTGAACCGCATGATGGATCTTCTTGGAACTTGGTATGCATATTTAAGGACTATAATAGTTGCGATCTAACTCTATATTTGAAATCTTCGAGAAATTAGTCCCAGTGGGTGACAGAAAAGCCTTGGAATCTAAACAAAGAATTTTAATCTCCTTTAAGCTAATCCTTTATTAGCGGGTGATTTTCATACGATTAAAGTTAATTCGATTTCGACAGCTTAAGTAAACAATACGGATTTGATTTTTTTCTTTCTTTCAGAAAAGGCAGTATTTCTAGTGTTGGTATTCAGCAGACATTAGAATTTAAAAATAAAACGTTAGCTACCAATTTATGTCATTTTTACCACTTTAAAAAAAATAAAGAAGTTTTTAAGAAAAACCAATATTTTAAGGGAAATGTTGGAAAACTCATGTTGTTTCTCTGTATAGCATATTAAAAACCTATCCTGTTATCTATCAATGTATAAAATCCTTTAGTAGCTATGCGGGTTTAAAACCTTACAAGTCTTCCCTGTGGTATCTGTCATTCTGGGTGCAGCAGTTTCTTCTTGTCTTTGAGATACACAAGTAAAACTTACGCTGGAATGTCGTCAACAACTGACAACTACCACCTGCTTTCCACTGGATTCTTTTTTAAGAACTTGAAAGGCGGAAGACGAACGATGTTGATAATCTTTGGTAGAAATTTTCCTCTTCCTTGAAAATTAGGTTCTATTTCATCAGTGCATCTGAATTTCATGAACTGATAGCTCAGAGATTGGATAAAAGATTCAAACAAAAAAAATAAAAATGAAATTTCGAAATACTTGGGTTGGAGAAAGCATTATTTATTTGTTTGTTTATGTATTTATTTAGCAATGATAATGTTAATATTATAATATACAGAAGGCAAATAATGAATTTCAATCGTTCTCTAACAATGCGCATTAATTAGTTTACTAATTCTCGTGCGCATGCTCTGATAGAATTCAAATGAATTCGATTTAGTTAACTTGAATAGGTTGGGGGTTTTTTTTTGTTTGGAAATTGGAAGATTTGTACTTCCTATATTCGGCAATTGTTATAATTAAAAAATAAAGGAAGACTTTTTTTGTTTTTGTTTTTTGAATTTGAAAATTTGCCTTAAGTCCTTGCAGGAACTTTTTTTATTATTATTTTATTTTCCTGTGGAACAAATGAAATCCCATTTTCTAAGAATTTTCCGCCATATTAGCATTTTAGGCCTTGCACCATCCCAGAAAATCTGAAGTGAGTGTGGAGAATATCTTGGCGAGGCATCTCGGTTCCTTGGTATGGGGAGTGCCCTACGCCAAAAGCTTCACAACTCACCCGCTGTTCTACATGCCTTGTGCAAAGAATGGCATTCGGGTCAACAGCTGAAGCATCAGGTTGCAGCTGCTCCACTCCAACACATTCCTCTAGTTACAAGTTGACTAATGAGCTAGGATAGTATATTTTTCTACTTTTACTTTTGCAGTTGTTTTTTGTCTGCATCTCAAATAAATAGGTATTGCACGAAATAAAAGCCCTTTCTAGAAAAATACTTGCTTTTTTCTTTAATAAATTAAAAGAATGGAATTAGTTGGTTAAATTTAGAATTTAGTTTTAGTCTAAATAACAAAGCCTAATCTATGCACAATAGTTTGTAGCTAAGTAAGGTATTTATTTATAGTATCATAAATTAAAAAAAAAAAAATAGGTGACTTTTATAGAAAAATGAGATTTATAAAAATCAGTCAGTATGTGGTTTTCTAATAACTTCTGAATTGCTAAATGGATCATTTCGAAACTTGACGTGCACATTTACGGATAAGAAACGATCTAGGTTTTGTATTTGAAAATTCTGCCGTGTGAGTTCTTGCTGAGAAACTAGCGCATGAAGATCTTAAAATACATAATCATTAGAACCGAACAATAGAGTTGTTGCTTATTAATCCTCTTAATATCTGCACATGCTTTGATATGATTAAAATTAATTGGATTTTAAGTAATAAAAATATTTATTTATTTATTTATTATTTCAGAAAATAGAAAACCTGTAGTGTTTTTATTCAGCAGATATAATTTTTTTTTTAAAAAATAAACAGATTCTTTTCGTGTTAATTGTTTTTACGACGCTAAGGAAAGTAAACTCCAGGTTCTTCAGGACTTCGTTTCATTGGTTAGTTTCATTTCAGTTTCGTTGTTCATTTAATCCTTTCTCGTTCTAGTCCTGAATAGTTAAATGCAGCTTAACCTGACTGAAGTCATTGTTTTAAGTGAAAATTGTAATTTTTTTCTTCTTTTTCACTAAAACAGAAGAAATTTACATTTGTTCTCGTTTTTAGCAAGGAAGAAAACTTCCATTATGTAAATATTTGGAAATGAATCTTAATGTGAGACATTTACTGTAACTTTTTCCTTAAAACCTAGTTTTAGATGAGCTGTCTTAATATATCCACTCGTTATAGTCTGTCTTTCCGGCAGTCTGCACTTGATGTCATCTCAATCTCCCACAACTGAAATCTATTACATTTCCTCCAAAGATAGTTATGTAAGAAAAGGGTCCACGTCTCAGAAAAAGACTCAAAAGTGATTAATTACTGAAAATATTTTACAAATTAAAATGCTTTTATTTAAAAACTTTAATAATATCTTAAATTATTTATTTTCTTTAACGATAGTATCGTCTCTGCAAGGCATTCATGCTCCGACGTTTTAAAATTATATTCTACAACTTTTAACATTCAGTTCGAAGCTAACAATAAATTTACAACATTGCTTGTTAGTGAGAGGTCTACGCTGGTCATTTCCTTATCGATTTGCCTTGGAAAATGGAAAAAGGCTTCCGTATCGGAGATTGCCAGTTCCCGTAATAGAAATAAATAAGGTATTTTTATTTTTACGTAGCAATTTTCCGATATCTATTGAAGCAACTGCTATTGCCATTGATAACCATATGTTAGCATAAATGATCAGTGCCATGTGTGTGGTCTAAAGGCGAGCAATTGGTTTTGTAAATGTCGAGGTGAACGGCCCCAGTTATTTCTATTGATTCAGTGAATAAATTTCGACGCTAGCGAATACGTATTATTATTATTGCATCTTGTAGCCTAGTTGGCCTCTTTTTTTTTTTTAATTCACGTTTTTCAATTGTTGTTACAGAGAAAACAAATGAACAATAGTCAATTCTTCGTGCCTAGTACCTCAGTGGAATTCCAGAAATCATCAAAACACTTTTTTTTAGAAGCTATTTCTAATTGAGCACTTTTTTTTTTCGGAGGATCAAAATAGAGTCATATTAAGATCGTAAAAAATATCTTAAGTTACCTATTTAAAAAAGATAATTGAGATAAAATGGCGTCTTCCTAAAAATCTTTGTGCGATTTTATAAAATAAGCTTATTGTTGGATCATAAAATGTCGACTGTTGCTCGCTTTGTTAACTTTTTTTAAACTATTTTAATTGATTTTTTTTCTTTTTTATTGAAAGTTTGTATTAAATTTAAAATAATTTTAAGGTAAACTTCGAGAGGACGTTTGTAACCTTCCAGTGTAGCCTATCCGAAAATGAAAGAAATTTTAACATTTTGGACTTTTTTTTTGGTTGGAATGCCCATCAAAGCTTTATTTCTAACATTTCCTCCAGTCCTTTTTTTTTTTTTTTTTCATGAAAAATGGGACGCCTTCTGAGTTTATTCCAAGCTGGGACAGCTGTTCCGTGTTTATTAGACCCTCTTCAGCCAGAACTACTCAGCACGCAAAAACTCAAAAAGCATATGTGGAGAAAAATAAATGACCCCTTAAAACTATCAATAAGCAAAATTAAATTGTTTTTTTTTTTTTTTTGTTTTTTTGTTTTTTTGCTTATTTTTAGTTTTGAGGGGGTCACTTGTTTCATCTTCAATACTTTTCTTTTTCCTAATTCTTTTCTTCAGTGAACGGCTAAGACCATCATGAGCCCTTTCTATTCCAAATTCGTGAACAGTAGATTGGAATTCAAGACAGGATAAAGAAAAGACAACATCTATATCTAAAGTGGATTCAGATCTCACTGTTGAGCATCAAAGAAATCCATTGAATCCAATTTCGGTTCTAACCTTTTCAATGGAAATTCGTGTCATCTTTACACAAAATTTCTCCAGAGAGATATGTTTCCAGAAATTTCAAAAACTAAAGATTTATGAAGAATCGAGTCTCTTATCCATAAATATGTATGCCAAGTTTCAACAAGATCCATTAAGCGATTACAAATTTATTAGAACAACTCAAAACACCGTAGAACGGGGGGTAGACTGGACGAGTGGGATAATTAATCCGGATGGAGGAGTCTCTGCTTTATTTCCGTTGTTTCTTTTTTGTTTGAAAAGTACCACCTTTTTTTTTTTATGGTTGGAAGATTAAAAACTCAGTTCGGGCTTTGAGACGCCATTTCGATTATTCTCCCAGGCACCAAAAGAAAATAACTAGCTACGTTACTAAACAAACACACACAGATATACAGGTTTTTTTTTATCTTTCCGTAGAAAAATAGGCTAAAAAAAATAATAATTCATAGAAAGATTTAACTGGTTTTTTTTTTAAGGCATCCAAATCTTACTGTGCTTGTTGATCTTTTAAATAAGAAGATGAAAAAAGAAAGAAAAAAAAAAAAGAGTACGAAGAACGAAATGTAAAGATGTAAATCATGTAGCTGTCATGGATAATATAATTTAATGGAGTTCAGGAATTCCTAAAGAAAGAAAATGATTCAAATACCTTAAGGGAATTTTGACTGACTTTAGAATGAGATCGTGAAATTGAAATTGTAAAGAATTTTCCTCAAGCAAAAAGAAAAAAAAAAACAACTAAGAATAGTGAAAGGATTTCCACTGATTCACAATATCTTTTTTTTTCTCGACTTTCATACTTTGAATTACAAAAAGACTTTCTTTTTCTTCTGCTCTCTTCGTCTTATTCTTTATCCACTGTTAAATTTATTGGAAGAAATGAAATTTGTCTAGACAATCCCCCCTTCCTTTTTTTGTATATGATTGTTATTTGTTTAATTTATTATTTTTTTATAGGAATTAAATTATTTTTCATGCAAATATGTGGGAGGATATAATGGAAGCGTGGGAATGGATTCGTTTGAAAACTCCATTACTGTTCAGTTCCGTTCTGTTGCCTTGGAATACCTCAGAGCGGAAGTGCATCTATTGTGATTCCTTATTTCCGACCATTTGTTTTCAGGTAGATAGGAAGAGCATCGTGAAATGGCTCAAGGATTTCGCTAATCATTTCTGTACAATTATGCTTGTAAATAGTAAAGAAAAAAAAAAAAGAAAATAATAACTAAAAATGCTGTTCATCAGAGAAATCATTCAGGAGATGCAAATATGGAATATTAGAATGTTAGGATTCAAATATGGAATATTAGAATGTTAGGATTCAAATATGGAATATCAGAATGTTAGGATTCAAATATGGAATATTAGAATGTTAGAGATGCAAATATGGGATATTACAATGTTAGGATTCAAATATGGAATATTAGAATGTTAGAGATGCAAATATGGAATATTAGAATGTTAGGATTCAAATATATCAAATATGGAACGCTATAAAAAAAAAATAGGGTGATAATCAAGCCTTATTAAAATTGAAGATATAGTTCGGATGCCAATTTTAGAATGCCCGTAATCTTAAGATCGGATAAAAAATTGATGAAAAAAGGAAAAAAAGACAATAAAATTATTAATTGGCAAACAAGAGTTAGGAAGAAAGACGTCGTTTGGGGGCTACAGAAAACAAGAAAAAGAAAAAAGCAACCAAATAAATCAAAGATCAACTGAGGAGAGAAGAAGAATGTATTACAAGGAAGCAAACTTTAAATGTTCTTTCATTCGAAGAGAACGGGAAGGGCCCATCATTTTGGTGGCTTTTGATCATATAGGTGTCAGATCCAATAGAGATCTTCCGTATTTAGAATCTGGACCTGAAACTAATATTTCAGACTTGTTGGACAAACACATTTTAGGTTAACTTGATGGATATGAGTATTTCGATGTAAAATTGCATTGTGGAATGTGTTTCTTCTAACTTCCCCACCACATTTTATTGATGGCTTTACAAACCTTAAACCTAAATTAAATAGCTTTACTTCACCAAATAT
Organism: Thereuonema tuberculata; assembly: GCA_023159025.1. Taxonomy (NCBI): domain Eukaryota; kingdom Metazoa; phylum Arthropoda; class Chilopoda; order Scutigeromorpha; family Scutigeridae; genus Thereuonema; species Thereuonema tuberculata. The sequence goes on from JAFIDM010004315.1 coordinate 21,281,194, forward strand.
CATAATATTACAAAGGCAAATTTTCGATGTCTTTACGTCGACTTCTTTATCAAGCAGAAACTCACAATAAAAATGCCAAAAGCAGAAAAGGAAATATATGAATATGTAACAAATAGGACACAGCAGTAACGAGAAATATAACCGCAGTAATTTTAAAGGAATTAACATTTGAAATAATTACAGTAATATAAATGCTTAAACTTAATACAACATTACGTATTACTAAAACGACCAATTGTCTTTTTGCCAAAGATATAAAGATATTATCAATAGTAAAACTTTGATTTCCGTTAATGCGAATACTTCTACAGTTTTCCTCTTTTTATCATCAGTTTCAAAATAAAGAATTTGAACTTTCGAATTGTTGTGGCTGTATTTCTCGTTAATGCTATGTATTCATATGTTTTCTTTTTCTGTTTTTGGCATTTTTATTTTCAATTTTTGCTTGATGAAGAAGTCGACGTAAAGTCTTCGAAAATTTGCCTTTGAAATTTTTATTATGTTATTTGATGACGTAAAGTTATTTAATTCATATGAATGTCTTTATTGTATTTACAAATCTTTGACAAATCCTGACCTAATGTATAAAAAATGTGGAGGGATAATAACTTGGAAATAATAGTTCAAATAATAGATAAAAAAAAAAAATATGGTTTCAGACAACTTAGCCTAAAGTTTTCTGAACCAAAGTTTTTAAAAATCTGAAGCTTTAGAAGTTCTCCATTTAATGGGATGTGGAATGTAGACAAAAAAAAAAAAAAACAACTTCATAAAACTCCAAGACTATAACTGATGCTAATCTTAGTTGATTCAAAGTGAAATATGCGGGTACTTACTACTGCGATTTCTTGATCGTTTATTTAGATTGTGGATCTGTTCCAAATGAACGAGATGAATTTGCCTACCAACTTTCGAATACCTGCTTAGTAAGATTTGGAAGTAATTATTCAATAAAAGCTGAACATTTGAGCTAAAAGTCTTGTAAACTTAGTAATTAACTTCCAGCTTTCCCAGAAAAACTAAATGTTTTTCTTTATATTCCTTTAATAATCTAATATTGATACTAAATTTTCAACACTTCATCTCGAAAAGTTGCCTCAAACGCACTCGTAATCTTGCCGTTAGCCAGTTGCAGTTTGGGGAAAATACCGACGCTTTTACACGTGTGAGCGGCAAATCGCGTTTTGCTCTCGTGTAGATCGCAATTAAAACTGCCGGTCGCCGAAGCGACAAAGAAGTTGATTTTGTAGCTTAGTTTTGCTAATAATTCTCAACTCATTTCACAGCAGAGTTAAAGAAAAAGGAAAAAAAGATCCAGGCGGAAGAGAATGTGGTGAATGAAGCTGAGGCTTGAAATTACGAACAAAAAATATCCAGATTGCAGCGAGAAGTTAACACTGTCGTAGTTTTTAAATATTTTTTTTCTCGTTCGTTCCGAAATTACCTCTGTAATACAATTTTACCTCTACAATGCGAAAGATCTTTTCAAAAAGCCCAGTAGGAGTCCAGATTTATCATTCTGGATATTTTGCCAATAATAATTTTTATTTTAAAATAAGTGATTGCTCCCAAATTAATGATAAGCCTTACTTTATCAGTTTTGTTTTTATCTTCAGATTGTGAATGAAATGATAAAAAAGAAAATAGATTTCAAAAATATTTCGAATTTAAAACAATGATAATCATTTTAAGTTCTCATTTTCACTGATATTTTTATTATCGTTAAAAGAGAAAAACCTAAATTTAAACAATCATCACAAGATAAAATATTTATATCTAGCTTTTTTTGTTCCCAAATTTGCAAATAAAATCAGGATTGTGATTAAAATGATGAAACCAAAAAAAAAAGAGAAGAAAATAAAATATATTTGATTTAAATTCAAATCAAATATTTTTAGTGATATCATTTAGATAAGGGTAGTATCAGTTTGTTTATTTTTTTGTCTGAATCGGCAAATCTTCCCACCGATGTATACACTAGGCATTAAAAAAGCAATCTTTCCTGTGGTTTTTCTCGCTGAGGTATGTATGGTTTTTAAAAGGCTATGTTAGTCCATTACAATATAAAACGAAACTAATACGAAAAATGCAATTGAAATCGGTTATATTTCAAGCTATATTCTTCGATATTCGATTTGTATCGAATTATTAGGTTTTAGTTTTAAGTACTCGTTGCCAATCTGTCCGTCTCAACAATGTGAATTTCTAAGTGTACATACCATATTTTTTCTTGATTCCTTCTCCTTTAGAGTTCATAATATTATAAATCATCACCACTAATACCAATAAATATATGAACTTAAAATACATTTATTACAAATGCAAATTTTCGAGAAGATAAAATAACGTCTTCTCTTTATCAAGCCTACAAATAATTACAAGTTACAATCTTTAGAATAAAAAGATAAAATAACAATCTTTAGAAGCGAGTATGAGAAGCAACATTAAGGAATTGCTAAAGTTTTAACGAAACTTAAAAAAAGTTTTTAAAAAACAATCCAACAATAATAGTAATTAACAATTTAATTCTTCAGATTTCACTGTGTTACGACAACGTAAACATCTTCTAAAGATTGTTATTTTATCGTAACTTGTAATTATTTTGTAGGCTTGATAAAGAGAAACGTTGGTTTATCTTCTCAAAAATTTGCATTTATAATAAATGTATTTTAAGTTCATACATTTATTGGTATTAGTGGTGATGATTTATAATATAATGTGGATTTCTAATTAAATTTACAAATTGCCGTTGACTCAATTAGTTTAAATGCTGTAGCCGATCCTATGGTGATAGATATTCTGCGGACGAAATAATAATTGCTCTTCCAATCTTTCATTTCATCCGACGCGACGTCTTGATCATTTTTTCGTACCCAATTTTACGAAAATTGTAATTGGACAAAATGCAGCATAGTTTATTCTATTTTTTTTTAATATTTATAATAAAAAGTAATAAGTACCGGCTTTTGTTTTTAATAGTTTCATACATATATTTTTTTATTATTATTTATGTTTTACATCTTATATTTTTATTCCTCTTGTTAAAATCAAAAATGAAAAATAGTTTTGTTGATAAATAATTATTTTCTACAACTTTATGAATATTTTACATTATCCCATATTGTCTCGGTCCTATTCAGATCGGATTATCGGAACTCTATTGAAGCAGTTATTATCATATGTGATAAATATAATGACGTCACACACACACATACTGTGTCATTTGAACTGGACTGTTGTCAAAACGTGGGAAAGTATTTTTTGTCAAAATACATAAAAATTCCTGTTCACACTGTTTTTTTTGTGAATACAACAAAGCCAGTATTTCAATAGCATAAAGCCAAAATATTTCCGACTTAAGGGGATGTTAATTTTCTCACCTGTCAACATTAATCACTTTCATATCGTGACGTACTTGCAATTTCAGAAAGTTGGCATCGTCACAATACCTTTAGATCCTAGAATTATCCTTTTCTTTTTTCCGTAAACATAGTTCTGAAATTATGAACTCTTTAATTCTTATTCGTTGAAATTTTACGTGGCTATCCTATTCGAATAATTTTTCCAGCGGATTTGTATCATTATAATCTGAAGTGTTATATGTTATTTGTTATAAATTTATATTATAAAATAAAAGGACAACACTGCTTTTTCGAAAATGAGTAATTAGAATGACTTGTTTTTTAATTTGTTGTTTTTTTGTTTTTTTTTTTTTTTTTGTTTTCTTTATATTTTTTCTTCTTCTTCATTTCCTTGATATACAAAAATATTGTAAATATTATATAAAAAATTGTAAAAACTTACAATTCTCAGGAAACTCGGACCCGAGACTTGCTGTATTCTTTTTTTTTTTTTTAATGTTTTGGATTTTTCAAAATTTACATAAATAAACATGCTTATATATTTATATATGTAAAATTTTATATTTTTTGTGTATTTACTTCAATATTTAAATATGTATACTTATTTCTATATAGTGTAAATACTATATATATATTATTTATAATATAAATATATTATATATAGTTTATACGCTGTGTTGAAATAAGTATAGGGCCTACATATTTTATCACTGAAGTAAATACTTAAAAATATACATTACTTATTTATATATATTATAATATTTATTTCTAAAATTTCTAAATGGATATTAAAGTATTAAAGTAACTGTAGCTTCCTAGTTAATTAGGCCTAGTTAATAAAGTTGAAAAAATTAATATAGATATAATTGAAAATTAATTGTCTATAAATATGACTTCAAATTTACAGTTTTATTACAGTTTGGCGCCGTCAAGTGCTGAGTTATTAATAGAATGGAATGTAGGCATAACATCGCACTCGATTTTGTTTTGATTTGAAAGTGAGAAAGGAATTGGGGTGAGTGCGAGTGTAGCCTCTCGTAAAGCTAAACAAACTAGGATGGTACGACCGCTTCAACATTCCTTCACCTGCCGATCCCAATTGATACAGCACCACTCTGTATTTATGGAGAAGATAAAAAACTTATCGGTGGTTTCGTATGTGTTTGGCACACACCACCGTTCCTAGTTTATAGCAGTGATTTAATCTGTGGAATGTGAACTTCGCGATCCACAGGGTGGTTCATTATCAGAAGGATTTGAATAGTGATTTACAGTGGAAGAGTAGCTCATTTTTATTCGTAAAAAAAAATAAGTATTACCTCCTAAAAATAAACAATACTGAAAAAACTTAATATTAGAGTGATATAAATAATTTATACACTTTACGGTCGGTTTCAAATGAATTAATTGACTTAGATGGATTAAAAACAAAACAAAAAAATGTGATTTAAGATAAGTAAAATGAGACATATGTCCCGTCTTGTTGTTCTTAACGGACTAATAGAAGAAGATGCTGAAGTAGGATGTCACTTATCAAGAGACTGCTTTTTTTTATGATCGCTAATTCAAATGAGGAATTGATAGAATAAAGGCACATGCGCTGTTATGCTACTTTTCTATCAAAAATTTTATTGGTCCTTCTGTGCTTTAAATAATTGGTTTTCAACCGTTATTTCTTTGCATTGCGAGATATTGACTAGAATAAAAAAAAATTATAATCTGTTGCGACCTTGAAAACGTTTAAGAAGCACTATGTTATAATATGTCAAAAATTTCTGTAAAATATGTTGGTAGCAGTTAGGCTCTTAAAACGCTAAAGTTAACAGCTATTTTTAGCGTTTTTATGCAACGTTTTCCTTGTAAACAGATGGTAGTTTTACTTGTAAATAATATGAAACTATTTACATTCACATGTTGCAAGACTTAGGAAAGGTTTAAGGGGACTTAAGCTAATAGCCCCCCCCCCCTCCATCCCTTAAATTCGCTGCTGATGTATTGAAACGTTTAGATAAAAATAAAACTGACAGAAAAGTAAAGTAACATGTAAGTTATTATTACATTCTTTCGATTAAGTGAAGACTTTCTTGTAATTTGTAATTTTTTGTAATTGCTAACTAAAAACGATGTTTTCAATAAATCGGAAATAAGGGAAATTATTAATTTTTTTTTCCAGACTACTTTAACAATAGGGAACAAACTCTACCTAAAAAAAATGATCAACAACAAAAATACTAGCAAAGTAATCCCTCAAGGTTCGAAATTGGGAACGCTTTTTTTTTTTTTTTCTTAATTTCCATTTTATCTAGTAATAAATTATTATTACTAGACTTTCTTTAATAAGTTAAATTCAAGAATGGAATAAGTTAATGCAAATATCAGAAGTGATAAAAAAATTAAAAAGCTATTCAGGCTTTTTTAAATTAAATATAACTAATTTAACATGATGCTGGTATGTTTTATTCGGATAATGTGTACATAATATAACAATAACACGTATGACTAACTACTGACAAATAATGCTTAAAATAATGTGATAAAACAGAATGAATGTAAAAATTTACTGTAGATTTATGTAATATTTAATCCAAGGCATCTTTTGTTAGAAAATTAGTTTTCGTTTCCTAATGGAAAGTTTTATAAGTTAACAAGAATAAAACCCATAAATTATTATTATTATTATACCGTTTTCTCGGATTCCTCAGATAATCTGCTGACAGTACGTAAGCCACATATTCTGAAGATACCTCTTGAGAAGAGAATAGTTGAAATTCCGATATGAGGGGAAAAATCCGGCATTTAAGTCCAATCATAGATGGGGTCAGCTCGGTAAAAGCGCGCCGAGGGGAAACATATGGTGTTATCTTTTTCAAGTGAATACTTTTTGATGAATTATTACTTTTAGTTTTTGTACATGGAATTCCACTCTTCTGCTGTATATGGTGCAATCTGCTGATACCAAGAAGTACTGACAGTGTATAGTATACATATCGCCACATATTTTCATAGGAGAACATTATTAATGTGGGGTGGTAGCTTTTCAGGATGTTGCCTGATGGGTCTTAACAATGCCCATCACTGTAACAAGGCGCCATCTGGTGTCTGCTGCGACCCTAATTAAGGTCCACATTATTGAAGTTGGAAAATAAATTTTAGTTACTGTATTGTTCGTTTAGCAACAAAATAACGTTTTATTAATATATGTTTCTATTCTGTGGATAATCCCCTCGTGTCTTGGAAGAAAACTTCGTTGAATTTGACTTTGGATCTAAACCACAGTAATTATTGACGTACCCTTGCTATTCACACTAATGTTAACAAGGATTGTTTGAGCAAGGTGTGTTTTAATGTCAAAGATAGTAGCAGTAGTAGAATTTGTATTTCATTTGACTAATATTTGGCTACTACAGTAAAACCTCTCAAATCCGGCCCCTACTGTAATCCGGTCTGGTCCTGAGTAAAATTTGTTTTTTTTAATAACTAAATTCGTTTCCCTATTTTGTTTCCCTATCCGCGCGTATTCATTATGGGTGAAAAAAGAAAGAAAAACTTTGTCACTATGGAACAGAAGCTTAATGCGTTAAGGAGATTGGATGCAGGGGAATCTGCGAAACAATATCACTAGAGCTTGGTATCGGAAAAAGCACATTTGTATTGTTTTTAATAAACATTTCAGTGCAAAATTAGGAAAATGGGGTGAAATTAATTAAACCTGGCATTACGTGTTCACAAAAATTGAGCTACTAAGTTATTTTAATAACATACTCGGTAGTCCGGTTTTTCTAAAATCCGGCCTACAGGGCGCCACATTAGGCCGGATTTGAGAGGGTTTACTGCATTTTTGATTCGTTTCGCTGGGTGTGAGTTTCTTGAAGTGTGGATGATTCACATTCTTCAAATAAAAGCAAAGAGTTTAATATTACTCGACAGTTTCCAGTTGGATTTGCCAAGTCTTTAAAATAGTGATTCAGAGTTTAAGGTGTTTTTATTATAGGCTCTGTGTAATGGTAGCTCAATCTCCTTTGATCTCTGTTTTTTTTTTTTTTTTTTTTTCATCTTTGTATCGATTTAACTGCTATGACTTAAGATTTTTCTGGTTTTACAGTACTGTTATACATTTAGAGATGTCAGAGATTGGGATTTTATGTCAGTAGAATTGTTCTGATGTGAATTGTTAATTCTGTTTAAATGCTGACGGATTCCAGAAGATTCGAGAAATTACTTTTTTTGTCGAAAAATCCGATCAAAAATCTTAATCAATAATTCGAAAATTAGATTAAACTTAACTCTTTATTTTATGAAATGGATATTTTTGTTTAATTTCTTTAAAAATTAAGATAGCTTTTCCAACAATTTTTATTCGCATCCTTTTATTAAGAGCACGCGAGGAACATACTAAGAAAAGAAACCGTATAAAGGTTACTTAACAATTTATTTGAAAAGTTATAATATATCTGCAGAGGTTGATATGTTCCTAGAGATCTATCCAGGACATGATTCCGAGAGAGAAACATCTATCTATACACGACAATTTCCAAGAAACTTCCGGAATTCCAGGAGAGTTACCATTCATCTGTTCCACTGCGGTACTACAACGCTGACGTGCGTTCTAATAGGCATTTCACAAATAGGTATTTATCTGTGAATACATTCGTTATGTGTAAAAATAAGACACCGGAAATGATGTAATCGATGTTCATCTGCTTGTTTATCTTCTACATTTTCCTAATAAAAGATTTTAGGCTCGATCTTGCCTTAATCTTACCACTGTTGAACCACCTTCATCTACATAACTTCATGTTTGTGGAAAACTGTCTTATGTATTCTTTAGAATTTTTTCCGAATTTTTTTATGTTATTATTATTATTATTATTAGACTGTAATAAGTTTATTGTGGATTACTTTTATTTTTTTGCTAGAATTCTAATTTGTTATTATTTTATTTAAACATTGTGTTATAGAGATGCTGAATTTCTGATTCTCGCTGTTCCATTCTCCGCCATTGTTATTGACTGTGAGTGTAGATCATTTGAACCCAGTTTTAATATGCAGTGCCCCAACACAAGGCCCTCTTTCGACCTTCATCCCGCTCCCCACCATCAGTGCCAGAGGCCAGAGGGATGCCTGACATTCCACAGCCCTGCTTCTCCCCACCGGGAAGTGAAAGCGAAGGCACCGGTGGGAGGGTTTACTTACTTCACTGCGGGCTTTTTGTCCCTTTTATCGACCGAGTAATGAGAGTAATAATTGGATTGCTCCACCCAGGACGACTCCAACGCCGAGTCTACATAGTTTCGATATTATTTTAACCCAAACCGAATTGGAATTATGAGTCACCCTCCAGAAAAGCCATTTTATATAGTGCTTTGTTTTAACTCCTTACGTTGATTTTCAAAATTAAATACTGCGTTAAATTGAATAGGCCTTATATCAACTATACTCCATAAAGTTTATTTTTTTGTTTCCTTTATTTAGAGCTTTATAATTAATTAATACAAGATACCCTAAACTTTTCTGAAGTATTTTTTCATATTATTTAATAATACACTTTTATAAGTTCTCTATAAACATAAATGCAAATAAATTGGAAAATTTGAAAAAAAAAGGCAAAAAAAAATCGTTAAACTGATATTTTAGATATATCAATTTATGTCAACTTTAGTAATGTAATAAAACCAATATTTTATTTATAATTATTCTAAATTTCTATGAGTAGCTAATGTTGAATTATAAAATCGTATTTTTTAAAGTTATAGAAAATGTAATGAACTTATATTTTTTGCCAGACTGGATGGCGAAATACTGAAGAAGAAACAAGTTCCTGGAAAAACTTATCCTTTTATTAAAATGTAATTTTTAGATTTTCTTTTTGGTTTACTTTTTTTTTATTTTTCATTTTTTTTTGAAAAATTAAAGTAAAACAAACATTTTCATATTTCTTTTAATGATTGCAGTGCAATTAATTTTGATCAAAACCAAGCATTTTGATCAAATTTTAATTTTAGTCGAATTGGATTATAATGCATTGTTAAATTTCGATAGAAATTGATTGCTTCGCTTGTAATGGGAATTTGGTCACTCGCAAATTTCATACACAGAAAAAAAAATTCAAATGCAACAGTTAAGTGTCACCTGACAGTAAATATGCAAATTAAGCCTCAGGAATATCCAATCCCCTAGTTCAAATGTTGGGGGGGGGGTACACATACATGCACACTGAGATAGTGATCAAACGAAACTAAGTTTCTCCATGAAAGAGGCTAAAAAACGCATTTCCCAAAGTTAAGGGTCCATTACTCTAACCTTAGTTAGTAATTTGAAACATATTTTGATAATAACATAAAGTATTAGAGAAATGTATTAGCACTTGATTTAGAGGGCATTGGAAGATGGAATCGAGATTTTTTTTTTCTTTTGGTTGTATGGTGTGTTGTCAAGTCAAGTCATAAACGTGTACTGTATATACTAGCTGGACTATAGTAGGGAAAGTAATAGAAAATAAATACATAAGTAAAAGTCAGGCTTTCATGAACTTCTATTTCATAATGGCCGAAATCTCTTCCTTTGTTTGGCATGACAATGTGAATTGGTTATTAATGCAGCTTTTTTTCTTTGCATTCCACTTTTCTTCCAATGACAAGACAGTTCCTTTCCAAAAATTGTCTTGAACTGATTTACGGCGCTGCCTATGAACCTAAGAAAGCCAGTAGTTTGTTTATTTAGCAGAGAAAGGTCTACATCTTTTGTCACTTAGATATTTCGTTATTCCACACCTGATGCAAATGTAAATACCATGCCCGATTCGGAAAAGAGGTCAGACTTGTGTACGTTTTGATGAATGCCAAAACTGGTGGAATTCTTTAGAAAGACTAAAAAAAAAAGAGTAGGTTAAATATTTAAATCGTGGAAACTAATTTAGTGCGACCTAAAACTTAAGTCACATATTCAAACTGTGAGAAATTACATAAGTAATTCACGCACCACCTTTACGTTAATTATATGTATATACAAAATAAGAATGGAATTAATTACATATTTTAATTTTAGATCCCAGTTTAGGATAATATAAATAGCAATAATGGACTCGTTAGCACAAGAGGGAGTCTAAGTGCTGCAGGCGCCAGATTCGATCCCTATTTGAATATTTTTTATTTTCACAAGTTATTCTTTTCCAAATGATTTCCGACTGAAAAAGGTATGAGGTGTTTTTACCAGAAAATAATGGCCGGCGAGCGTTGGATTGGCCATCAAACTCCTGTGTCTCATTTGGTCGTGTAAATGAACCTGTCTAGCGGTGTCCCATACAGACCTACACTGGAATTGAAATGCGTTGTCCAACAAAAACGTCAATAAGTTAAATTCGAGAAGAATTCATGATATTAATTTTGAGTATTTATATTAACGCAAGTAGTTTCTACTTTTTACGGTTAAATCCTGTTATATTCTTAAATTAAAGAATATAACCTTTTCGACTTCACAGTCACAGAATCAACAAATCTCATTATATTTTAACAATTTTTTTTTTACTATTTATTTACAATAGACGTGTTTCTTTGTGTTTTGTGTTTTAATGTTCTTCAACAAAAGATGAGAAATATAAAAAAAAATTCATTTTAAATTTAAGAATCAGGGCCGGTACAAAGCAGTTTTATATCCTAAACGAAGATTAAAAACAATGAAAACTCGGATATCCGGGGTCTGTCCGATTAAATTTTCAGTACTCGATCCAGTGCCGGATAGTTGGTCCTTTGTAAAATCCCCGCATTATTTGTATTTGATTTTTTATAAGTCCCCTTTGATATATGTATTTATTTATTTTTTATGTAGAAAATAAATTCGTATTATTTTTTTTAGGACTTGAAAAACATACACATTTTACGAGGCTTTAAATTCTTTCGGGAAAGAACTTCATACCTATAAGTAGACTTGATTGAATATGTAATATTTCAGTTGATTTCTAGCTCTACAAGGCAAGCGAGACTTCAGTTTCAAAAGCTTTTGATTATGACAGAAATTGTTATTGAGAAATTCGAATCAAATTAAAAGCTGGTCTTGTCGTGTTTACTTATCAGATAGCTTGAAAAGAAACAACTTTGTTCGTTTTATGGAACAACTATTTTATGCTTATAACTCCTTCGCAGTTAAACTAGACACATAGAAACCCACACAAATAATTTACCCCAACAGATTAAAAGCAAAAATAGAATATGAAAGCCAGGAATTTAATTGCTAGACTCAGCAGGATATTTAATTGCGAAATAATTACATTTAAATAAGCTTCACGTGCACCACGAGACAAAACGTAAGAATAAAATAACATGTTCATAACTTATTCCCATAGCCTATTTTGAATTGGAATGGGACCACTGTATGGAAAAGATGTGAAACAAGACGTGTGTCTTAGGTGGTGTAGTTCTGCATCTAGCCGATTAAAAAAAGGCCCAGATTGATGTTAAGTTTTTTCTTTCTTTTTATTTTAGTTGTCGAGGAAGAAAAAAAAAATGCTTATTTAAAATAGCTTGGTCTGGACGTACTGTTGTATGTTTTTCCCACCCTCACCTCTTCTTTATTTTTTTCCTTTATATTTTTGGACGGAAGAACGAATCTTCTTTAAACTTGACATGTAGAAGAGACTGTATCTCCTTCGTATTGGAGAGCTTTTTTTTTTTTCTTTCGAACATATGGAATCGTAAGATGGTTGAACTGACTGACAGAAGACGATAAGCTTACGTTACCTTCCGCTTTAGTAATTTATAAGTAAAGAAAAAACGTGATTGGTTAGCATAAAAAGAAATATCATTGGCTTATTAAAAGAAAAGCTGATTAGCTTCAGCGAAAACTCTTTAAGAACCCATTTTTGTCTTCAGAAGCACACAGTAGATTTGAAATTCTTTTAGAAACTTCTTATAGTAATTTATATGCCAAGATTCTTCCTCTTAAGTTACAAATATACATAAAAGCAATGGCTGATATTAAAGTTAAGTTGATAACGAAAAAAATAATAATAATAAAACTCAATTTTGTTTTTAAATACAAAAATTAATCAACGCTATTAATTATAAAGAAATCTAGTCGGCGACGGTTACCTTGGCAATCATAGTGATTGTCAGCATCTGAAAATAGCCCGAGGATTTCATAAAATTACAGGCAGTGGATCATGTTTTTGCTAAAACTAATTAAAAAAGAAAAATCCTTGAATAAGATCTCGAAGTAATTGAATCCAAACTGATGGAAAATTATTTGTAATTGATTTTCAAATATTAAAACATTAATATTTAAGTTCATATTAATGAGTTTCTTTATTAATATTAATTTTTTAGGAGATTATGATCTTTTCCATAGTTAATATTATACTTAAGTTTTCTATAAATTTATTTTTTCCACTGATATTTTAATAGCAAATTAACAGACTAAAGAGAGCACTGTAAGTAGAAAAATCCTGTAAATGGCAGCAACGTATTGAGATCTGCATCTCCTTGAGTTCAGGTAGATTTCGTTGAATCGAGTCGAATACTTTCATAACACCAGCTTTCTCTGAATTAATTTATATAAATTACTTATATTATAAATAAAATAAAAGCAAAAACGAAGTATAAGTGTTTTCAATTTTCATTGAATTTAAGCAATCATTTATTGTGTCACTTTTAGGTTGTCCACATATTTGATGTTCTTTTTCATTCATATTTGATGTTCTTTTGTTTGTTTGCAGAAAATAAGATGTCTGCTTTTGATTTGTGGTTATAAGAGAACCAATGGGAATCTCGGAATTTGAAGCGTTGTTGACTGTCCTGTAGTCAAAAGCTATAAAATATGTTATTTGTTAGATGAATCCGGTCCTTGGGCAAACTTTCCTTTTCCTTTGCGTTTCTTCTGTTCTTTTTTTTATTATTATTATTTTCATCCTGCGGGCGTTCGATTCATAGTTAGAAAAGCAGCATTTGCATAGTAAAAATGGGAATCCTAATTAGAATTATGGAGAGTGAATGAAGTTCAGAACAGCCGCGGGCGAAGGCGGGAAAGGAGAGTCCGAGAGGAAGAAAAAAAAAATCCCAATCTATGAATGGAAGGCCTTGTTCGAGGACCGCCAATAGCAAAACAACTGATTGATGTCTTGGAATTAATGGCGGGGTCGGGACTGAGCCAGCATTCATTTGATGGCGACTCCACCTCGGCAGAGAAGGGAGGGGAATGCAGAAAAAAAATGCAGTGTACCGAAAGACATATTGGAACCTTTCCAACCCTCCAAAATTACAGTATTTACAGGAAGTTACAAGTATATTTTTTTTTAAAAAAAAAACTCAGAACTTCTGATGTATTTCTTTGATATCCATACGAAGCTTCAAAAGACTCCAGGGACATTGCTTTCCTCGTTGTATTTCCCTTGAGATTGCGTTTCAATTTCACTGCATTGATTATATGCTTCCAATGTTAATTTGCTAGGATCGCCGCAATTAGAAGTGACTCCATTGCCGAACATCTATCTAAATTAAGCCAGTGCAGGTTTTAGATGTGTTTTTGTACAATGGAATTCCATGGTCATTTGCAGATCTCTTTTTGCCGATTTGTTGTTTAGTTTTGTTTTTTCTAATTCTCCGTTGTGAAGTGGCCATTTTGAATTTGTGTCTCGAAATAAAGTTAAAACGTTTCTACCAAACGAAGTAATTAAAAAGAGAGAAAAAAAAAATAAAATAATTAAATTGTTTGGGCCAGTGGGATATTTGCAGTTTTTGGGGGTAAGGTGGGAGAGAAGGCTAGGCAAATTTTTTTCCTGAGGCTACGCCATTCACCTACAGCTTTTCATGTTTTAAAAATTGGGGGTGGGTGTGTGAATCAAATCCGATTTTATCCCACTGTTATGCTCAAAAACAAACATAAATAAATGTTTTAAATAAAAAAAAATATTTTAAAATTTGTATTTTTAAATCTTTACCTTATCGTTCTAATTTTAATCGAACGTTTGGACATGTTTCAAACCCACTAGCTCTCATCGTTTTAGAGCTACTGTAACATAAAAATTTTGAATATTTGAGAATCAAACTGATTATAATTTATAAAACCAATTAAATCCTTATTATACGTATCACATTTTAGCTATCAATCAAGATAACTTTAACTGGTGAGAATTGATGTCCAAACAGCTGTCCAAGAATTCCTTTATAATAACAATAAAAAAAAAAAAGTTTTTAGCTAGAAGTTCAAATGCATTTTTTCCTTTGCGATAATCCTTTTCTTAAGAAGGTGAAAGCTCAGAGAAAAAAAAAAAAAATGCTTGAAAGTTGTCTTAATCTCTTCTATTCTGTTGGTTGTTTATCACGAGATAATCCGAAATATAAACTATTATTATGCACTAAAGCGGATTAAAGGAAATCTCAAACAAAATTCTTCTCATATTTTACAGTATTACAATTCGGGGTAAAAACCTGAATGTAGGTGGTGAGATTACATTAATATAATCAAACATAACATACTAATTACTTATAAAGAAAAAATAGCAGCTAATTATAAACAAAAGTTTTTAAATAAACATATGTAAAGGCCTGCAAATATTTATATATTTTTTATATCGATTTTGCATTTTTACTGTATGTTTATATATACAATAAACTGTAGAACATCTTATAAACTATTAATACTGAAGACAATACCATTTCATTTTGATATTAACAGTGACCCAATATCACATAAAGAAATGTTTTAACTAAAGAATTTATTGGATCTGGGAGATTGTGAATTTACCTCCTTCCATTCTTATATATTTTAGAAAAATTCAATTGAAGAATCGCCATTTTTTCTTCTGATAAATTCAATGAAGTTTAACTGATGATCGTCAAACAGCGTAAAACAACTGTAGCGAATACAAAATCTCAATTATTGATATTAAAGTTTAAGATATCGTTAAATATTTTTAAGATTTGTAATAAAGAAAACATTCAAATTAGCAACGCATCTCAGATCCGCAATTCCTTTCTAAAAGGATGATGACTTGTTTCATCTGAGTCATGCCTTAAATATTTCGTTCCTGGATCGTCACTACATTATTATATTTCTATAAGAAGATCCGGCAATTAACTTTGCGACATTCTGACAATACCTTTAATCACATTCCAATGTGTTTTCAAGAATTAAAACATCTTGAAAGTCATTTAGATATGGATTTAAGTAGATTCTCAAGTTAAATTATCATGACTTAAAAACTCTCTCTTTTATGAGGTCGTAAATTATGATTTATAAGCTTATGAACTTGCGATGACGTAATCATGTAATAATTGATCTTACTAGATCTTAAAGTTTAAAAAGTAAAGAAATATCATTAGCATTTTTATTTTACTAGTATTTTTTTAATTCTCTGATTTGCTACAAATAATGATTCACATGAAGGTGTAGTCGCAACTATTATTAGAAGTTGCCGCGCGACATAATTGTTATAAGTAACCGTGCAGTTCATTTGATTATTGCTCGTTGTCATGGCAATTATTTTAATTGTTTCAAGTTGCCATGGCAATTCTTTCAATTGTTGAGGATTGTCATAGCAGTAACTTCGATTATAACCCATTGAATACAAATATCACCCATATTATCGTGTGAGTTATTTATATTTTCTATTCAACTAATAAAACCCATACATACACATATATTATTATATTTTTAATAATAAAATATATAGGAGAGGACAAAATTTAAGGGGGAAAAAAAAAAAAAACCCACACACACAACAACGACAGTTCTCTAAATATATGAGAGTATTTGCTTGGAGCGTGACGTCATGAATAATTCATATAATTAATTGCGTAATGAAATTACAGAAGGTGATTTCACTTGAAGACGCAACGTTAATTACCGAGTTCCTGTAAATATTTTATTAATAGAAATTCAGTTGATGATAGATGATACTTTCGGCAGTTACGTGTGTGTAACTGTAATTGGTGTTTTCAAAACCGTTCCACCACAAAGCGCTCCAATGTGTTGCTGCAGCTTCTACTTCAAAAAACCCAAACAGCGGATAATAAAAAAAATGAGGGAAGTGAAAATTCGGAAGCCGTTGTGTTCAGAAGCGTAGAGGGAAATTACTCTTCTGATAATTGCTCTGCGGAAATAAAACACCAGCTTGGAAAGAAATTATTTTCCAATCTTGTCTTGAAGAGTTATAATTTAAAACAGATTATAGCTCCCCCTGTAATAGGAATTGGGAGGTAAAGTGTGGAATACACCGGCCACGTAAATATTGTGCTCTGTGTGCGTAAATGAACATTCAACCTACAGTGGATTATTTTTTTTAAGCGTGTTAAATTATTTTATTATTATTATTATTGCATAGTTGTTATTTTTTCCCCCATTTTTAGCTGTTACATTTTTTTAGTTGTTTTATAAAAATGAAATTGCCATTGTCTTGAGTGAAAGAATTTCCTATAAGACATTTAATTTTCTCATAAAAAAAATGTAAGTAATTAATTTAAAGAGTTTAAAAATAAAACCTAAATAGTCTGACATTGTTTTAACCAGGCCTCTTTTTCATTGAAAAAGTATATACATTGCAATTCTGATTGTTCAGTTAAACTAGAATATTTCTTTGTAATTTGATAAATTTAGTAATATTTTGTAATGGATTGACGTAAGTAATTATTTTCTTATTTGATTTATAATGACGGTTTTCTTTTTTTATTTTGGAAATATAACTGTAATTTTTATTCTTTTTAATAAAACCATGTGTTCTGTGGTGTTTTCCAGATTTTGAATGCTAATGACATACCGGTACAGTTTAATTTCATTTCACAATTGCTGTTATCGAATTGAGGAAGGGCTAGATCGAAGCAGTATTATGCAAAGTTCTGTGCGTGGCTAACTTTAATTTTATATTAAAAGCTTTAAATTAATTACTTCCGTCGAACTGTTTTATATCTATCATCTCGTGCCAATTATAAAATCACAATAAATTAAATATATACTTTTAGTTTTAAGTGATGTTAGAACAAACGAATTGTATGCTATATATATGTTATTTTTGTTAAAGTGTTAAAGTGAATACATGTTAATTTGTAAAACATATTAATATTATAATTCACCTTATTACAATATTATGATTTTAATATTTAGAATCAAATTTTATTTGTATTAAATATCTATATCTGAATCTATTAATTTAAACTATGAAGTTTTTTATTTTTTTAATTAATATTAATTTTCCTAACTATAATTTTTAAATCAAATTTTTTTTTCGTTATTTTTGTAAATACATTTCATTTAACAAATAAATATTAATTATAATATTTTTCGCGGCTTGTTTTTCGAAATATTCCCATTGTAATTGAAGGCCTCTTAAATTCCAATATGAAATCATTTATCGCATAAAGATCTCGCGTTAGCCTTTCTTTGGCGTGCGCTCGTGTTTCGCGAATCTCAGGTTCGCCGTCGGTAAACAAGGCAATAGTGCGTGGCCCGGCGGAGAGGCTAGCGCCAGCATTCACAGGCCATGAAAATCAGAAATGCCTGCACGCACATTCCAACAGTCACACCTTGGAGAAAGGACATGCATTGCCAGAGGGGCTCCTCCGGCCCTCTTCCAAGACACACTTGCCTCTAATTTCGACTTCTCTCACTTGTAGGTCATCTCGAGCGCACACCGCACGTCGAACCTCGCACACTTCTATCGGATTCCTTTTGCCCCTTTTTTCGGATTAACCATCTGCCTGGAATGCTCGGATTACAGCGTTCGACGACGGGATACCTATGAACAAGGAGGGCATAACAGGATGCTCCTCGCCCCATCTACCAGAAACCTGGCTCAAACAGGTAAGCGTTTTTCTTTCACACATTTCTACAAAACACAGCACATAATGAATGAAACAATATACTTTCGGTGGGGTTTATGGTATCTGCTGATCGCCTTGGTTTTTTTTTTTTGTTTTTCTTTTTTTATATTGCGATCTAACAGCGTCTCTCGCTCTAGCGTCGAGAAGGATTGCGGCCGTGGGTGGAAAGGAATGCGGCGGGAGGACTACTACAACCTCGCATTCCACATTTACACCGCATTTTTCAAGCCTTCATTGTTTGAGTGACCTCTTATTCAACACTGGTAGTTCCAAACTATTTCCGTACAATAAAACTAAGCAAAAGTTACACTAGAAAAGGATTTTTTCCCCTTTTTATATTGGTTACACACAACAATTCCAGTGTTTTCAAAATTTTAAAGGTAAAACCTTTACTCTAAAATCTAAAACTTTGTATTTTTTACCAAAGTTTCAACACCGTGTTTTGATTTAAACTCTAGATTTTGATGAGATGTCATTGACTTTGAATGAAGCAAGAGATTTATTTTACATTCGATAGATTTCATGCTAAAAATATTTTCACATATATATACTTTTTATACACGAATGTAAAACCATGTTACAGCCAACATACTTAACACTTTACCGAAAACCTGTTCTCAATATAAATGCCAAGTTAGATTGAGATAAACATTTGTGAACTGCACAGTAGTTGGAACAAGTAGTTTTTATTTAGATTTTTCGTGGTTTAAATGATATCCAAAAATACATGGAAAATGATGAAGTGAGAGATGGTTGGATTGCCTTAGGTTTACTGGTAATATCGACATTCAGTGCTTTATCAATGGAACGTAGTGCTGTACGGAATGGGAGTTTAGGGTCAACCGTTTCCCTCGTGCTATGCTTCGATCGGCGCAGGGTGTGAGCGAAATGCAGCTACGCAAGGATTCTCCGTCCCCCGCAAGGAACTCAACAGGTAGTCACAGAATAGAAGAGATTTCTGCACTATATAGTTGTTTAATTGCTTGTTTATTGTTATTATAAATATTTTGGCATCAATTTTTTACTTGCATTTTTTTAATACTTTTTCTTTATTATATTTTTTTATTGTTAAATTTTGAAAAAAAAAAATGAAATTACGACGACTTGACTATCGTAAGGCGCGTGGTTCTATGTATAAGAAAGTTATAACAGCTTCCCCAATCTTTACTGGAAGAAAAAAATCAGTAATATTACAGATTGTTATTGTAACTTAAAACCTGTGATTTAATGTTCTTATTTAAGTCCATTATTTTTATCTAAACAATCTACTTAAGGTCGTAAACAATACTTAAACAATGGAATTCAACAATAAAAAAAAAAGTAAATCAATAAGTTTAAATAAAAGAAGAATAATTAAATATCTGCAATGGTTAACGTATAAAATTATTTTTTGACAATTAAAATGGGATGGAGAATGCATTAAAAAATTCATTAAGTAATTCATACTTCTGTAATGTAACAGTTAATATTAACTATTCCTACCTTAGAAAATTTATAATTTATAAACTCAGAAAAAAAAATCAATAAAACTTGAAAACTCTCGTATGCCGATTAAAATTGTAAGGTTTCATTTTAAACCAATTTTTTTTAACATCATTAAGTGTCATCATATACATGAAATTATATCAAACGATGTCAGATTGTTTAAGTATATTTTTAAAATCTTTTAGACCAAGAATTCTAACATTTATTTTACATGCTTAAATTGCCGGCCTAATCTAAGCAATTGCTATTGTAGAAACACTTCCCATCGTTTCAGTTTTTGACGAGTTTACTTTAATTAGGCTTAATTTAACATTACATCAATACTAAGTCTTTAAATATATTCGTTTTCATTCTTAACGAAACTATTCACAATTAAAAAAAAAACAACTCAAATTTCATGATCGAAAATGTTTTTGGGAAAACATTGAAAATAATTTCCCCACATAAAAATTGTCATACGACTTAGACGCTGAACCTTCTTGTTGTGTTGTGTCTTAACGGAAAGGGGAGTGGCGCGTATTCGTTTGGAGGCCATTTTACATACCTGAAATACAGAATTACTGGTGAAGTTAATTGATATCTCCAAAACAACCTCTACACAAAGTCACTAATGACGGGATTTAAATCATTAATAGACTAGCTCAGCCTCAAATGAATTAAATTAGATATATTCGGAACAATAAAACATAAAATTTATTATATACCATTTGAAGGTCGTAGAGAAAACGATAGAAGTGTTGGATATTTCAGGAATAAAAAAACAGGATTCAAATAAGAGTTTACACTTAATTTTAGGCATGTTTATTCAATTTCATAAGGTTTTTATATAGCGGATCATTATTAGATTTTAAATAGACCACAACTCTGGGGAAACAATGCACTATTCTCTGCATATTCTCGGAGTGCTACGTTTTGTGCTGAGTTGTGTAAGGGCAAATGAATGGAATATTTCCAGGTAACAAGTTTCATGTTTCACTTGTGATTCTGCCTTAGTGGTATTATTTTTTTTATAGTGGTCCTTTCAATTTTGTAATATTTCTATCAAATAACTTCAACCATAAATCATTATAACCTTACCGGTTTGAAAAATGAATCTAACCTTTTAAGGAGAAATATGAACTTTTAATTGCCATTTTCTTCAGCACTTTAATATCAAATAAAACTCGTTTTTACTTCTGAAAATAGATTTTATGGTTTTTGAGGTCTATTAAATGTATTTGAAAGGTAATTGTATATCCTAGCATTTTCTTTCATCTTACCAGTTAATTAATATGACCTATTATTCGAGTAGGGAATTAGGCTTGTAAAACTCCGACCCACTGCAAGGGTATTAATGAATGATGTACAAATATATTTAATTTTTATCATTGTTATTAGTTTAAATCCTGAATGTGTAATATGACTAATATACAATGTTACGTTTGTTTGTAATATGTTTTATATATTTGATATAATGTAAATAATATCCTTTTGTCATAAAAAAAAAGGAGGTTTTGCAAATATAAACATTTTAGAATATAATTTTCAGTCTGTCCTTGGACGAAATGCTCTAGGATGTTGAAACTTGAAACATAGGTTCAGATTGATTCTAGTATAAATGAAATCCATAGATAAGGAAGTCCGAATTAAAGCATAAACAGATAGTTAAAACTATTAAAGCTCTGTAATACGATGTGCCATTCGTTATTTATCCTCGAAAGATTAAATTTTAACGATAAGTTAACGAATTAGGCCCTGCCAATTCATTTCGATGCAAATTTAGGCTCACAACTTAAGCGGAAAAATAGTAAATTGCGAAAGTTGGTATACCAACTAAAGATTTTCTTGTTTCTTTTATATTGTTGAAATTAAATTCAAGTGACCTATTAAAATTATTTAATTAATAATTAAGTTCCAATGCGAATTGATGAACCACGAAATTTTTATTAGATAGACATTTAATAATTCCATTAGTATGATTGTTTCTTCAATTGACAATTGTATATGCGAATATTCTATTCTACAGCATAGTATTCACTTGGGTAACCCTGGCTGACGATAGATCTTAATCCGGAAACAGGCATCTCTTGATTCCATTGATGAAAAAGTAACCTACAACATGTAATAACTTATTATAAATCCCTCACGTCTTAGGAACTTCATTAACTAACTTGTTGTTCTTTGCTTCTCGTGTTGTAATCCTTCATATCCAGGAATCGCGCTATAATGATTTTGTAGTGAAAACTAAATATCTTGTTTGATGCGCGTGAATGACTACGTTTATTTACTTACTACTAAATCCCATGTTGGAGGCTTCCAGAATAACAATACTGTGTTCCTTAGCAAAAGGCTACGTATATCCTAATTTGTAGCTGTCACAAATCTAGAAAATTCTTTACGGTGGAACCGCCATCAGATCGTAAATCTTCTCATCTTACGCTAACCTTGATGTTTGCTGTGCAAGGCCACTCTCTACTCTCCTGCTGACGCACATGCGCACAGAGGCGGTGTTCACATTTGACCATGTATGTTAGGTTAGAATTTGGGTTTCTGATTAGATCAGCAATTCAGATGCTGACGTTTCGTGTGTGCTATAAATGGAATGCTGGTTTTTCCGCCATATCACTGCCACAGAAATATCCGAATGAAATAACAGATTTGATAAATGGTGCCATCACATTGAAGAAAACGAACACTTACTAAAAGGATAACTTTTCAGTAACAGAATTGGAACAATTATTAACAGAATGTAAATTAAATTGCGTAATTAAGTAAAACTTTTGTTAAATATTAAATATTAAATATTAAATAGGAAATTTCATCTAAATCTCTGTATTTCATCTCCATGTATTTCTTTGTGGTAGAATTTTTTCCTGTATTGGATGACGATCGCTGTGATAATCGAACCTTCCAGCAAATATAACTCCTTTTAGCCTTTACCAATCAGGTTAAATTCCCCAAAGAAATATGACCATAAGAAATAAAAATAATTTTACGTGTACTGTTCATATTAATCATCTAAACATTAAGCCTGTATTCAGGTTTACCGGCTTTAATTTTTGATGATAAATATGACCATGAAAGATGTAACTTCCGTTACATATTTCTAGTGATAGACTTCTGTTTTTAATTATAATATTTTGATCAATATAATTCATAGATTACGTAATTCAGTAAATTCCGTGTATTTATCCAATTGTTATACCATAGCAGTTCGGTAGGATCTTAATTTTTAAAAAAAAATGTTTAATCTAACTACGTTTCAATGAGAATTCGAAAAACCAAACGATTTTACACACTCTTCCTTTTAATGTTTTAAGTGATACAGAACTACTTAATGAGCGTTCATGTCTGCTCATTGAACTTGCAGAAAATGTCATCGTTATGTGTTATATGACGCAGGAATATAAAATTTTGTTTTTCTGACAAAGTCTAGGAGTTAGGACTGGAGATGGCGAAAGAATATGTAAATTGTAAACCTAGTTATAACAATCTACCATGAATCCAAGTATCGTGTTGATTTTGAACTTGTGAAGTTCTATAATTTTAGGAAATCAGAGAATTTCAACTTTTTTGAAGCCATTATAGGTTAATCTTACTAAGAAATTTTGACCCGACATTTTCCCAGGCAAACAAAAATTTAAAAAAATAAAGGCTAAATAATGAAAACAGTGTTTCAAAAGATCTCAAATTTGATTGTTTATTCCCGTCGACTTTACTAAATTCAATAGTTGACTTCAATCATGAACCAAAGCAGAGAAATATCATACAAGAAATAATTCCAGACATTGTCCAGAGAAGTCATGACGATATGTCTTATCTGTGGTATTTTCGTTTAACTTCCACAGGTTTTTTTTATAAGACATTTTGTGATTTCCCTGATATCTTAACTCAAAAATCTAAAAATAGATCGAGCTGACATTACACGTCGTTTTTCTGTGTAAAAGTGTGAAGGTTGTAGCTTCCGTTATTTTGAAATTTACAATGAACAGACAAATTTTGTAAAACACGAAGTAATAGATGGGAATATACTGAAAAATGGAGGAGAAATGGCCAGTTTCACGGAAAGAATATTGTGAAATGCAAATGACTGGAAAATGACGAAGAGGAAGACCCGGAATGTAGAAATAAACAATGAAAGAAAACCGAAAACAGAAGTGAGGTGTGGCATGTCGAGGAGAAAAAGGACGAAGATTGAGGACACGGGAGATGGTTTTTCTTCTTCTTCTTCTTCTTCTTCTTCTGCAAGACAACGAGGACGGAAACGGAGAATGAAAGAAGAAGCTTCTAATATACAAAAGCAATTGTTGGTTTCTCATATACGAACACCGGAAGGATGAATGGCTGCGAATATTCAGCCTACGCCCAAATCCCAACGAAATTGCGAATAGCGCTCTGCCCCCCTTCATTCGATGTGTCGCCATCTCATAACTTTGTGAGTAACTTGTGGGTCATTCAACCTGAAAATAAATCATCGCCACTAACGACAGGTTATATAAAAAAAAAGAAAAAGAATCCTTTAGCAGTTCAGCAACTTTCAAAAAATTCTTGTTTCGAAGGCACGGGATAATTTCATATTCCTCCCCTTGTGTTGAATCCAATTATTTTGAATGCATAAAACACTTAGAATAATGCAAGTCGTTCTGTCAGAGATTTCTGTTTTTCTCTGACGATTTTTTGATGTATTAGGGTTAGTTCGAGGCTTCGATAAAACAAATGAATAAGTACACAGAGGGAATAAAAGAATGCGCTTTATATCTGCATGGTTAGCTACAAAAGGATGTCCAGTAGTAGTTCTAGGTTACGGACGCCTGTGTGAATGTGATGTGACGTTGAAAGTTGTGCCTTTGTTCTGGAATTTTGGGGTGCCCTGAGATGTCATATATTGAACCCCTTACTTCATTAAAACAAACAAATCAAAGTAGGAAGCGTTTAGCTTACATTTCGCAGCAGCATTTTAGGTTTTAATTAGGTTTTGCGGTGACAGAACTCCTGTTACTTATATGTAATTCAAGATAAGGGACTTGGTAGCCCTCAAAAAAACAAGATACTCTAATTTTAAGCTATATGCTTTAATTGTGTTTTCATTCTTAATATTATTACCCAACTCCAAATTCATAGTGGATCGCGGTATGAAGTGAGTGAGTTTTTGTTTCTCCAGGAGATTCCACTAGTACTGACCTGGAATGTGTTGTGATGTATGGTTTATAATATTTTTTCATTTGTTCACACATCGTTACCCTTCGAAATAACTCGAAATTGTGGGAAGAATGTCTTATGACCCATTTTATTATCACTTGGAAATTCTGTTCCCGATATGTTCTTCCTTGATCGGGGACTTAGCCACACCCTGAGAAATAAAAAAGCAGAAGAAAAAAAAATGTACAAATTGAATTTCGAACGATTCTTACAAATATCTCGGTTAATTGTCGTCATTTAAACTACCTCGTTCTTTCTCGAGATGAAATTCCGTCGTCATAAATATAGGTTCATAATAAGATTTTGTGACTTCTTGGAAAGTGCCATATATTTTTGCTAGACAGAAGCTCTAGAGCAGTGTTTCCCAAGCTTTTTCGAGTCGCGAACCCCCTTTTGCACCCCCTTTTCGAATAGCCAAGTAACCTCCGACCCCCACTACAGTTGCAGAAAAAGGTATTTTTAATAGTGTAAAGAAAACATATTAAAAATAGGCTTTTTTTCAGAATATAATTCTTACTTTATTTTTTATTAACATCGAGACACCCCATTGAAAATGAATTTTGATATCGAATTTTGCATCATAGTAAAAATTTGTTTCAGTTTACTATTTGTAACATAGTTTATTCTAATGATAACACTCCATTTGTATATTTTATTTTTAATTGAAATTTGAAAGAATATTATTGGCGCGCCATATCAAATAATACAAATAACATCAAATGTTTAATATGTACGACCGTGACTAGCTTTTAATGTTTTTTAAGTATGGCGGTGGGCCTTAAGTCACTGTACATTTATCAAAAAAAGTCAGTGTTGAAACCACTGCAGTGCAAGCCATATTGAAATAAGTAGCCTAGGTGTTGAAAATCTTTCAGGTTCAATTTCCTATAAAAATAATTTCAATTAAAAATAACCGCGTTAAGAACCACTGTTCTAGAGCAATACATCTTTTTCGTACATCACTTATTTATTTTTTTTTTTTAAGTTGTCAGTGACTTTTTTGTGATTGTGTTGATTCAAGTGGTGAAATATGGCACCGAAAGTGTATTTGAAAGACATTTTTATTTATTTGCGATTAATTAAAATCTAACATCATATTCTTACGAAAACTAGGCATTGTCATTTTTATCAAGACAGAACAGTAATACATGTCTCAATTAATACTATTTAGTTGCAAAATAATTGTAGCATTTAAATTCCGCCCAGCGCTTAAAATGTTATCTGTTATCAGATAACTATAAAATCTATAACAAGGAAAAATTTTACGACGCTATAGCAATATGAGTTCAACCATACAAACACAACCTGCAGACCACCCTCATCAGCTACACAGCACTTGATCCGATAAGCTATGTAATAATTAAAAAAAAAAAAATGAAGACTAAATTTAAGCCTTTACTTAGCAAGGCTTCGGATAGTTGCTTCATCGTAAATTGTGATTTGTTGTTTGATTATATTCGGAAAAAAAAAAAACGAAAAATAAATGGAAGCAATGTTTTGCAATTGACGAGTATAAATCCACCCAAACCTCATCGATTGTATCTAAGACAGGTTTTATTTGTTATTGGTGAATCATTTTACAACCGTGTTTAAGTGCTCGTGGACTCAGTATCGATTATGTTATCTTAACAAGTTTTAAAAATATCAAAACAGAAACTTGAGCCTGTCTCCTGTATGGGAAACAGTCACCGCAGAATTTTAATTGCAGGACGGAATGTTTGGCATTTCCTCAAAGCGTTTGTCCTTCGACTGACGGGCTCCGGATGACATGCGCACTGCGTCGACACGAGTGCACTGTGGATGCATTAATTTACAATCATTGAAATCTGGAGGTGGTCGTTATTTTTTTTCTTATTGTTATTATTTTATTTAGTTCAAAGATAAACAGCTCGAGACATTTGAGGAAGGGTGACGTCACTTTAATTAGCAATGAGAAGTGAATATCGAACCTCAAAAGAACCGGTCCATTCAGTTAACTTTTTTTGTTCCTTCCACTCGAAAATGTAGTTCTTGACTTCCAAAAATAAAGATAATGTCTTCAAATGTTTGTTATTTCTTGATTTATTCTGAATACTAGTTGTAGACCTCTTTGAAGTGACGTAACATTATCGAAATGTAATTATCGAAGCCCTCCCCATCGAGTAAACGAGAAAAAAAAAATACAATTGCGCCATCGTCTAAGAAAAATGCATATTTTTAATCCACTGCAACAAGAAGGTGTCTAAGTTTTCATATTTTTTTCCCCCTAAAGTTCCAGTCCAATCCAACAAAATTCATCCATCTTCCTACGTATGAACGTTTTCAGGACTTCCTCTTATTCCGTGAAACCAATTTAGAAAACGAATATTGCGGTACCTGCAATGCGGATGCACCAACATTATATAACAAACAGTCATTGAAAGAAGTACAGAAGGATTTTTCAGCCTATTTCCAATAGTCAAGTCTTTTGAATCGCTGGATGGTTCTTCTTTAAACTTGATATGAACATTCGATGACTTTAGGGAGGAGCTAACTTTTATATTTTTAATCCTTTCCAAATGGATTCTTCTCGAGGAATGAGCGCAAGAAGGCGACAAAAATTTTCATAGAAAAGCATCTCAAACAATGAATATTAAATCCTTAGTCCATTGCGCATGCTTTGATACGATCAAAATTACTCTTGTTTAGGCAATTCACTTTTTTTTTCTTTAAGAAAAATACAAAATTTATAACTGCTTGAATTCAGTATAAGTATTATAATTGGAATACAAATGTAAGACATTCGTTTTTGTCGTTTTCACGACTTTAAATAAATAAATTTTAAGAAAAATAACACTCTGAGGAATGTAGGCTTTAAGTTCTTGCTAACTTCTTGTTTGTCGGTTTGTTAATGCATAAAAATCTTCCAGTTTTAATTGGCTCAAAAGGCATCTCGTTATCCCGCGTTGCTTCTTATATAATTTATGTTTCCCATATCGTGACGCCATGGTATTGAGACGAGGAATGTGCTAGCTTTCTTATGCTAATCATCTCCATCTCTGCATTTCATTAGTTTAAAAGAAGAAGAAAGGAAAAAAAGAAATGAAATAATTACCATCTTCTTTGGAACACGCTATCAAACGAAGAATTCTCAGCCATTTTTAACCATTTTGGTTTTTTTTATTTCATTCAGAATTTAATCCCCGTGATAAAAGAATAGTAATTTAACAATAAACTTGCCTTCTTAAAGTATTTATTGTCGTTTAATGTTCTCAGCCATGTTTTAAATTGTCTAAGAATTTAAAATAATAATAATAAAAAAAGGAGGCAGTAGTCACGTGACTAACTCTTTGGCAATTGTTGTTTACACCAGTAGCTCCCAAACATGTAATTTTTGCACGGAGGTTTAAAATTTCGAAAACAAATTCGAGGACCGACGAAGGTTAAGACATTTTTATTGTAAAGGAACTTATAATACAAATATTAAAAGAATGCTAAAAAAAGTATTTCTTATAGGAACTGCATACCTATTTGATGATCTATTTAAGTTTTGTAGTAAGCATTTAAACTTTAGTAAGATCACCAAACACATTTCAGCAAAGCACGGATATACGCCGAAGAAAGCCTGCTAATGCTAAAGGCACTAAAATTGCTTTGACAAGTACTTTTTATATCTTTTATTGTGTTTGCATCTCCACAAAACGTTAATGAAAATGTTACCATTCCAGACAGAATTTCAGTTTTTAACAGTTGTCCGAAATTTTACAATTGTTCGCCTAATTTTGGCACGACCTGGTCGATCAATTACGCCTGGATAACACAGTTACATTTAAACATTTGAATTGCTGTCAATTGCTTTCGATCTTCGACGTTGCAGATCTGTGTCTTCAATTTGCGAGGACGAAAACGCTGGAAACAAACGACATTAAATTGTATACAATAATTAAAGAAAATATTTCCATCGTTCTACTATAGATGGCGCTCAGGATAGTTAGCGACGATGAAACAATGTTTTACGTGTGCGCCGGGTTGTGTTACTTTGTATTTTACTTTGCATAAATGTTTTTAAATTATCTCCGTGTGTTGGCATAAATCAAATTTCATGAATATCTTTGTTCTTTGCATTACTTCGAAGGCTCACAGATTAAAACTTAGTATTTGGAATACTTTAAAAATTCAATAAGTTTTCGAAAATCGCCATGTACAAATAGTACTGTATCTAGAAATTTAAACTGTTTGAAATTAAAAAAAAAAAATGACAATAGATGTAATTCTATTTGGAACTAAATAAAAACTTTAATTATCTGTTTGTGCTGTAAATTAGGTTGTCATTGAAATCGCGTGTTTTTTGTGATAAGTTTAAAATCACCTTTATGGATGAGTAACTCAAGCGCAGTGTTTGCTGTTTTTTTTTTTTCCCCTCTCCATTTAATGAATTTAGTTGTTTGTAAAATGTGTTTGACAACCATTAAGAGCAGATGATGTTTACTTAACCTAGAAGTCGACGATTCGCGATATCCCCCAGCCAAAGGAAGTAAAACTTCGAAATTCCGAATTTTTATTATTTGTGACCTAAATTCTGCTGGTAGGAGTTATTGTCACAAAAGGAATGTCAGCCACATTCTTATAGTAATTCCTCACAAGATCATTAACTAAAGAAGCTAAAAAAAACAAAAAAATCTGAGTAGGAATTCTGTATAGAGAGAATACACAACATAACAATAACGCTATGGTTAATGTTGAATTATTCTTATAAGCCTGAAACTGGGATTAAATAGGTTCTGGCCCACAAACTGTTTATCTATTGTTCTGATATGTATTACAATGTATAGAATCTTCCTTATAAGTTTCAGCTTTTTTTATAATAATTTTTGACGGACGGACATACGTACTTCAACTTCAAAGTTGCCTTGTAAGTTTTTTGGTTCAAGCTTTTTTTTTTTAGTTTTTCGTTGCATATTAAGAGATGTTGTAGATGTAACATCTAACCTGTAGGCCTAAATCCCGTGCTAACTTAAGCATTTTCATTCGCGGCAATACATTTGTGTCCTGATATTTAAATTTCGTGGACAACACAAGGACCTGTAGATTAATCCTAACTCTTAAACAAAAATTATAAATGCGATAGTCTTAAAAATTTAATAATTTCTGATAGCCCCAGATATTTTCTCAGATGGTTGCTCCTAAGTTATGTTTTGATGTATATTTACCGAACTTTCGCAAATAAAATATGATTTTTTTTTTTATTCATGGCTGATAAGTGAACGACTAAAGCCGTTCAAGAGGTTCGTCCAAACGCAGTTCAATGTCATCTGTGCGTTTGTCAAAAAAACTCAATAACCCTTAAGATGATGTTTCGATAATTGATTTTTTTTTTTTTTTGCATAGGGTTCGCCTGTATTAAAATATGATATTGCGAAGGACTGACCTCCGTAAGAGGCCGGCTCTGGGATTTGCATGATTTTGAATACTTACAAAAATTGTTCGAAAATTGTTATTAAATTAACGCTCCTCTGCCCAATTAAGTCAAGTAGTTATCATAATTCCAATCAATTTCGGCTGTCATATATGCTTAATGGCAGTCGTTAAGATGGCCGCAAATGACCGGAAGTTGTAGACGTGACAAATGATTTATATTGTACTAAGAATTAGTCAATATGTTATGGCGGCTTTTGTCGTGTTTTTTTTATTTCCCATGCATGCTTTTTTTTTTTTCCTTAATTACTAAATTAAAAAAGGCTTCAAAAAAGTAAAACGGAATGCTTTAGAAATACATTAGCCTGTCAATATATTATTCGGGTGGCAAGTCACTTTCCTGTAATGATGCCAATATGTTCTGCATCAATCTGTACTGTATGTGTTAAATTATTTTCAACGAACAGTTGACAGATGCTGATATAGCTTGCCATTACTTCTGCTGAATAGCAACTGTTAATGGTATAATCTACAGTCGCAAAGTCCAATCCATCCCATCCCTGTTCATTACGACTCAAATCGCAATTTTGTTGTCGTTGTGTTCATGAGCTCATGTGTAACACCCGAGTTACATTATAGAATAATGGTGATGATACTGCGATGGATTCTTCCTAAAACTAAAAAAAATTAAACTTTTTTACGGTTAGATTTTGTGTTGTACCGGTACTTCATTTCCAAATAAAAAGTTTGCAATCAAATTTTTAGTTTTTGGATCTCAAAGCTTTGCTAAGGCGTTCTGCTTCTGTAAGGTTTCTGAGTATTTATTAGAGGATGGTGTATCAGTAAAACCTAAAACCAGAATCAAAAACACCAATTCTTTAAAAATTTTTAGCATTATTAATTATTTAATAACATTTGTTTCATTAATAAAATCTTTTTCTTATTTCTTTATTCATATAAAATGAAATTGTATCATGAGAGCGTTATATACTATGTAAAAATTGTTAGAATATATTTCCTATTTAGTCCTATTTTCTTTAACTGAAAAGTTGGGCTTTTGATTTTCAACAGTATATCCTTGTTGGAACTTTTTTAAATCGTTCTTAATGTCTTGTGACACTAAGTCATTTGCTTAACTTATAATCAATCTCGAGATAAATATAGACCAGATGGAAAAGTAAACAAAAAAAAAAAAAAATCCTCCGACGTTTATGGGCTCAGGTTGGGCTTCTGAGAATAAATTCCCCATAATGTCAGAATCCATTGATTGATGTCCTTCCATATTAATTTGAATGTCTCCGAACCAAATTAGCCAATGATAAGATTCAGAGCAGCCCTTCCCCCTCGATACCAATTCCCACAGGAACGCTCCGTTTCCACCATTGCCTCTCCCCTTCCTGTTCAGTTCCATTTCACCAGGGAAAAAATTAATATTCTTAATTATTACAGGTTTTTTCGACTTACCAATCACTAGGTTTCGATCGTAAGTTGGCCACAGCAACATTAGTATTTCCATTGGGTTTTAAAAATGCATGTGCGTATTGGTCTTCTGACCGTTATGGAGACGCAATCTTACCACTATTTACAAATATACCAGTGGAATCTATACCACTAAACATAACATCATCGAAGTCTGTTTTTCAGGTTTAATCAAAATAACCAATCATTTATCCCTGGTGCCATTAATTTTGAAAGGATATAATTTTGTTGCTAATCTTCGAAAACCTCAACTAAAATTTTTCATTCATTACCTTCTATATTTCACTCCATCTTATTCTTACGGTGTTTGACATCCTTTAAAAATGCCTGAGAGGTTAACATCGGTATTTACGAAGTCTGCATTTTGATTAGTAAAACGTGTCTTAAAACCGGCTTGCCTTCCATCCGAAGCCCAAACCTGGATAAATAAATTCTTGAACTGTGTATTTATGCCCAGTTTCTTGTCCTTGGCGATATTCGAATTAAAGTTGCAGAATTCCATATAGCTTGTTCTTGAACCATTAAAACAATCAATCAGTTTAAAAATAGTTTCTTTTCCAAAAATAGATTGATTAGCCTAAGGGTATACATTCCTTTATTATGTTGTAACTAGAGGTTTTTATGGATTTTTCTTAAATCAGTTGTAATACAGGCAATTGTTAAAATAATAAGCTTCCGATGGATATCTACGGTAAGATAGCTTGTTTTACAGATCTTTCCATCTACAAATAATATTGATAGTGGCTGTAACAGACGTAACTGTCAACTACAGGGCAATCCATAAAATTAGCATTAGTAAATAAATGAATGTGAAATATTCTACCTTCGCTTTGTGTCTCAGTTTATAAATGCTGAAGTAAATAACAGGGAAAAAAAAGTACGGGTTTTTCTTAATAGATAATGCAACAGCGAAACTCGGCCATATACTTCAGTTACGTAAGGGTTCTTTTAAGAGAACTCCGCGTGGCATTTGTAAATGATAACTAATGTACCTTTAGAATGAATGAATTTGCGCCGGTGCTTGTTGATTTTTTTCTCCCTTAATTTCGTTTAAATTAGAGGTTTTTATTATATACTTGGAAGTAAATAAAAAATGTAGTTCTTGTTGAAGAAGACGAATACTGTTTGCTCAGGGCTATGTCCTGATTATCTGTTGGCATTCCTCACTAATTGATGAAACGATCCAATGTAGATTAGCACTGTGCGGAGCCGGTAGATAGCGAGAGGGAAACTTGACAGTGATGGAAAAGGAGATCAAGCCAACCAACCCCTTCTTCCCCGAGAGAGAGAGAGAAGGAATTGTCCTTCGCGTGCAGACAGATGGGAGTCTTACTACTCCATGCCATCGATCAAGGAACGCAAAACCACACTGACGCCCTCGAACGGTGGCAGAAAGATTTACTCAAAAAAGGCGCTTCGACACTAGTCTGTAGAATCTTTTCTGTGAAGCGCCTTTGAATAGTTATAGACAAACATAGGAACATCAC
Organism: Thereuonema tuberculata; assembly: GCA_023159025.1. Classification (NCBI taxonomy): domain Eukaryota; kingdom Metazoa; phylum Arthropoda; class Chilopoda; order Scutigeromorpha; family Scutigeridae; genus Thereuonema; species Thereuonema tuberculata. The sequence continues at coordinate 21,314,362 of JAFIDM010004315.1, forward strand.
TATCAATTCTACAATGCAGTATATATCCGTGGCCAAACAACAATCTGAAAGGAAAGAATATAGATGGCGGAGTTAGACATGTATAAACTCAGTTTTGTGGCCCTTACTCCCTAATTCGGTCCAATAAACGCCACCGTAATGCGTTATTTTTGTTGACCGATTTTTTTTTCGTATATATCTATAAATTATTTATATTCAAAGAAAATAAATAGTACAGTTTCTTTTCTTAACAGCTGTTTAGATAATTTCTTTATTAAATCACCATTAAAAGAAGTAAATTGCTCTTAATATTTAGACCTTACATCAATATAGCGCAAGGGTTACTAATCTATTATTATGGCCATTATGATTAAAAATAAATTGAAATAATGTAGGGTGTTTGAACGTAATTATTACTTCAGTTCTCAACTGTACATACATCTCCTCTGAATACATTTCCCGAACAGACCATATTGAATCCCTGTGCTCTGCATCTTGTGCGGAGATAACCATTGTCATCTTCTCTCCAGAAACGTTCAATCGTGATGCTGTTATATATATATATATATATATATATATAGATTATTACATTTCTCGGAATTCAAGGGAAGGTGAATGAAATTTAAGGATGTCAGAATTGAGAGAGCTACACTTTGATAAAAACTCGTCCCAGTGAACATCACGAGCACTTTTATTGATAGCGAGTCGTTACTAAATAAATAACTTAACTGGAAAAGGAATGTCGGCATTTTCCTTTGACTGGAAAGGTCATGCGTAACTAAGCCACAATCCGAAGCGGCGTCAGTGGCAACGGAGACGGCGATAAAAACTCGGAGGAATTCAATACAACCGGTCTTTTCACTGAAATCCAATCATCACTTTGTTTCGCCGTTGGAATGAGGTCGTCGATGGAATTTATATACATGGACTAGTTTCTTTCTGAGCGGCCACCGGGCTTCTCATAAGATTTCTTATGAAGTCTCGTCTCCATTAACTTCAACTTTGCCTTTGAGAAGAGTTCATTAAAGTTATTTTTATCCGGTTACAAAAATAATTCTTATACAAATGATTTTAGACAGAGAAACGAAGTTTATTGAGAATAAATGAATTTAAACAAGACGTGATATGGCATGCTAGACGCTTCGAATAACAAAAATTACAATCAAAGCACTTCGTGGAGATATTAACATGGTTATTATAAGATTACGTGTGTGTAAACGGAAAACATGGAAGGTTAACTATGAAATTTATTAATTAAACATGAATATTACTATTTTTTGTGTTTGTTTTTTTACAAAAAAAATAAATGAAATCTGTTTAATATTAATTTTTTTCGCCCAAGTGCAAACATTTCTAAGTCGTAATAATACATAGAATGACCTGAACACAAGGAAATCTTATTTATTATTAGAATGCAAATAATATCTACGAACTAAAATAACTATCAAAATATTTGTTTGAAATTGGACAAAATATTCATCAAAAGTTTCCTAATTAATGATAGTTTTTGTTATTTAAAAGATGTTAATTTTAGATCAACGTTTTCATGAAATCTTTTCAAGAAAATCTTGTATTAATATATTGTGTAAAAAGAAAAGACAGTTTATTATTGTAGGCCTATTCATGAAGATATCATATTAATTTAATTTCATAACACCAAATTGATAAAGTTTTCGTAGTGTGATTTCCGTTTTAATAGCTTTTTTTTTTTTTTTTTCCCTCGAGTATGTTTCAAAATTATCTGATGTCACGTGCAGAATGCAGAACTTATTCAACGTTTGTCACTTATTTATTAAAGTTCAGATTATTAAGCCGTGGTTAAGGCGAGAATTTTTGTTTTAAGAAAGTTGTAAAGCATTTGTCCTCACACGTATTCGGTCTCTCTATTTTAGAGACTTCATCCCTCTCAAGCCAGCTTAAGATTAAAAATCACTTGACATATTCGTGCCTGCAGTTGGAGAAAGAGAGTCGCAAAAATTAGACAGACAATAACTTTACAGCTGTCATTAAAAAATGTAAAATATATATCACTGAATATCAATTGGAAGAATAAGAAAATGAGTAATTGTCGTACATTTTAAACAAATGCATTATACATTGTATAGGGAAACATTTTTGAGGGGGAAAAAAACAAAACAAGATAAAAAAAAATGGCAATCCTAAATCCTAAATGTATAGTTGATCAGTCGTTTTGTTATTTTTAATATCATTTTTCTTATTTTTATTCTTAATGCCTAACGAACATGCGTCACTACAATAGAATAATGGCTCCAGTTGGACAATTTATTCACTCTAAATATCCTTTTCATTCAAAGTCCTGTCACATAAGCCTAAGCACAAGTTACTCATGAATATCTAATACTCTCGTAATGAACGTAATAAAACCTTTGTGGTTTCGCATTAGTTTCAAGGCAAAAATGCAACGAGACAACCACGATACTATTAAATAAGCGTTTTATAACGTCGCTTTAAGTTAGACAGCGGTCAACGAATCGGAACTAATTGATCTCTTTAGCCCGCAACGTTTATTGTTGGGTAATTGTTGTTTTATAATATTCTTCCTAGAGAATTTGAAGAATAATTTCGCATAAGCATCGTCTCGTAGCAAATCGTTTTCCTTTCTCATAATTTTTAACGGCAATGATTTCGTTAGCATAAGGAAGTTAAGACAGGGAATTGAAAGAAGGAAAAAAATTTTTGTTTTCCTTGCAATCTTAGCATAGCAGCGTTTTAACGTGACCCATGAAAAAACATCTACCCACAACCCATGGTCGCCTTCCATGATGGTGCCTGAATGGCCTGTAGATTTATTCCGAGATGACGCCTTTAGAAATAGTAAAACTTCTATTCGAAATAGCATTGAAATTTCATATATGAAACAATAAACAAATACAACTAATTAGTAGTAGTATTACTGTAGGATGTGTCATTGTTTGTTTTGTGAGTCAGTTCGAGGTAATTTAAAACCATGCTCCGTTGTTTACATAAGGTTGTCATTCAATAGACATTGTACTGGTCCATTGTTATAGCGTTTTTACAACATTACACTATTTGGAATAAGAATCACTTTGCTGTCACTTTGTGAATTGGAAAAAGTATTCAATCTAGAGAAATTGTAATCTTCCATTATTATTTTTTCTCTGGAAATATCGTTGAATTAGTAGAAACTTATCGATTTCTTCAACATTTTAAATATTTGACATGGTAATTGTTAATTATTTTTTAATAACTTTGAAATAAAAAAAATGGATAATGAGTAAAAACCACGAAAAAATAAATTTCCTTTATTAAACTTTATTAATTACCTAAATGAAGGGCAAGCTTTTAACCATTTTTTTCTTCTTTAAGCAGTATTTTCGTTGCATTAAATTATTAAAAAAAAAACAACAACTGCAGTATCATTTTTAGAAATCCTAAAGTAATAGCTCTTGCGGAAACTTCAATTCAAAAGCCACTTGATCTTCTTCAACGGACTCCTACACAAGAGATTTCCTAAAACCTCATTATTCATCCATCTTGAGCAAATTCTTGATTTTTCCTGATCCATTTCTGAAGTAATGATAAGCCAGCCGCATTCCGTTCTGATAAGGCCTAATAACTTTGCAGAAAAACTAAAAACAGTGGAGATGTTTGGCGTATCTTGAGAAAGATATTAGTGGCATTTCAGTGCTTTTAACTTTATCTAACTGTCATGTTTATCCAATGATGGATGCATTGTATGTACTGTAGTAACAACCTTTTATCGGTTACACATTAAAAAACGAAATTTGAGACATTACATCAAGTTCGTTTAAGCTGAAAGCCTCGATATTTTCAATATACATTCAATAGTTTCAGTATATTTATTGCTTGTAATTTTAAAAAACGACCAGAATCTAATTATCGAAAGGGATACAAACTATGGGTAAAATCACGTTGGAAAGGAATGTCCCACGTTTCAGTATCTTTTCTTCAAAATAATTTTTATTTTGCATTTAAATAAACTAATCAAATCCTAATATAATTATGGAAATATCGTATTTACTCCCCTCTTTTAAAGAATGTCTACCCTTTTGTCTTTCCCTCCCCATAATTTATTTAGATTTATTTATTTATTTATTTATTTATTTATTTATTTATTTACTGTACAGATAACTTACTTGCAGTATGTCTTCTCAACTGCTTCTTTCTCGTAATTTCTTTATAAGTGCATTGGATTAAACGCTTATACTTCGTTATATGCAAAAATGGCTATCCAAGTGAAAAATACAATGAACTTACTGTCTTCAATTTATACGAACCTTATTATTCCAACAAACTATTCGAAGTATTTTCATTCTTTTCACGGTCTGAATTTTGTTTTAGTCAATGAATACCTAAGGCTTACTATTTCAATAAATTATTATTTAATGTATTCTAAATTTTGTTAGACGTGACTGCAAAAACAATATATTAGGGCGCAGAAACTTTTTGAAATTGTCGTGATATACTTAGAAAATCAACAGTAATCCTAATTTTTATTTAATCTGAGTTCAAGATGTAATTCAGCTTTATTTATTTAGAAGTATAGAATAAAACATTAGCAAATTTTAATTGAGAATGTTCGTTTGCTTCCAAATTTTTTGTTTGAAGTAGAAGATTAAAATTGCGCATGCTCCATTCTGTGGCAAGTCCGAAAATAGGTAGCGGTTTAATTTAGAGAATTATTGAAATGAGAAAGATCACCCGATCTTAACATAAATTTTAAACACAGGAAACATTATTTTAAATGATAATTTGGTCTCAAGACTTGTTCTGCGTGGGATTTTGAAGCTTCCGCTGTAAAACATGAGGTGCATATTGAATGCGCGAAGGTTGGTACTCGTGTATTTCTAAGGTCGCTAAAAAAAACAAAACAAAGAAATTAGTTGTAATTAATAATGTTACTTTCATTACGAGGTTTTTAAGCTGAAGATACAGTAAAATGTTTAATTTATGGAAGAAGATTATCCTTATTAAATAAAAGAAGATTACAATTCTAAATTTTTTATTTCTTTTCAAAATAAAGAATCTCCCGACACCCATTATTTCCATTCCCTTCTGTTTCTGTTATTAACTCTACCCTGCGATCACGTAATTCATATTAAAGACAAAATTAAGGTTTATAGGATTTCAAAAAGTAAGTTTTACCCAAATATAATTAATTACATAATTTTTTTTTCTTCTTTAATCTTAGCGATTTTAAAGCATTTATTTTGTAAGTTTCTGTGAGTTGTTTGAACTAAGAAACTCTAGATAATTTATTAGCAGTTTTGATTGCATTCGTAATGTAGATTGCGAAAACACGATCACTTTGAAATGGATTCTTTGCGTTGTTGAAAAAATTAAAAGAAATATAGATGACGTGACCTCGCGTTTTACTTGAAACATGAATTTACTTTCTGTATATTTAAAGAAGAAAACATAACTAATTTTATTGGTTACTTTTTTTTTTTTTTTAAGTACAGCGTGACCCAATATAATAGGTCAGTTACTGGTATAGTTAGCACTATTACTTCTCGGTCACCCTGTACATAGAAACTGCTGCAAATAAATGTAATACGTAATTTAATTAGCATATATATTTTTTTTAAGAATCTATTGATAGTAAGGATATTTAACAATCAATCCATGGACAAAAAGCATTGATAGCTAAATATAAGCAAATTTTTTGAAGTAATCTGCCTCACGATTGTGATCCTAAAATCCTAAAATAATTGTACCGAAGTACTGTTGATAAGTACTTTTATCAACAGCAGCCTGCTGTTCTTAAAAATTTAAATTCTGCATGATTTCGAAGCATACTTGTTAAACTAATGGGTTTAATAGAAATAATCAGTTAGCGCAAGCTAACAGGCAACTTGTGTAAAGAAAGAGGAGAACGGTAAGAATTTTTCGTCAAAAATGAATGAAAACAGTAATAATTGTTAGGCTAGGAATAATGACATTACAATGGCGTCTCCTGAGTGAATAGTCCAAATAGAAATTTCCTGTCCATGTTATGAACTAAGGGTTAAAGGTCAAAGTGTTGTAGATGTTAGCTGAAACTGGGGCATCTTGTTAATCAAGGCGTTATAGCAATTAAGTGTCAGTAGCTGAAATTATAAAATTAATTAATTTATTGTTCTCACAATTATAATTAAACAATTACTGCTCAATGACTATTGTAATGAATAATTTTGGCATTAAAAAAACAAACAAACAAAAACTTGACAATAGTGTTCTTACTTTAGCATTCTCTATATTTTTATTATAAAGTTATGAGCCACAGAACTATAAGAAATTGATGGTTTCCTCTGTTTGTTTAGCACGTGAATATATGCTATGAATTGATATTCTGAAACCTACCTGTCTCCTTAACCACACGCAGGTGACCTTGGCCTGAAGAACCCACTTACCATATGGTCCCAATTTTTTTTAATGTGTTTTGTTTTTCTTTAAGGGCATGTAGGGACGTGATTTCTATTTTCCTGTGGAGTTATGGTGTTTAGTAACTAGAATGTGTTTGATTATTTTCAGCTTGAAATACCAGCTGAAAATAAATAAACTATTGTTATCGCGGCTGAGGAGTGCCCAACGTATGACCCGACCTAAATGAATGCAGGGTGCTTCTTAAAACCTGTCTAAAAGCTACTCTATTGAGGTTCTCCCCTCCCTCTTACGTTATGTTTTGTTTGTTTTTTCGTTTTATAAAAATTAGTTGCTTCCTTGCTTTTCATTAAATCTAAATTAAGAATTTTTTTGCTACTTTTTTTTTTTTTTTAATGAAATTGATATAAATCTGAGAATTCATACATTCATAAGTGGTTTATTGTTAAGATAAAAAGGTATTGTTTTAAAAATTCAGTTGAAGCACTTACGGCAGAAAGTTCATTTAAAAGTTACCTGTAAAAGTCTTTAATTTTCTTTAAGCAAAATGAAACGTAAGCCGACTTACTATATTTCAGGAAGACTGTGCTAGTAAGACTGTGTACTGCCGCAAACAAAGTAGTTCCAATTCAAACTGTATAATATAGCTGTGTTATCCGTGGATTTATAGCGTTCTGAATCTTTTTTGCATTTTTTTATTATTTTAATTAGGCCTACGTAATGGAATTTATTTATTTGATATCCGCCAATCACAGAAGAGGAAATTTTAAAAGGCTTAAAAGGCGAAAGGACAGTGGTGGATTTAGCGATGAGTGGGCGGGGCCCCAAATGTTTAGGGCCTCTTGGCACTGTACAGACACATATTTCAAGAAATGAATAACATTTATACTCTGTGATTCATAAATGAAATTTAAAACACATTGTAAATATAAATAATAGATTAATTAAATAATCAAAAGTAAGTCCCTTTCTGTCCTTGCGCCCCCACCCCATTGCCCCCGAGGCCCTAAACTCTTAAATCCGCCACTGCGGAAGGATATAATATATAATAACAGATCTGCTATATTTATTAAAAAGAGAGAGATATCTTGGAAAGACTATCACTAATTCAGAAGTAATATGATAGCTTCCGTTCGCCATCTCTTCCATCTTTAATTTTTAGACATTGAAAAATACATTGTAGACATAGCTGATTCGGGTTTTGTTTTTTTTCTAATTGAAATATATACATTTTTATTAGCTTCCAAACTTTGAATTGAGCAGGCTTCCTTCAGTTCATTAATTAACATGAATTTATATTTGTTGCAATTTCAGAGGTAGAAGATTAGGGGCAAAGGTGAATAAGCATGCGACATCTGACCCGTACTGTAGTGTCAACATGCAGTGTCCCTCTCAACCAAGGAAAGAAGTATGTTGCTGTGGAATTATTAACCAAAGAAATCCTTTATTGTGTGGTGGACGTAAGTATTTTATTAACAATTTTTTGTTCAAGTTGTTTTATTGAACTTTATTGTAAATGGACAGGTTTTTGATTTTACGCTTTGCATATTTTTTATTTAGTTGTATCGTGGCCTACATAGATGTCGCTCCTTACCTTACAAGGAACGCCGTGTGGGTCAATCGCGATAGCATTTTAAATGTTTTTTTTTTTTGTTTTGTGTTTTTGCAAATAAATATTTATCTAAGTTTAATATTTGAACAATGGTAGTTGTTTTTTTTTTTTAATATTATTATTTTAGTGAATCAGTAAATTACACTCTGTTTGAATTGTCACTTATTGGCAGAGCGGTAGATAACGGAACTATATCTTACATCTCACCAAACAAGATAATTGTATTAATTTAAATGAGTCTTAATAATAATAATCGTTAAAAAAACAAAAACATGTTCTTAAGCTGCCAGAAGAGTCATTTAGTATATTTTTATTTAAATAAATAGTAGATATTAGTAGCAATAAAAGAAAATTGGTCTATTTTAGGACGAGATTTAAAGAGTAATGAAATGTAGAGCATCAGTATCCCTTGGTGTTCCACCTTGACATTTATCAATTAGTGTTATCAGAAATAACTGATTCAAAAGATTTTAACAAGGAGTTAATAAATGTTATTAAGGTCACAAGGTTTTTCTTTTGTTTTGCTGTTTTCTAAAAAAAATTCTTTTTATCCAGGAATTAAAATATGTTAATTACCCTGTATTATGTGAAGTTATCGTTTTTATCATCGTCGTTGTTTTTTTGCTTTTTTTTTTTTTTTTTTTTTTTTGTAAAGAGAATTTATTGTAATTTTTAATTAACAAGATCAAAAATGAGTTTAATTTATTATTTTTTTTTCTCTGAAATATAGTGGGGAGCTTACATTATATTTTAAATAGTTTATGACAGCTTGTCATTAGCAGAATACATAAAAATTTATTATTATTATTAGTTCTATTTTCCTGCATATTTTCTTTCTTTGACTTTTTTTAAAGACCATTTTAATATTTATTTTCATCCATCGTTTCTTACTTGCAACAATAATAAGTTCAAAAAATTATTTAAGCAGTTTTTTTTTCTTTAATTGTTTAATAAATCAGTTTATGATTTTTATATTTTAATTTTTCTGAATTCATTTTGGCAAAAACTTCTGCACACTATTATTGATGTTTTGTTCAAAGAAACAAAACTGTGCATTCCTATGTACTTCAGATTCATCCTAAAACCTTACATAATAATTATGTAAAGTTCTTCTACTGACTACATAAAAATACGCTAAATATTATTGCAAATATAAACTTGGGTTCAGGTCAATCCTGCATTTGCAGTTACAGTTAGCGGGAACAAATCTTTCCCACAATAGCAGTGATAAATTCATGGAAAAAATATGTGAAGATTGAAATAGGCCATCTTAATCTATTTCCTTCATCTTTAAGCCATAGCCTTTGCAATTTTTGCCCAAGGTCTGTATCTGGGCTTGTCTCGGTTAGTGGCTGTAATGTACATTTTATTCATAGTCAGAATTTCGTGGGCAAGGAATTTTTTTTCAGAGAATTACTTAAAGCTAATCTTGTCTATACTACATCTTTTAACACTTTGTTTTATATATAAATATCTTATATATGTTTTTACTTTCATAAAAATTTATACCTTGATTTTATAGGTGAAATCAAAAGCTCAAGAATTATTTGACCAAATAAGCTCATACCTTGGAATGAGAGAAACCTTTTTCTTTGGATTATCCATTCTAATTGGTAAGCATTATTTTAATTCACTCTAATTAATTAATTAACATTAAAAATTAAAAAAAAAATACAAATTCCAACTATGTTAGTTCAGCTATCCACTCTTTTCAGTAAAAAAAGTTGTTTATCTAAAAAAAAAAAAACAAACAATAATAATGATAAATTTAATAAAACAGTATTTAATTTCTTCATATATCTTACTTCATAAAAAAATCAGATGCAAGAATTTTTTTCTGTTTGTTTTGATTTTGTTTTTGTTTTTTTCTTTTAATTCAAATCTACTTAATATTCCCATAGAATATTTTTATTTTTATCCAATTCTTATCCAATTTGTCGTTACTGTAAT
>JAFIDM010004315.1:21324278-21347517 GCA_023159025.1 Thereuonema tuberculata
TTACTGTAATCTTGATTTATTGCCATATTTGAATTATTCTAGATTGCACTATTTATTAGAATCATTAAATGAAAGATTATAAAATCTCACTGGAAGAGAGAAAGCCAACTTGTATGTAATAAAACCCAGTTACTCTGCTATTTGACTGTTATGTCTTCTTGGCTCTGGGAATCTACAGTCTGGAATTCCTGCACCTGGATCTCATCAGCTACATAATTACAGGCTTGGAATCACGAATTGCAAGTTAGAGCCTGTTTTCCCTCGGGCTAGAATCTAGAATGAACAGCTTATGCAATCACAAATGCTTTTTCTGCAGACAACATTATTTCTCATCCCTTTCTTATATTGTCAAGAAATTTGTTCACCTTTGCTTGTTAGCAATAGAATGCTTTCATGACTCAAAAGGAACTTTTCATAAAGTCAAAACATAAAAATAAACATAAATTTTAAAGCATTCTGCAAATACGATTATATTTGAAAACTAATTAATGGCAATTCATAACAAATAAAATTTTTTAATGATACTCATAATTTTCAATAACAGTCATATTAAAATAAATTCCGAGACTAAATAAACTCCTAGCTATCATTTTCATTTAATAAGTGACAGTTTGTTAATAAATATGCTATTGATTTTTATTAATAAAAATAGTGCTATTTTGAATTTTCAATATTAAAAGTGAATGCAGTTTATTTTATTTATTTATTTATTTATTTTTTGCTTTAACTTAGTAAAATTTAATGAAATGAAATAATTAGGCAACATGCTACTTAAAATATTATAACTTCAATGAAAGAAATTTAATCTTGTTTTTAATGTATGTTTTTTAAATTGAGCTATTTTAAATAAATGTATTTAAGTTTGTTGATAGATTTCTGTCAAATTCTATTTCATAAAATCACTCTTTTCATTGAAATTTCTAATTTTTTTTTTTTTTTTTATTAACTATTAAGTAGAAAAATAATATGGAACGAGTCCTTGTTGCCATTTAGTGTAGAATTTTAATAATAGAATGTTAGTTTTAGAAATGAAAGCTTAATTTCTATTAAGGTAACTAAATGTTTATACATATTTTTTTCCTCTTTTATTTAAACAGAAGATGAACATGTTTTTCTAAATTTGGATACCAAATTATCAAAATATGCCCCAAAATGTTGGAAGTCGCAAAACAATTCGGTAAGTGTTTATTCCAGTTATTCAGTATATAATTTATAAGTTATTATCTAAAAAAATAATTTTAACTGAATTAATTTTAAAGCACATTATAAATATAGATTATAATTAATAATGTAAATATCTTATGTATGTTTGCTTTCCTAATTAATTGCAAATACTTATATATAATTCAAATTCTTTATACATATAAATTTTAATATTAAATACTTACAGAATTTAAACTAATAAAAACCAATTCATTATCGACGTTACTTAGCAGTTCTTATAATAAACCATTGGCCCTAAAAATGTAATTTTATTTCGTTTAAAACAACCTTTCAAATATTTCCAAACGACCTTTACAACTCCTCTGTCATTACATCTAATCTATAAATAAATGTATGGGAAAACATCCACTTTTTTCGATGAAGGATGAAAGAGAAAAGCAGGGATTATGTAAATGCAGTAAACCTGGGGGAAGATTGTGACCTTGCAAAAGAAGAAATACCCCCTCCCAAGAATTAAGTCCTCTCCTTTCTCTCTTGATACATAAAGGAGGGGGGAAAGGCAAACATAATTAGGTTTTGTTTTAGTGGTTTTTAAATAATTACTTTAACTGCCTTTAATAAGTTTATTTGCTAAATAAATCTTTTTTTGTCATATTAATAGGGATTAAATGGGACTGGAAAACCACTTCTCATTTTGCATCTAAGAATCAAGTGCTATGTAGACTGCCATTTGCTGCTCAGGTAACTATAGAATTAATCCACTACTACACTTTTCTGATAAAATGTGAAATTCTGAATTTGATTCTTCTAAATTCGTTAAGCACAGAATACTTTTTTAAAAATTCAAAAATAGTTTAATATATTTTTTTTTTTTCATTTAAATCGTAATAGTAATTTTTGTTGGAATGGATTTCTTAATTGGATATTATAAGGTTGGGCCCAAGGTAGCAAATAATAAAGGGGAAAGGCTGTATTTGTTTGTATGTTTGTTTTTTTAAATATTAAATATCAATACTTTTACGTTGAACACATCGTATTGTTCTGCAGACTTCTGATTTACAGATAATTGAGGAGCTTGTTTCTACCGAGTACCAAAATCATTTTTTTTTTTTTTGTAATTTCTGCAATTAACTTTTATTAAAAACTTACTTATAATGTTAGATACTATCATGATTCCTTTTTTCTGTTTTTACATTTGTGTTTGTGAGTTTCTTATTGTTTATTTAATTACTTATTAATTGCTGAGATTTGGATTTTTTTTTTATTAAAAAAAACACTTCAATTAGTAATTCTAAGTTCTTATAATAAGCGGTAATAACAGATTTTTGATTAATCTGAGAAGTCTGTTATCTTGTTAGGGATGTAATTGCTTAGAATGGCAAAATCATAAATAAGCTGCATAAATGTACATCTGCTTTTTCAGTTATAAATACATATTAAACATTTGGCAATAGGCTATTTTATATTGTGCAAATTATTAACAAATTTTTTGGTTGTCCATAAAGATTAATTTTAGTTAAAAAATAAAATAACTTCTAGAGTTAGTGTTATAATATACATGTTTTAAACAAATGTTTCAATTCTTTTTACAGAGACAATGTAACCCGGCTTCATTACTATCTTCAGTTACGTGAAAATGTTATTAGACATGCTCAGACATGTATGGAAGAAAGGTATTTTTTATTGTGTGCTTATGCACTGCAAGCAGATTTAGGAAATTTCTCTGAAGAAAAACATCGTGGCCAATATTTTGACCCAAAATTATATTTTCCAATATGGGTATGTATTGCTATATTGTGTTTTTTCTATTATTATTTCATATCAGTATCACTGATGATATTTTCTTTTCATATACAAGAAACAATGGCAATAATATTTCATCACTCATATTTCAATTACAAATTTCATTATTTTGGTATTATTAAAATCTAATTCTGATGATGAGTTTCAAGTACATATAACTTTAAAACATGTATTTTTTTTTGGGGTGTAAATTTAATGTTTTCGGTTTCTTTTGGAAAACTTTATTTAAATTTTGACATAATCTAACATAGGATTTTATTTTTTATTTTCAGCTAATCGAGAGAGTTGGGGAAGCTTACATTATTCAGAACATTCCAGCAATGCATAAAGATAATCATGGGCTCAGTAAAGGAAAAGCACATACAGCTTACATTCAAGAAGCTTCTTCGAGTGATGCCCCGCATAATCTCCATCTTTATCGGCTGCGGAGAAAGAAGAGTGAAACTGTCCCCACCATTTCATTAGGCATTTGTCCAAAAGGGATTGAAATCTATGAGGTAAATAAGTTTTATTGTCCCTTAAGATTAAGAAAAAAAAAAGTACTTATTACTATCTTATTTGGATTAGTGGTCTCAAACCTATTTCAGTGTAACGTCAAGATGAATACCTAAATCTTATCAAAGGCCAAATATGATGTTCGTGGCTGAGCAGAGGCCTGTAAAGTTTGAGACCTATAGTCTAATAAATATTCATTTTAAATCCAATTTTATTGTAAAGAATTAACAAATATTTAAAAAGTTATTTTTGTTGTTTTTTAAGCAGGAAAACAATGGTTGTGCACCAAAGCAATTGCTGTCAACATTTCTATGGACCAACATCAGTAAATTATATTTTGAGGTAAACTTCTGTTACTTCTATCAAAAACATTTCAGAATTTAAGTAATTCCAATGAGCTTTATTTATATGTATTAACATAAAAGTAAGTTCTACATTTTCCTTTTCCTATTTTTGCAGAAGAAAAAATTTGAAATTCGAGCCATTAGCTACTTGGATACAAGAAAATACACCTATTATGCAAGCAGTGATGAAAAGGCAAAATTTCTTTTACATCTCTGCAAAGCAACCCATCAGTTCAATTTGGCAATGCAGCCAAGGGTTGCTGAACTAAAGCAATTTAGCCAAGAAGGTAAGAATTTAATGCTATCTTTTTATAGGCAAATACATTATCTTATTAAGAATAACGGCCAAAACATAAATTTAAAAGGCTAAAACGTTTTTACACATTAAAATACAATTAAAAATGACTGGTTTCGCCTAAGTCATCAGGGTTTGGCAAGTCTTGTATTTAATATTTATTTGCACATGTTAATTTTATTCTATACATTTATTTTTGATTTACAAAGCTTTGACATATTTGCTGGGCAAAACTTTGCTATAAGCCAAATAATCAAATCAAATTGTAAGCTATCTAAAGCTGATCTGATAGCCATCATGGCTTTCACTACTATATTTATCGTAATTCAGTAGTGCAGAATGGGTTAAGAATTTCTCATTTATCTTTTTTTCTTTTAAGGTATTTGGGTCATTATTTTATCATTATTTTTTTTAATATGCGAAATAAAAGCTTTAGATTATTGTTACTATACCTACAAAAAAAATCTTGTATTTTGTCAAAACCATCCATAAATTGTTTGAAGTAATATTGAATTGTTATTATATTTTCTAAACTTCAGATTTAAAGCTTATAGCAGATTGTCATTCAGAAATTACAGCCAGTGTCTCAATATGTAAAAGCTATTTCATGCAGTTGATTTTTACATTTACCTTTTAAGAAATTTTCGGAAATCTTGTAAACCATAATAATAGTATTAGGTTTATTTATTATTATTTTGGTATGAAATATACAAAACTTATAATTATATATTTATTCATTAGCAGAGAAAAAGAGTTATCGGGAATCTTACATCTACAGTGATAGCTTAGATCTGGAATGGGAGCAAGAACATGGCTCCAACATGTCCCTGCATGACTTCAGTACACTTCCGAAGGCCAACAAAGGACTGAGTGATCAACGGATTTCAGTGATCAGCAATGCAAGCTCTAACACAACATCAGGAATAGTGAGTGATCGAGTTCAAAGCTTAGATGGAAGTGAAGGTAAGCAACCACGGAAACCAATTTCAGTTTGTTGTTTTGTTCAAGTTTGATTTATACAAATAAACTTTGTGCTAAAATGTAGTATTGATATTTAAAGAGCTGAAGTGCTTTTTTATTGTACTAAATTGAAATAGTTTTCCTATCTTTTATTCTGATAAAAGTTTAGTTGAGATAAGAACATAACTACAGAATATGATTGTTCTTTTATAAACTACTGTATATCAATATACAAACAGCAAAGGAAAAATGTTATTACATTTGTCTTTTTATAATTTTAGATCTTACAATTAATCAAAAAATTAATATTTTAATAAACCTTACTTATTACAACTACTGGAGATAAACTTAAATTAGAAGCCTCCTTTCTCAAATGAGAGAGAATTTTGATTTTGAACTCAAAAGATGTAATAATAACTTGGATTAAAATTGCTTTAAATATTCCTAAAGTACAACATAGATATATCGTATTACACACAGTGCCATATATTTTATTTTATTTTTAAACTTTTCTTTGCAGATGATTTAGAGCTTGAGATTATGATAAATTCTCCTCCTGCTCCATCGATTGAATATTTACCACCCTTTTCATTTTCTGAAGCAGAAAATAAAAACACATCAAAATTGGCTGAAAATAAATATCCAAGTGCATCATCCGTTGCCCAGTCTTTCACAGATGGTAAGAATAATCCATATTTTTTAAAGAAATTTAACAATTTAACAATTTTATTTAACTTTTATGATAAGAACTAACTTAAAACATGTTAACATACTTTTTGCTTTTTATTGAAGTTCTTTCCATTAAAATTACTTTGTATCCATGAACTCTTTACAATTTGTATTACTCTTGAAACATAAGCTTATGCCTTAAATGCCATTTTTTTTTAAGTATGTTAATGTTTTTAATTTTTTTATTAATAATATTGAAATTATTAAAAAATATATTTATTAGATTTTTCTTGCGTTTTCATTCCGTATATTTTATTAATTTCTTTTTTCTGCTTAGGTTACACTTTGGAAACGTTTAAGTCAACCCCAGAGAAGCATTTGAACTGTGAGTCTCCGACTCGTCCAATTAGCCCAGAGTTTCCAACGTCTCACAGCAAAACTAGCAGCAGCGGCATTTCAAGAACAGACAGTTCGTCCTCACAGCAGAGTGCTTCCACTATCAAATCTCGTTATCAACAAAATCTTAATGAACCCAATTGTTCTGAAGCAAACTTTAGTTTAAATTATAATTCCTTAGGGTTGGCTCACAGTTGTGCAAGTAGCGTTGATTCAACTGCAGCGACATGTTTTACTTTAGCTAATTCTGTTGGTGAAAATACATCAGGAATGACGGGACCTATAGTAGAAACACACAAAAAGAGAAACAATGACAACTTAAAACTCAACAATGCCATAAATAAAAGAAACACCCCATCATCTGTCTTTTCTTTTTCTTCAAAGGAAATTAATGAAATCAACAATCCGAGACCCTTTGGAAACGTCCCGCCCTCTAACACAGCTGGATCACGCATTCTAACAAGTTTTGGTGTACAAGCACCACTAGTACTGCCACCATCTCACAACCTCAACTTACCTCACCTTCGTACTAAAATTGGTGTGTCATCCTTATCGCGGCCAGCTGTTTTAAATAGACCGACAGCAACAATTGGAATATCTACAAACTGTCAAATCCCAAATCCTATTTTAAAATACGAAACAAATGGATCAAGAGAAGTTAAAAATGTTTATGCAACCCTTCCTCCTACAGCTTTATATGGATCAGGAAAGAATTCAGGACAGCCAACTTATGTGCCAGTAATAAATGATCGTAATTATTTAGATGTGCATTCTTCCTATGGTGTTTTACAAAATATGCAATACGATAAAGTCTCTGCTCCCCCAAGCTTGCAAACCATCCCTGCAAGTCCTCTCGATCCTAATATTGTTAATGAAACAAGAACATATCCAAACACCTGTTTACCTATTATTAGTTCAAGGCCGAATTATGATACAATGCCTGTATCAGCTCTGGGAAAGCAAGAGTTTCTTTATATTCCACCACCTCCAGTATATTCAGTGTCATCGGCAGAGATACAGAAAGTGGTTTCAACCATTTCCACTCCCATTACTTCTATTCCTCCTGCCTACACTCATCAACATTCCTTTGCAAATATCTCCTCGAAACCTCATGGAGTTGCTGTTAACAACCCCATTCCCTGTGTGCGACCAACTGTTACCAGAGCAAGGTCAGAAGAGAGCTGTCGTTCCCTTGAGACACTGGCCTTACAGAAAAGTGTTCACGTAGGAAGAGCACAGAGCATGGATCGAAAGCCTCGATCAGAAGTGCTAAATTACAAATCACCGCCACCGTATCAGTTCCAGGTAGGTGACTTCAGATATCCCTGTTTAACTTAGTTCATGTTTATTTCATTTTTTTTTTTTACTTTAAAAGTTTATAGTTTAATATGTATTTTAAAAATGTTAAGATCTATAGAGAAATTCGGATATACATAAATGTATATATAAAAATGATAATTCTGATGCATTTAAATGATTATGAATAAATGAATGATGATAAACCGCATTAAAAAAATGCTTCATTATAAAAATCATGTCTAAATGAAAATAAAGTGAAAAAAAAAGAAAATACAGTAGAACCTCATTGTAACGGACGTTGCTTATAACGGACAGTTTTAAAAAAAAATTGGCAGCCTACAATTAAGGTGAGCGAAGTGAAAGACCATTTAAATTTATGTTATTCAATATGTTGAACAATCGGCAAATGAAAATATGTTTGCATATTATAAAAATTTACTGCATCTCCGTCAGTTATTAACTGAAGAAATAAGCAGCAAACAAACCCAGCAGAAAATAAATTATTTTTTCAAAGCAATGAATGTAAGCAATCAACATGAACCAGGACCTTCTTGTTTTAAAGATTAATGCAGTGTACATATCTTTTTCAATTCAACCTACTATGTTGAAGGCTGTTTTTTATTTGATATATAATAAACACTTTTTATAGCTAACTATTGTACTTTCATTGATGTACACACTGCTGCATTACACCCCTATAAGAATTATTTGTTATAAACCGGACTTTCATTAAAACAGACAACCTTCAGCCCCTATTAGTCCGTTATAATGAGGTTCTACTGTATATATATAGCTTACCAATGTTCATATACTAAAACATTTTTAAAAACTATGGTCGAGACATAGCAAATAGTCTAAACGCACCAGTAAATTTTCAAATAATCAGTGTTGATTATCTTGTTAACAACTGCTCATCATGTAATGATGAGTTTGCTTTCAGTGGTTATTTTAAATAACATCCATCTATCATTAAGGTTTTCACCTTCTAATATGTATAGTTTTGAGCTAATTGATTAAGGTGTCTTAATGGTAAAGTACAAGGGGATTTTTTTTGGTTCCTAATGCTTTTTTTTTTAGGTCAATTTATAACAAAATTAATATGGATCTTGCACTTGAATAAACTAAGCAAATTGGAATAGTTTTAGTTGTGAAGCATCTTATCGCAAATGATACAATCTTTTGATTTAAAATTTTATTCTAAAGCTTTCTACACTATTGTTTTTTACATTTGCTGAAACGTGTAGATATCTGCCTGCCTACAAGCATAAGGAGTCCAAAGCTTGTGCCTCAATAAGACGACATTCCCACTGAGAGGCAAAAGCTTTGGACTGCTTATGCTTGTGTGATATCTACACTATCGTTTTTTATTTGCAATATATATGAAAAATATGTATATATGAAAAAATTAATTCTCTTCGATAGCTATCCTTTCTATAAGGTCTAATAAATTTGTGAAGAAATCTGTTACATAAGTCACTTTTTTTTTAATAGTCATTACATCTACGTACAGTGTAGTGAATTTTAATTCTTTCTTTTGTTTTGTTCTAACAATCCATATTGATTGATAAATTAAGAAGTGAAAAAGACAATATATATAAAAATATCCAGAAAATTATGAAGTGTTGGCATTTGTTTTTTCATTCAGCAATCAACTAATAACAAACATTGGAATTTTATTTTGGGTGAAATTTTAGATGCCAGGATAGTGGTTTCAGTTTATAAATAATAGATAATAATAATAAAAAAGATAATGTATAGTACATAAATGAATATGTTTACTTTTTTTTTTATATATAAATTTCAAATTACTTAATTTAGAAGGCAAAATTTAGTAGGCTGGGAAATATAGTCTTGCCGCAAAATTTTGTAGCATATTGACATAATTAGTTATCAGATGGTTCAAGCACTGCAATCTTTCTTAGAATAAAATTGAATTGATATTAAAGAATAATCTTAATGCATAAGGATATTTAGGTATCTGATATGGGCACTATTGCTTTTTTTTTTTTGGTTTCGTAATACATTAATGCTTTAATAGTAAGAGTTTGGTACCCATTTTTTTCTATTTTGATGCATATTTATAAAAAAAAAAAAAGTGTATTATTTACTGGATTGTGTCAGCATTGTTAATCCAGTATGTCTTTTAGTAAGTTTGTCTGTTTATTAATACTGGATTGAAACAGTTTATCTTTGAATTCTATCCACTGTTGAAGAATTGAGCTCATTTTTCTGTAAAGTACGCTATAAACTTCAAAGGATAGCACCCAAAAGTCGTAATGATTTTCAGTCATTTTATATCAAATTGCTGCTAATATTTGAGATACACAGGAAAGAAGTTTATGGAAAATTAGCCACTGAAGTTAAAGTGAGAAAGAATAGGAAATGAAGAAATTTGCTTACATTTGCAAAATAATGATATGGTAAATTGAGTAGAATGACATTATATTCAAGTTACCATCTATTATTAATTGAAATATTACAGTTTCTTATTCTTAGTTTTTGTAATATAAAGAAACTGAATATGGGATGTGAATCTCGTCCCCCTTCTTGAATTTCCTTGCCTCACCCTGACGTTGTTAGGTAGGGCTAGCCCGGGGTCCATAGTTGGCCAAAGTCGATGAAAGGAAGGAAGCTGAATATTTAGAATTTATAGAAAACTTTGGGCTTCTGCTACTCACAGGAACTGACTGAATATGAATGACATCCAACCTTAATAGAATTGGGAAACATTTTTAATATTTAATAAATCATTTAAAGAATTCATTTTTGGAAGCAGTTTTTTTTAAACAATTATATTAACTATTTTTATATCTGATAGCCCCTTATACAAGGAAATACATTTTGTACCTAATTCACAACAGGCAAAGGAGTTCATATTACTTGTTGTAAATTTTTAATAATAAGTCCAAGTCTTTATCCCTTTAAATTCACTCTTCCGAACTACTGGGCTATTTGAAATAAGACAACTTTGACTGGGTTAAGTCTTAAGAGAATCAGAAACTGCATCTTAGCATTTGGAATAGGGGCTAAAACCAACAAGACAGAGAATAATAAATTACCCTAAATCCTTCTGTTTTTTGTTCTAAATAAAAGTTTTTGAAAAAAAATATGAATTTTTTATTGATCCAGCACTAAAAGCATAAAATACCATTACGACATATAAAATTACTAATTATTAAAAACTTGGATGTTTAAAATTGTTCCAGGGTTTTCAGGGGAATAGTTGTGAAATGGAAAAAGCATTTGTGGATAAAATCTTACCAAAACTTGTCAACTTTTCTATTTTTCCTATGAGTTATGATATTGGTATTGCAATAATTTTCTTTAAATTTTCATTTTTATCTTGTTCAGTAAATGATAAACTTTTTATTAATTAATTTATTCATTATTTCAGAATCCTGGTTCACTCAGTGAGATGATGATCCCAGCACGATCACTGGACATTGACAATTTACGGAAAAGAAGCAAAGATTTGGACCTTCCTCTGATTTCTGCTTTGTGCAATGACCAGTCATTGATTCCTTTAGCACACCCGCCTACGCCACCCAATCGGCGATTTGTGTGCGGCAGTAATTCGGACGTGTCCCAAGTGTCTTCCGTAAGCAGCAACAATAACAACAATAACCGACCCTTGAGTTGGCATATGGACTCCATGAATATCCAGTGGAACGTTACACAGCCAATTTCTTCGGACGCTTACATCAGTTTGCCTGCCCAGAATTCTGTCGCCAACCAGACAAAAGCCAACAGCATTTGTCTTCAGAACACTCCCATAATGACTTCTTTTGGAAAGACTGTTCACTCTGCAAACCTGCCGTCTAACGGAATGTTAAGTGCAAATAACTTTCAACAGCAGATGATTCCCGTAAAGTTAACCATTCTTGGCTCCGAGTGTTCAGTGAACTGATTGCTTTGTTTATAAATCATTAATATATGTCTGTAACTTAATTTGGAATTTAAATTATATATTGCCATATTTAGAATGAACCAAGATATACCTAATAACAAAAGTGCGATGGACTTTATGAAATGTGAATGTATATACTATGTATATATATATTAGAAACAAAGAAGGGGAAAAGTAAGAAGTAAGTAGGCAAAGTGTAATATTTTAAAGGGCTAAAAAATTACTTTATATTTTTTTTTTTTATTTCACCCACCCATATCAGATCATTTGTAAATTAACCATGTGCATATATTATTGTTTTAGTTATGTGCCATAATTTGTATATATGTAAAGTTCACGTAATAGAATTTTTCCTCTTCCCTTAAAAAGACTTAATAATATTAAAGCCCTATTTTCTTTAAGCCTCTACAACTTGAATTCAAAATTCTGAATTTATCTTCATCTGTGAATAACTGTAATGGTACTGGTTATCCACCTGTTTTTGTTTTTTTTTCTCCACTTCCTGTATTACTGAAATAATTTAGATTTTGTTATTACTGTGAAAGCAAACCACACATACACTAAAAATAACGAAATTGTTAGAATCTCAGAACATAGCTCAAAATTGATCGTTAAATTAATCGAAAGTGAATTTCACTGTAGATTTTGAATTCATATAGAAGAAGTGAGTAACATCCAATAAAGAGGACAGCTGTCCATGGCTCATCACATTATTTCCATTAATTTTATCATTTTACCTTTATAATGTTTCACAATTATAATAGTGTAATATGTAAGATAAATTACTGTAAAGTAATAACTATGAAGATGTAAATGATTTTTATAATAATTTTGTCTTTTATTTGAAATTTTAATGTAATTAAGAATATATTTTCTTAATTCAAATCATTTTCAACTGTACCAGTCAGCATTTTGGCAAATTTGACCAAACTGTTGCCTCCAGGCTTGTCCAGTTTGAAAAACAACATTACTATGTGTGAACCACTGTCCTTACGATTGTGATGTTACAGATACTTTATTGAATGAATTCAAAATATTCCAAAATTGTGACAATGTTTGTACCCACAAAACAATCTGTTCAATTTTTACTATTCTTATCTAAAAATAGTTGTTATCGTGGAACAGTTTTATTACAATTAACATGTCTAGATAATTAAATCCATAATAAAGGTTCCCATTCTATAATCAATCTTAAATAGAAAAATACAAAAATTAAAATCCCACGAAGAGCATTGTAAATATCCAGAGCATAATATACCAAAGCAAACCAGTACCATATTTGTAAATAATGTGCATAATGTTAAAATTCATTGTTTAAAATGTTATTTCATCAACCCAATGATATCTATTATCTTTCTGCACAGAAACTATATCTGTTTTTTGTTATTCTTCCAATTATATCTGTTATTGGGAAAATAGACCTTTCTATAGTACAACTAATTCAGTGTATAATTCCACTCATAGAAGTATGATGGCAAGAATTAGCCAGAATACACTGGTTTTAATCTGTACATTTGTTGAAATTTTATTGCTAAAGCTTCTAACAAAAACAAGTGCCTTATTGTAAATAGTAATAATATTTGTGAACTACAATAAAATTATAGTTTTGCAATACTTTGAGAAATTTGTCATTTTTTTTTTCTTACTCTTTTTGTAAAACTTTAAAATATTTTGCTCCGAATATTGTAGAAAAATCTTCAGTTTATAAATTCCTAACTTTTCAGAGGAAATTTTTTTATTTTTTTATTTCTTATATAATAATACAAATATATTCTTCTTCTTAATAACTTTACAATATTTCAGAAACATTTCCTGTTTCCTTCTTCAGGTATAACGGAGAGGAACCAAATATGTTTCTGAAATATTGTAAAGTTATTAAGAAGAATATATTTGTATTTGATTTAACAAAGCTTGATGTAAGTATGTATTTTTTTATTTCTGTTTCAAGTACTTATCCTTTGTATCGGAACAATATCCTGAAGTTACAGTATTTGCATACGCTGCTGTCCGAACAGCACATCGAAAATATATTAGTATTTTTGCAAAAACAATTCGCTTCGCATCTCTGTGATTAGAAACTGAGTGTAGTAATATAGAATTATATGTAACAGCTTTACAACTTCAAGGAAAAAGTTGTAAAGCTGTTATAAACATTGAAATCTTGTTGTGTGATGCTCAGTTACATATACATATGACGACTGCAGTGCATTATGTATATTAATAGATGAAAAAATACATTGCTTCGACTTAAAAAGACATCATTGCTGTCGAACCTCACCTGATGTAAGTCTGAGGTATGTCTATGTTTTGCTTGATTGCACATATAAATTGTGTGATTTTGAATAGTACAACAGCATCAGAGGCTAAACTGTGCCAGGAACAAGTAGTTATTATTAAGAAAGTCATCAAAAGGAAGAAAAAGAGCCAAGCCAGCTCTGGGATTCAAACCCAGGGTTACAATTGTCAGTCACTTGGTAGCTGCTGTCCATACACAACTATTTTAAGAACGGTTAACAGTAAACTATCAGTTAAATTAATTGCTGATATTTGTATTTGTAAAGTTAATCCAAACATTTTTAATTTCCCCAATTTAAAAAAAAAAAAATAATAATTTAAAATTCAGCAATCATTTATCAAGTTATCCCTTGAGTTAATAAAATGATACAAAATATAAGTGTTCAGATGCCAAGTGCGAGCAATCGTACCACATTTTTTGAATATTTATTTTAAAAACTGCAATTGGATGCAGTTATGCAAAATGGAACTAGCTACCATTTTGCGGATTTCTATTTCAAAATATGCCTGAATGAGTAAAAACTTACGAGACCTATAGTATTACTCTGAAAGAACGTTAAAAAGAAACTGAATTGCTTCCAAGCAGCGTGCACAGTTGACAGTAATGTAATATAATTTGTATCACTATTTGAGCACAGGGCACCGAAGGCAACATGTCAATTCATAAGATCTCCTGAATGTATTAAGTTTTCAGTTACTAGTGGAGATTGATTATCATAGCAAAATAGCTCCCCAGAGCATATCAATTTTGTACAACTGAATCTGGATGTTAATACAGCTTGGTTCTCATGTATAGATGAAGTGGTTATCTGCTCCAAGGCAGACGCAGTTTGGCACTAAAGACAATGTGATGGCATTTAGAAGCCATCCATGCTTCTTTGGCCTGACATCAGCTCTCCAGTAAAGGATTAACTGCAAATGTTTTAACCTGCAAGGATGTGCATTGGAATATATTTTACCCCAGTGTTAAAAAAATGTATTTATTTACAGGTTAAAAGTATTTTTATCCAACTATCCCTCAAATATCTTTTCAGTGACTGTTTAGTGCAGGCGTTGAAGTCAAGGTCATCTATCAATTTCTCACAGTAACTCAACAGATTTATTGTTGCACTGTCTGTCTTGGGTAATTTTTACCCCATGCAAGTCCTGATGTTCCTTTTTCAAACTACCTCAGCACATACCTTAAGTATCCATAAAGTAAATTAGTTTACAACTAATTACAGTATTGTTATTGTATCATTAATGTACACTGCTCATTTTGCTCGATTTTTTTTCCAAGTTATCAGATGAGTTTTGGTAGATAATGAAATATTCGAGTCCCTGCTCCTTCTGTCCATTTGACTTTGAAAAAGCTGTGGAGATCATTGTGAGGAAAATAATTTTTTATTGCCTTTACCAGAGATGAATTTTCCAATAACTTCACTGAACATGAAGTGAAAATGTATAAATTAATAATATATGATAGTAATTTTTAAGAAAATTAAGGATAGATTGAGAAAGCATTGAAATGCAGTAAGGGTAAAATTTATACCCATGTGATGTGCGTCCTCGAGGGTTAAGGATGATGAGAAATAGTAGTCCTCTCTCAGCAAATCACTCCCAACAGCTTGAGATGCACAGGATGCTGCTGATAAAAACTTTATTTAATAAGGGCTAACAAGACTGAAAGAATGATGTAGGCTGTGTAAATAATAAATAGAATAAACGGTAAAGATAAAGAATACCCACCATAGGTCTAGGTGATCCAAAAGGTAAGGCTCCCAATCAGGCTAAGTTAGGGTTATATATAATACAGTATATGCCAAAACAAACAGTACTGAAATATTTGTGTACAAAAAACGTTTATGTGACAAACACGAATACAAGTAGTAGAGGAAGCTTTCGGTACAAGTAAGTCGATTTCCACGTGTTCGATTTGCTGTCCACTGTGTTGCAGGAAGTACTCATAACACTCGCATAGATTCTCAAACATGTCCCTGAAGAGAGGTTTCATCATTCCTCTGATGCATGTCACAATCTTTTGATGTAAGTCACCAATATTTGCCGGTGGATTCTCTTGGAAAATGGCTTCCTTCAGCCTATCCCAAATGGAAGCGCCTGGTGGTGTGAGATCAGGTGAATAAGACGGATATGGAAAATGATGCAATTACCAAAATTTGAATGAAGAAACTGAAGAGTGTTCCTCGGCTGTGTGGCAAGTGGCCCCTTCCTACTGGAACATTGACTTCATATAGGCACCCAACACCTGCTCGAGGAGCCTTCCTTGATTCGCATTTGTTGTCACCATAACTGGATGTCCAGTGCAGCCTTTGTGCTGTGTCAGAATTCTGCCTGTCATACGAAACTTTTTAATGACAGCTAACACAACCATGTTTGTGGGTGGTGGCTTTTGAAATCGATCTCGAAATACATTTCCAACATATAGCAAACTTGGTCCATTTGAACGTCCAACTCCTTTCGATCGAAAATAATGCTCCACAATATTTTTTTTTTTTAACACCATTTTTAACATCATTTGAACATCTTCCAAGCTTCAACCAATATAAGCATACCGTTACATTTCCATGACGATGTTCGATGAGGTCATCACGTGGTGTGCAAGAGCAACAAAGGCTTGTGACGTTCAGCATCGTTTGTTTTGGGAGTATACTGTATATATGGTGACGTTCAGTATTGTTTGTTTTGGGAGTATACTGTATATATGGTGACGTTCAGTATTGTTTGTTTTGGGAGCATACTGTATATATGTAAGTGTGTATATATTGTATGGCAAATTAAATTACAATGTGTGCTAGCCAGGAGATCAAATTATAAAGCTAGTATGGCTGCCAGAAGCTGCTAGTTCATTTAGTGTAACCCAAGGTATACGTATAGTAATCTACTATGGATGCGAGCTAGCTTCAAATTCCAGCTGCAGTTGTTTTAAATTCAACTGAGAAAACAGTTTCCATCTACACTCAGTGGTTACAAAATTGAAAAAAAAAAAACATTGCAAAAAACAACACTGCATTCTAAATCGAGTTGCATATTTCAGTAAAGAACTTCTACTAAGACATATATAGTGGATTATGTTCACCAATTTTGGTTCAAAGATTATTGAAATTAAACTGCATATAAAACAAAGTCATTTTTCTTTAATCCACTGCAGGTAACTGTCTCGAACCTATTCAAAGAACAAATGCTGTAATCAATTCTGTTACGACACCTTTCTCTAGGTATGTTATGAGGAAGCAATGTTCATTAGACCCAAATACACAAATCCAGAAGAACGGAACTGAAACAGCCAAGCCAGCTCTGACAATTGAACTGTCACCTTACTGCAAGCCAATGTTAAGATGTATTTTTTGTTTTCGTTTTTTTTTATTTTAAAAGGTTTCTATACTTGTGTTTGTATTTCACTCAAATTGGTTCTGCTGTTATCAAAATAAAATAAAATAAATAAAACGTACAGGTTACATGAAAGCATCATTTATTTTGGAATATAACTTGGTTACAATATTACAGTTAAAAATCCCTCTTGGACTACAAAAACATGACTGTAATTCTGTGGACAAGTAATTTGTTTACAATGATCTTGATGGGGGAGCATATTCAGGATACAGTGAGATCCTTTCTACTCCAGGAAGAAATTTATGAGATTAAAAATTTAAATGATGACTTTATGTGCACTTTTTAGTCACAACTTCCTCTTATATCAATAACAAAGTTTTAGACAAATGTAATCAGAGCATCTTCATTCTATAAAGGGTTCTATTAAAGGATTTTTTTTTTAACTAACCCCTTTACTGGTAATAATAATGGACACTGAACAAATAATAAAATTTTGTAATTAGGGCGCTTTTCATTAATTCTATCTTTTTGAAACAGATGACACTATGAGTAGTAAGGTTTCATGAAATGAATTGAATAATAAATCTAGGTGTAATAGGAATTTTTAAACAGCCTATTTTAATTAATTATTTCCACTGTGAGCATCAAAAGCACAATACGAAGTAAACGGGAAGCAATGGGTTATCTCAATTTAATTATTCAAATAATTCATTTTCTTCCTGCTTAATTAACAAGGATGGAACAATGAACATTTCAGAATTTTCCAATCAAGTCATTAATTCTGTAAACTGAAATAAACAGCTAAAAGATTGTTTAAAAAAAAAAAACTGCTAAAAGATTCAATGTCTGTATTGTATGCTTACAGTGGAAAACAAAACAAACAAAACAAAATAGCAAATCCTTGATTAAACTTACTCTGAAAACCTTTACTGCATCTACGGTGAATAATCTCCCCCATAATTTTTATGTAAAATACTTTATACATCTATTTCATTACCATTATTGTTATATTTCAAAATAGGAGAGGAGGAGGAAGAAGGTGAAAAAAATAAAGGAAAAGAACGTTATCTGGGAAAATGTTTAACAATAATTTTTTTTTTGTCTTAATTGTAATTCTCACAACAATAACGTAAATTATAAATATAACATGGTTGAATAGTTCAATTTCTAGAAATAAAGCTATACGTCTTATTAGAAAGAAATTGGAGAAACAAAAAGCCCTACCATAATATATATATATATATTTTTTTTTGTGTGTGTATTTTTTTTTTTTTAAATATCGAGTAGAAATCATGAAGTACATTAATCATTATATACAGAAATCACTTAACTTAAAATCTTATCATTAATGTTGAAAACTACAATGTCTGACACAAAAACAGATCTCAAAAAAACTCAATAAATATATTTAAAAAATAAAAAATTTCTATTGAAGATTTTTTTTTTTTGGTCAGTTTTTAAAAAGAAAAGAATAAAGAAAAAATAATAATATTAATAACTGGGATTTTACAGTAGCTGCTAAAATTCTTATTACACCGTTCAGAGAATTGATCACTGTTTATGTACAGTTGCATTTTGTTTTTGTTTTTCTTCTTTGTTTAAACTGGATCTACGATAAAAAAGTATAAATGGGCTATATAAATGAAATATATACATTAACAATATACTCCTACAGATAATAATAGGATATGTCTTTCACAAAATAATGCATTTAATCATTAACAAAAACAAACTTGATAACGACAAAATGATTGCTATGTACACATAGAAAAACTTGTAATAAAGATACAAGAGGGAAGGAAAAAAATAAATCTTTTTTTAATATTTTTGTGCTTTTTTTTTTTTAATGTATATATATATAATTTACAAATCTATAAAAACGATAAATGTTTATGAAAATGAATAGAAAATATATAAAGACAAATTCTATTACTGATTAGGAGTTTTGTAGCAAATTTGTGAGGTCTCCATGGGTTTTGAAAATATGACTTTTTTTATTATTATTTTATTTCTGAAATCTCCCTGGATCCTGCACCCTAATATATGCTCCAAATATATGATTAATAATCCCTGTGCTATCTCTGGTATCTTTTGAGCAGTTACAATTAAATACCAACTTTTCAAAATGATGCCAGGGCCGTAAACATGACAATATTGAAAAGATGTTGAATACAATGTACAAGTGTAACCAATAAAATGAAAAAAGGCACAGTAAAAACTACACATCACCTAGGGTTAAGACAAACTAAAAAGGAAACGGAAAATATGGAGGGAAGGAAGGGGATAATAATAAAACAGAGACTTGAGTCAAGGTAAGCAGTGTCAGTAGTGCCATGTTTGACATGATGATATTTTACATGCATACATATTTTTATAACGAATATGTGCAGAGAAATATGAACAGTGGGAACAATAATTTAGGAACCAGGTCAAGTACTTGTCAGGATTATGAAAATGAAGTGAAGAACTGACATCTACAAATCCCACAGCCCTGATGCCCAGTAAGTTTCATACATACATTATATCATCTACACTTTCATTATTCTACTTAATATATGGAAGGGTAATATATATATATTTATTTATATATATATTTTATTTTATATATAAGTATATATAATAATTATTTTTATTTTATTTTATTTTATTTTTTTTTTTACAAAAAGCACAACAGAATTTCCAGTTTTCTTTCAGTCATTATCAAATAAAATTAATGTCTAAAATGTAAATAAGAGCCTTAAAATTAAAAATAAAAAAGAAAAAAAAAGTAATTCAAGACAAATCTAGCAGTACAGGGCGACTAAATTTCATGTCTTGTCATTTTACTTCCTGGTTTAATGAATTAAAAAAAAAACAAAACAATCAACTACAGTTAAAAAGAAATTTCACTATACAAATGCTTTAAGCTTGAGGCCACACTCAAAATACAAGCTGGGATTTTTTGTCATTTATTTTACACATTTAAAATCATGATGACCTTTTTTTATTATTATTATTTATTATTAGTATTATTTTTTTTTTCTTTTTGATTCTTTTAAATTATGTTTTGTAAGTCCCGTACGGCTGTTTCTTTGACAATTCCCAATATAAGATAGTACCAGTTTATATGTGAAGAACCTTCAGTATAAAAATATGATTTTTCTATTTCTAAAGTGGGATTATTCCTGTGCCTCTGCTGCTGCTGAACGGAGATTGGTCATCATCACTAAATGGACACAGTCAGACTGTTCAATGGACATCTTTGCATGTGGAATGAAGTTACAAATTATTGTGCTCAGACAGCAACTGTTGGGGATTTACAGTGGCTTTATGAGAAAGATCTTGACAATGATCTCAATATAATACACATGTACAATGAAAAACTTGTGAAATAAGAACAAAGTGCTATTTTTTTTGTTCTAGTTTTATTTTCAACACTTAATAAATAATCACACTATTATTACTTTTTTTTTTTTTTTCAATTTACTGGGCATAAAGAATTTAAAAACCTTACTGATTAATATATAGTTCATTAAACCTATCACATACTCAATATGATGCATTCTGATGAATTAACTTATTTGTACAAGTTTTCTCTACTTTTACAAAAGGAATGAAGACATTTAAAATAACCTGGTTTTGAAAAACAAAGGAAGTACGACGTCTTCCTTTCATGCTGTGAGTAACTAAAGAAAAAAAGAAAAACAAAAAAAAAAGGGAAAAATAGCAATAACAAATCTCTACAGAAATAAGTTTTAGAAACTTAAAATACAAGCAGCTTCCAACATTAATGATTATGAGTAATGTACAATAATTAACAGTAGGGCTCTAACAAGAGACAGTATCAATATCATAAGAAATTATCAATACCTGTACCTTATTGACAGCTGCTTTGGTAATCCTCCAACTGAATATCTCAACCAGCATTCAGATTTATTATTGTATTGTAATTTGAATAGAGTAACAGTTATTGACTTTTTTTTTTTATTTTTCACATTCACAGCAGTCTGCCTATTTTAACACATTTAACTGAACTTGGGACCAAATGTTGTGTTACAACCAAATTACGAGGAGGATCAGCCTGCGACCGACAGGGAATACTTCAAGATCTCTGAATGCAGTGCCCTGAAACTGTATCCTCGCATGATGGCTTTTTTGAGTCCAGAGACTGTACTGCGTATACGTGTTCAAGTTTAGTAAGGAAGAATACTCAGGTTTTCCAAGCAGTCAGTCTCCTCTCCAATCTAATGGCAATTGGTTCTTAAAACTCTTGGTTGCTATGTTAACCGGGCTCGCTTCGAGGCTGGGAAATCTACGTCGTCGTCGTCATCTTCCTCCTCCTCCTCATCTGAATCGCCATCGTAATCCACCAATCCAACCTAAAAAGAACAAAAATTAAAAAGAATCAGCAACCATAACTAGAAAAGTCCTCGGACTAAAAGATCAGTGTCAATTGTTAATAATGAGACAGCATATAAATAAAAAACAGTTTAAGGTTTATTAAAAGACATTACTTATTACAAATGGCTTCAGAAATCCCCTTCCCGAAAGGCAGTGTTCTCAAATCCTGGGAAGGGGCACATAAGAATAATTTACTAAAGGATTTTTTTTTTTTTTCATTTTCATAAATGATATGCTGATGTAATATTGAAATTACCTTTCTAGTAAGTGTCTGCGATTTTACATCCATTGTTGGAGAAAGCGGGGCAGTGTTCACAGGACTACTACTACGATTGTTCAATACTGAAGTTGCCGTCTTGATCGTCTTTGTTGGGCTGTTTTCATCTCTTCCTGTAAAATTCAAACAAACCTCGTTTTTAATTCTGTTATTAGAAATAACGTGGAAGTCTACAGATTGCTCAACATAAATATTCTAAACGAAATGCAATTAGTTACAAATAAACAAGAAAGACATATTAAAAATGGTTTCAGAAAACTTTATAAAGACTCTTTCAAGGTAGAAAAACATGCAAAAGTCAAGAAGCACCTGTATCTGTACTCCTTAATAATGGACTAGACTGCCACAAGAGCCAACTGCGGAATGGTTCTAAAATAGAAAAGAATCTTCTTTATTACTCCAAGCAATTACCAAATCAGTCCAGTGTCATGCCACTAGCCAGAGAACAGTATTTGTCAGTCACAAGAGAAAAGTTACGTTGGGGATTGACTGCAGTTAGGATTGTTAGAAAGAGCAGAGATGCTTTGAAGCCTAGCAAAAATTGTCCATTGCCAAGTTGAGGATTCAGTTCCCAATACACACAAGGAAACAGTATCGGAGTTGATAACTGCTGTAGCTACTATATTACCATTATAACAAAACTTTTTTCATAATGTCTTGTCAACTAGAAATCCCAAGAAGCTGTACTTAAAAATGGCTTCAGATGGATGAAATATTGTGATTAATTTATTTTTTATTTGAAATTTTAAGATTTAAGAAAAATGCTCTTTTTCTCTTCTTGCAAAGCTAAATTATTCAGTTGAAATGTAATCTTTTTCAAGTGTAATGTAGTTTCCATCCTCATAAAAAATTCATTTTTTTCCTTCTCTTGCCACTATCACTGCTCTCTCCTGGTTTAATTTAAGAAGAGCATTCAATGTGACAGAATGTAAAATTGGGTCATTCCATCTGACACCTGGAAGATCTGTACCAAGAAATTTGGTAATTTTTGTTCCTCTCTGACATAAATAAATGAACTAATGCACTCCTATGAAAACTCACTAAGCAATTGGTTAACAACTCATGTTTACGTATAGGAAGATCCCCCCACCCCCTTGCCTTTACTTCCTTGAATAAACTCTTCTTCTAATGTGTAACAGGCACCTTCTATTAAATAAGAAAATTAATTGCAATGCATTTTCTGACTTATTCCATAACTTGTCACAATATTTAAAAATATGATTAATACAAAATCTAAAAAAAAGTTTCTATTACAAGAGCTTAACAGAGCAGAAATAGGAAGGCCCTCCCCCTTTTCATTACTCTTTTTCCCCATTGATTTTTTTCTTTCTATATTTATTTTTCCTTCACTGGACACCATATCTCACCTGTCTGTTTGTAATTCCTACCTTTATTTTTGCTGTCCACCATTTTTCCGAAATGATCAAGGCTCACGTCAAGTTTTTTACTTAATGCATCAGAAACTGGCAACATATCACCGTCCTCATTGTCGTCATATTGATTAAACCACATTTCTTCCTCTTCATCCATTTCCCTGGGATCTCTTCTAAAGCGGTTGTTGCGTAATATTGAAGGAACACTGTGAAGACAAAATCAACCATCAGCAAATTGCATTCTAATAAAAA
>JAFIDM010004315.1:21350517-21361291 GCA_023159025.1 Thereuonema tuberculata
TATTTCTATTTAAGTCATAAATTTAAAAAATTATGCCAGCAAATCTACAAAACAGTAAATTTGCAGAATAAAAAGCTCTGAAAAAGATACTGATCAAATTGAAAATACCATAAAGGATTCAATGTAAAAAAAATAAGTATCTTTTGGATATTAAAAAAACAAAACAAAAAAAAAACAAAAACAACAACAATATATTTTCAAATAATCTTATTTTTATCTGATTCGTCAAACCTTAAACTACTTTTCTACGTAGTTTCCACCATTGTTGAAGCATTTATCATAATGGTGCACCTGTTTTTGTATCCCCTCCTCGTAGAGCTTGGCAGCCTGTGAATACAGCTGTGTTAGCATTGTGCCTTTTCTGTATCCATCGTTGGAGAATTGCTAGTCACCAAGGAACTTATTCAAATGCAGGAACTTAAGGTGCTAGGTCAAGGCTGTAAAGGGGTGACACATTTGTTCCCAACCTAATGACGTGATAAGCAGCAGAGTGTGGCCAAGCAAGGTCATGATGCAACACAACTGTGAGTAAGCATGTCACGTCTTTTGTTCTGGATCGCACAACAAAGTTTTCTTCAGGGACCCACAATAGGCTGCTGAGTTTATGGCTGTGCCGTGAGGTAAGATTTCAACAACCAAAGCTCCTTGACTGCCCCAAAAAACTGTGCACATGAAATTGGGGTTGAAATTGTTTGCTCGAATTTCTCTCTTTTTTTTTGGCTATGAGTTGTGCTTTCACTCCACGGGCTGCTGCTTTGATTCCAGAGTCACATGGACTATCCACGTCTCATCACCTCTGACGATATGGCTTAAAGATTCACCTCTTTGCTCACTGTAACACGTGATAAAGGCTTCAGGTGAGAGAGAGATGCTTCAAAGAGAGCATCTTTGACACCCAGCATGAGCACAGTTTCCAAAATTTTCAACATTCTGTCACAATTTTGAAATGCTAGGAAAATGATGAAATTGTGATCGCCTATCCTCACGAACAGATCTTCAACTTAAACTCTTCATTAAACTTTCTTATGACCTTCATTGAACTGCCTGGCCCATTTCCTCACCATTCCATCGCTCACAGAATTTTGACCATAGACCTCACACATCTTGACGATAAATATCAGCTGGTTTAACATTATTAAAAAAAAAATTAAATGGATCACAGCCGGTCTAGCATCTTAACCATGCTCCAGAAACATAATACGTAAACATAATCGAATGTCCTCGTAATGGCGTCTCTGGCTGTCCATTGAGAGAAGCACGCATGCATATGTTTGTAATTTTGACCATACTGCTGCAACGGAAATATTTGCAGAAGATACTTACTTTTCGAATACACCTAGTAATAAATCATGTAACATATGATACAGTATTTATTTAAATAAATATCTTGCTTAAATACATTTAGCTACTCATCCTTTTAATTCCCAAAGACAAAACTAGCTTATAACAGGCACAGTTTTGAATTTTAATAATTATATCTTGCGTGTTTGATTAATAATAACAAAAATAATAAAGTTGCTTAAAAGCTTCATTTCTATGTTATATTATTATTTTGTATTTCTTTTATTGAGACATTTGATAGCAGACCAATAATTATTTTAGTTTAAAATTCGCCATTTTATAGACGTCTTTGTGTAGAATTTTCTTCTTCAATGCTATCAGTTGTAAAATAAAACACAAGACAAGATTATGACGGCCTGGTCATAATGATTAAATACTAACTGTCATAAAATGTATTCTTCTATTATTTTAAAAGCAAATTTTAAAAAGCATTATTATTATTATTATTTTAATAGTGAAGAATGAAAGCTTTAATAATTTCCTCTCTGAATATCACTTGCAAAAACCTTTAATATTTCTACCAATTTATTAACTTTTAGTTATTTTTTTCTTCAATACTAAATTGAATTCTTAACTAATACAACAACTTTAGCAAAAAACAATCAAATATTAAAGATGTTTCAAAAATGCTTACCACTTTAATAAATTCAAACATTTCAACAATAGCAGAATCGAGAAGATTATATCTGCTATTATTTTCTTTAAAAACATCTACCACAGGCAGGAACAAGTTACCCTTGATTATGTACCGGTTGTAAAATTCATCTTTTAAAGCAATGATCTTTCTCATAAACCTCAGTGCACCTGAAACATATTAAAAATGGGGTGTTTTAATAACAATAAAAATTAGCTTTCAAGTGAAAATAAAAATGAAATGAAATAATACATTATCTTTAATTTGATCTAAGATCCATACAAGACAAGACAGAAAACCTCTCTATTCATCAATCAATTCTGTATTATCAGATTTCGAGGAACTTCTTTGTACATTCATAAGCTCCTTTATGGGCTGTGCTGGAACCACCCTGGAACATAATTGAAATAAGTTTCTTCAAAACATTTCCAAAGATAAACGTAACACCACTACGTTAACAAGAAATTGTACAAATTGCATTCTCCAAGAAATAAGGAAAAAAAGAAAGGAGTAAAAATATTTTGGCCAAGCTTGACACAACCAATTGCACTCCTTCAAAATGATTTTTTAATCCATAACAATGGTGATAAAATATCCTTTTACTCTGGCAGTGGCTATTTCCTTCATTAAACACATGCTTTGGAGCAGAAAGGCAAATCCTCCAAAAGGTTCATTGGAATGAATCATTAATTCACCGAGTATTCAAAAATCTCCACACATTCCACAACGTTTCACAATAGAGGTCCTTAGCATTTCTCTTCAAATTTATAAAGAGAAAACATTTTTACAATTCCTAATTTTCTTTTTGGTCTTACGGGTTTTTTTTTTTACTTCTGTCAGAATTCTAAGATGTTAATTTTTCTCTGATTTTTCAGTTTCTTAAAACATATATTATTTTGGCTATGGAGGCAAGACCAGCTCAAACATGCCCAAGGGCAGCCCTGCTTCCAGGGCTGTAGACGACTGCAGATGTAATACTAAGTAAGGTCTACTGATTGATAAATAGAATATGTGTATCTGTAAAAGCACAGATAGTCTTTAATGATAAATTGCAGTCAATAGTATTAGAAATTGATTAAATTTATATTAAACGAAAAACTGAATACTTACAAAGTACGAGGAATGTATGTTTGGATTTCATTAGCACTAATATCCTCCTCAGTAAATCCTTATGTAAAATGTAATTTTTAATATGATAAGTATGATGCTCCACACAAAATGCTAACAGTTCAAGAATAAGGCCCAATAGCTGAACAGTTTGGTAGTCTTCTAAAATAAATTAAAGGAAAAAAAAAAAATATTAGTAATATTTACTCAAACAAACAAACAGTTTGGATAAAAGAAGAGCGTGGAAAAACCTTTGCTTAATATAAAGAGCAATTTAAAATGAAATAAATACCTTTACTTGGTTTTTCCTCCGTTGTATTTGCTAAAAGTGGGGCAAGTAAAACATGCATACTGTGCTTGTAGAAGAAGTTAAGGAAATCTGTCTTCTCGGATTTCTGTAAAATATAAACAATATATATTTATATAAAATTGAAATCAAATATCAATTACTTATAAGGGTAATTTGACAGTAAAATCTATAACACACTGAGTGATACTTACATTAACAGATGCCATCATATTTTCGGGATCTATTAGCAACCGCAATATGCCCATCAACTGTACTGCACCGCCAAGTTCTATAAAAAGAAGAAAAAAGGACAATGAAATACTTAGTATTGATTCATTGACTTTTGAAGACTTAAAAGAATAGCTTGTTACTTAATTGGAGTAAACACATAGCTAAAAAAGTAAATTTTTCATTTCAGAATGGTGACAAAATTCTTTTTTAAGTTATTGTACACGAAGTGGACATATTTAAAGACTCAATATTAGTGCAGTATGTAGTAATTACATTGCTTCACAGGATGTGCATCACATTTTCGTTATTTTTAAACATTTAAATGCCCAGATAATATCAGGAAAGTGTATTTAAACATCACAAGTAGCTTTCAACCATATTTAAAATAGCTGTTTCACGCATATTTTAACATACATAGGTGCTCAATAGTCTACAATTCTGACGGAAAAATTGGAGTTATGAATCCAACAGTTAGTACACAGAATTAGCAAAACTTAGAAAAGAAAGCAACCACTTTAAAAAACGATTCTTGAAAAGAGAAAAATATTTGTAAAACTTTTTTTTGTTTTTTTAAATGCTTAGTTTAACCCTGCATTAGAGTGGCTTGGTCTCACAGACAGTCACCAACAACTGTTTTAATTTTATCTTTAAACAATAGATGACAGGAGCTGTTCTTTACGTTAGCTTCCTGGAATAATTTCAACTATTTACCAGTAGGTGGTTCAGTTGCATAGCATCCTTTGTTTAAAAAATATGCAACAATTCAGTCTCTTGACACTAACCATACTAATCTCATTGTGCATTGTTTGTATTAATTCTGCTAAATTTTGTTCATTAATTTAAATATTTACTTAATATTCTATACTTTGTCACTTAACTACTGATTTGTTTTGACATAAGTTGTATGTATTCATTATTTTACTGATTTACTAAAACATTTTTTGTATTTTAAAAAAAAGAAAATGATCTTTATTTTTATGTAAAATCTATGAACAAATTACAGATATTACAGAGTGTGTGTTTTAAAGGTAAAAATAGGTAGTTTCTAAATGTAATTAACAGTTGCTGAAGTTTAACAACGCTCAAACTAAACATAGTATTTTGGTCTTAAAGAGACCGACCACACTAACTACGTTCTAAAATCTCACTACACTTCTCCAGGGTTAATCAATGGTTTTCAATTTGTAGTAAGATATGCTTGTGTTAGGTATGATTATAGTTTAATCATATCAGTTCTCATAAAAGGCATAATTATTAATCATATTTTAATTTCATGGAACCGTTAAAAAAAATATAACCCTTTTTGTCTCTTCTTCTGTACTTATTAAATCAACAGATTTCAAGAACACTAATGATTTTTGATAAAGAATACAAAAAAATAAAAACATAGGATGCACAACGAAACTTATGAATTATCAAATGCACTTTGAAGCTAATTCCAATTTTGCAAATATATTCAAACTACAGTGCCACATAATAGGTACTGCAAATAATTGTCAACCTTCTCACTATCCACTCTTCTCTCTTACATTCAATGACCCCCCCCCTCCCACATTACTAAGCTGTAAGTAAACAATCTAAAATTTGAAGAACCAAATATTTACTGTATACTAATACACTTCTTTTGTTTTCTTAAAAAAAAAATCTAAATATTTTGTAAGACTCATATTTGCTATTCTTATTATTTTTTTTTTATTTACCTGGATCAGGATCGCAGATCATTTGTTCAATGATGATATTAATCAGCAGCTGATCCTAAAGTGGAAATAAATAAATAAATATAATAGATACAAAAATGAAACACAAAAAGCATATATGGCAACAATAACGAAGGTAATTCATTAACTGAATCAATAGTAGCAGGCTTAATAAAAATAAACTTACAACGAATTTTTAAATATTAAAAACTTTAAAGGACACTGATATACAAGTGCATTGTTGAAGCCTGATGTGCTTGCCTCAGTAGAAATATCAATATCTGTTATTCTTTAAACAAGTAACTTTGAAAAACATTAAATTATTATCATGAAACCTTAGTAAACTACCATAAAGGATGAAAATTACTATGTTAGACAGTTAGCTCTTTGAGATTTTGATATCTTTATAATTACTTAATTTATTTTCTTCGGGATATCTTAATGAAATTTATTTAAAAATATCTTTAAAATATTCCGCAAAGTGATGCTGTTTACAGAACAAACATGAATAGATGCATAATTAATCCCAAATTACAAAATAGTGGTAAATATTTTTTTTCTTATAAAAACTTACATCATCCATTGTATTTACTTGCTGCAACATATAGTCACGCACCATGGACGGACTAAATTCAACAATGTAAGATAAAATATCAATTGATGCTGCCTTAATTGTTTGATCATCCATTCCTAAGGTGATTTCTAGAGCTTGTAAAATTCCAAGACTTGATAAAGCCTATAAAAGAAGAATGACATCATATGAAAAAAAAAAAAAAAATCATTTTAAAT
Organism: Thereuonema tuberculata; assembly: GCA_023159025.1. Lineage (NCBI taxonomy): Eukaryota > Metazoa > Arthropoda > Chilopoda > Scutigeromorpha > Scutigeridae > Thereuonema > Thereuonema tuberculata. Next base: position 21,356,606 of record JAFIDM010004315.1, read on the forward strand.
CAGATACAGAAAATCCTTCAAAAACTGAAAGACCTGCGAAATATCACTGTGCTGTGAATTCACCTTGTATTGAAGTAAAAGAAAAATTATTCTCGTTTCTAATTAGCCAGTAACAATTACCCTTCCCCCTCCCTCTCTCTGTTTTGCTTCAAATTAATATAAGTCTTGTTATATTATTTACAAACAGAAAAAAAAAAGGAAAAAAAAAAATTGTAATGTCAGATTTGAATACGCTCCAAAAATCATCAAATCGCAACTGATAAGTCAAACATAAAATAATGCTAATAGCTACATTATTTGAAATCATAAATAAATTCAATGTTATCGTTGGATAGCAGACATCAACTTCTGAAAGAATGAAAAGAATTTAACATACAAAATATATGATTTAATATCATAAAAATATCTATTTCTATCTATAAATAATTATATTTAAAAACCTACTCAAATAAAAAGTAAACTGAAATCACTGATCTTAAATGTCAAATCAAATGCTTTTCTATTATCTCAATCGACGTAGATGAGAGATTTCTTATAAACTATCACAAAAGCAAGACAAGTATTGGTACAGTGATTCCCATACAAAAAAAAAGAGCACTTTAGAAGAAATGAAGTTTGATAGAACCTCTTACTCCAGTTATTATTATTATCTTTTAAATACCAAAACAAGTTCCAATATTTGAATTTTTCCTATTTGACCAGATCTGATACTATTTTCAAAGCCGAATATTTACCTTATAAAAACTTTCTCGGGCTTGAGGTTGAAGTGTTTGCGAAAACGTGCAGAACTCTTTCAGGAAAAGAACTAAATCTCTTCGTTTTTCATCGTCGGTAGCTTCATCCTTCAGTTGCGCAAAAAGTTCTCCCAAAAATTTCTCGTCCTCCTTTCAAAAAAACACAATTAGTATTTGTCCAGCTACTAACAAACAACAAATTATTTATGATTCAGGCCTTATCCAATAACAAGACTTACACTTGTGATTTGAATATGGAATATAAGGATTTTCTTTAAAAAAGTTTTTATAACCAACTGAACATCGCTTAAGACTCTCAAAGCTCAATTTTTTGCAGAAAATGATTTGTTTATATTTTTTTGATCTTTCAATGAAAAACCTTCGGAATGCATTGACGAACTGAAGATCATTAAGTAACGTTTTATAGTCAATAAAGAAATAGAGGGCAAATTTTATAAATCATGGTTGTATAAGATTCTTAAAAATGAAAAATCCAAATCCCATCCTTACTACTATTACTATTGATTTATCTTTATATTTCCTTAGTTTCCTCAATGAAGTATATTTATGAATAAGACTTTTTCAGTCATTGGATTTAATATTGTCAAAATATATTATATAAATTAATATGCAAAATAATTTATCTAAATATATATATCCGTAATAATCAATTCTTTTTGTAGATATTTATTTCTTTTTTAAGGATTCATTTTATTAAAAGATGGAGTAAAACTGAGTCTAGGAATTACTTTTATTTTGAGTATTGTTCTTCAGTTCTGTCCCTCAATACTCTTGCAATTTGTGAATTAATTGCACTTACGTTTGTAATCTCTCTTTAATTCCTTTTTCAGAAGCATGGTAAGAAAATAAATTGCCTTATTGTACCTAGAATGAAAATGAGAAACAAAGACTCTAGGAAAACGCATTACATGGCGAGCACTCGCTAAGATTACAACTGTGGCCATTTCTTCAATCTTTATCATGTGATTTTTTTTTTTGTAATAAAACTTCGCAGTATGTATTAATTCAAGTATCATCCCATTTGCTTCCTTTCTCCAGAGTTGATGAGAATCCTTGTTTGGTTTTTGAAACCATAAAAGAATTACAAAAAAAAAAAAAAAAAATGCATCAAAAGTTTCATACTAGTAATATATTCTGTGATGGCTGCACAGAACGTATCAACACGTGTCATTTTGGCAGATCCATTACATCATCCTGCTAATGCTGACATGGAAGTTATCTTTGCCACATAAAAATAATTTTTGTTTTTCTATTCTATTAATTGACCATGCTTCGGCAACTTAATAGAAGAGCAATCAAATATTTCAATGTTTACTCTGCAGTAGTTTACTGTTAATTTTTCACTGCGGCATGTGCGCAAGATAAAAAGAATTGATATGGCTGATAACCCTTCAAGTGGAGATAAGTAGGGTTTTTTTTTTTTTCTTAAGCAAACTGTCACACAAAGATAATGCAGAATGGCTAGCAGGATAAAAAAAAAAAAAATACATGCATCTTTATCCAGTAACCTTATGCCATTAAAATCATATTAACATTAATCTTTACTTTAAATAGTTAACTAGATATCTTAATTACTTTTTCCTTAATGTCTCACCCTCTTAAACACTGGAAAATAATAATATTTTTACTATTCTTCCAACTGTTTCATATTTAAAAAAAAAAAAAAAATCTTTTACTTTATTTCTAAAACTGGATTCACAGATCAACAATATTAAAAAAGTATAAACTTCTTAGGTCTTAAATCAGAATTATTAGTATTTATAATGGGAGAATCTTAAGAAAATTATATTATATTACTCAACAGATAGTCTTTCATTTCATGCTACAAAAAATTACAGGAAACCCTGATTCATATCAAAACCACAAGAAGTTCTGTCTTCTGGGTGTTTCTGTTTTCACAATCTGTTTTCACAAATTTTACACCTCTTTATAAAAACAAAAACAGTAAAATTTATTGATAGATTCTTATTGTGACATTTTTTTATTTGCATTTCAGCAATCGCAAAAAACCAAAAAAAAACAAACAAAAAAACTTTCATCTTTTAAAAAATTAAAAAAACAGTAAATTGAAATTATGAAGATTTAAAATTATTATTTCAATGGGGAAATAATTATTCACCAGTAAATAAATAAAAAATAAATAAATAAATAAGAAACAGCGCTGTTTTCTATAATACTGCTATCACAATGAATCATTTTCACTTCAATCCAACTCTTTTAATTTTTCATTAAAATCACTTCAAGGAACTAAATTTAAAAAAGGACAGAGTAGAAAAGTATGCTTACCTGAATCATTGTCACTATTTCAACTTTGTTAAAAAATATAAAAGAACTAAGAGTTGATAGCATGTTTTCCTCAAAAACTGAGGGTGTCGGTAAAACAACATCTTGAATATATTGTACCCGGTAAGTTTGATGAATTTTGCTTATCAATTCAGGATTAGAGATGGGAATGACCTCTTTGAACTTGGCCATTTCCTTTAAGTACTCTCGATGTTTCTTTGGACAGTGCGGCGATGCTGGATCATTTTCAAGACAACCTACGACATCAAAAATTGTATCGTCCGCAAACATTAATTCAAACAGTGCATTTTTGTTCAAGAGAAAAATATTTTTGAATATTTCATAAAGATGATGAAGGCCTTCTATATTTTCAAGGTCCTCACTTATATGGAATACGTTGAGCAGTTTTTTAATGTAACCTTCATTCTCTATTGCTGCTGCTAATTTCTCACGCCTGATCGGTGATGGAAGGCAGCTGCTAATCACTTCGTTTATTTCTTCTAATTTGCTAAGTTCACATGGTGGAAGTTCAATTGGTGGGGCTGTGTCAGACATGTCCTCAAAACGCTCATCTTCTGATTCTTCCACAATATCTTGTGTAATATCAACTGAAGGGTCCTTGCCTTGGACCTATAAACCAAAGAGACGTAACAAAAAAACATGTCAAATATTTAAAACTCAAATCACTGTAACTTAATAACAGCAAAAAAGTTGCTCAATAAATCAGTTAATAATGTTTTGTTTTATGGGGATATTTTAAAGATTAGTAGAAGTCAAAAAGATGAATGATGGTAAAAAAAAAAAAAAAAAATATTATTGTTAACTTCCTTATTTTTAAATTGCAATTTTATAAGTATTTTATAAGTAATGGCATTGAAAAAGAAAAAAAAAATTCATTCTGTCATTTGCTTATTATATATGTTTACATCTTTTCAAGAAAAAACATATATAATCAGAATTCCTTTTTAGGTTCCTAGGGAACATTGGAGATGATACAAGATTCAAATACATGACCAAACTAAGTCTAAAGGACCAGTCATCACTCCTTCAACAGAAGGTTGGAGAAACCCCTTCGTCCATCTGGAAGAGTAACAACCAGGAAAAAAAAAAAAAGCAATCCTGGTGCCTCCAGCATGCAGACAATACATCTACCACTTGAAATATTAGGATCATCGTCTACAATAGTGAAAAGAAGCACACACACACACACAATAAAAAAGAAAAATATTTCATCATCTTTTACAAGTTGTACGTACTACATTTATATAATCAAATTATAAATGAGTGGGAGTTAATTAGGGAAGGGGCAGAGCTACTATAACACAAATAAAAATTAAAATTGAGTCTGAAACATTAATTAATCTTGTCAAATATAAAAAGTTAACTTACCTGACAAATTTTTTCCCAAATTTCATCGCAACCAGCTTTTTCTTGAAAACTAAGTGCCAGGTCGAAGTTGTCACCCTCAGACCAAACAATGAGGGTTTCCTACAATTTTGCATTAATTTGAAATGTTAATTATTTTTATAATTTTACGTTCAGTTGCATATAAGAATATTTCAGCCTTTGAGCCTATTTTCCATGGAATTTTAGGCAAATAATATTCATTTCTGAAAATCTTTCATTTTTATTCTTACTACTTTTTTTT
>JAFIDM010004315.1:21364291-21400786 GCA_023159025.1 Thereuonema tuberculata
TGAAGAAGAGTTTGTTTCTTTCGTTATTTTGTATGTATATATTGGGGAAATGGTTTGAAAGGTTCCGTGGTTGTGTACAAAAAAAAAAAAAATATACACTTTGCTGCTGTAATTTATGTAGTAAAGAAAATTACCTATATAAATTATAGCACCAAAGTGTATGTTGTTTTTATGTAGACGATTAACAAACCTTTCAAACCCATATCCCCAATAATTTCCTTCTTGATGGTTAGGTTAGTATGGCTTAGAACCCCTCATTAATAACTTCTCATTCACCTGGCTAAATTAAAATCATTTGCCATCTCTGCAATTCCATGCAAATAATTAAACTTGGGTCGTGCGAAACCAAAATTCACAAAACAATTCCAATATTAATACTACTTGTGTTGTAGATGCCCTATATTAATGTTTTCATCTTTTGTTTACATTTCCAGACAAGTTCTTTTCCTTATCAACATGAAGAATCATCTCATCCTCTGAGAGAGAATTTATCTTGTACTATCATTATCTTGAGAAAGATAAGTTGTTTTATATCTTAGCTGTTCATTTACAATTTTACAGACTTTACCAATGAAATTTTGCAGACTTTTTTTAAATCAAATTTCCTACACTTGTTGTTCTACAGGTGATTTTTAATTCTAATAATTTCAAGTAGAAACCATAATAATCAACTGGGATATTTTAAATTTAATCTTTGTTTTCAGTTCTTCTTAATTTCTGTTGTGATTTCTTAAGGCCAACATGTTTATTATGGAAGTTCACGGATTGCACAAACAAAATATCTGCCAAGTAATGCACATTTTTGTAGCATTTATAGAATATCTTTCAGTACTTTCTACTGCATTCATTACAACACTTTCAGTCTAAAAGACATATCTTTTTCTCTTGACCGTTTTCCATCATTGATGACTATTTCAACTCCCTTATTTCATTATTTACTGCCATATTTCCTACACTTAATATACTCAAGCAATCATAAAGGAGAGTTAAATCTTGGTTTCTTGCTTGCTGCAGCATGAAATTGTCTCCCGAGCCAGTATATCAAAACAGCTTTACGAATTAGGCCTAAACACAATCGTGCAGAAAATATGGCAAGAATACATTTACAGCTATTTACAAATTGCTGAACTTGTCCAATAAGGCAATGATACTAATTGTACATTAAGACACAATACAATTCAATCTGTAATGTTTTCTCAACATCTTGCGCAATGAATTTAGAAGATTCACTGTACCATGAACAAAACGATGCAAGAGGAAGGGTAGATGAATAGGAAGTGTGCAGACAAGAGCAGATTGAATCTAATATTCCACCATTATTTATTTATTTTTGAAACAATGAGCAAAAAATGTAAAGATAATTCTTTTAAGCAAAAGCAAAACATTTTTCAGAAATTAGATTGTAATAAGATCGTAAGCAATTACAAATGTAGTTAGCATCTGAATATCAGATGTATTTTGTAATATCACAATTACCTAGGGACCAAAGGGGTCAAAAATATTATTAGCTTAATTCCAAACTTGAAATTCTTACATAGTGTTCTTATTTAATATGTTAACTGCACAATACTATAAGTAATAGGTAAATTCTGACAGGATTTACAGGAAACTGGTATTCTAACAAACAGAATTTGTGCAAAAAACTAAAAATTCCTGAAAGAACATAAATCCTACTTTCTTATTTATTATTTTTAAGCCGGAAAAAACAGTACAGTAAGTCTCTTTAGTTGAATAGTTACAAGAATTATGAAATCGGTAAGAAAAAACTACTGGCTTTTTTTTTTTTTAACAAATCAACTATTCTAAGGACCTTCTGTTGGAAGCTTTTTTCTCATTTACTAATTACATATGAAATAATTGCAACACCATACATTTATGTGTAAAAATTTTCGATCATCTACTTTAATATCAAGTGTATTTAAAGAAAGCTGTTTTAAAAAGGTTGGGTCACATTGCATTCTATCATGGAATGTCTTTATATTCATTGGCCTTCCTTCTATGTTGGTCTTCAAATATACATTATGGCTCATTATATCATTTCAGCATCTGGCAAAGGTAATTTGCTAAAAAGCACTTTTTTGATATATACAGTCGAACCTCCATATATCAAACTTCCCCATATCGAAATTTTAGCAAATCTCCATGTTCATTACATAGAAAAACTGTTTCTATATATCGAAATTTTTTTTCAAGACTTATTGGGATAAAAGTGTGGAAAGTTGAATTGTTGAAAAATGCAGATAGCGGAATGCGCAAAAAAGACAATTCAGCTAAATTTGGTATTCCCGCACAGTGATGACTATTATAAAAATCGGAATGCCGTTGCTGATTATCCTACAGACGAAGACATACTGAGTTTGTTTCATGAAACTGAAAAAGAAATCGAAGAACCAGAGGAAGTAAATCAATCTGAAAACATTTCCAAGCCATCGAAAAAAGAAATGCGAGATGCGTATGAAACAATTCGTATCAATTCGCGGAAAATGTTCCTGATGAAGTTTTTAGTGAACTTAATAAATGCGAACATTTCTTTGATGAACTTTCCGCAAAACTGGCTGTTCAGCAAGATATTCGAAGTTTTTTTTTAAAAAAAATGTAACTGGGATCATTGTAACCGCTATCTCAATTGTTGTTTTTTTAAAAGGTATGTAAGTACTCAATAAATCTTTCATATTAATTCATTTTTTAATTACCTGTATTAATTTTTATTTAATGTGATTCGCATATAAATTAGAAATTGAGTTTCGTTACGAAAATTAGCTTTAATTTTAATGTTTTAGGAGTAATTATGATAAAATTCTATATATCGAACTTTTTTCCAGCAATTTGCTACTTCGATATATGAAGGTTCGACTGTATATAATTCCATTAACTACAATCACAGAACTCTTTGTAGGTTGAGCAATCGTCATCAATTACTAGATCTTTGTAATTGACACCAAGGAAATGTCCCTACTAAGACAATGGAATAATATATATTTCCCTTTTCCAGTCACACAATTTGAAAGATGAAAAGCAGTGATGTCAGATGTACATCTCCTGTACTGTTAAGTTCCTATAAACATATACTGTGTAGATATTTGATAAAAGCTGTACTTTTTAATCTGCTGAGATTCCAAAGAGTCAAGTCAGAAAGGAATTTACTCAGTAATATTATCTTTCGACTGCAAAAACATTTTGTTTCCCTAAATATGTTGCTTCAAAAAACCAGCTGTAAAATATTATTTATGCTCATTTTGTAATAATAATTAAGTATTCTGGAAATAAATGTGAGATGGGCAGTATAATCGGCATAAACTAAGAAATGGTAATAGTTTCCATATAGTGCTGGACTTACATGTAGCTCCAAGGGCTCTTGGATTATTTTGTCATTTAGCACAAATCTAATATTAAAATAATTATAATTTAAATTAAAATTTCAATAAAAAATAAGTTTATTGGGTAAATTTATTTTTGAATTTTTTCTATTTAGTTGCCAACCATGGGCTGGAAATCTTAAAAGCATGTTGGAATCTATTTACTCTACTAAGAAATAGGCCTAACATTTATCTAATTATAATATTATCCAAACAATTAAATAACTGCAAAACCTGAACTTCAAAGTTGATACTTAAGATTAGTTTAGAAAAAGCACCGGATTTGACTCTTCAGAAAGCTGAGATTACAATGTTATGCAGTCAATACTGTCTGACCACAATAAGAATACCTCAAATGATATCACGAAGAAACAAGTCAAAGTACGATTTGTTGCATATACGCAACAACACGAATTCAGGTTAAAATTATAATATGTGCGAATTACAAACAGCAGAAAGTTTTCATATTCTGAAAAAAAAACAAACAACTTCAACCAAACCAAAGCCCTTGCACAACATTACTAAGTGAATTAACAAGCACTGTTAGACACTTGATAGAAATTCATTATTGTGCTTCAAATGCTTTTCCTTTGAAAATTCAGGAGCAAATTTCTCAGTAAAGAGTTAGAAGAAGAAATTTTTAAAGATACAAGTGACATTGTCTGCCATTTAAAAAACATGCACGCCAAAAGTTTCATCAGTTTAAAAGTTATTGTGGAGACGCAGCTGCAGAGACACACTGTTTTCCTTAGGAAAGTAGGCTAATAACAATCCAGAAGTTATCGCTTATCAGGACGTGAGGCACCAATGAATTCCACAAAACAAAGGCATCATAATATAATAACAAAAATGCTTACTTATTCTTATAATAATGAGTTAATTTTGTATTGCTTTCTCTTCTAACTATTCTGATATCTCTAAGTCAGGCCATTTAAAAAAAATGAAAAGAAAAGAAAGAAACATTATCAGATAACTGTTGCTGACATTGAGAAAGAAAGCAAATTAATTTATTTGTGAACAATTAACATCAATCTTAATATAACCTCCACTGTCATCCGAATAATAGCTTTTAAAGAGAAGCAATCAAACAACATACAAAACGAGCAGTTCAATCTCGACCCTTACCCAATTTACAACTGCTCTTGAAAGAAACATGCAATAATCCTCTAATACAGCAAACAAAGAAGAAGAAAAATGTTTACAAAAGAATAAATTCCGAGTTATGAAGAAGCAAAGTTAATTAATAACTTTCTAAATCAAAATAAATATCCAAAAAAGGAAAGAAATAAGCATTACTAAGTTTATACTTTTTAAAATCACAATGAAGTTGTCAATAATCCTGTTATTAATTAAAAAAAAAAAAAAAATTCTGCAATATTACATTTTTCTTTTGGAAGTATTCTGAAAACAATCTAAGCTATTCTCTCTCTAATTTAAAATCCTGTAGCAAAAGATTATATAGTCCTTCATTTTAAAGTTCCATCATTTTTACTAAAGTCCTTCATGTCTTTAGTAAAAAAAAAAAATTTCTGTTTGTGATCCTATAAACAAAATTACGAATCATCATTCAATTAAAACTCCAGAATTTTAAAAAATAAAAGCTTTCTGAAAGTCAGTGGTTTTTCAATAAAATCTAACTATCTTTGGAGCAAGAAAACATTATTTAAGAGTGCACTAGTTGCCTAAGTAGGGGTATAATTTATTCATAAACACTATGTAAATACTTTTAAAGTGCTGACACGATATTATTTCTACCAGAAATAAATCTTTGCACAGTCACAGACTTAAGATTCCGTATTACAACACGATGAAAATGGGAATTATTCCAAAAGACCAAACAGTAGAACAACATTCTACTTAAATAGGTCAAATTTTAATAAATAGAAAATATGTTAAATTTAGAACAGAAAATGTGTATCTGAACACATGCACTGGCAGTTATACTGCTTTTGAAGCTCCCTATGTTCTAGGCCTAAAAGGAAGTTTTCCATTAAGAGAGATATGCTAATTAATTGAACTGACATCTTATCTATTCAGATAACTTCCAAACTAAGTAACTATACAAATCATGTTATTTCAAAAAAGGAAAAAGAAAAAAAAACATGAATGGAGAGCAGGGATTTTTAGATTGCTAAAAGTAAAATAGGTCAGCGGAAGATAGAAAATAAGCTTTAAAATGCAAATTTACCTGAATACATCTATCAACAATGTACTTCTAAAAACCAAGAAATCGTAGAAACTGTTATTTAAATCAACGTAAAAATATTAATCGAAATTTTTTTAAAACTAATATCAGAGAATGAAAAGGTAGAATTGACCAAAAAGCTTTCTACATTTTAAATTGAACTGATATATTTGATATCTCTCCCTGAAAGTAAGTTCAGATAAGATTATTTCTTGTCTGCAGTTTGACATGGTGAATAAGAAACTTTAAAAAGGCAAATTATTGGCCAATGTTTAGAAATTAAAAAAAAACAAAGCCTAATGCTACTTGAGATTTACAGGGTTTAAAAAAAAAAATAAAAAAAAAAAATTGAAATTTGATTTAAATTATTTTTTTTAATCAGCAACATCTAATAAATGTAATTCACCTGCATAAATCTACTTCAGAACTTCAAGAAATAAAGTTAAGCTATCCAATCATTCCAATGAATTAATTTCTCTATGTTAGGTCTACAAATTATTAACGATATTAAAATAAGGAGACATAAAAAAATGAATACATTTTCAATGATCATTCAAATGAGGCAAATTTATTATATATATGGTCATCCAGAACAGTTAAGTGATAAAAAGCTACCAATTTACCACTTCTTTGACTATGTTTTATTTTATTTCCAGATAAAAATTTGGCATTCCTCTTTGGCTTGTTCAACTTATTTATAAAAGGTAAATTAATCGCTACCGTAGTTAAAAAGATATTCTCCGTAGACAGATCATGAAAACCAACTGGGGCAAAGAATCCAGGGGCTTCTGCATTACCTGGCTAATAATAAGACTAAGTTGAGTGAGGAAGCAAATCTAACACTCGTCTATCTGAACTCCATGAACGAACCTCCCCCATTCCCAATTTACAAAAGATACTGTGAATCCTAAGTCCTGCTCTGCAAGTAAATAAGCCAATGACCGATTCAAAATCTTCAGCCATTGCACAAGAATCTCCACCTCTTGAACCACCAGGTCCAAAATATTTTGCCTACCCTCAAAAAAAAACACCCACTCATCAAACAGAATAGCATAAGCTACAGTTGGCCTATACCCTAACGAAGTGATGAAAGCTAAGAGTAAGTAAATAGAAAAATACTATATTGTCCAAATGAAGATGTTCTAATTCAGAATTGCCATAATCGATTTCCAGAGATACACAAATAAAATTCTAATTTAAACCCAATTGTAAGACAATTAACACATTAGAAACACACATTTCTTATGAAAAGAGAATGATTCAGCAACTAGTCTGGTTATTAATTTTCCATCCTAATTATTAAAGTTACATAATACATATATTACTTATCTTTTTAAAGTAGCAGGTATAGCATTTTAAGGCTATGACTTGGGATCCAGAATAAAGTAAATAAAAAAATACCCCAATTAAATATATAATCCATTACAAAAATATAGGTTTGCGTGTATTTATTCAAATCAAAAAATGATGCAAAGCAATGAGGTCCTTAATTATATAATAATTTATTTAGCATCTATTTTCTAAATTTTATTCGGGAAGGGCTATAGGCATCAACATAGACTATTTTATATAGATTGAATTATATATATACATATATATTAATACTGCTGTTAATATTAACTGTTGTTCAAAAGAAAAGCTAAATTAAAGTTTAAAACTTAAGGTGATTTCTAGATGGCAAAGACAATTTCAGAAAAATGTTTCATAAAGTTCGCATTCTTTTTCATTCCACATTTAAAAAACAAAAACAAAAACTAAAATATTTCCCAATTTAACTAAAATATTTTTTTCCAAAAATATTTATTCAATCCAGTTTCTTCAATCTATCCTGTTGTTTTCGTGCATTAATAATGTATATGGTGATTCAAAAGTCTCCACACTAGGAAAGGATGACATTAGTGATTCATATTTACATATAAAATCAGACATGTCAACGTTCACTTTGCCCTTGAGAACAGATGCAAAAGTTCATAGCCTACACAGAGCACATTTTGTACTTTAAAAAGCAAACACATAATAAAAGTCAATGTTTGGCCCATGTACGAAGACTTTTGCCTTGGCCTCGAATTTTATTTTCCTGAAACTTAGCTTTAAATCCAATTAGTTAATCCTTCATGAATGTAGAATTTATTATTTCCGATAGGTACGAAAATTAATGAAAAAGAAATCAAGCTACATTAAGATTAAGTCCCAATGCTCAACTCAGAAACCCCATAGACTCATAATATACTAAATCTCTAAACCTTTAAAGCAAAATAAAGTTCATTATTCTTCACTTTTTTAAGGATTATTATTAAAACCCCTCACATTATCCAAGAGCTTGATTTAGAATCTGTGTCCTGATACTACAATATTTTAAAGAATAATAATGCATCATGGCTATATAAATCATAAATTACAAAATTTATTGCGAAGGGAAAATTCAGCAAAACAAGACCCAAGATAGTGAACAGATTAGTCACATTCAAGCATGGAAACAAATGGAACGATTCAAAAATGGCCTAATGAAAAAATAAATCCTGTCAATATTGTAAATATTTACTTTGGTATAGTACATTATACTAGTACTCCTTGTAAGGGATTGAAGTTCTTTTCTATCCTCGTATTCAAAGGATAATTATATACAGATAAACATTGAAGTGAAAAATTTTGTTCCATATCCCATTCTTCCTTAAATAGCTTTATGACTGAACGTATAGAATGATTAAGGATATTCATCATAATGATTTCTCTGTTTTAATGCAAGTGAAATATGCATTATCATTCCATACAACTTACAATTTTTAAGCTGTATTGGAATTATGATCTAAGTTCTCAAGACCAGTTCTTAGTAAGTTTTGAACATTTTTGTATCTTCAATGTAGATACAACAACTAATGTGCATCAAACATTCAAACAGATGATCAAAATGCGTACTGAAATAGCAGTTATAGATTGAATAATATTGTTGTAATTCAAGGACAACCAATTTCTTAAACAGCAAAAAATAATCCTTTTTTAGTAATGTTAACATAAAGACTTATATAAAACTGAAAGCTTTTAATGACAGAAGGCTGAATATTATAGAACTATTCAAGTCTAGAAACACGAAGCAGTTAAAAATACAACAACATGAATGGATAAAGGAAAAATAAAACAATAAAATTCTCAATATTTTAAAATATGTTGGTCAATTTCAAGGAAACCTTTATACTTTTCAAACTATTTCTATCATTTTATATGACAAAGATCCTAAACACAGATAATGCTAATCAGACAGTCCTAAATAGGCCTACTAATGATTTTTTTTTTCCCCCTTAATAATATACTGTATTCCTAATTTGAAGAAAATAATATTGGTTTACAAAATCAACTACATAGGCTGTTTTTATATAGTGAATCACATTAACAGAATCATACTAATGGTGGACAAATCAAATTTACCAGATCAGCTGAGGAGTTAACAAATTTGCATGTTGAAATCAGTATATGACAAATCGAATGGGTATTTAAGGTAGATGGGTAGGATACCAAATAATCTGATAAAAATAACAAAATGGCTACCCTTACATTTATTTATTTATTTCCCTGGAAGTGGGGAGCAACGAGAAATAACATATCATTGCTCAGCCCTGAACAATTATTCCATAAAGAATAAGGCAATTCTTTAAACAGCAAAATTCAGATCTCTAATTACTACTACTGGTTTAAAACGTGACAAATTTGATTGTTTTATTTTATTAATCAGATTGAAATTTTAGTTTGAAGGTAATAAATAAACTAAACTATCAATAATTTAGGCATGTTCGATCATGTGATTAACTCATTGTTAATTTTCCAAACCATATAACTAACAATGCATATAACGCAAGAATTTTTTTATACAATAGTACATTATCTCCTTTTCGATGTTTAAGGCTTAGGACAACGTGAACTGCATTAAGTTAGTTAATTTTTTTTAATTAGATATAGTATTTTATAACCACTTAGCTGGCATTAATAAACTTGATTGTAAATCAATTATGTACTCTGTCGTTTTATTTTCCTATTAATGATATGTTTTATATAGAATTTGTACGAATGAGTCGAGTTTGTTTATGGGCAGAGATAAGACAATGTCAGTGGTGGAAGCGATCGCGTTGTAATGGGATAGAGTTAGTTCACTTACCATCTGATTCAGCTCGTACCAAAAGGGACATCCCTTTCAGTCTTTCTACGTAGGAAGAAGACACATGCCCTGTGCCCCGGTCGTCCCACTGCCGGTCAGCGTTCAAAGCATACAGTTTGACACGTCTCCTGGTGTCTGCCATGGCCGTCAATTATCCCGTTGATGGAACAGATTCTTGGGCTTACATCCCTGAATAAAGCGATGCTCCTAGAAAATATCCAATCACAAAAATCAATGCTTTACACTCTTGTAAAAGACGAAATGCAATTGCAACTACGGAGTAACCTCCTTATCGCGGTCATCAGGACCAAAACAAAATAGGCCTAACCAATACTAGGCCTAGGGAATACACTGCAAAGCAGTCACAAAGTGAAAACCAGCAGCAAGTAGCAGAGCGTTTTCGACGCCATTACAAGTCTATTAAGCCACGGATTAAATTTAAATTATTTTCAATATTATCTTACTGTTTCTTTGTCGTATAGTACGACTCATTCTTGGAAATGGGAAACGGATTTAACACAGTAAATGATCTTACCTATCCCCTCAAATCATCTATACAGAGAAATGACCGCCATCTTGGATTCACAACAACACGCTACGGGGCTTCTTAGGTAAAATCAGGGACTCCCGCCAAAATTCGAAAGAGCTGACGTCAGAAAGCTAATAGATAGGAATTTATCGAGAAATCCTATTAAAATGGAAATTGTCCACTTCAGTGTAGAGTTTATAGTTCGATCAACCCATGGCGCGAGTAATTGAACCGCGAATTACTCCGTGATGTCAAAAGGAATCAATTATTTAGAATTCAAATTCGCGCATTCTGCAATCGATTGGATTTTGTTCCATTTTTTTTTTTTTGTTCCATTAAACGAGATAGAGAAAAACACTGCTTGAGGGAAGATTGGAACAGCTTCATTTGAACTATATTTCTACATCGAACAGTTAAATATCGTAGTTAATAAAGAAAGAAAATAAATCTGTTAATCCCAGGGAAGCATTGTTGATCAATTAAACACGTTTTAACATATATTTTGAAGTGGAATTGACCAAAAATCCATTGTTAATGTTTTTGTTTGGTATAACTCACATTGTATAAATATGTTCAAATAAGGTTGCACTTTATGTAATCAATTAATTTTATGTTTTTAATTAATGCCTTCAATACAGTAGGAACTTCGATGAGTCATTGTTGAAGAACAGGATATTCCTACTTAGGATAATTTTTTTTTAATTGTTGAATTATTGTTGTAACACGACTGGAAAGAAATGGCTCTCTTGTTTTGTTTAATATTTTCAATTTAATCAAATATCGGAAGAAATTTTTCCCAAGCGATATTAAATTGATAAAAACGGATTATTAAAATAATTAAGAATTTGGTCATTTAAATTAAGAAATTTGCCGAAATATATATTTTATTTAAGTATACTGAATATATTCTGTATTAAATTTACACAGAATATATGCATTCGTTATTGATTATAAACTTTTTCATCATTACTTAGTTATGAATGGTAATTAAAAAAGTTATAATTTTTTTTCTAACAAAAGTTCTATGTAAGTGAATTCAGATTTCTGTAGGTTTTGGCCTTCCTTCAAAAAAATTTTTTTTTTTATAAATATATTTATATAAACGTACACTTACTTTGAGAGGGGGGGTAAAAAAAAAGGTAATTCTTCCTTTGTTTATTAAATAAAGCTTAACTTTCTTTATTATTATTTTTTTTTTAATTTAAATAACGTTATACTTTTTCTGATTTTAATTAGTAATTCTCAAGAAATCTAAATTATTAACAGGAAAAAAAAAATTAAGTACCTAAAACAGTATTAAAAATAATAATAACTCATTTATTATGGTTTCTTTATTTATATTTTTTTTATCTAAAAAGATATGTATGATTGAAATGTGATTAATCATTGCATAATCTTAAAGTTGCACTGTTACAAAACTGAATTATCTAAATGCTACAACTTTGTTTTTCATTCCTAGTTTGTAAAATTAATTTAAATATTTTAAGTCGTTTTTTGATAATATGGCATTCGTCATTAGAAACGGGGACATTGAAGCATTAAAATATAGCAGTAGTAAAAGATGAATATAATTAATGCTTATTTGAAAAGCTAATTAGCTATATATAGATGTTTCTTAGGAATTAAAGATGTTTTTGTTTTTAATTACTATTTCACCTTATCAACACGTGAAAACTATCAAGAAAAGACATTAACGCCTGCATAATATCCCTTTTAGTCAATCATCAATTGCTAATTAATAATAAAAAATAAAAATATTCAAAACTGTCATAATTGTTAACTGCATGACTTCAATGAAAACTTATAACGACCTAAGAAAGTTTCGTATTAAAAACAAATTAATATTGAAGGGAAATTTCCAATTTTTTTTATTAAATCATTAAAAATAGTCATTAGCTAGCTTATATTTCCGGTAGCAATATATTTATAAATAATTAAAATATTTAGCCTGACTTCCATTATAACATTATTATTGAAGAAAAATTATGTTTATTACATTAAATTTGATTAAATATTTATTTACCATTAGTAATTCGAGTTTTGTTTTGTTCATCAAATGTAAGATTTCTTCATATTAAATATTAATAATACAACAGATTTATAGTTCTTGTTTAATTCTGAATTTAAAAAAAAAAATAATATCATGAAAAATCCAAGAAAATATTAATTTCTGTCAATCAAAAAAAAAAAAATATTATTCTCACAAAAATAATAGAAATAATTCTACTTTTGATTGTTTCAGTATTGATATCAACAGTGTATTAATCCAGCAAACCATCAAAATTATTTTTTTTTCTTCTAAAATGTTAAACATTAACATAACTATAATTATAAAGGATCGGATCAAAATAATTTCTGTGGGCTTTCAAAGAAACCTTTTTTTTTTTTTTTTTTAACTATATATAATAATACATTTAATTTTAAACGACTCAGCTAAGAATAATCTTTAAGAGGATAAAATGTGTTACTGGCACTAATTCACTTGTCTTTCTTTAATGATCATCTATTATCTAAATCATTTTGAATGCCAAAATGTACGATACTTTGTACATCACTGTTCTCATTCCAATTGAAGATTTGCATTTGTATAGTAATGGGTTTCTAATTACTAAAAACTGGTTTTGTAATAATAAAAAAATTAATTCTTCTTTACTTTTCTAACCATGTACACAAATGTAGATTAGACTTGAAACTTTCTCAGCGACGAAGATTAAAGAATTCTTCTTGGGTTTCCAGTCAAGTAAGAATTTTGGAGTGGTTCAAGCTTTCGGACGCCGTCATCGAGTCCATCTTCACGGAATCAGAAGCAAGATCACCATGGACTTTTCAAATCATTTGAGCTCAAACTAAGCTTTTTCTGAGACTTTGAAGTAACTTTTCTAATCTTGAGTTCATATTAAAAATTTGGCCATCTTAAAAGAGGTAATTACTCAATAAATAATTAAAATAATTATTCTAATGATTCAGTACAACTAAAATATCAACTTAGTTTTTGTTATCAATATTCATAATTTTCCCTCCAGAAGTGTTTGTACCCGATTCTGTTTTTACACAGTAGATGAATTCTAGAGAATACTGTGTAAAAACAAAATGTAGGAAAAAACATACAGTGCATATGGGATTTGTTTTATAACTTCAAAACTCAATACACAATTTGTATACATATACATATGTATGTTATCTCATAAATATAATAAAATAAATCAAAATTATAAAAGAAAAAAAAATCACAAATTCAGGAATAGAAAAATTAAAAAGAAAAGTAAATCATTTCACTCAATGAAACACTCATTGTGTTTGCATATGATTGGTGTAAATTCATTTTCATTGCTCGAAATATTATGTGTATGCAATTTGTGAAGTAATCTTGTTTTACATTTATAGGGGATGATTTTTTGTCAAATTAGTTAATCTAATATCTAGTAATTAGCATTACAGTGTAATTAATTATAATTTGATCAAAACTGAATCAGGCTTTTCGTCAACCTCAAAACAGTTCAACTTAAAGAAGGAAGATCTTCCCCACTGACAAGGCTTTGAAAAAAAGGAATACTTAAATCAGGGGTTCTTAATATTATCTGCCACTTTACCCCATCATTCTCAAAATATGTCCTTAATAAAGATAGATGAAATATCAGTTCTCAACCTAAGTAGAGAAAGACAGACAAGAATTACTTATAATTTTAATGTGACTATAAAAATTAAGAATGTAATGAGAAGTTACACTTGTTATTAGAATTATCATGATGTAATTATATACAGTTGTAAAAAATGTTTAATATTAATATGTTTATTAGATTTCATGAAAAAAAAAATTATCCTTTTCTATTTAATTTTTGATGATCTACCTTCAGAAAAAAATATAGCAGGTCTTGCAGGTTAAGAATCAATTATCAAGATTACCTTAAAATCAAGAAATCGCAGGTTTTCAGTAAAGTTTCCAGAAAAAAAATTATTAAAAAATAAATATGAAAACAATTTAGATTTCCATTTATTCTCCAAGTAAACTAGATCATGGACAGACGTTGAAGAAAAAGAAGTTGTATGCAATATGTGTTCACATCTATGCATAGTATTGTTCAGCTTTTGCTATATTTTTTTATATGCATTAACAAAAAAAAAAAAAAAAAATCAAAATTGCTATAAAATTATATATCCTATTATTTAGCCATTTCAAGGCTCATTTATTTAGCATGTGAAGCTGCTAAATTTAGACGTAGAGTTAAGTTTTAAAAGGAAGATCTTTATCAACTTTAGCACAATTTGAATCACTAGATAAGAGCTGGGACCATAATCATGAAATCCAATGGCTCTTCACCACATAAGTCAGGAAGCTGAAATTTTAATAATGTGAGATTGGAGTAAGTTTTTAAATGTCCTGAGAATCAGTAAAAAAAGGGAAATCTGTTGCTTATCTTTACAGCATTGTCTACAGTTGTTGTTTCCTCTATTTATCATTTGTTGGCAGCTCTGGAGTTTTATGGTTTTTGTTTTTGTTTGTGTATTTTTTTTTTTTTTTTGTGGCTTCTTGTTAGAACTTAAAATTCTCCTACTGTAGGTTTAAGTCTACAGTCTGAGTGCAATCCATAAACATCCAGCTTAATTGTGATACTGATTTTTCGATAATTTGAATGATTTTTAAGAATCTTTTTGCTTAAATAAGATGCTCGTAAATATTATTTGGTATATTAAATAATATAATAATATTATTTAGGCTCTTATCCCATATATTTATCCGTGTGGTGCAAATGCATACGCTTCATAGAACTTAAGTTTCCACAGAACAATTAGATTTTATAATATAGAAGACCAAAATAGTACCGGGTCTGATAATATTATCTCCAGCTTGCTCTATTCTAATTATTATCATTTAGCATTTTATTTTTTAGTTTAGCTACATTTCACTTTCTACTTCACTTTCTGTGGTTTAGGCCTTTGTGGAAGTAAAATTGCCTTACTCCAAAAAATGTTACAACGTATTAAATTTGAAAAGTTATTCTGTGGCTTAAACTTGTAGAATAGAGCATTTGCCACTGATAATTGAATCACATTAAAACATTCAGCTGCAAGGGCACCTTATGCATTAAGGGTCAGGTGCATAGCTAACATATAAATGAAATTTTCATAAAAAACATACAACATAGTATCCACCTGTACTGTACAGGATGCACTTATATGTCTAAAGAAGTCAAAGTGGAGGTGGGCAGGACACCCGGCCAGAAAGACTAGGGAAAACTGGACGAGCCTGACCACGTTTTGGAAACCCTCCACAGATCAAAGGAAAAGAGGAAGACCGAAGGGCAGATGGAAGGATGAGATAGAGAAGTTTGCGGGGAAGAGATGGAGAAGTAAAGCTGATGACCGTAAAAGATGGAGATGTATGGGGGAGGCCTTCGTCTAGCAGTGGACAGATAAAGGCTGAATGATGATGATGATAGTAGCCACTCAAAATTCAACTTCATGTCCCTGTCATGAGTGGTGGGCAACATCCTAGGATCTTTTTAAGAACTATGGATGGCTAACTAGGCTCTAATCCCCGAATCTAAGGTGGAAGGTATCATACCAATGGATGAGTGGCACTATGGGGTAAATTAATGTCACGAACGATCCCTGTGGGCTGCCTGGCGACACCCACAGTATCTAAACTGCCTTTTAAGCAGCGCCTTCCAGGCACGTATGGGGATAGATATCTGGCGACTGTTTAATTCCCCAGTTCTTAAATTCTTATGGACTTAACGAAAGAAAAAAAAAAACTGACAGTCGAGGACCCACAGAGGAACTCGAACGGTAAAGAAACACAAGGGAGCTGTACGACCTTGCAAATTAAACAAAATATAGAGGTAATCCGTGGTGGAAACTCACAGGAAAATAAAATTACCTCAAGAATCCAACACCTGAACCTAGAAAGACAGAAACTTTCTGGGGCTCACCGAAGAAAACTTAAGAAACAAAGACTACTGGAAGGAAAAACCGGGGACTCTAAAGTATCAGAATACACTTCCACAAAGCAGGGAGCTATCAAGAGTGGAACCAGTAAAAGCCCCATCTCAGGATAGCAATCCTCCACAACGAAAACCTGCAAAATTACCTAAGGGCCCAACAAACCCTTCATCCTACAGGGACCTAGCATCTGCCATTAAAATGGCATTTGTACCTGTAAAATATCCTGAAAACCAACTAACAGAGGAACAAGTCATTGCCATTGAAAATGACATCCTCGGAGAGATTGATAAAATCATACCTGGGGAGGCTAATACTCAGTTTGGAGAAAGTAGATTTCTAGGTAGTTACCTGAGAGTAAATGTATAGTAAATCTACTGAAGAATGGTTAGAGTGCCATTTTAAAGACTCGACTACATAGAAAGTAATGGAAGTTAAAGAACGTCCAAAACCCATTAAAGTATTAGTATGGATTCCAGGCTCACCGCAACTAGAGGTCCAAACTATTATTAAACGACTAGAGATACAGAACCAGGGAATGGAGACTCATTAGTCATAGAATTGAAACCAAAGGACAAAAATTGGTCTTTGGTATTGATGAAACTTCTGCTAAGAAATTAGCAGAACTAGATTACAAACCTCACCTGAATTTAACCAGGGTTTCTTTCAATATCCTGAGGGGAAAAGGAAAAGAAGCTAACATTGAGAAGAGTACAGGGATGGACTTAAAAAATCCAAAACCTGGTATCTCCTCTAAACCTTGAAAAACTTTTTTTTTTTTTTTTTAAATATATATATGAAGTTTATTCAAGTCAACCTACAACATAACAAGGCAGCAACAGCTACACTCGCAAATACATCATATAAGAAGCTGTGAATATTGTCCTCATTCAAGTAAACTTATACATTTTTTTTCCCACAATCCATAATTTTTTTGTCCAATGTGCTTATGTATAAAATAAATATAAGTAAACTAAAGTAATTAGTTATAATAAAATTTATCAGTTTTCTATCTTTTAGTCCTCTTGAGGGAAAAATAATTCTATGAAATTCATTTAAATTGAAATTGCAGGGTGGGGCAAATGCTCTCCTTGCCCGTATGTGCTGGTGCCCATGTATGTCATCTGATCCTGCTACTTTTCCTAATTTCATTCTATTGATGGCTATTTCAATTTCAGTATCTGTTATTTCATTCCTTTATTTATTTCTTCCACTGTATTATGTCTCGTTTATTACTTCTTCTGTTTCATCCTCTTCTTCCTCGTCATTTTATTCCTTAAAAATATCTTCATAATACTCTTTCAAATTGATAGTACAGTAATTGTCTCTGTGACAATTTTATTTCCTTTGTTTTGTATGTTCCTAATATTCTTTCCACTTTTTCCTCTTAATCCTTTAATTATTGTCCTGAATTTCATTTTCATACTCTTCCCAATTTTGTTCTTTTGTTGTGTGGACTTCTCTTTTGGCTTCATTTCTTGCTTCCAAATAAGTCTGTTAGTCTTCTCTTTTCTTCGTTTGGAAGAATTTCATCCAAGCATTTTTCGTCTGTTTCATTTTCTTTTAGCATTTTGATTCCACCACTGAGTACTCTTTAACTTTCGAACAGATTGTTTTTGTACTGCATATGTCTTGTATTAACTATTATATCTTTTAAATTTATCTTCTAGGTTTTCATAATGTTGTTCAATTTCTTCTTTAAATCTCTCCTCAATCTTTGTTTATATTGATCTCTTTTCTCTGGGTTTTTCAGTTCTTTTATCTTTAATTTCATATACTTTTTTATTTCAACTTTTCTTGGTATTCTAAATCTTGTTTTCGTAATTAACAACTTATGTTCTGTACTTAATTCTGCTCTTCAAAAGCACTAATATGAAGAACTGCATATCTAACTGCTTGTGTATATAAAAATAATGCATTGTACTTTTGACCCTTCTCTCTACAGCCTCAAATATTCCCACAGTGTAAATTTTTAGGTGGGAAAAAAGTGTGTCCAATTAATATTTCATTGCTGATACAGAATTTCCACCATTCTTCTTCTATTATCATTTTGAACTTCTTCTGCATCATGTTTCCACATGCATCCAAATCTTGTAGTTTCATTGTTTTCAATTCTTTTTAATTCCAATCCCCCATAATTATCTTCTTCTCTGTCTCATTTCTAGCCTTATCCAGAATTCTTTGTAGTTCATTATAAAAAAAATATATTTCTCGATATTATCCTTAGCTTCTGTAGG
Source organism: Thereuonema tuberculata (assembly GCA_023159025.1). Taxonomy (NCBI): domain Eukaryota; kingdom Metazoa; phylum Arthropoda; class Chilopoda; order Scutigeromorpha; family Scutigeridae; genus Thereuonema; species Thereuonema tuberculata. The sequence goes on from JAFIDM010004315.1 coordinate 21,382,686, forward strand.
TGCAAATATATGTATCTACAGTAAATTTGTATAAGGGATTATAGACATATCTCATCTAGATTTATATCAATCTTATAATTCTTACATTCAGTACTTCCCAGGATATCATCCTATCACTAAACTCTGTTTAGTATAATACCTCCTCCCTCTTTTCCTCTCATTTCCTTACTAACTCAGATATTTTCAGTGTATATCCTTAGCAAGTTGGAGATCTGCATTTCCTTCCCTTTTTGTTTCAATAATTCCTAATATAGGGATTTTACATTTCTCGATCTCTTCTACAATCTCCACCTCTTTTCTTGTTAGAGAAGTTATATTCCTTGTTCCTATCTTCTTATACCTTTTCATGCCAGTCTGTCTTCTCTGTAAAATCATTCAGTATCAATCTTCATCATACTCTGGATCCTTTAGAAATCCACCATGCAAGTGATTGCCCTGCGATGGCTTCACCAGAGCCCATATTAGCCTAAAGTTTCATAGTTCTCAACAGGCCTTCACAGCTACTATAATGGTCCTAGAACACACGTAGCTCCCACTGTACATCACCCTGATGAGCAATCCATTACTTTCTTAGTTACCTCCTCCCACGATGTGGATGTAGGGACGCATAACTTTTCAAATTATCAAAAGAGCCCCTTTTAAACAGAGGAAAAGTGAAAAAAATAATAAGATTAGAAACCACATTAAAAATATTATCTAAAGATTACAATTTTATCAGTTGTCTAACTAACAAAATAGTTGATTGGCTTGTTGACCAGATCATCACAATAAAATATCTTGAAAGTATCAATAAGTTTAAGCCAGAATATTTATTTATTTATTTACTTATTTATTGTCTACATCTCTTTCGTCTACTGATAGGAATATTGACAGATAATCCTGAAAGCTATCATCCTACATATCTCAGCAGTAGAGATACATATACAAGTTCCTTTTCTTTTCTGTACACCAACTTTTATTGATCTAGAAATTTTCATGCAACTTAAAACTGAAATCATTTATTACCATCTTAAATGGGAGTTTTTGTGATGGAGTTTAGCAAATTTGAAATCATCTATTACTTTGAAGTTGCTTTACAATAGTTGATTTCTATTGAGATTATAGATGTATACTAAGAACTGGAGGATATTCAAAGATTCCTTATAAATATTTTTCTTTTATCTATTTTTCGATGCTTGCCATTTTTTTTTTTTCTTTCCTGATCACTTCAGAGAAATGACTCCAATGCAAAACTTTTATTCATTCAATCATCCAGAAAGGAGTTTATTTACCTACTTAAAATTTGTAGTATCCTTAACACCAGTCTGCTGTAATGATTCATAATTTTTTGGGATTATAAGTTTTCAGAATCCGGTTTTCTGTATTTAGGGCATTACTTAATGAACTCCTCTGGTAGCGTGTTTCTGTCTGGGACAATCAGAATACACTCAGTTCATTTCTAGGAATTACTATTTCTAAATATATTAGTAACTAAGTTACTGAGCTTTATTTGGCCAACGATACATTTAGCAATTAGATGTTAAGAAAACAATTATACTTTTTATACAATCTAATGTAATGTCTGTTGTTATTTTACCATAAAAATTATCGAGAAGATACGTATTATAAATTAATTATGAAGTCTAGTTAAATTTTATAACAATTATGTTAAGAGCTTATTAGATCACTTACAAATATGAAAAACAGAATTATTTTAATATGGAATTAAAATGAACTCAATTTGAGTATAAATATTAGATATAAAAGAAAATATAATACTAATAAAATAAATTCAAAATTAAGGTGGAATTGTCCCTTATTTTATTCCCAAGTTTATTTTATTCTATTTTATTTTCTTCTTTCATCGACTTTGGCCAACTATGGACCACGTGCTAGCCCTACCTGACAACGTTAGGGTGAGGCTAGGAAATTGAAGAACGGGGGTGAGATTTACATCTCAGCCAGAAATAACCATGAGATAGTAGTCCCAGGGGAGAAACGGATGAAACACAGAAGAAGAAAGAAACAGCCATGCCCACGCCGGGATTCGAACCCAGGTTCCAACACAACGGCCACACGGCAGACAGCTCGTCCATGCCGGAACGGCTCTATTTTATTTTATTTTATTCCCATTTTATAGATTTAATTTATAATGATTAGTGTGAATATTTTAAATTTCTTTAAGTTACATATATTACTATTTCCTTTATTTAATTATTTTGTTGGTTACTCCTTAATCTAGTTATTTTTAGTTAAATCATAATGACTTTTTTGTATAATAATTACTTCTACAATTTTTGTTTAGTAGGTGTACATTTAGAATCTAGATGTTAATGAAAAATAATTTGAAATTACATTATAAATGAATTTTTGATCAGCAAAACATTATTTTAAATGTATTTTTTTTTTTAGAATTATAGCATGGTCTTGTTTAGAATGAATTTTAAAGTTACAAAAAATTAAGTTAAGAAGAGTTGTAAAAGAATTTTTTATTTGCAATAATTCCTTTTTATTTATTGTCTCTGTTTCTTTACTCCATCATTAACTAATGAATCTATGAAAGTCTTATATATTATTATTATTTTAATAGGAAAAATATATCTTTAATATATTTAAAGATATATAGTCTATTTCAGTGTTTCTCAAAGTGTGTTCCGCCACAGTATATCAGATTGTCCACAGGTTAAATGTAGTAAACAAATAAATAAAATATAAAACTAAATAAACCAAGCTTTTCATCTGTGCAGAAAAGAACAACTGCAACAATGCATGTTCTGTTTCTACCTTTTGAAGTCAACAATGAAAGCCCATCTTACTTTTTCTTACACTTGTTACTAAATATCTTTACTCACTTCATAATTTAGAATTGTATAATTATAGACTTCTGTTCTTTTAATTAAAATTATTAATTTTAATTATTATATTAATTATTATATAATTATGTTACAATTATTAATTGATTAATAAATGTTGATTCAAATTACCACACAATCCTTACAATTGTACTTTTTTATTATTATTTTTTCAGGCAATATCCCAATAATATGAATTGGAACATACACAAATATGCAATTTTGGCAGATGGTCAAAGTTTCAGAAATATGGTTTATTTAATTATCAACAATAAACAATCTTTCCATATAAATTTACTGTTTATGATTAATCCTACATACTTTTTTTGTTTTTTTTTAATTTTTCCTATAATTTTACAGGTACTTTTTATTGGAATTAAGCCACTCAAAATTCAACCTCACGTCCCTGTCGTGAGTGGCGGGCAACATCCTAGGATCTACTTTAGAACTATGGATGGCTAACGAGGCTCTGATCCCCGAATCTAAGGTGGAAGATATCATGCCAATGGATATGTGGCACTACTGGGTAATTTAGTGTCGCGAACGATCCCTGTGGGCTGCCTGGCAACACCCACAGTATTTAAACTGCCTTTCAGACACGTATGAGGATAGATGTCTGGCGACAGTTTCATTCCCCAGTTCTGAAATTTTTTTATGGAAAATTTAACAAAAGAAAAAAAATCCTACGGTCGAGGACCTACAGAGGAACTCGAACGGCAATGAAATACAAGGGAGCAATAAAGCGACCTCGGAAAAAGAACAAACTGTAGAGGTAACCAGTGGTGGAAACTTACAGGAAAATAAAATTACCTCAAGAATCCAATGCCTGAACCTGAAAAAAAAGAAACTTTCAGGGGCTCAGCAAAGGAAACTTAAGAAACAATGACTTCTGGAAGCAAAAACCGGGGACTAAAGTACCAGAAAACACTTCCACAAAGCAGGTAGCTACCAAAAGTGGGACAGGTAAAAGGCCCATCTCTGAGAATAGCAATCCTTCCCCACAAGGAACGCCTGCAAAAATACCTAAGCGCCCAACAAACCCTTCATCCTACAGGGACATAGCATCTGCCATTAAAATGGCGATTGTACCTGTAAAATATCCTGAAGACAAACTAACAGAGGAACAAGCCATTGCCATTGAAAATGATATCCTCGGGGAGATTGATAAAATCATACCTGGGGAGGCTAATCCTCAGTTCGAAGAAAGTAGATTTCTAGGTAGCTATCTGAGAATAACATGCACTAGTAAATCTACTAAAGAATGGTTGGAATGTCTGTTTAAAGACTCAACCAAATATAAAGTAATAGAAGTAAAAAAAACCAATTCAAGTATTAGTATGGATTCACCGCAGCTAGAAGTCCAAACTATTATTAAACGACTAGAGATACAGAACCAGGGACTAAATCCCAGGGAATGGAGACTCATTAGTCGTAGATTTGAAACCAAAGGAAAAAAAATTGGTCTTGATGAAACTTCTGCTAATAAATTAGCTGAACTAAATTACAAACCTCACCTGAATTTAACCAGGGTTTCTTTCAATATCCTGGGGGGAAAAGGAAAAGAAGCTAACATTGAGAAGAGTATAGAGGGATGGACTTAGAAAATCCAAAACCTGGTATCTCCTCTAAATATTGAAAAACTTTTTTTTTTTTTTTTACATTTATATGAAGTTTATTCAATTCAACCTACAACATAGCAAGGCAGCAACAGCTACACTCTGCAAATACATCATAGAAGAAGCTGTGGATATTGTCCTTATTCAAGAACCTTGGTGTTATAAAGAGAAGGTAAGAGGATTAGAAAATATTGAGGGAACTATTGTTTCATGTTCAAACCTTGGTAGCAATCAAGGTTATGTATAATAATAAAGAAAAACAGAGGGATGTTATAGTAATCTCTGCTTATTTCCCTTATGATTCACCTGAACTTCCACCTATTGAAGATTTTTCGAAACTTGTAAATATGGTGAAAAATAAAAAGGAAGAATTCATCACTGGAATTGATGCCAATACACACCACATTACATGGGGAGTAAAGACATTAATATCAGAGGTGACAAACTTATAGATTTATAATCACTACTTATTTACAAATTCTTAATAATGGTGACACTCCTACTTTCTTCAATAGAATTAGAGAGGAAGTTATCGATATCACCGTGGATACTCATTTCATAAGACCATGGTCAAAAACTGGCATGTATCCAATGAAATGACTTTTTCAGATCATAAATACATTTGCTTTACTTTATAATCAAATCTTTTTGTTACTGATTTCTACAGAAATCCTAAAACTACTGATTGGGAATCTAATAAAGATGACCGTAAAAATAGTATTGGGTATTGTCCACAACGGATTAGGTCTGTTGAAGAAGTAGAGATAGCTGTTGACTTTGTACAACAATCAATTATCTCTTCCTTTAATGCGAATTGTCCTTTGAAAAAGTGTCAACTACCAAGACGTGTTTTTTGGTGTAACTATGAACTGACACAGCTCAGGAATCGCACTAGAAAGCTGTTTATAAATGTGATTAGATCAAATCTTTCCAGCCCTTACACAAAAAGGAATAAGCTTTCTTGCTCCACCTCTTTGTAATATATTTAGAGCAAGCCATGCACTGGGCTATATTCTATCTCAATGGAGACCAGTCAAGGTAGTTTTTATTCCTGAGCCAGGACCCTCATATGTCGATGCCAAAGCTTTTAGACCAATTAGCTTAACATCTTTTCTTCTAAAAAACTATGGAAAAGCTAATTGATAAATATATTAGGGAGGGTGTACTTAAGACTTTTCCAATATATCCAAACCAATATGCCTACCAAGTTGGAAAATCAACTGAGGCTGCTCAACATAGCCTTGTGTCTATAGTTGAAGCCACACTTGAAAAGAAATAGCTCTTGCAGCTTTCCTTGATATTGAAGGAGCCTTTGATAATACATCCTTCTTTTCTATAGATAGGGCAGCCCAAAAACATGGTATTGATTCAGTCGCATGTGGATGAATTAATTCTATGTTGAAAAGCAGAACTATTCATTCATCCATTTATGAAGATACCTTACAAGTTTCGGTGACCAGAGGATGTCTGCAAGGAGTGGTTCTTTCACCTCTCTTGTGGAGTCTGATGGTTGATGAACTTATTGAGGGACTAATAAAGGAAGGACTTATACCCAGGGATTTGCAGATGACATTGTAATCACGGTAAGGGAAAAATTCCCTAACGTGATTTCAGATTTGATGCAAATTGCACTAAGTATTGCTGAAAATCGATGTGATAATATTCAATTATCCGATAATCCCAATAAAACGGTTATTGTTCCTTTTACTAAGAAAAGGAAGTTAATGGGCTTTAAAGAACCCATTTTAAATGGCAAGAATATTCAATTATCCAAGGGAATTAAATATCTAGGCATTACAGTAGATTCAAAACTAAATTGGAATACTCGTGTTAACAAAACTATCAATAAAGCATACATTGTCTTTTGGTCATGTAGAAATGCTATTGAGAAAACACGGGGACTAAAACCTAGTGTAATCTATTGGATCTACACAATGGTTATTAAACCCATTATACTGTATGCAGCCATAGTCTGGCAGACTAAAGGTAAGCTAGTAACAACCAGGAACAAATTGAACACCTTACAAAGATTAGCCCCTACTGCCAGTATGGAGATCCTTCTTGATCTACCCCCTCTTCACTTGGCAGAGGCATACATAGATTAAAAATTAATAATCTGTGGAAACCACATTATTGTAATGTGGGGCAGGCAGTTTTAGCTAGGGACTTGTCTAAAGATCCATTTCTACCAATGAATTCTGATAAAATGACACCTTGGATTTCATTTACAAAACTTTTTCGCATTATTATTCCTAGCCAAGAAGAATGGAATAATGACAGAAAACCCACTGATGTCAATGGAATTATCTAGTTCACAGAGGGAACTAAATAAAGTGGGAAAACAGGAGCTGGAATTCAAGGGATGAAACCAAGGAAAGACATTAGTCTAAGCCAAGGAATCTACTCAACAGTATTCCAAGCTGAAACATACGCCATTTTACAATGTGCTTATGAAAATATAAATTGTAACTATAAAAATAGGAACATTTATATATTCCCTGATAGTCAGGCAGCTCTTAAAGCCCTGAACTCTCCTAATATGAGCTCTAAACTGGTATGGGAATGTAAACAGACCCTTAATTGCAAAACACAACGGGGTAAAACTAGTATGAGTACCAGGACACAAAGGGATTGAAGATAATGAGCTAGCAGATAAACTAGCAAAAAAAGGAGCTGAAACCTTAGTTTTTGGTCCAGAACCAGTTTGTGGAATCTTTGTTGAAACAGCTAAAACTGCCATTCGCGACTGGGTAAGGAATAAGCAAAAGATCTACGGGAATAATCTTCCAGGGCAGAAACACTCAAAGCTCTTCATTAATGAGCCTTTAAGAAAAAGAGCCTTGGAACTTATTAATTTAAATAGGAACCAGGCTACACTACTAACAGGACTGTTACCAGGCCACTGTCATTTGATGAAACACCCTTTTAACATTAAGATTGTTTCAAATCCTACTTGCAGAAGATGGGGACAAGTTGATGAAACAGCACTATACATCCTTAGTGAGTGTGAAGCGCTTGCAAGCACCAGACACAAAATGCTAGGAATGGGTTTTCCCAGTCCCTCAAGTATTTGTCACTACCTCTGCATAAAATACTACAGAAAAGTAAAACCTTAGGATTTATGCAGAATTAAATGACAATTGGGATACAGAATAGGCCTTTTGAGGCTGCAGTGTAAGGGACTGCTAAAGTACCTCCCATATCATGCTAAGTATTGGAATTAAAATATGTTTTAAGTAAACATTTAAAATATGATTAAATCAGTCACATAAGTAATGTATATAATTATACATTTCATCACCGTCCGACTTTTTATATATATATTAAAAATAATAAAGCATTAGGAATTTATCTTTTTGGAATTCCTTGGTCTATTTTATAAAATTTGTTAAATTACCTAGACATATTTTCATTTTCAGTTTTGTTTTGTTTTGTTTTTTAATAATTCATTTATTATTTTGGTACTTATGTACTATTGGGACCTATATTTTATAATCATTATATTTTTTATAATTATAATTTTCTGGTGTGTATTTTAAATCATTAACCTCGCAAATGTGTAATAAAAATAGGCACTTCCATATTATCTAATATCATATGGCAAAAAAAAAAAAACGTCCTTTTAATTAACACGGTTAGGTTAATTGAGGTGAGATCCTTTCCATGATGTTTCGTTTGGAAATATGATGGAAAAAAAATACTTTCCATTTTGAAATGGCCAGTGGTATCATAAATAACAACAACTATAAGTTTTATTTAAAAAAAAAAAAATACAGAAAATAAAGGAAAAGAAAACATAAAAAAATCAATTATAAAAAACGGGTCCCGATAGTATGTAAGTACCATTATTTTAGAATCTAATCGCATAGTTATGTAATTCTTTTTTTAATATGTTATAAAATCTATGAAAACTATATAGATTACTTTACTGCTATTACATAATCATTAAATTTATTGCTTGGACAGAATTTTTTTTTTTTTTTTGGTTTTTTGCTTTGTTTTGTTTTTAATTTTATTAGTTGTTAGTAATATTTTTTTCAATTATAAATTGAAGTTGTGATTTAAGATTGAATGAAATATTGAATAAAATGGAGGATTATATTATTGATTAATATTTTTAACCCAGATTTATGTATGGTATTAGTACTGTACTGCAAGGATTTGAGCAGTCCTCCTTAATAAAGCAATGGTCATCGGTTGCAAGGGAGAAGTGAGATTCATCACTTAACACTATGAAACCATTCAGGAGTAGATCATGTCTCTCGAGTTCGGCCCACTCTGTGGAGGAGGGTTGGACAGCGCTCAGATCCTTGCAATATTAACAATAGGCACACAGTCATTTTTTCTGGTGTAATGGTGTAGGAAGTCATTTCTTATGATAGCAGTTCCCCTTTTATAGTAATTTGGAGGAACTTTAAAATCACAGGGATACGTGCAAGAGATTCAGCAGCCCATTGTTTTGCCCTTTGTGTCAGGCCTTCCAGGAGCAATTTTCCAACAGGTTGATGCATATCCACACACTTCTCAGCAGTGTCTTCAAGCAATTCATTCTCCTTCTTGGCTTGTCAGGTCCCCAGACTTGTCCCTCATCGAGCATGTCTGGGACAAGCTGGGATGTCAAGTGCATCCATCATCTTACATCCAACATTTGGAGCTTCATTTTCAGCAAGCTTAGCGTGATCTGCTACAAGATTACATCAGGACTTTGTTTCGCTTCATCCCACGCTGTTTATCAGCATGTATAGCAGCCAGAAGTGGCTCAATACAGTTCTGATAATGTAGCAATGATGCTGTTATCATTCAATAAAAAATCACTGTTAAATTTGAATTATTCAATTCTCTTCATCCAAATGTCACCTACAAATTTTCATTCAAATTTGCACTTCCTTCATGGCGCTTCGATTTTTTTGGCAAAGAGTGTATATATAAAGCTCAGATATACCTAGCCACAGGCATCTTCACCGTATTTTGGCCTAGAGTGCTGTGCTGACCTTGAAGAGTCGCTGTGATTTCTCATACCGCTTGGAATTACGCCAAACTTTACAGAATCCAAGTATGGAAGTCCATAGTTAGTTGTGTTACTTTATATTTATGATAAAGTTGATCTTTATCGTTGATGTATTTGAAAATTCCTACATCATCTAATTCTTCTTAAAGCCTGTTTGTTTACTTACTGAAAATAATTTTCTTAAAATATAATGTTGATTTAATCCTATTAAAGGTTTAATTTCTTGTTGTATAAAACTTCTTATTGTGTAATTATGGCTTTTGTTTGTCTTATTTATCTGCTTATTTATTTTTTATTAATTTTGCTGCTCTTTATAAAAGCAATTTTGTTTATATAGGATTTATTAAAATCATCTTTATCTTCTATTTTATTTATTTATCTTCTTGAATTATGTTTATAATAATTGTGTTATGATCAGAAATGTCATTATCAATTATTTTAATTGTTACAGCTGAGTTTTTAATACACTAATCAATGATCAAGGCATGTTATATCTTTATTTTTTGTAATTACTTCTCTGCTTATTTTATTAACATAAGTTGGTAAAGCTTTAGAAGGAAAAATTTAGTATTTAAATTTATATTTATATTCATGCCTCCTAATAAGAGAATATTATTGTTTATCATATTTAGTGTCTTGATAGCATTGCTTAGTTCATTCAGAAATTATTCTTGTTTGTCTTGGAATAATTAAATTTCAAGCAATAAAATTTCATTATTATATTTTCCATTAATCAAAAAATGAAGTTTTTCATTCATAATGCAGTACTTGGAGTTTTCAAAATTCACAGATTTTATTATAATTTTATGTAAAAAAAAAATTAAGTTATTCTTCTAATAAATATTTATTTCTCCTCCATTCACTTTGTTTCTTAATTTACAAATTAATTAAATAATATTTTATCAATTCTATATAAATTAAATTCATTATCTTTAATTTTTATTGATAAAAATATAATAATACCTAAATAATAATAATTCTGAGTCTGGAACATCATAACATGTTGTAAGATTAAGGAAGTAAATCCATCTAAATACTACATATAGTATAGAATTCAGCAGCCTGGATAGCCTTGTCATTTACAACAAGTAGATCATCTACAGTACAAGGTTCTTTGAGGTTACTACAAAACATCAAATGTTGAGGACACTGATTGTTCTCCACACTCACAATACACGTCTTCAAAGATGTAGGCCCACGTCAGGTTTTGTTTACATTTTTTCACACCTGTTCCCAGTCTGTTCAGTTTTCCGGATTCCTCCTTGACATTACCCCCAGTTAAATAGTTAATTGTTAAATATCTAAATAGTTTAAATCATGGGTGCGCAACCTGTGGCCCTCCAACTACCAGTATATTTGCTCCTGATAGTGTTAAACTTAAAATTAAATTTGAGGCTTTACATTGCTGCCAACAGATACATTGAAAAATGTCATAACTTGCAATAGCGTCTGTCTCAGACTTTATTTTTGTAATTTTGGCATGAAACACAACTAGCACACTATTTCTTAATTTGAAGTTTATGTAAATTATTAGTATTATTAAATGAATGAAAACAGGAGAATGCACAAGGTGAACAATGATAATAAAGACAGACAAACAAACACACCTTCTACCTACCTTTATTATCATTGTCTACCTTGTGCATTCATTTACTAATTTTTACTCATTGCATGTTAAACTATCCATAATATTATTATAAATGACACTGTCAAATCATTCATTAGTAAGACATTTAAGTAAATTACATATACTGTATTATTAATTATTAGTATTTTTAAAGAAATTATGAAATCATTAATTAGTAAGGGTTGGGAGGATGGAACACTGCAGCCCTCCATCAGAACTTTTATAAAAATATTGGCCCTCAGACGCCTTAAGGTTTTGCACCCCTGGTTTAAATAGTTGTAAATTTTACAAAGAATTATGGCAAAAATTTATAATGTTTCTACATTTATACGTAAAATATCTTTATTGTTATTTTTGTTTGTTTGTTTTGTTATTTTTTTTCAAGCCATTCTTTAGAATTTACACATGTCAATATAAGTTTGTAGGTCTCAGTTAAATAATATAAAACTTCAGTTTTTATAAAGTTTACACCATTATTTGTTTCTTATAAAGTTCTGTATCAATTGTGAACTACTTATAAACTTTTACACCAATTGTGAACTTACTTTCAGTTTGCTTCTAGGAGAGAGATAGGATAAAAACAATCCATTACATGAAAAAGCGTATACAACATGTGTACATCCAGAGTTTCTCTCTGATATGCAAGCAGAATTTGAAAATTTCATTGAATTTGAATTATGGAAACAATTAATGGGTTTAAAGAAGTTAGTTACATGAAATTGTGTATTATTAACATTGCAAGTATTCTATATTATTTATTGCTCACTTGTGAGTGTTTCTGAAGCACTTTACAGCTTTTTTAATGTAAATTTATTTTATTGTCTCATTAGAGAGGGTTAAATCAGGGAAGATGGCACAAATCGAATTGAATGTGTGGCTCGTGCCTCTAGTCATAGCATGAGCATCATGTGGTCAAATAAAAGCGAGCAGTCAGTCAATTGTTATACAGTGCACTCTCTCTATCAGAACACTCTCTAATGTGACCACCCCAGTATTATGAACACATTACGACGGTCCCGGCGAAACTCCATAGAGTTAACATAAGATGAACTCTGTATTCTGAACAACCTCTAATCTGAACACCCTAGTATTATGAACGCTGCTTTTGATCCCCATTCAACCTTTACCTCTCTGTAAACTGAACGTGTGTTTATATTTGGAATTCAGGGAATTCCCCCAGCAAGGAAATTCGGAGAAATGCCCTGCCCCCCCCTCCCCCATTGAGAGATAAGAGACAACAGGTGTTAGAAGGAGTGGTCAAATAGTATAATTATATAATTTTATTGTATGTTTTGTAAAACTTTTTTAATAAAAAAAAAAACAAAAAAACAAATGAGATGATAGAGTACAGGTCCAACTTAATTTAGTTTGACATTGCAGTAGTTGCCAAATCTAAATTGAGCCCCTCCATCTCGGTAACTGGCATGGCTAACCAGGCTAAGTATTCTATACAGTTTATAAACTCACTACGTACATGCATTTCCCAATCTCCCTCTATAATGAACACCCCCATAATCTGAACACTTTTGGTCACTCCCATGAGTGTTCAGAATAAAGAGTGTGCACTGTATTGTCGCAGTGGTAACAAATATTTTATAATGGCGATGAAATTGAATTGTTATTGGGAAGCTAAATAAATGGAATTTCCAAAGGTGGATTCTCCGATTCCGTCGTAAAGTGATATGAAGAACAGAGACTTGTTAGTTGTCGAAATGTTGGCCTTGTAATATGTAAGAACAGAAATCGGACTCGAAAAGATTGTGGATATATATTGAAATGCCGCCGTAAACATTCGCAGCCAGCCTGCTCCTCAACCAATGTACGACTTGTGAAGGAAATGGCTCTCAAGGAAAACCCTCCTAGGCAATGTGCTACTGCTATGAAGCTGTGAACATCACAGGGAACCATAGGCCATATCATTTGAGAAAACCTGCAAATGAAGAGGCGGTACAAAGCACGAGATCACCAGCTGACAGAGCGGCATATGTTTGAATGATTCACAAACATCTGAAAACTGTATAAACATTATCTTGCAGGTGAAAAAGGGAAATTTGTTGTGACCTAGAGGAAGCATCTGTGTATCTAAAAGTTTTCAAAGGTTGTGGCACAAGTTAACGTTGCATAAAGTTGCTGGAAAAGTTAAGGTAAATAAAGCCTATTTCTAAAGATAAAGAATGAATCAGATGTTTGACGAAGACATCTCCAAACTCTATTTTAAAGACAGGGGAAAGGTCCCTATCCAAATGGACAAGGCATTCAGTTATACTTCTCAAACATCAATGGCTTCTTACGAACAAAGCACATGACACTGGAACAGTGGCATAGCGAGCGTAACTGTCGCCCAGGGCACAATACCTTTTTGGTGCCCCCCCCCCCGAAAACCCGAAAAACATAACCCCATACATGGTCTTGGGGACCATTTGGCACCCCTCTGCAAGTGATGCCCAGGACATGATAGATCCCCTTGCCCCCCCCCTTGCTACGCCCTGCACTGGAATAAACATAATATCCTTCAGTTGCTGTTAAGTCGTCACCAATTGATTACTGAAATGGAGCATCGCAGACTGTCGACCTACTACAGTGGAAGGCTTTTGGAGAATCTGCGCACAGGCTTGGGATGCAATTCCTCAAGAGCAATTAAACCACAGCCTTTTACAGTGGAAATTGCAAAGATGAGCTATTGTTTTGGAACAAGGGATGCAATAGTGAACACAACTGATGGTGGAGGAAAGCATTGTCGTAGCACTGCAAGCATTTCAATTTGTGCCATCTTCAGTTTGTGCCAGATAATGTTCAAACAGTACAGTAAAATGTTCTCTTTCTTCTGTGGAGCTCTCTTTCACAGGAGCTGATGGCCCACTCAGGTCCCATTGCTGAGCTGACAGCATAGCACTCTTTGCCTCGCCTGGGCTCCTGAACACTGCCACTGGACTCAAGACAACTGGAAACATGTAACATAGTCTGACTATTCACGGCTCCAATTGTTTCAAGCAGATGGACAGTTGCGCTTGTATAGAAAACTCCACTATGCAATGGATTCTGCATACCAACAAGAGATAGTCGAGGGCAGCGATAGCTCTGTTATGTCATGGGGTGTTTTCAACTGGCAGGCATTAAGGCCTGTGATACATCTGCAAACATTACTGAATGGCATACGCTACATTATCTTTGTGGATCATTTGCACTCGTTCATGTTATGCATGTACTCAGATGTGAGCAGGTTCTTTCAGCAAGACAATGCACCACCTCACATATCCATAGCTATCAAATTATGGCTTGAAAAACATTCCTCTCCTCCATCAACATTAATTGGCCCAGTCATTTGCCAGCTTTAGGACTCAACAGAATGCATATTGTTCAATGTGCAGTAAGTAGGGTTCTACCACCGGCAATTGTTAGGAGTTATGGAGGTATGATCCACACTATCTATGCAGTACTTCAGAGAGCTCACGGAATTCATGCCATGTCGTGTTCCTGTAATCCAATTGAAAGGAGGACCTATTCATTAGGTGTCAGTTTTCTGTACAACAGTTCACAGATTAGGCTAAATAATTATGATAGGAATTATAATAATTGTTTTTAAACTGGTTATCAAAGGATTATTTTGGAGAGTTTGTATCAATGTACTGTATATATTTTAAAAGCTCGGAAAGTTAAAATTATAAAGTTTCATGTATATATTTCAGTGTGCTCTATTGTTTGAGTTTTGAATTACAATCTGTTGTTAGTTGAAGAAAAGGCAAAAATTTTGCAGATTTTCTGTAGACTTTATTTTGAGTAAAACTGGAAAATCTGCTATGGCCTAGTAGTCTGGGCAGCGGCCTGCCATGAGGCAGATATGTCAAAATCTGGGTTTGAATCCCGGTGCAGGCTTGGATGTTTCTTTTGATAAGAGACTGAAGTAAGTCTGTCAAAAAGGCTTCCTGGATAATAATATCCAAACGACAGTATAGCATTAAACATTCCCCATCTTAGAGTGTGATTACTGTGGCCAGTAATCTGAAATGGATCTCGGGTCAAAACAACAGCAACAACAACTGGAAAATCGATTGATTCCAATGAAATCAAGGCGAATAAGCAAAACAAATTTCAAACATTGTGATTAATTTTGACTAAAATTAATTTTTTATTTCAATGATGTTGAGCTATATTTATACTGAATTTGCATATTTCCTTATAGAAAAATGAGGTTTCAAAGGTCAAGTAAAGAGCAATTCTACACTAATGATCCAGAATATTTAAATGAATATTTGTTTATTTAATAAGTTGAAATTTGCAATTTGGAATTTTGACAAGTTTGATCTCGTTAAAACTTTTATTTTTTATTTGGAAATGGCAGATAATTTATATCTATATAAATATTTTCTTCTATAGATAAAACAATTTTAGTCAACATTTTGTTGCTACAGTAAGCTTAATTAAAGAAAAAAAATATATATATTTCTCTTAATTAAAAAAAAAAAAAAACAGTAAAGGAAAAATTTGCTTAAATTATCATAGATTTTCATAATTTAATTAAGTCGTTTACGTATATTCTTATATCTTAGGAATTAATTTTTTTATTATTTACATTTAATTTTACTCTTTTCTAAACCAAATGGTCAACTACGTGCATTAAAGTTAATTGAATTGTGTTGTAGAATTTAAGTTTAGCAACATATTAGTTAATATAGTTTATTTATTTATTTTTAAATAAGTTAACAAATTATTTTGATCCTAATTAACAGCATAAAATTAATTGTAACTTTACCAAACTCTTCAACAATCTTCTTCCTTTCCATTTCGAAAACGTTAGATAAAAATACACTCTTCCACACATGACATTAGTATTCAAATATTTATTAAAATACTAAATGTAAGAGACCGATTTTCAGGAAGTATGCATCTTCCTTTTTTCAAGTCAATAATAGAAATAAAGTCACAAACAATAAGTATGGCAGCAATTAAATAAAAACATGGACTATCAACAAATTTGATTGTTGTTACAATTTACTTTACATCTCAAACAATTTAAGAATGAGTTTGGTAGCAAATAACCGAAAACTGTTCTAATATTTTTATATTACCATATGTCTTAAAATTTTCAGAAAACAACGTAGAATAATTTATCTCGACAGTTATTATCTGGATACATTCTAAATTCCACAGTCTAGCTTGTTTAAACCTAACTTGTATTTACATTTTTTTTTTTTAATTTCGATATGAATAAGTTGAAAAAGATTATGAAGTGAAACTATCCAGGATGAAAGTTGTCATCTCTGCAAAATTTCATAAAATGTAAGTACAACTGTGTTAATATATTTACAATTTCATTGTAATCCAAGGAACTTTTACCATAACATGCAAACTATGTAGACTTCTTTCTCTATTTTTTTTTTTTTTTTATGAAGTATTGTTTTTGAAGTAATTTTTGAAAGTCACAGAATTTTTTTTCTCTCAACTGCAATTTAGAAAACTGGTAAATTTTATTATAATTAATTACTTTAGTTTACTTTTATTTATTTTATATAATTTCACAATATAAAGTACAAGTTTTTACAGAATTTTATGGGCGCAAATATAACATTTTTTTCATTCGTCCAAATAGGCAAGGAAGTATTTTAACAGAAAATATCTTACACATTGCAATATTTTTTAAATATTAAGTTTCAGGTAGCTGTACGTTTTGGTTGTAGCACAGTGTCATTTACAGTGCCAATATCAAATCACGACCAACAAGGACAGTTTTAGGTTTTGTAGCAGCCATATTTGGACAAAATAAATGTTTGGTATTTCAAACAAAGAAGATTCGAAATTGATTCTAATAACATTTTCCAGACGGGTGCATAATTCAAGTGGAAGGCAGCATTGTCTGTAGGCTGGAAGAACCGGGTTCAATCTGTGATGAAGGTAGCGAAGTTTACAGTCGTTATTTCTTCTCTAGGCGGGTCCCAGAGCAAAGAACCTAGATTATACATATATAGTTTCTTACCTCAGAATTAACTGAGACCTCTTAGTTGGCTGGAATATTTGTCCAGATGGATTAACGAAATAGCCTATTTGACTCACTCGAAGGGGACTGCTCATACATCAGCAGTGTTTAATAATATTCTCATTTCACCCACACTGATTTTTTTAACCAAAAAACATTGCATTTAATATGGATCTCGAATAATATTCTCTTATAATTGGTATTGAAAGTAAATATTTTAAAAAACTTTGTTATAGTGAAATTATTTTTCCTTAAAAATTATTCCCTTGGCCATTAGATCCATAGGAAACTTTACGCCTGACGTTAGGTATCTGTTTCTTGGCGCCTAAAGAATTGGGGCGTTATAAATTCCATCTTTCTAAGGCTGATAAGGATTTAGGGGTCACTCATTTTTTGGGGGGAAAAACCATTTTAGCATAGCTTATGTACAAAAAGATTAACAAAGAATAAAAATGTTCAATAATCAGACTCCATATGCTTAGTCAGTTAATCTGAAGATTTTGTGAAGTATAAACAGCGATAAGATCTACACCAGATTATGATTCACCAAATTTATTCTCTTGCTATTTCTACTCCTAATCCCGCAATCTCTGAAGTCCATCAGCTTATCCATCACTAGCAAATCGGATTGTAAGAATCGTGACTTATTTTCACTAATCATTAGATATTCTGGGAAAATTTTGACTTGTCAAAGCCTTTATTGTTTTGTATCCATGTTGTTTTCTGTTTGTTAAACTGTTGTTTTATAACGTTTTATATGGAACCTCCATATAAAAGGAGCCAATCCTATGATGCGTATCTGCTAATTGTCATTGCTCTTGAATTACACAAGAAAAACTTCTAATTTGACATTTTTGATTGAGCCATACATATATTTATAGTTCTGACCAAGTTTTGATCCTCCCCCTCCCTCCACGACTTTTAATAAAATTGACTTTTACAATTATATTCTAAATCCTTAAAGGCATGGACAATGGATAGCTCTAGCTGCTAAACATTTACAGAACCCAGAGAACAATTTCAATTTTGCTCAGAAGATAATAACTTT
>JAFIDM010004315.1:21415160-21437322 GCA_023159025.1 Thereuonema tuberculata
CTCTTCTCTTTCAATGTTAGCGGTCGGCCAGGAAAGCTCAATCTATAAGCTATGTTGCATTCTGGGAGGATCTTTATTCAGCGTAGGGACTGTAGTTAGGATCATCCAATTAAGGAAAAAACACAGCTTTGACGCCGATTGTTTCATAGTTGCTTTCCTTCATTTTTTTTTTTTCTTCCTTCAAATTTTTCCTGTAGAGGAAATTACAGTCGTTCCTATTGCGTTATCACTGGAAAACAGCAAATTAGATATTGGAATTCTTGTCAAATGACAATGAGTCAATTTTAAGTTTTTAAAAGAGCGACCTGTAATTCCTTTACAAATATGAAATTAATGGGTTCTGATAATGGGCATTTCAATAAAGAGCGTTCGGTAATAATTTTCGTTATTTCACTCAATATATTTTGGATTTTTATATCCTAACTTTATAAAGACCGTAGATTTTTTTCACTTCTTTATCTTTACAAGAGATTTAGCTGTAATTGAAGATGATTTAATGACTTCAGTAAAATCTGATATTTGTTAAGATTTGTCATTAAAGTTACTTTTTATTGTTATTTTTGTCAGTTTACTACGATGATTTACAAGAATAATAATTCTTAAGTTATTATTAAACCGTGCTATAATGACAATGTATTTTGGCAATTTTTGGACCAGCTGCTTACCGTTTGACTTTATGTATACTAAAGTGGAAATTTCCTTTTAATAACCTAAACCTATCTACTAATTTTAGATTTCCAATACAAACATTTTATGAGTTACTATAGTATTTTCCAAAAAAAAAAAGGGTTTGCCATATATGGTCATTACGTAGCGATCGATTTTGTCTGGAACAAACAAGCGTCACCAGTCATGACGTCATCAACAGCGGTCTCGCCGCAGGGCTGCCGTGCGGTCGATCTGTCGGAACAATTAAGTTGCTGCAAGGCGAACCTCGCCTCTGAAGAGAACAAGCGGTAATTAGAATTAAATATAGCTGCTTTTATAAAGAAAACTATAGTATATACCCCGGTCAACAATGATGGGATAACAATGTGGCGGCTTTTAGTTCAGATAGAGTATTTGCCCGTCATTTGTAATTTCTTCATTCATGTCGAGAATAGTCTCTAGCGACTCTTCAATTCGTCACTGAGACGAACTTCTGCATCTAAACCTCATCTGGCCTACGCTTGTAGTAGGCTATAAAAATGAACATTGAAATTTAAATTTCAATCTAATGGGCTAAAATGAATGAGTTATTGTTTTCTATCTCTTTCTCTGGCACACACACAGAGGGAGTGATAAGAGATAGTTAACAGTAATTTGAATGTAGTACCCACGGCCTAATGGATAGCACATCTGAATTCGGATGAGAAGGTTGCAGGTTCGATTCCGGTCGCGGACGTTTCATTGTAAAAATTATTTCTGTTTTCACAGGAAATTAAAATAATTTTTCAAATAGAGAAAAAGTGCGTTACGCACAGACAGATCTGGAAAACTATATAAGAGAATTCGGAAGTGGTACTCAAAAGGAAAAAATGAACAATAAAAAATCACTAATGAAAAATTAGTGAGAAAATTCATGTGCCAACAGTCCGCCGGCCGCGATGAATTATTTTAAAGCATTAAAAATTCAATCTACGCATTGAATTATTAATAAACAACAATGAGTAAGACCAAATTGTTTACCAAGTGACATCCTGGAACAGCTGTTTCACGCTCTTTGGTGATCATCAGCCAGAGCAGTCACCAGTAAATAACGAGTACTGAGGCTAAACATGAATAATCGTCAGAAGCGCAGTGGTGCCTCAAAAGAAACTGTAGAATATAAGATATATTGATGACATATAGTTGGAGATATGTTTCTCGAATAAAAATTTCACTATAATGCTTTTTTTTTTGTCTGAAGCAAACTAAGAGATTTTGTGAAACATCTCTTACAACAGAGTGGCTGACGTTATATTCTTCGGAGAAAAAATAGAGGAGGCAGGATTTGCAACAAAATGAAGCGCCCGTGGATAGATAACAAAAATTCTAAACTAGTTTTTGAACAGAGAGAAGATAAAAAAAAAAACATAGAAGATAGGAAGCTGAACTTAAAAACTTGTTGATTTCGACTAAAGAAAAGCTTTCAACAGAAAGTGCTTGAGAAACATTGAAAAGACCTTTATCCTGCAGTGGATTAAAGATAATGAAAATGATGATGATAATGACTTATATAAGAAACAATAGATAAGCAAGTTTTCAATTCATTTTTCGTACTCTTAAGTTGACAAACTCTACACTGGATCCTGGCATACTGGAAAAAAAAAATATCGAGAACCACAGTTTGAGGAACACTGATTTAGAGTTCTGTAAGACATAAGAAACCTACGTAAGACAAGCGATATTATAACTTTGAAACCTAACCAGCGTTCAATAACTTATTTAGGATATTTTTTTTCTTAATAGTAATAAAACATAAAGTTGCATATAGCGTTATTCTTATCCTAATGAACTATTATTAATTAATACCATACTAACATCAAAGCCTCCGCAGAACATGGCGTTGTCATTATAGTTGAGTGGAGTGGGCAGTTTTAATCTCCACATGCTGGATCGTGCCACTGGGTCCCGAAGGCGTCCATGAGCATCTGTCTGTATTACAGCTACGACCACAATCACAAGTATTAACATCCACTTGGACATTATTGTGACAAGAAATGTAACACAAAGAGACAGAAACAGATCGTAAAGAGTAATTTATATCATTCGGGTAATTTTTTTTTTAAAATTCAATTGTGATGCGGGTGTAGCAGTATTTACTTTATTTGATAAATCTGTTTAACTTGTCACAGATCAATGAATGCAATACTTTTCTGAAATTTACAGGCTGGGATCTTAAGAAGGATTAAAATGAAGACGTACTTATTTTTTATCACCCTTTTGAAGGAAAGAAGACTTGAAAGATCATTGTATTCTTATGTTTGCCACCTAATAAATCTTGAATCATGATGTTCATTTGAATCATCTTCACTGAAGTGAACGGCTCTTTTTGAAACTTGGCATGCATATTATGGACAAGAAACACTCTGTCCTTTGTATTTGAAAATATCTAATCTGTTAAAATCTCGGAGAAAGAAGATCTTGGTGAAATTGGCAGGAAATTCCATTAGAAAGCACTTGAAACTGGAATATTTAATTCTCATTGACGGGAAACAAAAGATTTTCTATTCTGATTTCTAATAATGTTGTCAACAGAAGAGTAGCATGGTAATCCATAATGTTAGTGGGTTTGATTTCATAAAACTACATTTTAAATTAAAAATTTGTGGATTTGATCAATCTTTAGCAGATGGAAAATTGGTAGAAGATTGTTGAAGTCGACTGGGATGATAATTTCGAGATACGAAGAAGCCCTTTGTATTGTTTTCAACTTTGAGACAATTTAAGGAAAGTAAAATTCAAATTATTTCCGGAACTTTCTGTTAAGCATAAAAGCCATTGTCTGTTTTGTTTTTTTAGGTCTATTTTTATTGACTGTTATAATTCCTAAATGCCACTATATCTTATATATACTAACATATAAAGCTGAAGAGTTTGTATGTTTGAACACGCTAATCTCAGGAACTACCAGTCCGATTTGAAAAATTCTTTTTGCGTTAGATAGCCCGTATATTGAGGAACGTTATAGGCTATATAACATCACGCTACGACCAATAGGAGCGGAGCAGTAAACATAAATGTCTACCAACGGGTGCGGCGGCGGGAGGCTTCGTCACACGACGAGAACCGAACATTACCGAGAATTTAACGAGGTTGACATCGCGGGGCACAGCTCGTATTTAATAAGTGTAGTTAAATAGTTTTGCCTTCAGTAAATTAGTCGATCCTTTGAAGTTATCCTGTACTGAGTATTTTCGTCTTTGTCCATGAATAAATAAATAAAATTATTATTATTACTAAGAATATTTTAAATCGTTTGTTTAACAGTTCTTTTTTTATATAATAATAATTATCTATGAAGTTGTTTAGAAATTTTCCAACTACAGTAGGACACGTTTAATTAATGTCTCGGAAGCTCATGGTAAATATATTGTCAAGGTCCAGTGTCTGGAGGCTACGGAATCGTATTTTAGGTCAGGGATATGTAAATACTTCCGTGAAAAATACTACAGTGCCTTCAGAATCTAAACAAGAATAAGAAATCTGAAAGTGATTTTAAATAATTCATATGTTTTGTGTTTGGACTCAAATGAATTGACTAAAGATAAAATATCATTAAAGAATCTCTGAATATAGGTTAATATGTAATCATAATTTTTAATATCGCCATCATAATCCTTTCGTTTTTAATGTATGCTAAGATAACCACCTCAAGTTGAGGATTATTCACACACATTACAAAATTGAGACGGAAAACTTACGATTCATCCATATAAACTTGGAAAGCTGCTTTAAATCCACATGAACATCATGTTGAGCATATCCTGTATCGTGTCCCACCCTTTTTTTTTTCTGTTTCCTGATTTTTGTCTCATACTGTATTACTGTAAGAATTGTAGTTTCGTTGAGACAAATTTTATTTTAGCAACAGTGAATCCATCATCAGTCAAAACTATGGCCATCATAAAACTTTCGAAAAACAAAATTACAATCATTCGTCTACAACACTATCTCTCAATCTTTTTGCCTCACGGCGCGCTTTTATATTTGCAAAAACCCCGAACTTTTTCATTGCTAAGGTAGGTACAGTATTTCCTATACGAGCCTTCGTGGGGCACCGAAGATACAGGCTCCAACATTTCAATGACCATCGGGATTAGTTGAGATTTCTGATCAGCCCAATACATGCCCGCCTTTACTTCGTGGAAAGAAAGTCGGTTCCCATTTTACAGAATATTGTGTATAATAGAATCCTTTGGAAAATACCTACGATTTATAAATGAATATAACAATCTTATTTTAAAACATTTAAAGATACCTGAAATATTTTAGAAGCCGATTTTAATATTATTTAATTTTCTATTAACCTTAATTGTTAGAATGAAACAGAATGTAGTTCCTATTTCTTGTTGCTCAGATTATTTGACGTTTAAATTTTATTCTAGAACCGAATATTTGCTTAGTGTGAAGCTATATATTGTTATAAACGCGCGCACAGAATTTCTTGCGGTATATCCACTGCCCCGGGCACACTGGTTGAGAAGTTCTGGTCTAAATTTAGGATGAAAGAATGAAATCAACGACTTGCAGATAACAATGACGTATTGAACTGTATCTATAAGAAATGTAGAAATACATGCTAGATAAGGGTCTTTTTTTTTTTTTTTGAAATTTCATAAGTTTTTCTTTATAATTAAGATTTTTAGTCATAAAAATTCAACCATTAATAATGATCTTATAGCCATAAAAATACATTGAAGACTTTTAGTGCTTAAACGACAGTTGCTTGTCTTTAGTGGCCATTAATGCGCCGAGACCTAATTTTTAGCGAGCCGTTTATTTGGGAACTATTGCGTTGTCCTGAATTTCCGTCCGTCCGTTTGCCCCCCCCCCCCCAACAACAACAACAACTCCCGAACGGAAGGTCAGATCGGTAAACGGACTTCACCATCGTGTTCAGAGGCCCAAACGCCATACGACTGGAATATTTATTTCTGCCTATCCGGAAAAATGAGTACAGAGTCGACTGCTTGTTTCCGCAAGTGTGGGAAGTTTTTGCTCGACAACTATTGACCCGATCGACTTGAAATTTGGATATGCTTTAGTTTAGAATGTCTACTATACAATCTGTATTTTTATCCGATCGTATCTACAATTGTTTGCGAACACAGTCGAGTGTGTCCGCATTTTTCTCGATAGGCAGAAATAAAATAAAAAAGTCATTGTATAGTAGACACTCCAAACTAAAGCATATCCAAATTCCAAGTTTGCTATAATCGTAATATCACAATCCATAATGTAGTAAACATAATTGAATTGGATTTGTTTTATTGTTTGTAATGTCCCTTAAATTGAAATGAAAAGAAAAAAAAGGGTTGGTACAAGAAATTTTCAAAATGTAAATTGGAATCACTATGCGTATGTCCGTCCTTCCGTCCCCTCGTGATTAAAATAACTGAAAGCTATGTATCCCAGGAAAGCTGAAATAGAAATAATAGATTGTTAAAAGGAAGATGGCTGTTGATTTTGACACATATATAAGGTGACCATTTTTTCTAAAATGAAAAGGAGGACGCAAATAATTTGAAGGAAAAAAAAATGTTATCGGGGGTATAAACCTATCTGTTCTACCAAAAAAAAAAACAACCTCTAAACCGATCTGTGCAAAAAAAAAAAAAAAAGTTTTAAACTTCGCATATCAAAAAGGAGGACACTTCTCAAGGGAGGACAGAGCTTCAAAAAGAAGGACGGTTGTCACCTTAACATATAGGACAGTTAAGGAAATAAATGCCAAAATAAGTTCAATAATTGTGGTAACTTATAGACTACATATTTTATCTTAGAAATCTGAGATTGTGATTGTACATAAATATTAAAAATGTGAACGCCCTGTTGATTTTCTTAGAAATTGGACCCACAAGGGCAGAAAACTTCCAGTGCGCAAATCTTCAAAAAGAGCATTTATCACGTTAAATATATACAAAATTGCATTTAAGTGCTTAAAATTCACTATCAGCGTGTTCGGTACAACTGTTTGGATATTACCACTCGGATTGTCACAAGACAGCAACTATTTCGTATTAAATGGATGTGACGAAATATTTTCATAGTGTTTATCTTCTATTTCATCTTAGTTGTTTATTCATTGAGTTTACATTGTCAATAGATTCTGACCTTCATTACGTAATTCTAATTACATCATAGATTTTCGGTTTCCAGAGATAATCACTAAGGATTATCTTGGATTTAGCTTCTTTTCAAAATGAGATTAATAGAAAAAAGAAGAAGAAAAAAAATAAAAAGCTTTCTTTAGAGCTATATGTTACATTTTCCGTCCGTAGGTCCTAAATAATATTTTCTTTAATGTTCCAATGGAAAGGCATCTTCCTGTAATTTATTCCGTATTTTATTAAAACACGAGTGCATTGCTATCAATCCCAGCGATTTATAATTCGGCTGATGCATCTTCGTTGTAAATCACGATAAACAATAATTCGAACATCTGTTGTAAAGCTGAAATAATAATGATAATTCCTTTATTTATAGCACCATTTTCCACCTCCCTATCGCTTAATCCAATAGATTGGAATATTCATTCATATCTTAAACACGGGAGATTATGATCTCCATGCCTTTTATAGATAACTAATACATATTTTCGAAAGTTTGCCTATTTGACATTCATTTTCAGTATAATTAAAATTAATAGCATTTAGACAAGTAAGTAATGCGGAATTTATTATTATTATTAATGAATTTTATATATCATTCTTTAATACAGTAACCTAAGAGAGCAGACATTAATTGTATTGTTTTGAGCTCTATCTAACCCCTTGGTCTCTAATAATTTAAAACAGACTCGATAGTTAAAAAAAATAAAATAAAAATAAGCGAATAAGGAAAAGAAAAAGGAAGGGTTTTTCCCTGCTGATGAATTAGAAGAAAAAATAAGTTATCCCGAAAATTTGTGTTTTTCCTGGAAAGAAATTTTGCGAAAAACAATTTTTAAAGGACAATGGGCACAAATGTATGGGAAGTTGCCCCACCCTGTATAGCGATAAGATGTATACCTATAGAAAGATCTCCTTACATAGAACATACTTTATTATTACGACTCGTCGCAATTATTAGTCCGTTCGGAGTTATATAATTCTAGATGTAACTATCTATAATTGACATCGTAATTCTCGAATTTATTATTTAATTAACTTTTAATAATTATTATACGTAATTAATAATTAATATCATTTATTTCAATCAAATAATAATTATTTATAATAACAATGGTGTTATAATAACCAAGTTGTATACAAAATGACATCCTGGTACAGCTGTTTCACGCTAATATGGCGATCATCAGCCAGGAGCAGTCATCAGTACACAACCAAGTCTGGATACACGGGGCCTATATGATGAAACGTCGGAACAAATGGGGATTTACATGTAATAAATGAAAATAATATCGATGGCTTAGCGCAAAAGTAGCGCTACTTTTGCGCTAAGCCATCGATATTTACTGTTACTGAAAATAATTATTTAATGATAATTAATTAATACATCAGGGAATTAAGATGTCAACTAGATAAGTCATATCAACGGTCGCCTTGCTCGGCTTCCCTGCAACCCACACTCATCACATAAGTTACCGTATTTACGCGCATAATTTCCCCCATCGCGTATTTTCCCCACCCCAGTTTTTGTGGACTATAAAATTTAATTTTTATTTTTATCGCATAATTTCCCCACCTCTAATTCCCCAACTCTATTAGCAGGCAGCTGATGCTGACGTCATGCGGTAAGCAGCTATAAAGATG
Source organism: Thereuonema tuberculata (assembly GCA_023159025.1). Taxonomy (NCBI): domain Eukaryota; kingdom Metazoa; phylum Arthropoda; class Chilopoda; order Scutigeromorpha; family Scutigeridae; genus Thereuonema; species Thereuonema tuberculata. The sequence continues at coordinate 21,423,599 of JAFIDM010004315.1, forward strand.
GCGGGCTGCGCTGCGTGAGTTACGAAATTACGTCACAGTCGCACACACACTTCCGTGCATGCCTATTGCTTAACTGTACTTTGAAGAAAAAACAAGTGTTGAGATGTGATTTCTTATATTTTAAATGTTGCGTGTTAATAAAATTGTTGTTAATTACATTTCTTGCTTTAAAAATCAATATTTAACATGGTTTTCCTTACACTTTCACTATATTTTTTTTCCTCAAATTGAAAAACATCGCGTAATTTCCCCAACCATCCTTTTTTTGTCAAAATATTGATGAAAAAAAAGGGGAAATTATGCGAGTAAATACGGTATATCTAGACGTATATATCTCCGAACGGACTAATAATTGAGACAAGTCGTAATAATAAAAAATGTTCTATTTAAGGAGATCTTTCTATAGGTATATATCTTATCGCTATACAGTGGTGGGGTAGATCTGCCCATTCTCCTTTATTTACAGTGCGGTTTGTTCTACATAGTTATGAATTCACTTTAAGTAAATAAATGTAGTAAGTCTATATGTTTATATATCTTTATCATTGCAGAGTCATATCGTGAATAAAGTCTAAACGAAAACATGTTGTACAGAGTTAACATTGGTAAAAATCCTGATTTTTGAAACAGTTGGCATTGTTTTACAGTTAGTAAAGGTATTTTATGTCTACGACACACATACTTTAGTGAATTTCATTGTTTATTATTTTAAAATTACAAAATGATTTTAAAATTAATTAAAATTAAATTTAAAATGATTTAATATTATTATTTTTATTGTTTCATTGAGCTTTTCATTGTTTTTGAAAGGTAAAAACAAAACATTAAAAAAAATACCCGGAATTTATTCCTCCCGGCAGTTGCAACACCAAAACATTAGCTTTATCTGGGAAAGAAGACCCGGGAAATCCCGAAACACAATCCGTCATTATACTTGATAATTATCCAACTTACAGTTGTAATCAACTTTACTACAAGGTCAAGGGCGACGAAGTGAAATTCAGTAACGCCAAACATTTCTGCTCGGAAGTTGCTATTTCGTATTGTGAATTTTTATTATTTTTGAATTAAGTAAGATTTTTATTAAAACAAAACAAAAAATGAAAAGATTATTCGTTTTCTAATTTTCTTAATCTACAAAAAACTCTATATTATATCATTATTTATATTATATACTATCATTTCATTTTATTTTTTTATCAGTTACGAGTTACTTAAAGGACATTGCATATTCCTCCGAGAAGCTTTTAACTGTTCTAAAATATTGCCAAATTAAAAATTCATCATATCATTAAAAACATGTGGAAATAGATTGACGTTCATTGATTGGGAAAAAAATTCAAGCATATTCAGGATGCTGTAAATCTGTGGATAAGCTCTGTTATAAACTTTGAATTGGGCTATTTTTGTTAGCGGAAATTATAAAATTAACGAATTCTTGCAAGTTGTTCGCTAAACGAAATGTAGCATTGTCAGCCTAAAATAAGTCACTTCGACAGATGTTGGGTTTAGGTACGATGCTCTGGCTAAGAATCTTCTAGAATCTACAGATCATTCAACGGGAATGATATCATTGGATCTTTCTTGTTGTAACCATATGAACATTCATATGATTATAGTTTGTTTTTTTTTTTTTTTTTGGGTAAGGGCAGAATATGAGGCTAATATTATTATTATTATTATTATAATAATAATAAAAATGTTCAAAACTTAGGATAGAGACTATATCCATCCAATCAAAAAAAAAAAGCTCTACCCCTACACTTCGATAGGCGAATATCCCTCGTCATCCCCTCAAGTACACTCATATTTCTATTTTTGCTAAAAAGGACTTAAGTATCAGGAAATAAATCTTAGTAATTATGATACTGTACTAAGTAATTTCCTTCGCCAAGAGCCGAAATATTCTCCGGGTATAGATTATGACATATCTTTATGCAGTTACTATTTAGTGTAACAATTTTACTGATTCGCGACCTACAAATAACCACCCAATCAAAATTACATTGCTGAAAGTACTTTCCTTATGAAAATAATTAACTGTGACCTATAAAGTCAACGCAAGTCATGCTTTTACAACGCACATTATGTTGTGGCAGTGTTGTGGGGTGAGCGTCTGTTGACTCATGCGCATTGCACATGGCAATTTCGAAACGGCGGTGCAAGATAGTGCGATGGCAGCCAACATGTATTGGAAAACAGTGCCGTCTACTTCTGTAACGAAGTTTTGGCTAAACTGCGCCAAATCCTATTGTAAAACGACGACTCCTGTTGCATCTCGTCTCCGGCTGGACCCTTCGACGACCCCACAAATCGATGACAGCAACAAGGTTATCTTTTATTATTTGTATTTCTTTATTTATGGAAATGATGAGTTTCGAGTTATATAAGTGTTGGCCTAATTAAATTTTAAGTTTTCGGCGATTGGCGCTTCTGTCATAAGCGGGAGAGTTTTGATTTGTCAGTCATTTTGTGCTATTCTTTTATAGCTTATAGGGAATTTACTTAATTTTATTTGCAGTGTGAATGAGATTTGTATTTTTATGACGTCGAGAAATGATCACACACCGAAAACATAACACTAGGAAAATTTTTAAATATTCCATAAAGCAACAAAAGATTTCTTATTTTTTTTTTTAATATTAATACAGTGATTAAGACGGTCAGAGCATAATACTAGCCATATTGCTCCTTTCTTGATCGGCAAGCTAAAAAAACGGAACACTTGCTATTACATCCCATGCTTCATTAACGGAAACTAAAACGCTCCAGCTAATAAATATTTAGAATAACGTAAACAAATTAAATATATATATAAAAATATATAAAGCGAATAAAAATTTAAAGTATTTTTCTTTTATTTTCTTTTTTTTTTTTTCTTTTCCTTTACGGCCATAGTAATTTAAATGTATAAATTATTACATTAATGAATTAATAAAATGAAAATTTTATTTAAAGAATCAGCTACGACCATATAAAGTAATTATCATCAAAAAATACATTATATGAATAAAAGTACGCCGACGCACTTTATACATGAATGATATTGAAAAATTGTAAAATATAAAACTACTAGTTTAAACTCAGTAGAGTCTTTTTCAAGTTGGTGTGAGAAATAATTATTAACTATGGAATAATTTACGTACGTTAAAAGCATCATTTCATTTTAAATAATATATTACTTTTAGAAAACATAATAAAAATCCATTTGTATAATTTTATAAAAGTCTATTATTTCTTAAGAGCCTTTTTTTAAATTTTCGTAGCTCAAACTTTGGAAAAAAAAAAATACCGCAGCGTAATGCATTACATATTTTAAATTTATTAAATTCAACTCTTTATCTTTCCATTACAAATAATAAAGTTCTCAAATTGAAGAAGATAAGATATGTAAAGACTGTTGTGCTATATTAATGCCTGGGGGAAAAAATAGTATCTCAGAAATTAAGTTCAGTTGTTATTTTTATTGGCTAACTGAAATAATAATTGCAAATTTTAATGAATATATAAATCAAGAAAAAAGTAATATGTGAAAGTTATATATATTCTTGATACTATTATTTGTATGAACTAAAATAAAGTAATTTGTCAATAGCTTCAATTGAAATTATTTAATTATAACAATCAGGGATACTTGTTCCAATTAATGACAAAAAAACCAACAACCTCAAAAGAGGTCCTTGGGTTGAAACATATTTTTTATATAGTTCAAATGTTTCTTCTGAAATAATTGCCTGCTTGTTTTTTTTCTTTTCATTATCATAGATTTCTTTTATTTTCTCGCCTTCTTATTTTAAACATAACATTAAATTTTCTTTTAGTTTGTTTTGTATCTCTAGCCTTCACACCCACCTGACTACAAGTCAGTAACTCTCAAATTTCAAAATGCATTTTATTTGACTTTGTACAATAGGTAAATAAAAACCATATAAGTACTTAATGATATAATTAATGTAATATTCCAATAATTAGACTGAAATTAAATTTCTGACTTTATAAACAGAATATGCATTAAAATAATAATATATTAAATTTTCAATATTTTCAAGCTTCTTGATGCATGAGAAAATAAAATTAGCTAAATATTGGATTATTTAAATAAATATTTACTTATTAACTTAAGCACCTTGAACTAGCCTTTAAATAAACAGTAGCTGAGTAGTTTTCTTTCAGAATAACTCCTCAAAAAGGACTTTAAAAAGGAATTAATTCAGCCGTGAACAAATTCCATATTGAATATAGTTCTTATTATTTATTTATTAATTCATGGAAAGATGCAAGTTAGGAATCATATGACCAGACAACAAATGAAAATGTATGGGTGAGAGAGTAAACCAGTGTTTGATATATTATTATCACTAAAAAGTAGAATTGGACTGATCTTGTAGCAAGACATAATGATAATAGATGATCAGCAGCAATTCTAAATTGGATTCCGAGAAATAAAGGGAGTCTGAAAAGCATTCACAAGGTAGATGGGTGGATGAAATTAAAAGTTTTGTTAGATTTGATTGGAAGAGGAAACCTTTCGACTGAATGAACTAGAAACAACTTAAGAGAGACCTTCATCCTTCAGTGATTGAATATGTTTGAAAATAATGATAATGATTTATTTATTAGGTACTTAACAGATAAATAAAAATGAAATTATTAACTTTTAATTTTAACCAATTCTTAACTATTTTAGTTACAAATTACAGATTTATGTAGTTTGTTGATTTTCTTTTTTTTAATTAAATAAAAGTATTATGAAATCTAATATAAAAATTCCAACATTCCTCATAAAAATGCTCATATGAACTGCTGTTTATATTTTAATTAATGATAAAATTAACTTTGGTTTGCATGGTGATAGTATCTCATGAGTATTTGCATATTTTTAGGATCTTTCATCACATCAAATAAAACGTAAATATTTTGACCAAGAAGAAATTCGACCTTTTTCATCTTTTTTAACTGATTCTTTTGGAAGAAAGCATAACTATTTACGTATTTCTTTAACGGAAAGATGTAATCTGAGATGTAAGTAATTTTTTTTAATTAAAATTACAAATTTGTGTATACTTCAAAATTAAAGATATTATATAAAGTTAATATAAAAAAATAATATGTCATAAATGTTTAATTTTTGGTATTTTTTTTTATATATTTGTACTGATTCATTTCTGAGATATTCAAGCCTATTTGTGGAGAATTCCTGAGCACGAGTTTTGATGCAAATTTTCTTCTTCCTTTCATTAAACTGAAATTTAGACTATCCTCTTATTAATTGCTTTTCATAGATCTATTCAGTTGAGAAACACTGCTCTAATTCCATCTGACTGACCAACAGAGTTTAAAATAAAGTGGACGATTTTAAATAATTAAAGACATAAGAATAACTTTAACATCTGAAGTAAACTTTTCAGACATTTTCTTGACTATGTTTTTCTCAAGAGACCCACAATTTCAGCTAACAATTCAAGAGTTATTGAACAGTATTTAAATAGCCACAGGGCTAACATTCAGTGATAATTTTGTTACTTCAGATGAGGAGAGGCATAATAACCTAGAAATATCTATTAATTTCTGGAGATAATATCAATTTAAGATTTTTGACTTGGCATATACCACACTCTGATAGTGAAATCCATCTAATTCATTGGATATAGTACCTTATCAGACTATATTTGGAATTCAGTATAGTTTTATGTTCTTATTAATATTCCTTAAATCAGTTTTATTTCATCTTAACATCTTGAGGACGTGTTTTTATTTTTATTTTTAATTATTTGGAAGGCAATATTACAATGCAAATTTTGATTAAGTACGCTACCATATCTTGTTACAGAAAACTGAAGCTCACCTAGTTGTTTAGTTATTGACGACATGAAAGCTTCAGTAGCTGCCACACATCCAGGCATCTCGTTGCTGGGACACCTTTCTATCTGTACATTTTGAGTTCATAAAAATTCATTGGGGAGGGAATGGGGAATTGCCAAAAACCCTGGGCATGGCCCTGCAGACACATAAAGTAATTTCATATAGTTTCTTCAGTGGAGTGGAATTAAGGAAGAAATGAGGACAGATTATTCAGATGATTTCTTTGAAATCAAATAAATGTAGAAAGAAAAATATCTATGTTAATCAAACTCATCTCTTATAATATCAGTTTGTATTTGCTGCACAAGCCATTGAAATTGACATTCTATTTAAAATTAAATAATTCAAGAAAAAATATTTTATTACTGTTTATGATGAAATCTCTTTTATTTTTAGTTGTGTAATATCACTATAATTCTGAAACTTTATATCTTTACATTTGTTGAAAACAGTTGATAAAAAAGAAGGACTGTAATTCAATTCAACAAAGAAAGATATTTATAAATATAAAAATTAAAAGTTGATCGTTAAAAAACTTAACATTTCATTTTAAATGAATATAAGATTTAAATTTTACTTAGATGTAAGTAAGTGTAATGATTATCCTTTTTGTTTATTTGCTTTCTTAACTTGAATTAGGTCAGTACTGTATGCCAGAAGAAGGAGTTGAACTTACAAGCAGACCTCAACTTCTAACTGCTTCAGAAATTGTGTATTTAAGTAAACTGTTTGTCAGCCAAGGAGTGGATAAAATCCGTTTGACAGGTGGAGAGCCCTTAATTAGAACAGATATTTTTAACATTATTGGTAAGAATTTGCAGATTAATTTATTTTAATAAGATAGGGAGATATTGAGCTATTTTATTGATAATAACAAAAAAGAAAATAAGATTTTTTTTTAACAGATTATTAGTTTGTATTTTTTTTTAAAGTAATTCATAAATATCTTAATACTTATTTTTACTACTTCTTAATTTTCCATTTCTTCTGCTGTATGTAATATATATGTATAAATTTGAACCAAATTCAGTGTTTACTATTTTGCTAGATCCTTTCTCAATTCATCCAGTGATAATTTTATGAAACTAAAACTACCTACAAATATTTTTTGATAATTTTTGTAAAAAAAATTGTACTCTTCTGAATGACGCCCAGTGTTTTTAGAGAGAACTATCACTAATTTAATTTGTTTGTTTTGAGTAATTATACGTATATTCACTGAGTGACCACTTTGTTAGAGACACCCCTCTTTAACTTGGACGGGGTCCGGAGTGATACAAGGTGAGGTAACAGCAATGAGTAGCATATAAAAGAATGCTCGATATCAAGAGAACTGTGTATCAGTACAGTTTGCCGAAACATGAGTAAGACAAAAGATTAAAAAACTTTGAACAAGGCATGATCGTGAGGGCAAGAAGAACCGGTTCCAGTATTTCAGAAACTATGAAGATCCTTGGCTTTTCTCATGCAACAGTATCACGGGTGTTCAGAGAATGGCACTTGAGCCAAAAAAAACTTCAAGCAATAAACAGAACTGTGGATGGAAAAGAGTTATGGATGAAAGAGGTAACATGCGACAGGCACAAATCATCCACGGCAACAGAAGGACAACAACATGACAGATTGCAGCTGAATAAAGCACAGATGCACCAAAATGCATATCCGAACATACAACATGACAGACCTTGTCCCTGATTGGTTTGAACAGCAGGAGACCAGCAAGGGTGCCTTTGCTTTCACAGAAAAACAGGAAAGCACGCCTGCTGTGGGCCCAGGAGCATCACAATTGGACACTTGAGTGGAAAAAGGTCACCTGGTACGACGAGTCTCTGTTCCTTCTCCACCATGCTGATGGCAAGATGAGAATATGGCACAGGCAGCACGAATCCATGGAGCCGTCTTGTCAAGTGACAACCCTATAACCCAGTGGGTAACGGTGGAATAATGGTCTGGGGAATGTTCTCATGGGACACAATTGGTCCCCTAATATCATCTGGGGACCAACATCTCTTAATGCCATGGGCTACCTCAACATTGTTGCCAACCAGGTCCACCCGTTTATGACTACAGTGTTCCCCGATGCAGACAGCCACTTTCAAAAGGACAATGCACCCTGTCACTGTGCTTGATTGGTTCAGTGAAGACGACTCTGATTTCCATTTGCTTCATTGGTCAGCTCAGTCACTTTCTCAACCTTATCAAGCATTTGTGGAATGAGGTGGAAAGATCCACTCAAAGTCTAGAAACGCCATCATCCAATGTGAACCAACTAAGGGCTGCTGTTATATCAGCATGGGCCAATATTCCTGTGGAATGGTTCCAACACTTTGTAGAATCTATGCCTAGAAGAATTACGGCTGTGATCAAAACTAGAGGAGGACCAACTCGTTTTCAGTATGATGTCTCTAATAAAGTGGCCACTCAGTGTATGTGTGTGTATGTATATATATATATATATAGACACTGAGTGGCCACTTTATTATATATATATTCCTTTTTTTCCCCTCATATCAATTCTTAGTATAAAAAGCTACACTATCTCCTCAATAAGAAGTTCCTTATTATATTATGCTTTGAATGTAACTTAATATGTAACTTTCAGATGTGATTTACATAAATTATTTTGATTTGACTATTATATGATACATTATATGATTATTATATATTTGACTATTATAGCATACACATATGAAAACACTTCATCAAATACTTTGACAATAATTTTCGGGTTAAATATTTACTTTATTAGTGACATTAATATTGCTTTAAAATTGTTAATCATATTTTTCATTTTTAATAAGAAATAACCAAAGTTATTATGATTAAATCAGCTACATCATGAATTACAAGAATTATATAATTAACTTTTTGTTTTCTTTTTGCAGAAGAATTAAACAAGCTTGATGGTTTACAGAATATTGCCATCACAACTAATGGGATTTTGTTGCCTAAAAAACTGCCCCAGCTTAAAGCAGCTGGCCTAACACAGCTAAATATTAGCTTAGATACTCTTATTCCTGCTAAATTTGAGTTTCTCACTCGACGAAAGGGTTGGGAAAGAGTGATGAAAAGTATTGATTTAGCACTTGACCTGGGATACAGTCCTGTTAAAGTAAGTTTTTTCTAAATAAAATAGTAAGTAAGTTATAAGCTTATTAATTTTTTTTTTCTCGAAAAAGTAAGAGAGACAATATAGCTGTATTGGGATTTGTGAAAGCTGTTTAGAACTTCAGGATCAATACCATTCAAATACTCGTATGCTATGAGCAAGAAGTTAAATTCTGATGGAAAATGAAGTGATCTCTCTTAATGTAAATACAGGAAAAATAAATACAATACGAGAAGGTAAGACAGTGAAAAGCAACTTTTCAAGATTTTCAGAACCATTTTGAAAAGTTAAATTCAAGATAAGTTGAATCTTTTCAATCTTCCACGGCAGAGATGTAGATTCTTAATGAAAACTCACCATTGAAGGTTTCATTCAAAAGTTACAGTATCTATACAAAGATAACACAGATAGATAGGTAAAGTACATGATGCAAAAAGGCAAAAAAATGCTTCCTTCAGATGGTTGCCAAAAAGAGGATAAAAGCTTTTTTTTCTACAACAAGACAAGGTAGAAAGAAGATAAAAAAACTTCTTAGTTTAAGAATTTTCTATTTATCATTCATATTAGAGATTTTTATTAGAAGAGTCATTTCATTTTCCATGATAGAAAACTTACAATAATGTCCTTCAAACAAATTAGAAAACTGAGAAAAATGGTAAATAGATCAGTTACTCTCATTAATGTAAGATATCATTTAAAGGAAAAATTAAATCTTTGTAGTTAAATTAAAATACAATAAAAAAAATCTTGAAGCAAATGTAAATTCAGTAAGGAGCATTACGCTGCTCTGAGTGCATACATTGTAAAAACTTGTTACAAACAAAGTTCTTGTATCATTGCCATCAATGTGATTTATCAAGAATAAAAAATAGATGAGAAAATTGGTTACTTGATTTTCTAAATTATTTATTAAGAAAAATCCATCTGTTGAGATTTCCCCAGTAATGTTGTGTGTTAACCATAGAAGTCATTTTATGTAACACATCTTTGTAAAAAAGCAGCACAGCAAGCTTAGGACACAGACTCATACTTTTGTGATCATGCAAACACTCAGCAGATACATATATGTAAAATTATTCTGTATTTGGTAAATTTATTTGTAAATTGATTAGTCCATTTGATTTTTTTGTGAATGCTATCGTATTCCTTAAAGGGTTCTGGATTCTTTATGACATCTTATAAGGCATTTCTGGTGTTAATGAGTTAGAGACAACTTTCAAAGGCATTCAGATAAATCATTTGTTTTATAATGATTTTCATCCACTTTGGCAATTTTCAGGTGTTGTTGTGATCAGATCTGATTGATTTCGTCTTCTGGAATGTGGTCACTTGAAAAATTATAAACTAGTAACAGCAGGAGTGCTATATTAATTACATCTGCTCCCATATTCTTGTGTTTATCAGTTTCGATACTAAACAATCTCAGAACAATTTGGATAATACTTATTTGCAGGCTGAAGCAAATGCACTAAAATTTCATTAGCAAAGGAGTATTCATCACTTCCATTTGGTTTCTTCTTTCTTGAATAATTTATTCTCTTTTGGAATTTCAAATTAATGTTTTATTATTAATTTCAGATAAATTTTGTTGTGATGCGAGGACTAAATGATGATGAAATCTGTGATTTTGTAAATCTTACAAAGGAAAAGGTATGTGATTTTCAAAAATTTAATTTTTTTTTTTCTCAGTTTGTTTACTTTAATTTTAGTTTTAAAGTTTAGAACTAACAAGCATAACTAAAAATATATCGAAAAGAATTTTACAACAGTTGATACACTGTCCGGCCACTTTATTAGGTACATCTACCTAGTAGCGTGTTGGGCCTCCTTTAGCCCTCAAAGCAGCCCAAATTCGTCGAGGCATGGATTCCACAAGTTGCTGAAAACGTTGTTGAGGCATTATGTACCATGCAGACATGAGTGTGTCATGCAGTTCCTGAAAATTTGATGAAGGTGTAGGCCTGTAGTGAACAGCCCATTCCAGCTCATCCCACAAGTTTGATGGTCCGGAGACTGAGCGGGCCACTGCAGCAAGGAAAAGTCATCATCATGTTAACTCAAACCATCCCATAGTGATGCGGGCTTTGTGCACTGCCGCATTAGCCTGCTGGAAGTAGCCATCTGCATGAGGATAAACTGTTAACACGTATGGTTGCACTTGGTCATCTATGATGTTTATGTACACTCTAGCATCCCCATCGGCTTGAAGAGATGTTGTGAGATACGACGGGTCCAGACATTCATGCACACAGCAGGGGTGCATCTAATAAAGTGTCCAGGCAGTAAATATATATAACAAACTGAATTTGTTGTTATAAATTATTTTTTATGGATTTTTTTTTTTATTGTTTCAATAGGATTTAGATGTTCGATTCATTGAATATATGCCTTTTGATGGCAATAAATGGAATGATAAAAAAATGTTGTCGTATAAAGAAATAACAGATATTGTGAAAAACAAATTTCCTAATTTATTACAGCTGAATGATCAACAAAATGATACATCAAAGGTATGATTGTGTATTTAATAGTTAATTTAAGAGGTTATTTTTAAATGTAAAGCGCATCTTCTTACAGTTACAATGTATCTGCAATTAAATCTTAAAAGCATAACTTTGTTTTTATATCTTGTAGAAATGAAATAAGGCACTTGAATGATAGATTCATTAACTTTTTATGAATAGCTTAAGTTTCACTTGTTTTTAATTTTAAACAAAAAACACGGCTCACTCAAAATGTTTCTGAAAACTCAAATCTAAAACATAGAAAATAATTTAAATAAGTGCTATAGAAAGAAGAGGGTTTTATATATATTAATGATACTCACAGCTCAATCAAATATCCCCCCCCCCCTTAAAAAAAAAAAAAAAAAAGCTGCTTTTAAGCAATTATAGCATATTGTTTGTTATAGCTGCCATGAGCTTTCTATGCAGAAATTTCACAAAAAAAAAATATCACTTTATGATTTCTTTAAAGATTCATCTCAAGAAGAATGTCACCAGCTTTTGCATTCAACATTTTATTCTATTGCCCCCTTCTAGAACTACAGTTTTTAATTGATGCTGAGTTTAAGAGATGTGGAATATCTTTTTAAGAAAGTCTCTTAGCATAAGACCGAGAAAACATGAATATTTTGAATAACAAACATAAAAAACATGAATATTTTGAATGAAAAAAAAAATGAAAAACCCTGAAGATTTAATCAGGAAACATCATGTTGATTATTGGTAATCATCTAAAATTTCACAACCCTTAACTGGTTGACTGATCCCTACATTTTTGACTCTGCAGTAAAAAGAAATGTAAGTGAAATAATGTCACTTTATGCTTTAAATATTTGGTAAGGGAAATTCAAACAGTGTTTTTGAGAGATTATAGGAGATGAGCCGTGGATTTACAACTAGGATCGAAAAAGAAGACCTTAATCTTGTGTATGATGTTTTCCTGATGATCTCGGCCAATAAAAGTAAATTATTGCACAAAGTTTTGAAAGAAAACCGTTGTATGCTCTTTCTTCTCCAAATCAAGGCATGTTGAATTCATAAGTTCTAAATCCATACTTCTTCTTTAAATCACATCGTAACATATTGAAAAAACTTCATCTACACTTCATTTTATTATCGAATTTTCGGAAGAATTTTCTATCTTCCTTCTTCAAGATTACAATGTATAGTCAGGTGATATCAAATTACAAAAAAATTCCTGAGCATAGTTGTTAACAAAACTTAGCATTTTATCCTTAAAATGCTACTAACATATTATTTACAATTGTTACAAATTCAACAATTCTTAATTTTAATACAATTGTTTTATTTTACTAACAATCATTATAATAATCATAATTTTTTAATTTCATCGATTATTACACTTTTTTTGTTCTTGTTCATATGAATTTTTACCATTTCCCTAGCTAAATTTACGAAAATACTCTCAACTTCCAAACCTTTGCTTCTATTGTAATTTAAGTTTCTTGAGTTTCTGATTATTATGCTTTCCAGTATTTTTCTTGTTTTTGTATCTTTTTCTAACATAATTATTTTTACTTCCTCCCTGATCCAATGTCCATTTTTCCTACAATGATATGCTACGTCAGATTTTTCTTTCTGGTCATTTTTAATACAATTAATATGTTCAAGTACCCTCTCCCGTGTTGTTCTTTTACTTTCCCCAATATAAATTTTCCCACAATTTTGGCATTCCAATTCATAGATTAATCCCATGTTAGCTTCATTCTCATTTTTATTAATTTTTTGACATAAAATATTTTTCAATTTGTTGTTGTATTCAAAACCTATCTTGATGTCAAATTTTTTACAAATTTTCTTCAAATACCAACTGCTATTATTTAGATAAGGTACTATAATTGTTTCTTTACTTTTATTTTTATCCATTTCTTTAATCATAAATTTATCATAATTACTTATTGCTTTATTTAGAAAACTAGTGCTATAATCATTTTTCATGAAAATCGTCTTCATGTTTTCAATTCCTTTCTTAAAATCAGAGTCACAACTTGAATTTTGATCCAATCTATGGATGTAGTTATCAACAATATTCTTCTTGATCATAAAACTATGCCCTGATTTAAAATTTAGAATGTGGTCACTTTGAAAGTCTTTTTTGTAATGTCTTAGGTACAAATTGTAATTATTCTTTTTTATCAAACAAACATCCAAATAATTCAATTTTCCTTCCTCTTCTTTTTCCATTTTAAATTTTATGTCTTGATTCTTAATATTAATGATGTTAAAAA
>JAFIDM010004315.1:21442322-21490681 GCA_023159025.1 Thereuonema tuberculata
TTTTTTGGGAGAAAGATAGAAGTAGTTGATCTGTTCATTCAGTAATTGATAATTTGTTGTGTAATTACAATTCAGTTAGAATTCAGTTAAATTTTCTTGATTGTTATTTATAGCAATTTTGTTTCTTTTTTTTTTTTTTTTGATTGCACACATCAGTGTATGATTTTTAATAGCTCAAGAACGGTAGAGCTAAGATGCACCAGGAACGAGATATGAAATTGAGAGCAAGTTGTTGAAAGGAAGAGTAACACGTGCAAAAAAGATGAAAAGAAACACACTGAAATATTTTTTAAATATCTGTTTCATGAGCACAGTGGGATGAAGATGAGATACTGGAATAATATAAAGAAGGAAAAGGAGCACAAAGTAGACTATCTGATATAGTCATGAAAAATTATCCAAATAGGCAATTTTCTTTCTGTATTTTGTCAGTGAGAGGCTGCAGTGCATAAATATTCATCCTATACACTTACACTATTTTAAATAAATAAATATGTGTACATAATCTTGTTTTGAAATATATTTGAACAAATATTTTTAATCTGAGACCCATGGGGAAATTTAAATTGGGCTACAAACCAGTTTCAAAAAATTAGTCCGATATCTAAACGGTTTTCAGTTTGAACCCATGTAAGTTCATATGTACGATGAATTATCGGCAGACAGCCATGAGATGCTTTGAATAGTTTTCGTAAGTTATATTAGATGCTGGGAATTTATGAAGGTCAAAATAATAGCTACAAAACAGTAAAACTAAAATTAATATAATGCATTTTTACAGTGACTAGCTGATGGGTTGAATTTAATATCAACTGGATTCATATCTTTTAGAAACTTTTAATTCTCAAAAAAAACAACAACAAAAAAAAACACTGTAGCATGATTTATATTAAAGCATTGTTATCATGATACATCAACAACTGCCTTTCTGACATACTTCAACAGTGGTTAAGATTAGGATGTCCGAACATATAAGTTCAAATCCTGGTGGGGCTTGGATGTTTTCTTCTCTCTTCTGCTTCTTTGCAATGACTTATTCTCTGTTTCTTATTTCTGGTGCAGTTTAGCCTCTATTGCTCTTGTGCCACTAAAAAAAAAAAAAATGCACACTGAAATATGTGTGCAATCAAAGAAACGAACAAACCAACAGATAGAAATACCAACAAACAATTAACTATAAAGTGTAAGGACATTGATTCACTGTCTGATTAAATGCCTAGGATGAGATAATTTGTTATTTTAAGTATCGTTTCAGATTTTTAACTTCATATATTTTATTTAGTGAAAAAATATAACTTAACCATTTGGCTCCCATAAAAATCTTCTCATTTCATTTATATATTAAATCTTATATTTACTTTTTGTAATTTCAGACCCATTGCTGCTGAAGCATTTCCAGCCTCATTCTTCCACTAATTTTGCACCGAACAATTTTACCAAAGCCTCAGAACTTTCAAAACATAATCTCCAGTCTTACATCTCTACACTTTTAAGGAAAAGATTTGTCACAATTGTAGCCCAAAACAGGTTATTTAGTTCAGATTCTAATTCTAGTACAGAGAAACAAAAGTATTGGGAGACTGATTTTGAACAAAGAACAGCTGAAAACCAGAATCTTCCAGAAGGTACGATTGAATCTTTGAACAAAAATGTTATTCATAAGATTTTCAGCCAAGTGCAGACTAAAGATGAAAATAGATGTAAGTTCGAAACTGATGAAACTGCTATTCGCCAAAATTCTTTACCTATTTCAGAAAGTGCGGAAAAGAACTTAACCCATGTTGACAAGGGTGGTAAAGCTGTCATGGTGGATGTTGATTCAAAACCTATTTCTATTCGAACTGCTACTGCACAAGCAAGAGTCAGACTTGGAGAAACAGCTTTCAACCTAGTAGTTAAAAATGAAATTAAGAAAGGCGATGTCTTACAAGTGGCTAAACTTGCTGGTATCATGGCTGCAAAAAATACTAGTACCTTGATACCGCTCTGCCATAATATCCCTTTAACTAATGTAAATATTCAGTGCACTTTAGATTCTGGAAATTATGAGGTCGTTATTAATAGCTTTTCAAAATCTACATGGAAAACAGGTGTTGAAATGGAAGCTTTAGTTGCTGCCTCCGTAGCTGCTTTAACTGTATACGACATGTGCAAGGCTGTCACTCATGATATTATCATTCGAGAAGTTAAGTTGATGACTAAAACTGGTGGTCAGAGAGGAAATTTTGAAAGATAGCTCTTTTAAAACTAGGAGTGGGCAAAATGTAATATCAAAATATAAATAAAATCAGACCATTGAAAAAAGTATTATATTCCATGATCGTCCTCAAAATTCTCCATTGTGAAGAAGCTCAATTTACCATAAATTACATATAGATAGAATACATAATTATACAATGGATATAATTCTTAATGAAAGTTAAACCTGAGTAAAATACCATGATGGCAGATTAATGAAGCAAACAAAGAAACTACTGTTGTCCTTTGAATATTATTGCACCCTTTCTGCATGTGAGTGCAACAATATTATATCTTCTGTTAGTTATAGGAAGCTGTCATCCCTCCACATTCAAGGCTTATTATATTCTTAATAACTCAGATAATTAAAGATGTGTGATGATGTTTAAATCAGCAGTTTTTAATAAATTGGAATTTTGATATTTCCATAGCAGAGATCCTGTTGCGTATAACTGTGATTTAAGAATATCACAATCTTGCGATAGAAGAGCACAACACAGAAATCCTTATCTTTTACTGGAGGGCAGTTTTAAGATTTTGCATATTTTTGTAAATACAACAAATAAGATAGAACTAAATGTAAATAAAATATATATATTTTAAAAAATAATGATTGCTTTAGTTGCTGCCTCAGTAGCTGCTTTAACAATATAGGATATGTGCAATGCTGACACTCTTGATATCAAGAAGTAGATAATATCATGAGAAGTAAAATAATGATCGCTTTAAAGTTAATTCAGTATTCATTTATTCAGTGTTCTTACTGGTCCTTGAAAACTGTGAGGTACTTAATTTTCAATGCCTCAAAACATTATTTCTAAAAGTATTCATAAATAAGCCAAAAATAAATTTTACTACAGCTTATTTAACTAGCAATCATACCTGTAACTCATATCGTTACTATTACTACTACTATTGCTTTGACTGGACGACCTAAATTTGGAACCCCACCTCTTCAAGTTTCTTGCCCCAGATTTTCTGATCTTCGGCAATACCAAGTCATTGTCTTTGTCAGTACCAATTCCAAGGCTTGATTTGAGTTTCCTTAAGAAAAGCTTTTATCTTGGGTTAGATTGTCAGTCTCACACCAAATCTCCTACCAGGAAGATTGAGATTTGTTAAGGAGTTCACTCCACTAAAGATACTCTTAGTCTGGCTCTTCCATCAACATCAGCTTGGGTGACTCTACTTGTAGCTACACTACCATTGGCACAGCCCTTGACTTCATTGGATAACTCAATCCATCTTTTCTGATCCCATCTTGGATCATCAAAAAGATGGTATCTCATGAGGCAGAGTTCAATCCATTACAAATTGCCTTTGTGCTAAATAGTATTCATGATTTCAGAAATAAAACAGGCCTGCATGTATTACTATAGTTCAGTTGACTATGAGTAAGTCCAGACTTAATGTAAAGAAAATAATGACTATTCACTGCTTGAAAATGCCTTAAATTAAAGTCTCTTAATGTGATACAAACCTGGGAGATTATAGTTTGACTTAACTGCTTAATTAGATACATTTTTGGCTTTTAGAAGAACCTGTGTTTTTTTACTTTGGCATAGATTTATCCAAATATTAATTGATGAAGCAAGAGAGCTACAGAAATGCATTGCAGTCTGTCTAGAATTATTAATTGTTTTTTTGGATATTATAATCAAAAAAGAAAATGACAAACAATTCTTATTCATTTTAAGAAAATAAGACAGAAAAGAAGCCCCAAAATTTAACGTGCTGTGCAAAGAATTGAGAAACAAAAAGACAAGAAAGCACCTGAATCAATTGGAAATTCTTATTCATTTGTTTGAAAATATTTAAAGAATAACTGGAACAATTCAGGATCAAAAGAATTCTGCCTATATCTTTCAACAAAAACTGATAAACATCACTTGAGGATCAAGATAATGAAGTATATTGCTACTGCAATTAATTATGAATGTAAATATAGTATAAATGGTAATAGGATGACGTAGAAATGGGAGAACACTGAGAAAATTTGCTTTTCATGCTGGCAACTACATGAATGTCAGTAGGATGTAATCAAGGCTGTGCAGTTAGTAGTTGATTTTTTTTTGTGGAATCGAAGTCAAAAAATTTTTTTACAATTACATAACAAGGCTGTGGAGTTAAGAGTCCATTTTTTTTTTTCTTTTAATTCCGCAGCCTTGGCTGTAATTCCAGGGATCAAATTAAGGATAGAATACTTGTAAAATATAAATTGATCTGAAGCAAAAGGGGAAAAAATTGTAGATTATAAATAATTAAAACAACAGCAATTTTGTTACAATATTCATATTATTCTCTAGCTTCAAGATAAAAGTACAGTATTAGAGGAAATGGGATTTATCTCCAATATAAGAGAAGCAAATCTTCTTGCAAGATTGTATTTCATTTGTTGAAGGTTAGGGGAGGGAAAGAGGACAATGCATATTCATTGTCTAACTTTAATTCTGTGATAATTTGAGCAAAATGTAGCCAGTCGATGTTAGCAAAAGATACGGTTATATAACTTTTTTAAGTCCTAATGTGTTTTGTTACAGATGTTGTTTCTGAATAATTTGTTTGAAGCCTTTTTCTCAACTTTGCTGTTTAAGTAGTAGTTAGGGACAATTCAAATTTTCTCTCTTTTATTTCCTAAATATTCAGGCAGAACTTTGTTATAAAACAAAAACTTTAAAAAAAAAAGAAATAGTATGGAAACATCATAATATTTGAGTTATTTTCAAATATATACAGTATATGACTATGACAGAAAATAAAAATTAACCTGTAACTTTAAAAAACATTGTAATAAGTATATTTCCAATTCGCTACTTGTACATATTAAGACAATTTTTAGCCTTTCCATTTAATTCACAGTTATTAACAACAAAATTGATTATTAAAATTTACATTAGATAATACCATCTATTAAGTATTTTGATGATAAATATGAGAGAAATTTTTGTGATTGGAAACTACTTCTGTTATCATTTATGGTGCTATTTTGATTATGGTGCTTCTATTAGCATTTTATCAAATCAGTTATTTTCATTATTTGAAAGGTGAACTATTTGAAGGTTCTATTTATTATTTCAAAGAGCATCATTTTGCTAGTAATGCAATCACCTGCAAATTAATTGAATTAAAAATAATAACCATTTTCAGGAACCTGTAACAACAGTTCCCTTCTTCTAATCCAAAGAAAGGAACCATTATTGCAGGTCCCCGAAACTGGTTATTACTTTTAATGTGTAGTAAAATTTTTTAATACAATTAATTGTGCAGGCGTCGCATTAGTAGTGCATTTACATCTGCACATAAAATCCACCAATCAGCATCATTTTGCCTTGATTTTGAATATTCAGACTGATTTTGAGTTATTCACGAAAACTGTCAATGAAGCTGAAGGCAGTTTTTATGATTCTGTTCCAATAAAGTTACTGGAATGAAAATAAGCATCTTATTTACCATACTGAGAAGCATTAGAAGGCATGTTTCTTTTTATAAATCCTGAAAATGTAAATTGTACTTTTATATAAGCCAACAAAGTGTAAATGTTTATCAGAACATAGTTTCAAAGTTTAACCATTTGATTTTTAGTTTTATACTTTGTTTAGTTAGATCAAGGGTCACTATTCAACTTTCTTGAATTTTTAATGATATTCAGGTGTACTGCTGAGTTATTTAGTGATTGGAATCAGTCAGTCTCAGACCCTGAATTCCTCCAGCTCAATTAGAACTTATAAAATCTTGAATGTTTATTATCCTTACAGCCATTGCTGCTTTAACGAATTCACATTCTTCCATCCTAATCTCCCGTAAATTATGAAAAACTTTACCTTTCCAGCAAAATCAATCAACAATTGTTTATTTCTCCTCTGGGGATTTCATATATTTTTTAAAAAAATTCATTGTTCAATTTATGTATATTTTAGAAATGAATTATATCGATGTAACATTTCATGTGAATGTAAAATTGTTATATTTTCTGAATTTATCTGAAATCATTTAACCCGTCTATGCTTTATTGCATATTAAATAGGCAAAATATAAGTCCTGTTGATGCTTTAAGTACTGCATTGTTGATATGTTTAAAATATTAGATATGAAGCATCTATATCAGTTATAATTTATTTTAAATTTGTATTTTTATATGTAAAATATTAAATAAATATTTTTGAGCAACATTGGACTTCAACAAACATTTTATTATGGATATATACATATATTACTTTAAAAACTTCAGAAGAAAATTGCAGTTTTGTTTTTTAATAGTTATGTCATTTGTACAGATAGCAGATTTCAATATTATTAGAATTATTCCGAGAGTTAAATTTCCCTTTTTCTTTTAAGTTTTTACTCCATAACCTTTCTGTTTTTGCAGATTTTTTGGAGCACTATCCTATTTTTCAATTTTATCTTTTTATCTTGATTTTATTCATCTAATAACAAGTGCCTATATATCTGAATTTAAAAATTTGGAACTTTCATAAGTTCACTACTACCATTAACAATGAACTGCCTTAAAATTGAAGGCCAACCTCAGCCTTCAAAAATATGGTAGTCAGAAGGGATAGACAGCACAATCCACATCCAATTTTGGCAGTAGCTGATTTAAAAGCTAGCAGTCAAACATTGTCTTAGTGTTGGAAAATAGACATGAATTTTAATATATTCTACTTTATCTAGTAACCATTAGCTAGACCTTTACCCTATAGCATTCTTTACCACTAGTGTTTTTTGTACATCAAAAACTCAATTGCAATACATTACTTCTGAAGTCGTGTGAAGTCTCTGCAGATAAGTCACTTCCACTGGGGGCTCTGGGAGGGGGAACAACGACAGTTTAACTCCGTTCTATTGTGAGTCGGTTAGGGGTGTATTGAAATGTTATTATTATTATTATTACTGACATCTATTTACAGTGAACACTAATTATTTGTGGAGAAATAACTGAATTCAACACAGACAGAAGTATATAGGATATTTTGTAATATTCTTAAAAATTTGAAAGGTATAATAAAAAAACGTTTTTGTTAAAAAAAAAAAAATATATTGAGCAGTTACATGAAGTAATCCCTTTGTTGGTAAGTACAATAATCAGTTCTGTTAAGAGAATCCTGATTGTAGTTTTTATTTCCAGTGAGTTTACCAATCTTCAGTTTTTGATTCCAGTAGCAATTGTGTTACTGTTATCAGTTTTTGTACAGTTGTTGATTTTATAAGTTGCAAGGTTATCTTTTCAGTTACTTAGCTCCAAATGTCATTATCTGTTTATGACAATTGCCATGCAGCACATGAATTTTATATTCATCAAGAATTATATAGGATGTTGTAGACTGACTGTATTTGCTTCACACCACAGGATTCCTCGTTAAATAAGAGGCAAAAAAATTATATAACGCTTTTTGATACTTTTCAAGATAATCGAGGTTTTCTGCATCAGGAAGAGATGATCGAAAAGTGTTCCCACATAGGAAACATTATTTTTCTCCACAGACGATTTAGTGATAAAAATGTTCTTGGTATCATTTGAAAGGAACATTATGTAGATTATTTTTATGATAACAACTTATCCGATCATTGCTTACAGAAAATTATAAAAAGCAATCCTTGCATCCAGTGTGCTTGCTCTTCAATGTGCCTCATACTGACTTTGAGGCGATGGTGCTTGTAGGGTCACACCATTTGAACTGTGGGTTGGATTTTCTTATGCAATTAGCTTTTTTGTAGCTTAAAATGGAGAGTCAAATGACATAGTGTTTTATTTTAATTATTCATCAGTACCAGAAAAAAACTAAAAGAAACGTAGTCAAGGCCAATTTTTATCTTCATGTTTTCAAGTTTTTGATTTTCAATCGCCCCTTTTCGATCATTCCTGCCGGCTGCAGAAAACCTTGATTATCTCAAAAAGTATAAGTTCGATCAAAAATAAGGTATTTATCTTTTTTTGAAGCATAGTTAATGTGGAATCTCATGGTGTGAAGGAAATGTGGACGATCTGCGATACCCTATATATATTCAGAATTATCTTAAAACATGTTCAAGAACTTCTGCATTTTAATGTTGATAATTCTGGGAAATCTTATCTTCAACAAATCTACAGCTTTGCTTTTTGTATGTATTAATATTATATGATTATTATTATTATTTTCCTTTCAAGAAATTTCCATTCCATCTTTATATCCATCTCAAAGCTCCAAAAAATTGTTAACATTCTGGGTTATTCTTGCAAAGAAGCTAGAATCGCAGACATTATTAAACAAGGTAGGGATAGCGATTAGTAAACCAATCACAATGCTTTGCAATGTCTTCTGATGCGTATAAGAAAATGTAATTGATATTGCTTTAATTTCCTTATTTATTATACATTTGATTGTTGCAAATGCAAAAGGCGCAATTGTTGCAATTGTTGTGCTTAATGACAATTTAATGAG
The DNA here is from genome assembly GCA_023159025.1 of Thereuonema tuberculata. Lineage (NCBI taxonomy): Eukaryota > Metazoa > Arthropoda > Chilopoda > Scutigeromorpha > Scutigeridae > Thereuonema > Thereuonema tuberculata. The sequence continues at coordinate 21,450,980 of JAFIDM010004315.1, forward strand.
ATTTTAATGATACTTGTCCACAGTCGGACGGACAAAACCAGGATTAGAAGTCTTCTTCTCAGAAGACTGAAATGCTCTTTTCATTCATTCTTGTCCTCATAAGCCCAGTTCACTGATATTTTCATTCATAACAACATGCCTTTCAGAAAATGGAAAGTGCTAAAGTAAAATCACTTGGTTTCTGTTTCTTGGCATCATCACTACCTTCATTACAAATTTTAAAAACCTGCCTGAAAAGCCTTAAGACGACCTTGTGCCAACCAGGCAGTCCTTAGGTTAACTCTCTCCTTATAGTTACATCTGATAAATTATTTGGAAATCCTGGCAAATTTGCAGGCTCTTCAGTATATTACTACAAAGATTTCTGTCTCATACTTTTACCACTCTTTATACATGTCCAAACTTCCCCATTGTCTCTATCTCTTTCTCAGAAGCCTCGAGACTTTAAAATCTGAAGGTTATAAAGATCTTATTTCTTAAGAAAACAAATATCGAATATCTTTTTTTTCTCCCTTTAGTTATTTGTTAAATTCTATACTGTTCACTTTTTTTGTATTATTTTGTGCTAATAGAATTGCAGAATATCAATTTTTCAGTGGCTCTCTAGCAATAGTTTGTTTCGTTTGCAAATTGTCAGTATTTAATGAATCAGTGTTTAACGTGTGCAAGTTGAAATATTTATAGACAAGGACATTTGATAAAAATTAATGAGCACACATGATAAAAAGATGATTAATTCATATTTTTTTTGGCAGTTCAGTGTATAATATCTTGGTGTGGTACAAATAGCAACTGTAGATTTCTAAAATTACCAGAAATTCTAATTGCTATTATTCTAATGAGAACTTATTGAAAAATAAAAAGGAAAATTCATTTGTAAAATTACAATTTTAATGGACTACTCATGATATAATACATATTCCATTTTACTATACAGTACTTATATTACACAAAAAAGTTATTTTACTTTCTTTATAAAAATATCTCACAACCTCTAAAAAATATGTATGTATAAACGTATATCAAAATAGAGTAAATGAAACAGTTGTCAAAGTATTGAATACTTAAGACAATATATATTTAAAAATATAACTTACCAATAGATATGTGAAAATAGCAACTAATACCAAGATTTCTGACTAAAATTTCTAATTAATATAAAATGCTAAGCATAACAGAAAAAAAAAAAAAAATTTTGCCTGAGTTTTCTCTTTCAACAATGAAGACGTTAATATTCATTGATACTCCAACATGTGAAAACAACATTATATAAGTGTTTGAAACAATGCTTATCAGAATTTAGTTAAGAGAAGGAAATAAACATGGGTTATATAACAGAACAACATTTGATTGTTAATGTATCAGGAAAAACAAATTGACAGGCCCTTTTTTTAATATAAACAAATGATCTGGTGAAACAAATAAAACAGTATAAGGGGTTTGGATAAAATAGTAACACTATTTTTTTTTTTTTTTTTTTTTTTGACATTTTAAGATACTTAAGTTTTTTTCTATACGGATGATTTTGGTATGGTAATGTGGATGTAAGTACAAATGATCAATGAGACCTTGACAAGATTAACCATATGACTATAACAGGCATTTCTGAAGACACTTATGAAGACAATTATAATTCTGATTTAATTTCAAAACTGATAGGAGTCAGATGTTTCTAGATTCAATCATCTCTTACTCTGATTGAATATGCAGATAGGAATTTCCTCTATTCTTGAGGAGACAATATTCAAATACTATTACAGACTTTTCTAATGCCTGGAAACTTGAGGAGGTTTTGGTGTTGCTCAAACCAACAGACGTCGCTGTCTGATATTGAAAAGCTTATCCATAGATTTACTGAAAGTTCCAAAGTAGAACTACAGTAAACGGAACATTTATTGTTAAATTCCTCAATGATACAGCGAATCTTTCCCACATCATTGAGTCTGTCTGCACAAAGCTTATCATACTTTTATTAGTTATAATTTGAAATGATTCTGCTATGTGTTAAACTTCTGCTCTTTCTGTATTATTTTACTGTCTACTGCTAATATATTTTTGGCAAAAACAGATGAAAAATTTGCAGTCATTCTGAAGTTATAATGTATTTCATATATTTTCAGAATAACCTTAAAACATCTTTCATGACATTTCTTGAATTCAGCACATAGTCCCATAGAGTTCTTATTATTAATTTCTCCTGAAAATATAAGAACTCAATAAAACATTTTGAAAAAGCTTTCTGATTTACTTTTTCCTAATTGGCAGAACTAGGCTAAGTTTCACATAAAATTTTGTTCCTCCCGTTTAATAACTTATTGTTCTCATATCAATGAAGAGATTCTTTCAATTTCAAAGGAAGGATAAGATAATAACCAAATTTTTTTTTTCCTAATTTAATTGAGACTTTCTTTTTTTCAGTGTTTGTATACATTCCTTTGAACAAGTCCCTGTTTTTGTTTAAATATATTTGTCACACTTGAACCTTATATGCACATTTTTTTTTTTAAATGGATACAAGACAATGCAAGAGAACATCGAAAACAATTTTTAACAAAAATGTTATTGATAATGGAAGGTATAGAAACAAAGCCAGGTGTAAATTCAAAATCTACCTTTCCCTAATCAAGTAAAATGTAGACAAAATTATTTTCCTTGTCTGCATTATTTCAGTAAGATGTTCAAGCTTGTTTATTGTGTAACGAAAGTAAACTTAATGTTGTAAATTATACTTTCTCATAACTGTATTCTGATGGATTAAATAGTAAATGTTTTAATACTTATTCAATTTTTTTGAGGGGAAGAGGGATAATAACCTTGTTTTCATCATTTATATTTATGATTGATACAATCTTTTCTTTTCTTTTTTAAGTTCTTTATTTAGTTGTAAATTGAATTAATGAGACATTTAAAAACAATCTAAGGAAACTTTGGATCCACTTGTCTTGTCACGGGATCAGCTATCCTTTGATACAAAGCAATTTTCAACAACTAAAGCAAGATACATCAACATTCTTTTCAATGGTCATCTTCAATGTTACTGAAATAGTCATTTTACCTCTGACTACAAATTAAGATTAAGTCATTGCAGGAATAGGTAAAAAATGGCAATATTATATCTGCCCTTAACAAATTGGTACATTTGCGTATATAGGGAAGAGCCCTCTTCATTCCATCATGAAATGTAAACAAAAAGGTCCCGTTTTCTTTCCTTATTTTTCGATAGATGGCAGATTAATGGAACCTTGGCTTCTCGAGGGTTTTTTTTTTTCGGTTTTGGCTTTGTAAATTGACTTACCCTTAGAATTAAATTTCTAGATATGCCCTTGAGCTGTACCCGGCCCTGCGGATAGGGCCTTTGGCGGTCCGGAGGGCTGTTCGGGGTGGGTCCCTGCCAACCGGATCATACTCTCCCGGTATGGTAGATCGGGATGTGTGATATATTTTTTTTTTTTTCTTTTTTTTTTTATGTGTTTCTTTGTTTAGTTTGATGTTTGTGGGAGACCAAAAATCTGCTCTGTAGATACTGGTCTCCATGTCCATTTATTCCAGTCTAAAGATATGCCCTTGACTTGGAATATTCAAGAGCAAAATGCAAAAAAGCAAAGTTATGGTTTACACCTTGACCACGTGGATATGGCTTCCTCTAACAATTCAATTACATATGTTTCAATTTTTTTTCCTGGTTATTTTGTTCTAAATATTTGTGTTGGTACCTTCTACAGTCATTCCTCATGTTTCGTGTGTTTGCCTTATATTATTTTCACTTTTTTCACAGATGGTTAGCAACTTTACAAAACTTTTCATCTTTATTAACCTTAAACATAGTTTTATATGAACTGTTACAACAGCTCCATCTCAGTCCAGACAAAAGAACGTCACGAGATCAGTTATGTTTTAAAAGTTGCATTGTTTGATGAGTGAAGAAGCCAAGATGTCTGGAGATGAAGACAGAAGGGTTAAGTAAAACCAAAATACCCTTTCCTTGTGTTGACTGATTTTGGAATGAAAAATTATCGTACAATTGGAGGTAGTAGCCACTGTACTCCTTGGCAAATTTAATATTTCTGTGCTGTCACCCAAGTGTGCCAGGGGAAGGGTAGATGTAAGCCTCCTCCTTTCCACCCAAAAGGAAGAAACCCAGCATTTTATATCCATTTTGTTTTGGTTGGAGATCATTTAGTTTGAAAAGGACCCCATCCTTACTGGAAAAGGAAGCAGTATTTTTTTTGGTTGAATTGCAAGAATCATCATAATCTGCCATTTCAAATTCCTGGGTATGCTAATACTATCCATGAAAGTAAAATTACAATTGTCAAGGAAAATCGGTTCTCTGGCTGGAAAACTAGAACGAATCTTGAAAGAGGGATAAAGTGCGCATTTCATTCATGTCTTGAGTTATCATCAAAAGGGAATCTGGGACAGCTGTTTCATCCTTATTAGGACCTATCAGCCAGATTTACCCATACTGCTGATGAACTTGAAGGCGAGAAAGGCTATTGGGATCATTCCACTCCCGGGAGTGGAATCCCACACAAACAAACAACAATAAGAAAGTGGAACTAGTACAGTATCAAAATCTTGGCCAGCCAAAGCTAGGCACAAAAGGCATTTAATAAACAAGTCTTTTTTAGAAAAAGCTGAGGCAAAAGTTGATGATAAATGGGCAAATAAATAGATTATTGATTACTATCTATTTTAAGAAACAAAGTTAAGCAGATATTGATCAAAGTTTAAGTTAATATAAAGGAGAGAAAGTACATGTAGAATTAGTATTTCAGTTATTGGGTCTTTCACTTTGTTCTATGAAATTGGATTTGCAATATAATTATCTCAATATTTAGCTCATTAATTTCAGCATCATTAACAAATTGAAACTATTAGGTTAATCAAACTCAACCATGATTCAGGCTTTTATAATAACTGTCAAAATCTTCTGTAAATGTTCCTTCTGAAATTATATATCTGAACTAACCAATGATTATCCGAACCTTAACACTTAAAATATATCAAATATCAACACAACAATAAGGATGTCACACGGTACCTTATATTTCAATGCTGTTTTTATAAGCGGCAACATTATCAAAAAACTTAAATGGTCATAAAAATACTCTACGTAACATTGCATTTACCATTGCTAATAAAATTCAAGGTACAATGGTTACAGTGATTGAAGAGAAGAATGACTACAGTATTTATATTTTTTGCAATTAAAAAAAAATAAATGCTCATTTAATTACTTATCCACAGTGTTTCAGTAATTAAAGTGTAATTAAAAACTTACATAACTAAGAGGCAACATTTCTACAGAAGGAAGCATTACTGAAAGAAATTACATTATATGTATATAATACTTTAGTTCTCTATTCTAATTTTACTACAGCACAAAGTTAAAAAATAAAAAAGTACCAAAAATTGAAAACCACTGTACAACAAAGTAGTAGTTAATACATTGCTTTCAATACCACACATGTAAAAATTTTCCTTTCAAATTAAAGAATACAGTAAACTCTTTATTTAAAAAATATTGAAGTTATTGTGAAATGTAGTTTTTTTTTTTCAAAATGTTTATAATACAATTAGAAACAAATAAAATTTACTACTAAAAATTTTCAAAGAATTTACAGTAATAATTGCACAACCCCCTTTCTAGCATTTGTGGATCTCTCTGTGCATTTAGTTTATTTCCTGGACTTATCTATTTTGTAGGAATTCTCCTAGCGGTGAGAAATTTATTTTCTCGATTAGACCATGTAAAAACACACAATATAAAAAAACCCTTCCTGTGATCTACTGAGGTTTGGAATCTGAAGAGATCATCTGATGTTCCACAAGTTTCCTGAACATTCCATTCTCTATCTTCATTAGAGATTCGTAGCTTCCAAGTTCAGTAAATTGTTTATTATACAAAACAGCTATTTGGTCTGCATTTTTGATTGTGGATAAACGATGGGCAATGGTAATTACAGTCCTGTTTGTCAATAAGCGCTCGAGGGCTTCTTGAACCAAATGCTCACTTTCAGCATCTAAAGCACTGAAATAACAAATATATATTCAATTAAATTTAAACCTAAGAAAAACTTAACATAAATACGTTAGAATGAATCTACTTTTAAGTGTTTGTGTTTTATTTCTCTTCTATTTTATTAAGCGGCTACTGTATTAGGTTCATTGATAGGTATGAAGTTAAGCTGCCAGTAAACCTAAGACCTAACTTTCAAGCTGTACAAATATTTCATTAGTCATATTTACAGGATGAGATTTCCAACAAAGACAATAAAAAAAAGAGCAATAATAAACACTAGTAAACACAATTTTTTTCACTTAATACTACTTTTAGCACTGAATTCAAATATGCAATCAGAATTTTGCTATCACCCATAGTTTTTTTTTGTTTTTTGTTTTTTGTGACGAAGCTTTTTATTAATAAATATGTTGAAAGACCTTCCTATTTTGTCACAATTAGTTGAATAACTTTTTTTCACAATAATTTTCTTTATTTGCTATTTTATGTAACTGCAGGCAGTTAGTAGCCAGAAGCAGGCAGGCATATGCATCATTTCAAGTCATAAACACAACACTAGTCTAAAAATCTATGCTGATCAACTGATACCTCCATCTTCACAGCCACTAGGTGGCAGACATCTATTCTAGATAGCGTGCAAATGAATTTTCAGATGGGTGTTCATAATATTGTGTCCACCCCTGTAGCTACCCAGTAAACTTCTTGAATCACTAGTCTGCTGGATTTAGATCTTTCAACCTTTGATAAAATTTCCTCATTTTTAAAAATTTTGGTTGTTAAAATGGATATTAATACCACAGTAAAAAGCTTCTGAACCCTTTCTGAATTGAACTGTTTTTTTTTTTTATTTTAATTTTCAGTATAATAACTACTGAAAATGTCAAATGAATACCAATTAAAATCCTTGAAAAATAACTTTTTTTATTATTATTCAGTATATTTTATATATTTCTCTTTATTGTTATTCATAAGTTCCTTTTTTTTCTTTTTTGCTAATCAAATTCACAAGAATTAATTTATTAATGATTTATTCAGTTCATTGTTTAAAACCATCACTTTCCTATAATTTATAGACAAGAGGATTTAAGAGTCCCCAATCAAGAACAAGTGATTTTTGATTGATTAGACAAGTTTTACACTGAGACAATAGAAAGATGTTACAAAGGCATTTTTTATTAGAATATATATTTCGGGAAATTTTTGAGTTTATAAATTAGTAAGTTGTCAGTGTCTCATAGGGCAATTTAAAATAGTTACCTTGTAGCTTCATCCAAGAGTAAAATTCTAGGATTCTAAATAAATAAATAAAAAAGATTGTGATTATATTATTTTTTTATTGAAAATACATATGATATTTTGAATTTATTTTAATTTATCAGATAACAGCTTTTTTTTAAGTAGACTTCATTCATTTTACAAAAATGCAATAAATGTAATACAAAAGCAATAACTATTATAGCTTTATCTGAATTTACATCTATTAAGATCATTCTCAAAACTTTTACACTAAAATTATTGAGTAAAAAGCTATAGGGTAATTACGAATTCAGCTTTCTGTTTTATTGATATTATTTTAATATCTAACCTATCTTTTGTATAACTTTTCCCTCAAAAATCTTTGACTGTATCGTAATTACAAAAAACCTTTAATAAATTATATTAACAAATGTCCTTATATACCTTAATTATAGCTCGGCAAATAGCTAGCCTCTGCCTTTGTCCTCCTGTAATAAAAAGAACACTGATTAATATGAACATTACCTCATATGTTGAATACTAAAGAGTAAATTTATAAATATAAAGAAATTACCCGAGAGCATCATTCCCCTTTCGCCAACTAAAGTGTCAAACTTTTCAGGAAATGAATTGATAAAGTCATAGGCATTAGCTTCTTTTGCAGCTTGTATAATTAATTCCTCGGAAACAGAATCAGAATTTTTTATTCCATACAGTATATTATCTCTGACTGAGCATGAAAAGAGGACGGGTTCCTGTAAATATTCAATAAAATATTTCTATTACAGTACTTTTAAATTAAAATTTTTGGATAAGAACTGCTAAGAATTTGTTGACAAACCAACATAATGACAAAAAAGTCACCTAATTAAGGACTAAAAATTTACTGTATTATTAGATTTATAAGAATAAAACAAATGAAAAAAAACCAATGAATTATAATCTACAAGCAACAATTCTTTCTCTTTATTATTACAAAACCAGAGATTTGTAATATGTTATGTTATGTTATGTAGTGAATGTGGGTGGCAGAGAAACCAAGCACTGCGACCGAAGGTCTATTGTACTATCCCACGGAAATAAGGACAGATGGAGAGAAATACTGAGAAAGTATGATGGGAGAAATGCAGGGGAAACAGGAGAACCCCAAGAAAACTTGCCCAGTGTGGATCGTCCACCATCACAAAACCCACATGAGAACCGAACCCGGTACTCAGAGGTGAGAGACCGAAAACATAGCGACAACGCCAACCGCGCGGCCGAGACTAGAAATAACTAATACCGGATGGTTATAATTAAACTGATCCTACATTCAGCACCCTGGAGATAACTGTAATGAACACATGACAATGAAACTTGGTAGATATGCTAATTAGACCATGCAGATGAGTTTTCCACTGGAAAGAAAAAGTTCAACTTTTCACCACCAGGTGGAAATATGACTCTACATTTAACTTTGTACAATAATAATAGCTTTGTACAATAGCTTGATTCTGTACATTTAACTGCTGTAAAATGCCAGCAGTCATTGCAAGCAAGCCATTCTGCGAGGATTATCATGGCTGTTGGAAAGAAAGATTGTGTGTTTTTAGTAAAGTTGTTTTATTCGAATGGCAGCAATAGCTATGCCGCACTGAGAGAATATTGCCGATTGAAAGGAATACGACAAAGGCCCATGTCAAAAAATGGATTAAAGAATGTGATTACAAAATTTGAAGAAACTGGAGATTTGAGTGTGTCACCAGGAAGAGGAAGGCTGCCCATTCCAATGGACGTTGGGGACGAAGTTGCTGTAGTTGTGGCTGACCACGTAGCAAGTGCCCAAAATGCTTCATCCAGTGCTCGAGTGGTGGCACATGAATTGTCACATGGTCCACTATTTAAAAAGTTCTGTGGTCCATTTTACACTGGTATCCCTATAAGATCCACATAGTGCAACAATTCCAACCTCAAATTTCTCAGCAATGCACTGTTTTCGCCCTTCAATTTTTGGCAATGTTGGCTGTGGATAACGTGACCTGAGAATATCCTATAAACTGATGTGGCACATTTGAACTAGAAGGTGCAGTGAATAGCATATAACGTATCACATATAGGGTTCATGAATGAACAGCCATTGCACTCGGCTTATATAACTGTATGGTGTGGATTCATAAATTATTTTATTCTCAGTCCATTTTTCTTCAAGAGATTACACCTCAAGGACCGCCGAGCTGGCGTGGTCGTGCGGTCTCGGCAGTGGCCAGCCGTGGCGTCAGTTCCTGGGTTCGAATCCCGTTAGTGGCATGGGTGTTTCACTTTCCTTTCTTCTGTGTTGTCCGTTTCCTCTTTCTTCTTCTGTCATTGTTTCTCTTCATAGGAGGCAGAAGTCCGATTATCACCTTAGGGTGCCTCCTGGATAATTATATCCCAATGACAATAAGGCAAATAAATATCCCCATCATAGAGTGTCTATGACCAGTGATCCGGTTGGATCCGGGAACACGACAACAACAACCTCAAGGACCAGGAAAGTGTACCGTTACGACTGCATGTTACAGTGAACTCCTTGCTCAGCATGTGATTTCTGCCTTGCAAGAATGAAATTATTTAGGAGACCACTGTTTTCATGCAAGATAGAGCACCTGATACCGGTCGACAAGTGAAAGAACTGCTTTGTACGACCTTCTCAAATGATCGCATAATCTCCAGAGGTTTTCCAGATGGTTGGCCTGTATGATCTCTGGACTTAAATCCATGTGACTTCTGGCTGGGGGATATCTGAAAGATCAAATCTATCAGGGACCGTACAGTCTCTGCCTGATCTAAAGTCAAGCGTACAGTGGCAATCTTGCTGACATCCTACCAGAAATGCTGCGTGCAACCGTTGAATCTTGCTGTGTTATGAATGCAAGATGTAACTGACCTAGCTGGGGCACATAATGAACAACTTCTGTAACTATCATTTAATAATAAACTTTTCTTATGCTTTTCACCCTTAAAGCGTGCTATATTTTCACCTGGTAGCAAAAAGTTAAAAGACTGTTTTTTAGAGGAAATCGCATCTGCAAAGTATAATTAGCATATCTACCAAGTGTCATTGTCATATGTTCATTACAACCCACTCCAGGATGCTGAGAGTATGGTCAGTTTAATTATAGCAGCCTACTACAAATGAATCAATGTCATAAATATATGTCAGAAATAAAATGACTTAATTTGGGAAGCAAATCTCTTTGCTGTTTTTAGCAAATTTTCCTAAGGAAATTAGGCTCATCAAAATCAGTAATAAAATCTTTACTGTATATTTCCTAATATCTTGTGAATCAAGAAATAGATCTTCTTAAAACTTGTGTATTTAGACCAAGAAATAGTCTTATCATTTGTATTTGAAAATTTCTCCAAATCGATCCTTAAGGCAGCACTTCTCAACCTTTTTCGCTTCGCAGCTCATTTTTATTTTTGCAGAAATCCCATAGCAAACCAAAGCCTGTTCCCAAAAATCCCATAGCACACCAAACGTAAATCTATATTACTAAAATCTTTTATTTCTCTGTCTGTCTGTTTGTCCGGCGCAATTTCCTGTGAGAATAGAAATTAGAAATGATTTTTACAATGAAACGTCCGCGACGGGAATCGAACTTGCAATCTTCCGATCCGAAGTCATACGTCTAATCCATTAGGCCAAGGTGACTACAACTCACTTTATATTGTTTTTTGACTTATGTTTCCTTCCCCTTCCCCCCATCAATAATGAATGTATTCAACCTTTTTTTTTTAATCTCAAGATTGTTTATTTATTTCCGATCCTTCTATTTATTTGTAATTCAAAAATGACAATTAGAACTATAATTGACGAAACATTGCAATATTTTAAATATAATATTCTTACTTAACCGAATTCTATGTGATATAGAAAAACAAGCGCATGTACACCGGACATGGCCCAGTTTGGATTAATATTAATTGAAATAAGGTGAGTTGAAATAATAATTAAGGAATGAAATCAATTTTTTTCTGTGAAGTTCGAAGTAGACTGTCTTTATTCACTTTAGAACTACAGAGACTTTTCCATTCTATAGTTTTCCCAATTTTAAAGCAAAGACAAATGGGCAAAAGCTCTTGCAGGGACTTTTTGCTGAATCGAATAATTACCAAAAAACTTTAAAAGAAATTATATTCATAAGAAATATAGCAGAAATATCATCTTACCTGACTAACAGTGCCAATGTTATTTCTCAGCCATTCAAGATTTAAATCTCTGATATCGTGACCATCTACTGTCACAAAACCTAATGAAAACATAAAAATAAAATAAATTTTTGAAATGACAAAGTAACCAAAAAAAGAAAAACAGTTAAGCTATTTTAGCAAGTATGATTATAGCAAGATCTTGACTAATGCAGCCAAGCAGAGAAAGGGTGATTAGAAGTTATGTATTTTATGAATCCCATCTTTGAAGCAATTGTAATAGTGGGATCTTCACAGGCAAAATGACCATATCTTTTAACACATTATATTGAACATTGACTTACTGTGAGTGAAAAGAAAAACATTCTCCAATATATGATGCATTCGGTTATTATATTTAATCAAAGTTGAAGAATTCAGTTCAATTTCAAACCTTTATAAATAAATATCCTTTTCAAAATTTCGAAAAAATACTTCAAATTTTTAGGAACTGACATTTTTTTTTTAATCTATTATGAGCAGGGCCAGCTCTAGGCTTAGGCAGAAGACACACCGGCCTAGAGGCGCAGTGGATTTGGGGCAAAAAAAAAAAGTAATAGTATGTTAAATATGTTCTATTATGACATACCCATTTTGTAAAATTTATAAAGCTTAACAATTTAAAATATATAAAAAAAAAATGAATAGGCGCTGAAAACCAAACTGGCCTAGGGGTGTCACATACCCTTGAGCCGGCCCTGGTTATGAATTACTATGCATCAAAATAGTGAGCAACAATATAATTAATACATAGTCACAATAACAGATACAACGAGTAACAGTTATAGCAAGCAATTCTCCTTGGATCCTTATAGCAAGAGAGTTTGACTGTAATTTCTTTTCTTAAATTAAAAATAATAATAATAATATTAAACATCCTGCTTAAGGTCAACTTACAGCCTTGGAGTTATGGGAAGTAAAACTCCAGGCATTCTCTGACCAACAGGACCAATTTCAAGTAGAGTAGTCAGCCAGAAATCTATCTTTAACCCTAAGGAAAGGAATACGGTACCCATGGGATGAACTGTACAACTGATCTGGAGGACAAAGAACCAAGGGAAAAAATCCCTGACCATTGCTGGGAATCAAACCTTACAACTTGAGCTATGGGGCCTACTCTACCAGATAAAACTTGGATAAAAATCTGAAAGAATGCATGCAATGAAAACAAAGTAAATTAATCTTTACCAACCTTTGTGTGGATCATAATATCTTAGGAGGAGAGCACCAAGAGTGGATTTCCCTGAACCACTGCCACCTACTATTGCTGTTACGGAACCTGCTGGAATCGATAAGTTCAAATTCTCGAAAACGTTCACATTTGATCGATTTGGATACGAGAATGTAATGGACTGAAATTGAATAGCACCAAGACAACTGCTACTGGGTATAAAACCATCTGAAAGTCATAAAAAAAAAAATATTATGTTGAAAACATTGTAACTAAAATGCAAATGAAGAAATGCAGATTCGTCATTCTAGTTCAATCCTGATGAAACAAGGACTTTACTTAATATTTCCATATTTTCTTTTTAAAAATTAAAAAGAAATAAATAAATAAATAATAAAACAGATGCTATTTGGAATTGCCAAAGCAGCATGCCAAAACATAATTCATAGTCGATCATTTTTATTGTTTGAGCCCATTACACATTTACAGTAGGTATAATTACATATGACCTTACATATGAGCTTATGGTACAGTGGCCACTATAATTATTGCTGTTCCAACAAGAATTAACATTTTCAGATGACTGCCAAACCATTCAAAATTTACTTATGAAGATCCCCTTCTATGAGCGCTAGGATTCGTATTTCTATTTACACTGGGTTGATTATTATCGATTACTGAGTTTTCTGGATCATTTTCGAAATGCAGAAAGTGATAGTCAACTGAAAAGGGGAGGAATGTAATAAAATATAGATAATGAACTAGAACGGAAATGAAACCAAAACAAATAGTTATTTTAACTTTATTATTGAGAAAGAAAATAAAAAAAGTGTGAAATAGTTTCTTAAAATTTCAATACAGCTAATTTAAAATGGTTGCTATTAATTCATAAAGTATATTTCAAAATTCATCTAAAAATGTACCTTTTGACTGAACAACAGGAATTCTATCTACAATTCTCCATAACTCTGTGCTTGCTGCAAGACCTCTCATCAATTCAGAATAAAAAGAACTCAAACCTATTTACAGAAAAAAAGGAAAATACTTGAGCATTAATTGCTTCAGTTATTTATATAACAGGTGTTATAAAATAATGTTCATGTGGGAAATTGCGATTCTCTTTTGTATCCAGAGGCTTTTGGAAGTGGCAATCTCACCACTGGACTTGCCCAGTGATAAGATTTATAAGTTATTTTGGGAACTAAATGATAACTAAAGGAAAGGTTTTACTTTGTTTTTTTGTTTCACTAATGTTTTGTGAATGAGAAAAGTTTTTTAAGTTATTAATATATTTCAGTATTATACAGGATGTCTTGAAATTCCTATTACAAACTTGTAATAGGAATTACAAGGCTTGTAGAGGGTACCGAGCAGATAACATTTTGAATAGGAACCCATGTCTGGAAACACACCATGCCACCAAAAAGCAAAACAAAAGCAAATCAAGTGTTTATAAAACATAAAAATAAATATTCTTGTTTCAGTTGGGTCAAAGAGCATTTCTGACGTGAAATGCCACTTCCAATAAAGTTTCCAGTTTTTCTGAACAAAAAGGATGTTTTGTCCAATGTCATGTCATGTGAGGTCATAAAACAGGTGTCATTTTTGTTTTGCAGTTCCAGTTGTTTGTTAGGCATTGCATCTTAGTTCACTACAAGAGATGCTCGATGTGGTGACCACCAATTTCGTTGCAAACATTATATCTGCGAAGCATGTTCTAGTACATGTGCTCAACAATATCTGGTGTAGGTTTAATCTCTTGTGCCATGGTCAGAATCCATGCAAGCAGACCTTCCTCTTGACTTTTTTAGTGGACTGTAAATACGACTCTTCATGTGGCCACACAGGAAAATGTCGAGTGGAATTAAATTCAGCGATCATGCAGGTCAAGCAAATGGGCCACAGTGGCCTATCCATTTTTCCCCGAATGTTTGTTCGAGACAATCTCAAACAGCAAGTGGAAATTGATTTTTGTTTGCTTGTGCATTTCTGGACATGGGTTCCTACTCAAATGTTATCTGCTCATTCCTCTCTACGAGCCCTGGGAGTTTGTAATAGGAATTTCAAAACACTCTGTATTAAGCGTTCTAAGTGTGAATCAGCTGATTATGCTCATTTTTAATGAAAAGAAAGTATAGATGCAATTTTTTATATAATTATTGTATATTATTATACAAACCATTTAGAGAAACTCCTAAATAAGCAGCATACATTAGAAAAGCAGAAAGCTCTCCAACAGTAATTTGTGAATCAGCCATCATAGATCCACCTGAATATAGCACTGTCAAAATAACCAAATTCCCACTTAATCCTGCCTACAAAACAGAAATCAATCTGATGAGAACCAAAGAATGATGTGGTTAAATGAGATAGTGTAACTTAAAATAATATTAAAAGTTTTGTGATTAATCATACAATATACAGCATTCATCTAGTGCTTGAAGTCAGACACTGAGAAGATAGCATGTCAACATTCATCTAGTGCTTGAAGTCAGACACTGAGAAGATAGCATGTCAACATTCATCTAGTGCTTGAAGTCATACACTGAGAAGATAGCATGTCAGGACCCCTATATATACCTTATGCAAATCATGATTTTATATTCACTCTATGACAAAAATAAACCCCGACGCATTGCAGAATGTTGTCGAGCAACTGCAGAACTTAATATATAGATAAGTCATGGGTAGATTTGCAAATTGTAAAAAAATCACAGCCAATGAATGTAAAGGGCTGCACCGCGGCACATTTGAACCACGCACTCTGGATTGCTTATAAGTAACGTTTCTTGCTTGCTTCAGCACTTTTGAATGCTTTTGTGGTCAGATGCCGTTCTGTAGCCACTGAGGATGCTGTGACACAACAATCAACAATTGTATCAACAACTGAGTGAATTTTGTAGAGGGCGTATCATGGGCTTGAGAGAGTCAGGTTGGACATATCAACATTGCCTGCCACTTGGGTCATGGTGATACCACAATAAGACATTCTTGGCAGCAATCAGTCCGGTAACGCACACACCCATCAGGAAGGCAGTGGTTGTCAGAAAGTAACCACTGTCAGGCAGGATCGTGAGATCAGCCCTCAGGACACAGTTTTCCAAAATGCCATCCAAGGAGAGTTAATGGCATCTCTGCAGCCTGTTGTGTCACAACAAACCATTGCCTGGAGGTTGGCAGAGACTGGATTGCGATGCTGGTGTCCATTACGAAGACTACCACTAACCTCGCAGCATTGCCATCACCACCTGCAGTAGTGTCGCACCAGAGTAGTGAGAAGTGTAACTGATTGGGGCAATGTAGTGTTCAGTGATGAATATAGGTTCTCACTTGGAGCCGATGACCGCCAAATATATGTATGAAGACAACAAGGCCAGTGTGCCTCGCCTTACCCAATTGTGGAACGACACGTAGCTGTCACACCTAGCATCCTCATTTGAAGAGCCATAGCCCATGACACCCAGTCACCCTTAGTTGTCCTTCCAGCAAAACGTTACATCCAGGACATCCTGTGACCTGTCATTCTGCCTATGTTGCGAGGTCTTCCAAGAGCCGTTTTTCTATAGGATAATGCCAGACTGCATACAGTGAATATCTCTAGAGTGTCTACTTGGTGTTCTGACATTTCCTCGGCCTGCCAGATTACTAGATCTATTACCTATAGAGCATATCCGGGGCATGTTGAGATGGCGATTACAATGATTCCCCTTGCAATGTAGGGGAACTAGCTCAGCAACTCCAAGACATTTGGATGAATCTTCCACGGGACACCATTAGATGTTTATATGCGTCTATTTCAGTCGTCAATTGCTGGACTGTTACACATCGATTGGCCTTCAAACATTGCCTTCAGTTGATGAAGGCAATGTTTTACTCTGGGCCTTTGGGGATCCACAGTTCTGACGATGGGAGTTACTTAGTGTGCCATCGTTCCAATCTTGTTACACGTTTATTATGGCAGATCGAGAACAGCTCACAAACTGCACTTTTTCTGAGATGCTTCCACCCTTTGATCGATAACCTATGGTCATTCCTTTTCGCAAGTCCATGAAATCACTACTTCTGCCCATTGTGATAGCGTTACGCATTACGGGCAATCTGTCCTTACCCACCACTTATATATCTGTGTGCTTGAAAGTGTCAGGTGAACTCGGCCATGTCCTGGGCAGATTCACCACGATTCCAGGATGGCTGTATTATTCTGATACGACTGTGTGTAACGATACCCATATAATCCAAAGCTAAGAATAGCTTTATGAAATATTTATTCTCTGACATTAAGTTAGAAATGTGAAGCTGAAACCACAATTTGTAATGGGAAATCATTTAAATTTGAATTAGTGCAGAGATTGTTTTAAGTTTAATACAAAATAGGGGCATGATTTTAAATTTCATTAAAAATTGTAAGATGTCATCCATTTTGCCTCACTGTTTAGCACTGAGTAAATCCATAATATCACTGTATGTTCTATTGTATTATCAGATGTTCTGTTGAAGTTTGAAGAGTTCCAGGCAATAAAAACTATCTTTAATAAAATGAAAAATACATATGATTTAAGATTTTTAATTGTTTGATTTAAGTGAAAATAAATGCAAAACAATCTTGAGATCATTTTTGTTACAAAGCAAGGCTATAAACTCTAAAATCTGAAAAATTATATAATGAATTTAAATTATGAATGCTATTCACAAAATAGTAACTTACTGCACCAAAAAATGCTGCTTTGGCAAGTGCTTCTTTTGTCTGAAGACCCAAAACCTTCTTAATTTTTTCAAAATAGTATTTTTTCTCCTTCTCTTCTTGAGCAAAGGCTTTCACTAAACGGATGTTGGAAATGCGTTCCTCAGCTACCTTCAATGTTAACAAAAGTTTATTAATATAGTAAAAAAATCAAAGTTGTTCTCAAATTTTTTTAGTCTTAATCAATGCTAGTTGCTTAGCAGGTTTGTGATTAGGAGCCTCAAATTGTCAAAAGCCTGTTATACACACAAAAAAAATAAATAAATAAAAATGCATTGTTTTCTAATTATGGAATCTGTAAATATTTATTATTAAAAATGATAATTTAAACATGTTTTTAGTATTTCAATACATATTAAGTAAATTTTGATAAGTTATAAGTTATACTATAAGTTAACTTATATATAAATTTATTTACTTTAATTTCTCAACAATGTACAGGGTGAATCTAATATAGGGGGACAAACAGCGTGGGCAGGTTTCCCATACTAAATGAAGTAAAAAAGGTCAGATAAACATATGACCAGAAGTGCATGTTTGCTGAGATATTCCAATCCAAAGAAATGAAGCCAGATTACAATGGAAGCAAATGGACATGAATAGTATCTTTATTGGTAGCATGTAGTTCGTACAATACCACAATGTGGTCAATGCACACATCATAATAAATGTTTAAAATGTCCTCTGCCTGCTTCCACGCATGCATGGACACGACGGACCATAGACTGTCATATCCTTTCATAGATCCCAGGACAATTGCGGATGGATACACAGGCATTGACAATACGGTCATGTAGCATCTCAACATTTGCACTGTCTGTTGCATACATGAGGGCTTTGAGATGTCCCCACAGAAAGAAGTCCAACGGATTGAGGTCGGGCGATTGTGCAGGCCATTGAATTAGTCCACTCCTACCTATCCATTGGTTGTGATAGATATTAGTGAGCATCTCGCGAACACTGTGGTTGAAATGTGCAGGGGCACCATCATGCATAAACCATATTGTTGCTCTGACATCCAAGGGCACATTCTCGAGAAGTTTGGAAGCATGTACATGATGATGTCGTCGGTAAGACATGCTGGTAAAATGTATGGTCCGATCAGGGCAGTCACCTACAATACCAGCCACACATTGATCTTGAACTGATGCTGGTGTCAAGGGGCGTGCAGGCCATTGAATTAGTCTACTCCTGTACTCTATAATTTTCAATGGTGCACAGATGTTGATTGTAAAAATTACTGACACCATCCCTACCAAATGTTGCCTCATCGGTAAACAAGACTGATGCGATAAACAATTGAGTGGCAGTTTGTGCAATGAACCAACGGCAAAAGTTTTCCCATGGTGGATAATCTGCAGGCATCAAACCCTGCACACAGTGCAGATGATACCGATACAGCTACTGTTCATGTAGTATTCGCCATGCGGTCATTTGCACTGTACCAACCGCAAAAGCCAATTGCCGTGTGCTGATACCTGGGTCGTCGTCAACACTCTGCAGTACCTGTTCCTCCAAGTCAGGCTTACGAGCGTCTCTCGGTCGCCCTCAATTCCCAGTTGGTGGTACAAGAGATCCTGTCTCCCCAAGTCACCAATAAGCTGCAGCAAAGGTTTATGGGTCAGCTGTCGTTGCTCCGGAAATGCCACCTGATAGAGCCGAGCGGCCCTGCCATTTCCATTCGTGAGACCATACATAAAAATCATGTCCGCCTGCTCACGAAATGAGTAGCCTGCTATGGGTAGGCTCCTACAGGGCACTGTAGTAACCTGCCTTCGAATGCAAACGTACGAAACTGCCGACACACGCCTGTCAACGGTACACAACTATCCTTTGTGATGCCATTAGATTTAAATGCGATGTCTACAGATCGACTGGTAACGCTAAAATCACTCGCATAACGGCACTTTTGTAGCATTGTTCTGCATGAATTGCAACACGCAAAGAACATTTCACACAGTTGCTCTGTGTTACCCATTCACAACAATGCGGTAGTGTAATTCAGTAATGCTACCAATAAAGATACTAGTCATGTCCATTGTAATCTGGCTTCGATTCTTTGGATTGGAATAACTCAGCAACCATACACTTCCGGTCAAATTTTTATATGACCTTTTTTACATCATTTGGTATGGGGGACCCCCCCCCACAGTTTGTGCTCTATTTTAGTCACTCTGTATACATCTAAAAAAAAATAATTAAAGAAATTGTCAAGAAAGTAAATTACTGCGAAATGTGATCTGTTTGCAATTCTCTCAATTACTTCAATTTTTAATTTACTATACAGATTTAAAGTATGTTTTCTTAAATATTACTGTAATTTATAAGAGATCCCAAAATCATCATACCTAGAAGCCTCACAGATAGTCTCAATCTAGCAATGTTTTCAATTACAATAGTTTTCAAAGTGATCCTCTTAATCTTATAACTTAAATACAAATTCTATAAATAATTCCATAATGTACATTAAGACTTTAGTATAAGGAATTGATTTAATAAAAGCAAATACAAACAACAGTAGAAGTTCCTTAAGAAATTCTAAACTAATAATTAATATATTTACTTAAAAAAATAACAATTTACGCTGTTAAGAACAGATTTTAAATGATTTTACTTGATTAACATCAGCTAATGCATCTTGAACTTTCTTAGTAATATCGCTGACATATTTTCCATAAATAATCCCAATGGCTGCTACAGGAGGTACAGTGCATAAACTGACAAGCGAAAGATAAGGGGACATATACACCTGAAAAAGAAAGACAGCAATAAGTACAAATTCTGGAAGGATCTAAGATACTTGAGAATCAGTACTTTACTTATTTGTTAAAAATCTGTCTCGATCTGAACTAAAGGTTAAATACTAAAATGCTTTAATGTGTGGGGATAAATTAATAAACTTAATAAAATGTAGACCACTAACACACTAGAAATGATATGTTAAACTACTGGACTTATTTCAATTACCCTTCTGTACTGTACTTTTGATCAGAATACCCACTTTCCAAAAGATGATTAACTTATGGGGAATTGTCCAGATGTGAGGGTCATGTTATATGGCCAGTTCATTCAGGAGGTGGAGTCATCTTCCTTCATTAGTTGAAATGGTTCAGTAATTACTTAGGTTATAGCTTGTGTTGGTACTAAGATTTAAGATAATATTTTTCTGAAATGCGTATAAATCATTGAAATCTGGGGTGGTATTGCATAACATTACTAACTGATATTTCAGGGCTATAGCAGTTTTCTTTTTTGGATATATAGGGATTCCATAAATTTTCTGAAGTTTGTATCTTGTTGGATCCCAAAGGTGATCGGATTCTTAATATCTAATTTATGTCCCTTAATAGCGTAATGCAAAGCTGTGGTTTATGCTTCATTCTGCTATCACAGATCTATCATAATATTCATTCCAGCATTAAATTTACAGTGGAAGAAGAAAATGAGTTCAAACTACCATTTCTGGGCATATTGGTGATTAGAGGCAATGAAGAAATATTGACCAGAAATCTCTCATTATCCAACATTGCTATTAATCATTTATCAGCAACACCATATTCAAATAAAGTAAATCTGATTTAAATGCAGATAAAAAGAACATTTACACTGTGCTTCTAAAATAATGAGATCAAAGAAGTAACAAGACAATACTTCTCAGAATGATCAATAATATAAAAAGAATCTTATTAAATAATGATTTCCCTAATGAATTTATTAACAAACATATCAGTAAAGCCATTAAGAGATACAAAGTTGAAAGAAATGCTACTAACAATAAGAAGGACATAAATGAATACCCCACATGACAAAATTTGTCAGCATTGCTTTTGATAAGCATCTAATCCAACAACTGAGGTCCATCTTAGACAAGAACAATATAAAAATCGTTTGCAAAACCAACAATTGGTAGAATTCTGAAACACAAGAACCCAAACAAAGATGTCACACACTCAAATGAGGAAAAAAATTATGTAATACATAGAATCAAATGCATTAACAGCTCTTAAAGGTCCTGCTTGTATATAGGAGAGAACAAGAGAAGGTTAAAATATTTGCATAGCGGAACATGAAATGGTTTGCATTGCACTAATAAATTAGATATAAATTAGATATTAAGAATCTGATCATACCTAAGGAAATTTATGAAATCCCTGTATATCCAAAAAGAAAACTGCTATAACCCTGAAATATTGATTAGTAATAACCCTGAAATATTGATTAGTAACGTTATGCAATACCACCTCACACTTCATTGCTTTAAATCCGTTTCAGAAAAATATTACCTCGCATCTTAGCACCAACCCAAGCTATTACCTAAATAATTAATGAACCATTCCAACTAATGAAGGAAGACGATTCCACGAATGAACTGGTCATATAATGTAACCCATGTATCTGGACAATTCCATATAAATGAAACGACTTTTGTGAAATGGGTATTCTGATACATAAGAGTATTTGCAACATGTCAAGTAATTATTGTATTATCATGTCCAGTGCATTAGTGGTCTGCATTGTATAAAGGTTAAATAAGTCAAAATTTCAAGAAAACATTTTTAAACATTTTCAATGATGTATGTTAAGAATTTCAATGACATGCTTTAAAATAAATTAAACTTTTTCAATAGAGTGTGGGCAATGAGTAAAAATTAGTAAATGAGGGAATGTTAGTGTCATTTCCTTGTCTTGTATCATGAAGATGGTCTCCCGTGGGAGACTGAAACCGTCGATGATAAATTAATTATTTTTTATTTGTATCTTTATTGTTATTGCCCACTTTGTGCATTTTCTTGTTTTCCCTCATTTGCTAATTTTTCAATACCATTGGAAAACAACAAATGTAAATCTACCATACTCTAATATTCCTAGAAAATGACTTGAAAAAGAATTACAACTTTTATAGCTTTTTAACTAACCATCATAGAAATGCTTGCCAGAGCTCCTGCCAATGCCCGCAGACCATCAGAAACATTCTGTGTGACCGACTGCCCTACAATGGTCGTATCAGCAGATAACCTGTTAAGAAGTTCTCCAGTTTTGTGCTTATCAAAAAAGGCCAATTCTTGATTTATAATGGATGAAAATATATTGGTCCGAAGTTTCTGTACAATTCTTTGACCTGAAAAATTTAATTTCAAAACAAGAAATTAAATCAGTAAATAAAGTGTTGTTAGGTGCTTGTTAGTAATGCTCATTAATTACTTAACATAATGAAATTACAAACAAATAATAAAAATGCATTAAAATTTTGATTTAATAAGTGAAAGTTTTGTATTTACAAACAGTGAGTATTTGCACCTGATAATTTTAATTTAATTTTATTTATTAAAACTATCAATAATAATAAAGAAATATTTATTCTTTTTTAATTATTTAACAATTATTTGTTTTATTCTAGACATGGGTGTACTGTAATATGTCTTACCAGAAGTTTGTATTAAATAAACACGTCCAAAAACTGCAATACCTCCAATTATAAAAACTGCTATAAAAATACCAGTTAAGTAATTTAACTGCCCTTTTTTACTGCCTTTTTCTGAAGCATAAATTATGTCAACAACTTTTCCAATACAGAATGGTACAGACATCGTCACAACACTAGATATAAGAAGTAAGACTACAGCTCCTAAACATTAAAAAACAAAAAGAATAATGAAAAGAAATTGATTAGGAAGAGGATTGAGATAAATATTCACAATCATAGGATAAAACGTACTTTCAGTAATTTACTTTATTATATCATTATAATAAAGATATTTTAAACTTGTTAGAATTATCTGATGTTCAGGTTCAAAGATATATTAAAGATATAATCCTCATCTTAAAAAAAGTAAATCAATCGACTAAGCCTTGCTTATAATTGGTTTTCAAAATAACTTAAATAAACAAGAATAAATTAAAACTATTTGAAAAGAGGGTAAAAATGTATTTTAGAAATGCTTAACAGAATACGAAAACTATTTTAATTAATCTTTGAAGAACAGAAAACCTTCAGAAATTAAAAAAGCAAAAAATAAAATCACTACGAAATTGCTAAACAAGATATCTTCTGGTTTCACATTTTATGTTTTCTATGTCTTCTTCTGCTGAGTATAAGACCAATGACAGTGCACAAGTAGAAATTACTTTTATGTCATAATGGATAAATATCCAGTGACGTTAGATACAACACTGATGCAAGGTGCAGATAAGTAAAAGGAAATGTACAAGGGAAGAAAAACAGCAAGAAACATCCAGTTTGCAGATAACCAGCAATTTATGCAATTAATAGCGAGGCATATTTTTCTGGGTTTTCTTAAATTCTGAATGGAAAGATACTGTCTAAGAAATAGTCACCCTATATAATTACACTACTGAGATAAATAATATTTGTGTATATCATTCTTTTAAAAGTTATTTGAACAACCGTTCTTAATTTTTGCACTTAAATTTCCTTTAAATTCTCAGCCTGGTTTGCAAACAGTTTTGAGTTTAAGACTACGGCTATCTACTAATGGAATGTCTATTAATAGATCTTATTACTCAAATGTTTGAGAAAAAAATAGTTAAGTCAGTTTTAAGAATCCAATTTATTTTCTTACTTTCTTAATGAAGATATAAGATTGGATGTTATTTTTTTAATAACAGAAATTAATTAATCTTGTAGCGAGAATAAGTAAATTCTTAAGCTTTTATTTTCAATTTCTATTAAATTAAAAATCAATGAAATTTATATATATTCATTAAAAAAAATGTTCCTTCTTTTGATTATTTATTATTAAAGTCATAATTTTGTAGTTAAAAAGAACAAAGAATTGATGAAGATTAAGTGAAGCTTTCTAAATGTGATTGCTATCTCTATTTCATAATGAAAAATATTGCATTTAAATTATATGAAAGAATTGTGGGAATATTTTCAAATATCAAAATTAAAAGAACTCAAGGGGAAAAAAAATCATTGAAAGTAACTGAATGAAATGATTTTCTTTTAAGTTACAATTTCTTATTTATAGTGAGCATCAGTCCACTAGATTTATCTACATTTATAAATGTAATAATTTAAATTTATGAAAAAATATTTTAAAGTATCTAATTAAAGCTCTAAATGCCATCTTATTAAACTTTTATTGATATTTATCTTTCTTGGCATTTTGCCATCCCAGCACATGTGTATCTATACTCATTTCTTCAATGCTTCTTTGTATTCTTAATAAACAAAATTCTTTATATAGAACAGAATTTCGAATTTCAGTGATTATATTCTGAAATCCTATTTACTTTTAGGTTTTTAACCTAACTATCTTTACGTTCTCACAAATCGTAAATGAATCCTTTTGGGAAAAAGATTAAGCCTTGAGGATTTGATATCTATCTTCTGTAAGAGGAAGTAAATTCAAGTTTTCGACATTATCTCTCATCTCCAAGTTTTACTCTTCTGTTTTGAAGGGCATTAGGCTACAGTTTGAATACAGTAACCTTTTTCTTACAAAATACTTGCCTTACTTTAGAATCTTTCATAATAATGCTATTTTTTACTATAATCCGTCCAATAATTATTTATATTTTTTGAAATACTAGCTTTAATTATTCCTTTTCTTATGGGCTGTGATAGAACAATCTGGTTATCATTGAAAAAAATAATAATAACTAAACTGAATCAATTAAGGTATTGTTAAAAGAATTTGCACATCGCTAAGTTTTACAAAACAAAGATGTAAACTTATAAAAGGAATCTAGTCTTTTTCAAATAAGCTTTTACAAACGGTGATAAAGAAATATTCAGACTACGGAAGCAACTACATATTTGATTGCGATTTCACGCATCTAAATTAAATTCGACTTTACGTATGTCCGAATTAAAAATAAAACTTTTGGTGTGAATGTAATCATAACAAAATTGCTACTGTAGTAAAAAGAAAATTTTCCCAAAACTGAAACTACTGTACAAATTTATCATTACAAAGACGGTTTGCTTTATTTAAAAGCTTTCAAGTGTACTGTTGGAGAAAAGGTTTCAGTCCAAAATTATATCTCTTTAACCAACCTGTGAGTCTCCATTTTTCAGCTTTAGCCAGCTGTAATATCCTTCTTACTTCTGATCGATTAATTTTCACTTTACGAGTCCGAACTGTTGATTTGCAAACGGCGAAATTCTGAAGAATAAGAAAATGTCTTCTTCTAAGCAGGGATGGAAGTTTACCTAAGGGATTTGCCTTGCAGTTCCCCCAAGATATTAATCTGGCTGAATGAGATACATTAGATTTTAGAATAGAGAGACTTTGATGTCCATTCATTTTCCTGAGAAAGCATATGGACCGAAAGTACAAACTCATGTTGTATTTTATTTTTATTTTAATCAGCAAAAATTTCTATATGAGGTTGAACTAAATCGTATCTACTAACAATACGATCTAGAGCCTTAGGATGAAAATAGCTTTAATAATCAGGACTTAATAATACATCTTGCCATATTTGAATACTTGAACGAGATCCAGGAGGTCAACAAGTATTGCGTCCCGAGCTGAAATAATCAAAATTACTAAAGACAATCAATTGTGACATATTACTAAGTTATCAGAACGTTTTAAATAAAGTCGTAAGCTCTTTATACTAATTCCCTAAGGTCAATATCCTAGCAATCTAAAGTGCTTTCCCTGAAAATCGCCGGTGGCCGGATGGAGTCAGACATTGTTTTGTCGTCTGCTACTTCCGGTAACTATTTCCTTATATGAAGAACCAACAATATAACCTTGAATTAAATTTGATATATACATTTTATTGAGAACTGAATTTTAATGATGCTTCGTTTTCTTTTTATTTTAGACTTCTCTGAATATTAAATATGAAATATTTAGTTGATTTTTTTTTTTTTTTCGGTTTTAGATAAAGGTCATCCAAGAGGAAAATTATGAATTAACGACCCAACCGATATTAAAGATTTAAGAAACTGGGGTTTCCCCAAGGAAAATGACGTTTGTGCATATCCTATTTACAGGAATCAGCTCTTTAAAATTTATTTATTTATTTATTTATTTATTACAACAGTAATGATGCGATGAAACTTTATTTTTTTAAATCAATCAATAAATAAATAAATAAATTATTTCAACAAATTTTATAACACAGAAAGTTGAAAATTATGTACGGCTATATTTCAACAACTTCTAAAATCTTAACTCTCTCTCTCACTGAAACCCAAAAAATTATATCATTTATTACTTTTTAAAGTTCGTGTTTGAGTCTGTTTTTCCCTTGGGTTTAAAAGCAAAGACAAACTGTTTAAAATCAAAATGGACAAATCGTACAGAATTTTCGTGATATACAGGTTTTGCCATATGTAGGTCAAAAAATACAATAAGTTCAAGAGATCGTTCATAAATGACGTCACATCGCTCTCCAACGACTCCAAGTAGGAGACAGCTCTCTGTGCAATACAAAATCTGCAGAGAAGTCATGTGTCGACCTGCTTTGGCGTCACGCTCCAGATCCATTGGATAATCACTCAATAACGATTTCTATTTAAAATAATAATAATAAAAAAAAAAAAGCCGCCATAATTTAATTTATGATTTACTTTGGTTTTTTTTTTTTTTAAAATGGAATTTGTAGATCAGTATAATTATGTTATTTCCAAAAGTAATAATTCCTCGCGTTGCTCGCTAAAGCACTGACATTATTAATAATAGTTAATTAATGATTTAATTAAAAGTTAGCTTTATTACGATATATTACTGTTACCATCGTTTTACTTAAATTATCACTTAGAAACATTTTTTCCCACCTTGAGCTTATATAGCTTTTAGGTTATTTTAATACTAGCCGGGTGCCGTCCCTTCGCTCCGGAACCCTTGCATACATAGCATTAAAAAAAAAAAAAAAAAAAAAAAAAACAACTTTCTTAATTTAGCAAATTATGGCCTTCTCCGTATAACTCAGATGCATTGCGGGTTGGCGCCACACACCTATATATCGATAAGGCAACTTTAAAACGAAAATATAAATCCTCTTTATTCCCTATCCCGTGGGAATTTCGAAAAATTCGGCCTTATTCCTTGTCTACATCATAAAGGGAACCTCTGTGCAACATTTCAGCTTTCTAGGTCCAAGGGTTTGGGCTGGGCGTTGATGAATCAGTCAGTGAGTGAGTGAGTCAGGACTTTTCTTTTTATATATGTAGATTATAGATTCCATCAGTGCTGCCCAAACTTCACGTACCAGTAAATTAAAAAAAAAAAAAATGGATATTGCTTAGGGTTATGAAACTTTTATTGCAATGGAATTTATAATAAATATAATGAATCACCGTAAAAATTAAGATGCATTTAATTGTGATGCTCTGCGGTTCATTCAAAATATCTTTGCAATATACAGTATTTATTTTTCAAAATTCTGTGATAATTAAAGAAAAAATAAAATTGGTTCCTCAAAGACAGCAGCAATAATATTAACACTTAATTTTTAAAGTACAATTAAAATATATCATTATAAGTCTATTACAACTCATTTTATATATAACACAAAGGGTGAGACCAAATTGTTTACCAAGTGACATCCTGGAACAGATGTTTCACGCTCTTCCGATGATCATTTTATATATATTTAATTTTATTTTTATAACAAAATTTTAAAGATAAAGCTACAAATAAAGTGGCTGGTCAACTTTATCTCTTTAAATTCAATAGACTTAATTATCTTCATAAAAAAGAAGAAAAAATATTCTTTCAACTATTGTGAATTAAAATGTACTACTATTTAATATTAATATTTTAATAACACACGTATTAAACGTTATCGTTTTAACGGTATAGCTAGCATTTAATGACATGTTAATAATCTTTAATAATGTTATCGTTTTAACGGTATTTTAATGACATGTTAATAAGCATACAGTTAAAATAAAAATGCATCTTTTTTTTTGCCAATTTTTCTCCATCAATTTCTGGCTATATTGCAACTTTGATTTTATATTGGTGCCATTATAAATCGCGTCGTTTTTTACTGATTCTTAAAGTTTGCAATTAATGTAATTTTGAAGCACATAAAAAATGTAGTAAATACATATAGATTTTACTTTTTCCAAATTTTTAAATAACAATCTTAGTTGCAATTTATACTCGCATAAATACGGTATGTAGAATCTTTTTTTTTTTTTTTTGATGCAATAAAGTTTTTACAAGCCGTTCTGTCTTGGCCGAGCGGTCTAGACGGCGGTCTGCCGTGTGGCCGTTGTGTCGAAACCTGGGTTCGAATCCCGGCGTGGGCATGGCTGTTTCTTTCTTCTTCTGTGTTTCGTCCGTTTCTCCCCTGGGACTTACTATCTCAGGGTTATCCTGGACGAGATGTGAATCTAGTCCCCCGTGCTTGAATTTCCTAGTCTAACTCTGACGTTCTCAGATAGGGCTAGCACATGGTCCATAGTTGGCCAAAGTCGATGGAAAAAAAAAAAAAGTTTTTACGTAAAGTGATGGAGAGATTAATGTCAACTGAAGAAACTGATTGAATTTTCCGCGTCCAATTTATTTGTCCTTTGGGCCAAACTTATCAATCCCTTTTTCCATGTGGACGTTATCAAACGATAAATATTAATTTGACAGTTAGGCTTTAAAAATTATTAACGCAGAAGAGATGAAAAACTCATTATAGTATGACTAAGCTTCCCTAACAGAACTATTATCCTGAATTCATATTTTTTTTTATTTTCTTCGCCCACGCATTCGTTAATTGAAAAAGTGCTCTTTGAGATAATAAATAAATTACCAACCGTTGACCTAAGAAAAAAAAATATTAACAAAAAGGAATTTAATATTATTTTATTTGTAAAAATATCAATAAAGTAGAATTGTCCTGTGGTTTAAAATTTCCATTAAATTATTGTTAAAAACAAAAATAATATTGTTTGATGAAATTAATCAATGGGAAATAAGATGAAACTCTTATAACCGCGCCCACTTTTGACATCGTAGTATTGATTGTTCTTTTGTTCGTAGTTCCTGAGTTTCCCTGAAGAGGGACAATCATTTGACGTCACGATACATCACTCCCGTGAACCTGCAAGCAGTAAAAACCACGGTAGTTCCTAAACTTGGAGCTTGTAAAAGTATATTATTTGAAATTTTAATTTCCTCCAGGAATGTCAGAAAGTTACGGTACGTTATTTAGAGAGCGAGAATCGTAAATTCTTTGAGGAAATAAGCTCTAACACGATGATTTAGAGGGTTTCTGGTGTTGTAAGCAGTGCATCAGCTGTCATAGCCTGTGTCTACTGCTGTTGCTATTTGTATTTTTAGGCTTAAAAATCGAAAAATTAAGCAAATTTGGTGTCCAAACGTCTTGATCACTTGAATCTAAAATAATTTCAGGGTAAATGGGGATAATTTTACCGTCGTCTGCCGTAACTGAATATTATTTTGTTTAGAAGTAAAATTGGTAATGCGTAGTCGAAAATTACACACATTATGTCGAGTTTCAACATCGTATCAAATGGAAATTGCCTTGAAAATAAGATTTCCACTTCCTATTGTCTATGATTATTAACAACTGAAAACTCCTTTTAATCCGAGGCCTTTGATCTCTAGAAAATCGTTTAAGTTTTCTGAATATGTTCTGGAATGCGATCTGTGTTTCCTGATGACCCTAACATTCTAACATTAACAATAAATGTAAAAAATAAGTAAATAAAATCCTATGAAAGATTGATGAATATTTAAAATAAGGGTTTTCTTTATAGTTTGTAATCGAAATATATCGTAAATGGGGATTCTTTTTTGCGGGGGGATTCGTGACGAATGAATGGTTTGAAGAAATTGTAAATAGTTTAGAACGAATTTAAGTTTTTTTAGGATCACCTTCGATGTGGGAAATTAGAAATTTCTTTCATCTCTAAGATTTTCAAACAATTACTTTCAAATTTATTTTGGCTAGCGACTTCCTGTAAATCGTTTCGATCATTATAAATTCTTTAAAAACATGATTTACGGAATTACATGAATCATCTTTCCTTATCGATGTTTTGTAAATATGTACGTATTAATTTATGAATATTTCGATTTTTTTTTTTTTTATTTAATTTGAAACTTTTTTTTTTTTTTTTTTTTTTTCATAAATTACCTGAATATTTAGTTCAAACTGTCTTTGCTATTCTAAGTCTTACTGATGGTAAAAAAACGTTTCCATATACTTTCTTGAAAACATTAATTCAGAAACAGAATTCAATTAAAAATGTACACATTTTAAATATGGCTGAAAAAAATCCATTTTATTATAAATAAGTAAATAAAAACTTGGAACTTGTCATAATTTACTCTCATTATTTTAAACATTGAATTGAAAATACATATAATTATTATAACTTTTTAAGTAAATATAACTCGAATATAAGAGTTACTTTTATAGCTTATTTTTTACATCTTGTATTAATTCACATGCATGTTGTTTAACATATGAGTGAAAAAAGTTTATTATTATGATAAACCCAATATCACTGAATAAGTTGCTGGCGATTGAATAATGGACACCAAACTGTTTAATTCTGTCTGAAGACAATTAAATTATCTTTTTATACTTAATTAAATATTCATGTAAGCTAAATTTCAATTTATTGCAATGTGGTTGCAAGTTTATTATTCATGAATGTTTCAAATCCAACTTATTTCCTTTATGCAACAGTAATATCTTTAATAGTGGGCCAAATTCTTTATCAGTTTTCAGAAAAGCATAAAAATCATCTGATAAGAATTTTATCACACACATTTACTTTCCCATTTACATTATTTAAAAAAAATAAGATTAAGACTGAATAAATCTGTTAAATTATTCCTTTTCCTAGATTTACGATTAGTGATTAGGATGTAATTATTTTGTCATCAATACTTTGCAACATTTTATCTAGAAATTACTAATTTCAGTAAGATTACGAATTTTTGAAATTGTAAGTTGTCTGACACTGTCTGAAATAGCAGACTTAAAGCTTTTTTAAAATCAGAAATTTTGTAATAACAGTTACTAGCATATATTTAGTAAATAAACCATTAGCAAGATCTTTCCGCTTTAACATCTTTAATCTAAGGCAAATATAAACAAGGATGTATAAATTGTGTAATAACTCCTTGTTAATCTTAAGTATATATTTTAATTTACAGTTGAGTAAATAGAATAAACTGCTACTTTAATTTGTATGTGTAGTACAGTAGGCTCCCTCTTATCCAGCCCCTGTGGGACCAGACCCCTGCCTGGATAAATGAATGGCTGGTTAGTCCCAAAACCCATTTACAGTACAATTTCAGGGCTATAAATTGAATAAAAAATATTTATTGACATGTTTGCTAATCTGTTTTATTATAAAATAAAAGGATTTATATAAAGAGACAATTTGAAACTAAATAAATTACAGAGGTAACCACTTAAACGATCTATAAACTGATACAAGGTAGCATGTATAACCTGCTTTTCCAAAACCAAGATGAGATAAACTGGTGGATAGTTAGTGTGAGATCAGATAAGAAGGAATATATCATATTTATATAATTTTTATATTAGGAAGAGATATTCAAAGATTTGGTTTAGGAAGATGTGTTAAAAGGAAAACATTTTCTAGGCAATAATGAATGTTTTATGATAAGAAAAACTTATTACTTTAATTAATGAATTATTTTTGACTATTTTACATTTCAATAAATAAAATTAGAATAATAAGTCATAATTTTCCCAAGTGCTGTTTCTTTTTTTTTTCCTCTGAAAATAACTGTTAAGAAAAATGTAAATGAAATTTACTTTGGGAAAAAGGCATTTTTTTTTTTTTTTTTTAACAACAGTTCATTAAAAGAAAAATTGTTTACCTTTGAGAAAGGCATTTGAAATTGAAAGAGAATAGTGAAACTACTTGAAGTTCTTATTCATTGTAGTACTTACAATTACAAATTCAGTTCGAGGAGTTATTTGTAGGACACATTTGCTACATGCAGTAATTGTTAATACATACATTAAGTTCCTGTAATTGTTTGCCATAGATGATAATATTTAGAGAACCCATCTTGTTCTACTGAACTTTCATTTCAAATACCGATTTGCAAATAACTTCCCAATATTGTTGAACATATCATATTTGTTTGTTATTTCAGTCCATATTCACAATATTGCTAGGGAAACAGGCTATTTACTTCATACTGAGCTTGTCTTTTAATTTGTATTGGTTGGAAATTCAAATTGGTTTTAAATTCAAAGGCAAGATATGTTTTGGTGATTCTTCATCCTTGTCAGTGACTGCAAATCTGTTGTTTCATTACGTGATAATTTCCTTTGATAAATTCATTAGTATTTTATCAAATGTTTAAATGTTTAACATTTCAAAAGTTCTTATCTCTTTCTCATATCTACTTTCTTAATTCTAATACATTTTCTAATCTAAGCAAAAGGAAGGGCATTTGAAAAAGGAAAAAAATCTAGCATTTTGTATCTATCTTTTCTTTTTATTTTTTGGTTGGAAAGCTATGCATTGTCTCTACTCCCCCCCCCCCCCCCCCACCTTTTTTTTTTTTGCTGAAAAGCAAGAATCATCTTCCGGATCATACTTATTACCCTCCCTATCCCATATTCCTGGACACTAGTAGATATTGATGTTGAATAGTAAAAGATATGGAAGGAGTGTGATAAGTGAAACACATTTAAATTTCAGGTTGTTTCCAGAATTAAAATCTTTCATATCAGTTTATTTGGAAGAAATAAACTGAAGCAAAAGAATTGATGAAGTTTTTATCTAAATCGGGAAAAATAGATCTACATTTGTGAATAACCTAATCATGATTCTAGATTTCATGAAACTTCACTTTTAATTCAATCACTGTTAAAGCTGTGATGATGGGGAAAAAGCAAACAAGGAACGTAATATTTTTAAATGGAAACTGTAGCCAACAGTAAATTATGATATGCTACATTATCATATCGCATAACTATTTATTACAATTAAGACATAATGTATAAAGTATTTTTAAAAATATACTATCATTGCTTTGAAAATATTTGACATTTGTGTCTAGAGTTATTTATTTTCTAATAATACTTTTATAAATAAATATGCATATTAAAATAGGCGACTGGTCTGAATTTCCCTACATCATTGAAATAGTGGAATGATAAGGCCTACAGGATTAACTTAAGAACAACTCTTAAAAAGTTGTGCAACTTAGAGCTGATTTCTCCAAGCCATAATCTACGTATGGATTAAGTCCAGTTGAATACAATACAGTTGCAACATGAACTAAGCAACTTAGAACTGCTTTCTCCAAATATCCATAAGTTTTTTGTTTTTTTTTGCCAATGCCCGGGCTCTTATAATTGAAACTATTGGCTCAGAAAGGGGCGAGAAATGTGAGCATTTAGCCGACGAAACGTTGCCCAGGGTGTGCCATAGGAGGCAGCTCACGCTATACCCACAGAAACAGACGAAGCACAGAAGGAGAAAGTAACATCCATGCTGACGCTGGGCTTTGAACCCAGGTTCCGACACATCGGCCTCATGGCAGACCGCTGTCTAGATCGCTTGGCCATGCCTGAACGGCAAAAATAGCTGGATTAAGTCCAGTTGAATACAATACAGTTGCAACATGAACTAAGCAACATAGAATTGATTTCTCCAAATAGCCATAGGCTACTTCTGGATTAAGTCCAGTTAAATATAATACAGTTACAACAAGAGCTAAGCAACATAGAGCTGATTTCTCCAAATAGCCAATAAGCTACTTCTAGATTAACTCCAGTTCAATACAATTTAGTTGCAACACGACCTAATAATACTATTTGGAGAGACTGGTTGTTAATGTTACAGCAAGATATAATATCAAGTACAAATGGAAAATCGCCATTTCCCAATAGATGGCGCTAGCAGTAAATGCTGGGCAGAAATGGCGGATCAGAAACATCACATGGTAAAGTTAGGCATCTGTCAACAACTCCTCATCATTAGATTTGTGAATTTTTATCGGAGTCGTATGCTTTTTTGTGCGCGGATATGTCGAAGTTTGAGCCAAATAAGTGTCATTTGCAGGAAGTTTTGCTTTTTGCCTTAAGTTCAAAAAAATCTGCGGCTGAGGCATGTCGAATGATTGTAGAAACTTATGGTGAGGCTGCTATTAGTGAAAGAACGTGTCACAAATGGTTTCAACGCTACAAAATGGGTGATATTGGCGTGGAAGACAAGGAGCGTCCCGGACCAGTGAAAAAGTTTGAAGACACAGAATTGGAGGCATTACTGGACGAAGATTCATGTCAAACGCAACAAGCACTTACAGATTCATTGGGCATGACTCAACAAGCCATTTCACATCGTTTGCAAACCTTGGGAATGATGCAAAAGCAAGGGAATTGGGTGCCATACAAGTTTAAGCCAAGAAACATCGAATGGCATTTTTCACATGCGAACAGCTGCTCCAACAACAAAAAGGAAGGGTTTTTTTTGCATCGCATTGTCACTGGGGATGAGAAGTGGATCCATTACGATAATCCAAAGTGAAAAAAATCATGGGGATACAATGGCCAAGCCAAACATCCATGGCTCGAAAATCATGCTGTGTATTTGGTGGGACCAGCTTGGCGTGGTGTATTATGAGCTGCCGCAACCGGGTGAAAGCATCACAGGAGCTTGCTACCGAACACAACTAATGCGTTTGAGCCAAGCACTGAAGGAAAAACGGTCAGATTATGAGCAGAAGCACGACAAAGTGATTTTGCTGCACATCAACGCTCGCCCACATGTTGCTCTGATTGTGAAAACCCATCTGGAAACACTCAAATGGGACGTCCTACCCCATTCGCTGTATTCTCCAGACATCGCCCCTTCCGATTACCACCTATTCCGATCGATGATACATGGCCTGGTTGAGCAGCACTTCTGTTCTTACAAAGAAGCCAAAAATTGGGTCAATTCATGGATCGACTCAAAAGACGAGCAGTTTTTTCGACGTGGAATCCGTATGCTGCCAGAAAGATGGGAAAAAGTTGTGGCTAGCGATGGACAATATTTTGAAGAATAATTATGGAACCATTTTCCTACAATAATGGCTCAAATTTAGAAAAAAAACTGTGGTTTTCCATTTATACTCCTGATATTATGACTTGTGATACATTACTTTTGATGCTTAAAGAAATTCTCTATTATTTCAGAATTCTTGAATGCTTATTTTATTGTTGTCACTTGGAAATTAGTCTTTCAATTGTAATCCTAGTAAACTCTGATTTCTTTGTGAATGTCAGCAGGAATTTCAAATCATATGAGAATGTTTAGATGGCTTGACATTAACATGTGGATTTTAGTTGAATCTGTTTAATTTTTTATTTAACCTATTTAACTCTGCTTATTCAGTGAAATTAAAAAGAAAAAAAAGAATATGGGCAGTCTTAGTACTATTTCTGAGATAGGAAGGGTACTTTCTTCCCAACTTAAACTACTTACTATTTTATTACTAGTTAGGCAGTTGCATAGAATGTTTTTTAATAATTAAAAACTCATGCATACGCTCAATGTAATGTATGTTTTCAAGCATTCTTGCTCACCTACAACATTATTTAGTGGTTTAATTTCCTAAAGCCTTTGTAGAATTTAAAAGCAGGTATTTTGGAATAAAAAGAGTTACAGGTGATGAGCTGAGAATGGTAAGTTCAGCATAATGCAGGGAATTGGATGACTCAGAATTGAAAGAAGTAGTACTACTGTATTTCTGGACTTCACGGCATTTGAGTCAAAGATAAATCTTTTTCTCAAGCTTATTATTGACTGTTGGCTTCCACTCTTAAGAGGTATTCCTTCTGGTCAGCATGTCTGTATTAAACAGCCTAGTTCAGCCTAAAGTACAGGTTTACAATTCCAGCAAACCTAAGTAATCGCTTTATATAACACAGTATATCGAATGGAAATGTGAATTCCATATTCATATTTTATCAAGATGATGAGATAACATTTGCATTTAAATTGTCGTTTTTTTGTCCTCGGCTGGATTATGGAGATTCTAAGGAAGATTGTGATTTAGACTGATTGCAACTTATAGAAGTGTTTGTAATATTTGTAGCCACTGCTTTAATTGAAATGTTAGTTGACCTTCCTTCAATGAATGAATGATTGATATATAATGATAAAAATAATAATAATATAGCCACTGGAAGCTTTTGTTTTTTCATGAATTGTATGGATATAAATATGGGAGATCGTAAGATTAAACTTTGAAGTATTTTAATGTAGAAATTTACAGGCCATCTTACAAATGTTAATAAGTCTTAATATATAAAAATGAATGTTTCTTTGTTTGTCCCGTTTGCATTCCTATACCATTCATCAGATTGCGATAAAACTTTGGTGAGTTGTTGTGCACACGCCTGCAAAGATTTCTGAATTAGCAGAACCATTTTACAATATCTGGTGCGCAAGTCGTGTCAACAAATGAGTGTATTTCCGGTTTCAACGTTGGCAGTTTCCGATGCGACTCACATTTGCAATGACCATCAACAAAGCACAGGGACAATCGCGACAAGTGTGTGGACTAAATTTGGAAAATCCATGCTTCACACATGGACAGATGTATGGGTCTGCTCACACGTCGGAAAACCTTCTGATTTATTCGTGTATGCACCAGATCGAAAAATAAAAAATATTGTGTATCCAAAAGCACTTCAATAAACAAAATTAAAACATAAAAACTTTCTTTCTTCGAGTGGCATTGCAGAGCATGCCAGGTACAGCTAGTTTGAAATAAATTTGAGGACAATATATTGATACTCATAATACTAGTCAAAATTAGTAATTTTATTTTTAAGCATTTTTGTTAAAGTTTTTATTCATTTATCCATTTTACTTTATTGCATAAATAATTCATTACAGATGTTTAATTTTTTTTTTTTTTGGTTGACTGCTTGGGGTTAGTATTTTTACTTGCTGGAAATGAAAAAACAAAACAAAACAGATTAATAATGATGGTTAGTTTTTATTTGTGATCTTTCCTAATCATTGCAATTTCAGGTCAGGTTGATCTTTTGACAAAATATAAAGAAATATTATATATTGGCTTCTATTTTAAAGTTATAAAATGTTTATAAATTTGATTTAAAAAAAATTCTCAGTAAAAAGATAATTGGATGAAATCAAAGTTGGAATAAAACTACAGCTAATTGAAAAGAAATGTCTTATTCTTACACATTATTATTTATTTTTTTTTTTTTTTTTTTAATAATTTAGCATATTTTTATCACTTGTTGATTGAATAGTATTCAAGAAAAGAACTTGAAATGAAAACAGTTTCATTTCCTCCAGGTGTCGTCGTACCATTATTGGAGTGGCATTATTCTTTTCACCGACTGTAAAATTATGAAACGAATGCTATTTTGGAAGCATCCAGTATAGTTTATTAAATAAAAATTTAAAATATTATGATTTTATTACCAGGACATCAGTATTTGCCAAAGCTTCAAAAGAAAGTGGACAATTATTACCAGCTCATTTTACTGTCCTGGTCCCAATTTTTAATAAATTAAGTGACCTGACAATTAGATACTGTAAATTATTCGAAAATTCTTTATTAACTAAACCAGTCAGATAATTTTTCCTTTTTGTTTTCCCAACTTCATTCTGAAAGATTGAAATTGAAAAGTTTTAATGGTATAAGAGTTGCCAAGCTGATGTTAAAAATGTGCATGGATGTAAAAATGGCTTTTTATACTGATTCAATTATACAAATCGGATAATTCTACCAACATTGAGTTGGTAGAATAGTTAGATACAATTTGCAATCCTTTCCCTTTTTGGAAATCTTTAATAATTAATGCTCTATTTGTACAGAAGCAATTTGCAAGATTGGTCTAAAATTTACAAGCTCGTATTTTTAATTGACATAAAACATTAACTTGATCTGTGATATATGGATAGTGTGGGGATTTCTGCATTACTCTTGTTATATTAAGAACTAGCAGAACTCCCGTTTTTCGTACGTATAACCATGATTGATGGTTGAGAAACAAATTGAAATTGTGAGATCACTTTGATACTTTTCCAGTTGGTACACAAATCACTTGATAGGTACATAGTAAATGCTACATTTGAATTTTGTAACTCCCTAGATATGAATATGGAGATCGGAGAATACAAGACTTGCCCCTTTCTCCTCTTCCCACCCTTATCACTTTAGACCTTTCCCAGTTCATACAAACTCAAATAATGATTACAAATCCGAAAACCCCATAGAAGTATCCTTCAGCAATGTTTGCCCATCCAGTTACCGACCTTTCGTTTACACCCCATAATTCAAGTTTTTGCCTGCAGGTTAATATGTGGCATTATTATGCAGAACAATATTTTAGTGTCAATTGTTGACACCAAGTTTTTTTTTATATATTTTTTTTAAACTGTGAATGAGATATTAGTTTTACAAAGTGCTATCAGATGAATAATATTATTTTTAAATGTAGAAAAAAAAATAAGTGACACGTTTTTAGAAACTGTTTGACTTGACTCAATTTTAAAATACATAAAAGTTTATTTAGTTTTAAGCTCAAATTATATTTATTTATTTATTTTTTTTTTTTTTAGATTTTCTGTTTAAATTCCTGGTAATAGGCAGTGCTGGAACAGGAAAATCATGTCTGCTGCATCAGTTTATTGAAAATAAGTGTAAGTTAATCTTTATTTACTATTTTTTTTTATTAAACTCACTCGTTACTAATCTTCATTTCCATTACATAAAATGATAAACAAAGTTTAATTCTAAGGAGAATAGTGTTGACATCAAAGGTTTGTTTTTGGTTTTCATTTATTTTTCATTTTTTTGGATGAAGACTTGATTGCCTTTTTACTTTCATTTAAAAAGTATTTAAAAATTTTAAGCTTAAAAGATTATGTAAATTTCTTTAATAACCTTTTGGATCACTGTTTTAGGCAATATCTTTTAATTTTTTATACTATTTATTGGCCTTAAGCTTGATGTAGTGAATTTTGCAATCCTTTCAGCTCGTTATCTTGAATATAGTCCCAACATTGATTGTCTCCAGGTATGTTTAGCTTCTCT
Source organism: Thereuonema tuberculata (assembly GCA_023159025.1). Lineage (NCBI taxonomy): Eukaryota > Metazoa > Arthropoda > Chilopoda > Scutigeromorpha > Scutigeridae > Thereuonema > Thereuonema tuberculata. Next base: position 21,490,378 of record JAFIDM010004315.1, read on the forward strand.
TAGTCATGTGACTGGCAGTTGATTTCGTATATGCATTGAGTTAGTTTTCTCTATGCTGATGCTTGAAATGCAATAATACTGGCATGTTTCGGACTGCCTGACGTACATGCTTTTCAAGAACATTGATTAGAATCCAGATCGAGTGATTATACGTTCACTCTAATTTGCATAGAGCTGGGGAAAAATAAAATGTTCCTGAACATTTTCCTAATGATATAGGATATGCTGTCATCACAATTTCTTTTTTATGAAAACTATTTTATCTAATCAGGAAGTTTCACAAGTGTTATTCTGAATTGCTTTC
>JAFIDM010004315.1:21513049-21557112 GCA_023159025.1 Thereuonema tuberculata
ATTACAAATTTGGGATACAGCAGGTCAAGAAAGGTTTAGGTAAGTTACTCTTTTTTGTTCTTCTTTGTACTTAGAAACATTATTTTTAAGAAGTTATTTTGTAACTACAAGTAAAATTGTAATCGTCAATGTTATAAGAAACATCATATTTTAGCAAGTTAAGTTCTGAGCATACATTAAAAAAAATAAACAGTAGTAATGATCCTAAGCATTTTGATACTTAGGAGATAAAGTTCATTAAGTATTCATTAATTGATATATTAATTCCAGATATAATCTACATTTCTTCTCTCCTCTTTGACTATCATTACATTACTTTTGGCCTTGATTGTCAGAAACTGAATGATTTTTTTTTTTTTTTACCTATTATAAAAATTTGATATTACATACATTTATATATATATATATGGTAATTCGGAAATGGTAGACAAAGCAAAGAGATACGGGTTCCAAAGGTCATTTTGAGTCGAAAATGTTCATGATATTTTGTTGTAGGGCCGTAGTTTTAGAGTTAAGAAATGAATGCTTTGGGAATGGTCCCTAATCAAAGAAAGCTCAGTTCTGGCCATTTACAGCCTTTTCTTTAATTATCATATCTGTTTTCAGTCATGACATTTGTTATCTGGATTTGTGCTTTTTGTAATAATCCTTTACCTTATTTACTTACACTTCCTAATGTGAACTGAGCTTTCTTTGAACATGAGCATTGGTGGCAGGAATGGTGTCGCATTGCCTTCTCGGATGAGTAACGCTTCACTCAAGATTGCAATGATGGACGCATGAGGATATGGCATCACAGAAGTCGGCGTTACCATTCGGGACATATTGTGGAACAACATAGGGGCCATACACCTCTATGTCTCCAGAACCTATCTCTTCTTTATGACTCCAGAACCTGTCTGGTGTTTGTGCAAGGTTCACCGACAGCCCACTAATATGTCCACGAGATCCTCCAGCCCCATTTTCTGCCATTTCTCCAGCTTAAGCCAAATGGCATTCTGTCGCACGACAATGCTCGACCACATACTTGCAGCCATTGTTCAACAGGCTCTGCAAGGTACTGACATCCTACCTTGCCTGTGAGATCACCAGACCTTATGCCAATAGGGCACGTATAGGACCAGCTGGGACGACGGTGCTCCGGCACCTGCGTCGACCCTTGGCTGAACTGTTTCAACACAGTTGAAGGAGGAATAGGGGAATGTGTCTCAGGACGACAAACGAACTTGTAGGACACCAGGCATCATCGAGTTACTGCCTGCCTGAACACCAGAGGGGGCCAGACCACCTACTGAACCCTGTAGGAACAGCCCTGCTCCTGTTGTGTAGACACCGTTATATCAAGTGTGTTAGTACCAGATTTGGCAGATCACTATCATTGTACAATGTGTTTTTCCTGTGGACATGGATTTCATAAAGTTTCCATGCCTCCTACAAGTGTTTTACTTTCTGTGTGTGTGTGTGAAAAGATACAAGTAAATAAATATTAGAAGATATAAGTAAATGGATACTTGCTGAAGAGCACTAAGAAATGAGTCTACCCGGACTATTGTTTGAAGATTGACTTGTGTTGGTAGCTAAAGAAAATTCCCCATTTTTTTTATTTTATTACTTCAGCTAATGGTTGTTTTAGGGAGGTCCCCTTAGCTAACTATCCCTCACGCCTTCATTTGATAGTTTAGAATTCCACATTGTATCTAATTGAGTTGTTGAGAAGGAAAATTTTTAGTAGGTCCATTAAAACAATGTGGTTTTCTCTTTAGTGGCTGTTGTAATAGTTATTATTTGGGTGTATTTTTTTGGACACACCAACTACAGAAATGAAGTCAACCAACACAAGTCAATCTTCAAACAATAGTCTGGTGGACTCATTTCTTAAAGCTCTTCAGCAAGTATTCACTTACTTATATCGTCTAATATTTAACTACTGTTATCTTTTCATTTCATAAATGTATTTAGTTGTATCTATAATTATATTCTTTTGCACTAATAGCGTTAAGTTCTATTCTCTTTGACTTTGTTTATCTAATAAGTTAGATGAAATGAATCACAAAATTTGGTAATCCAGTGCAATTTGGATCACCCCAATTAAACAGACATGAAAAGGGATTTTGTTTAATAATTGGTAATTCAATACTTACTTCACTTTGTATTATATATACAGACGAACCTCTGTATTGCGAATTTCTCTATTTTGCGAACTTTTCTTTGGAACCAAGAACATTTTGCTAATTTCTTCGTAAAATAACCTCCAAATAGCGAAGTACAGTTTCTATTTAACGTTTTTCGTGGTATCTATTTTTTCTTTTTTCCTCCTTGAAATGTGTTTATTATCAACATTCTTTAGAGGAAATGAAATAAATGTGGATACAGCTGAGGGAAAAAGAAGAAATTAACGATGATGTGCTGATTGATGATTATCTTTCACTTCATTTTGAAGTTGAGACCTCGGAAACACTAACTGAATCGGATATTTTGAACAGTTTGAAAAATAAAAACAATACAGCTATGAATTGCGACGAAGATGAGGATGATCAAAATGGAAATGATCATGATGCAGAAATAAAAAATAAAAAAAACCTTCGTATGATGAAATGCTAAAATTATTTGAAACAATCCGACGCGGATTTCAATTTAAAGAAAATACTGAAGGGGTTTTTAGTGCATTGCAAAGATGCAAGACATACTATGAGCGAAAACACTTTTTCAAAACAAAAAACTCAGACAAAATTAACAGATTTTATTAGTAAAATTTAAGTACGCATGTGGTAATGTATGCTTTATATCATTAAAATTATTACTTTTTTTTAATATATTTATTGTTTATGTATTTTAAATCTGTTTTATATAGTTTAAAGTAATTTTAAAAGGTGAATCTCTATTTAACGAATTTTCCATATAACGAACTTTTTTTTTCAGGATTTAGCGACTTCGTTAAATAGAGGTCCGACTGTATATAAAACATTACCTTCAATTTCCTATCATTTCTCATAAGATCAAATATCACACACCTTTTTATTTTTCAACTCTGCTAGCTTATTGAACTTTTAGTTGAAATTAAAAAAGGAACTTAGAAATAAAAATAAATAAAGCTTTCTTTTTCTTGCTCTTTAATGCTACATTATTAAATGTTGATTCTTTTCTCTAGGTCTGTGACTCGTAGCTATTACAGAGGTGCAGCTGGTGCCCTTTTGGTGTATGATATAACAAGGTATTTCAGATTTTGAATGTAATTATAACTTCATTTTAGCATGTGTAAATGCACTGAAACATTTACATTGATTTATAGGTGGGGACATAATTGCATGGGTCTAGGAAATGAATATAATCACTGAACATGTCCAAATGAGAAGTATCTTTTCAGATTTGTTTTTATTGTAATTATTATTAGTTTTTTTCTTCTTTTTTTTTTTTTTTTTCAATGGCTGAAAGCATCGACAGCTACTGGAATGCTATGCCATGCGAAGGAGTAGAACTAATTGAATCACAGAATTTAACAATCTATCATTATTCAACTTTATAAGAGTACGAGAAAGTTTGTAAAGACATTAAGTGAAATTTTTGGATTTTTGGCATTGTAATTATAAAAAAAAGTGGACCAATAGCCAATAGTAAGATGTTATTGATTGCCCTAACCCTGGTAGAGGTCGGGGGTTCTTCGATGCTGAAATCTCCTCCAGATGGTCCTAGGGCTCACCCAGCCTTTTAAAATGAGTACTGGGTTCCTTTTCCAGGGGTTAAAGGTGAGCAGATGTCAGGCTGACCCCCCCCCCCCCCCCAACTCATTTTAGTCCCATTGGTTGTGAAATGCTGGGAGTTTTACCTCCCGTGACCCCGAAGGGCCTCCATAGGCCTACATTGGGATACTTTAATTCTATATATATTTATATATATATAAACAGTAGAGCTCCGATTATCCGCGGGATTGGGTGGCAAGGGCTTCGCGGATAACCCGAAAAAAAGACTAAAAACGAGGTGTAAACACGAAAAAAAAATATTTCACCATTAAAAACTACGTTTTATTGTACAAAAAACATAATATGTAAAACTTTTAAAATATGTACAGTAAAGCAGAAACCTTTGCTTTGCTCAACGTTTGCATCCACAAATTCCGAGAAGGCCTATAGGATCACGACGCACAATAAAGCTGTCAGTAATTTTCGAGCTTCGCACTGTAGGGCCTATTGTATTTTCCCTGTTGTTGGCTTGGATTAAAATTGGTTTTTTTGAGGTTTGTAATTAAAAACTTTTTTTGCGGCACTCGCGGATAATCGGGGCTCTACTGTATGTATATTTGTATTCATATAAAGAATTCATACATTTATTAAGGTTACATTTTTTTCTAGTATTATCTTAACAGCTAGTTCTAAGAAACTGTAATAACATTATAAGATGTCTACATAAGAACTTCTTTATTTCAGCCGAGAAACTTACAATGCACTGACAAACTGGTTAACTGATGCTAGGACCTTGGCAAGTCCAAACATTGTAATTCTTCTTGTTGGAAATAAGAAAGATCTGGAGGCTGAAAGGGAAGTGACATTCCTCGAAGCAAGCAGGTTCGCTCAGGAAAATGGTTTGTATTAACTATTTTTTAATTTATGTGGATAGTTTTAACTTTGAGATTTACAAAAAAAAAAGCTGATAATTATTTTTTGACTTAATTTATGATTTTTTTTGATATTCTAACACAGGATTCTCCAGTCCTTTGTTCTCAACATCATTTGATAAAGTTTCAAATTTAACTTAAAAATTTAATATGATTATAAATTTATGCTATTACTTGGTGTTTTGAGTTGTGGCTCAAAAGTAGGGCTAATGAGATTAAAAACCCAGAACTGATTTGTTTTGAAATCCTATTTAAAATCTAAACATGATGATAGATATTTGTACAGTCTTTTCATTTTTGTTATTGTGAATCTTTATCCTAGAAATGATGTAAATCTAAATTTATCATTTATCTGTGAACCTCAGTGATTTTTTTTTTTGTTAAAATAATAATTCTCTTTTCGACTTACTGAATTAAAGCATTCTTTTTAAAATTTTGTAAATTGATTTCTTTTCAAAATTTTGAATAAGTCTATTAGAAAATATAAGTGATTATAAAGATAATTATGAGCATTAGTCCATGATTTGGTTAGTTACTGCGAAGTTTATCACATTAGCAGCATAATTTGAGATTTGAATTACTTACTCAAAATATCTCATTTTTAAAGTAAGATTTAACGGAAATTTTTTACTTAAGATATGATTAGGTACATTTACTGCGTTCTCTGATGTGACTAATTCCATGAAAACTGGAATTATTTCCTGGAAATTGAAATTATTGAAATCAGAAACGTGTGCCAGATACTGTTGATCAGTGTATTAGATATTTTGTAATAAAGAAAAAGTGAAAATAAATAAAACGCACTTACTTACAAAATTGTTGAGGAGAGAATTATAAACATGGTAATAATCTGACAGTTTCTGAAAACTGCGCGTATTCCGAAACTGTCGGGTTATTACCATGTTTATAATTCTCTCCTCAACAATTTTGTAAGTAAAGTGCGTTTTATTTATTTTCACTTTTTCTTTATTTCAATACATGCACGTTAAGCCTCCTTGTTAGATATTTTGTAAATAAGGTGATAATGAAGAAATGTTATAATATGGTTGTAATTGATTTGAAAAAAATAAAAATATTAATGAGATAAATAGAAAGCTGTTTTTCTGATTTTTGAATAAAAGATAATACAAAACTGTAGCTGTTTTCCTAAAAATGTCATTAGTATCTTTCGTATTATGATATAGCATTTTGACATAATACAAAACAGTGCTGACAAACACAGACTTGTCAAACGCATAGCCATGATAAAGCAATCAGATTACCAACTCAGCACTAGACAGTATTCCAATATATTTGAGTTCACTTTGAGGAAACACGCGATTGTTTCTGTTACCCTCAATCCACCAAAGGCTAAGAGTTATCTGATGAGGTCTTCATTGGTTTCTTTTTTGCCGTAGTCAAACACACACCCCAGATTTAAAAATCTTGAAAGTCTCTTAATTTTATGTACACTTACATGCCAAAAGAAAAGAAAAGAAAAAAATAGACAATCTCTTTCAAAGAATGCATTTAATACAGTTACTATTCTTGTATTAAAAGTGTGATTAAAAGCACAAGCTTCATTGAGTAAATCAGCCTCTTACAACATAACATCTTTCAACAATACTTGCAATATATTAGGAAAAAGCATTAAAATTCACAAAAATTAGTTGGCTTTTTTCTGTAAACAATAAATGGTAATAAAAAATTAAAATAATATTTATAATGAAAATTGATATTAAAAATATTAATAATAAATCATAACAATGTAGTGGACTAATAGCACACTAAGCACTGATAATAAAAACATAAAAATGACATGTTGATGACGAGAGCCGATTCTCATCGGCTCATGGAAACATGTCATTTTTGTTTTTATTATTAAAGCTTAGTGTGGTACTATTATTACAATCGCACGTTAAACTTGTTTATTCCAACTTAATAAAATCAATTTAGTTCTTAGAAAATGTGTTTGTAATAACAATAAAATTTAATAAACAGGATTTTATTTATTATTCTCTATTAATAATGAAATATTCTTTCTGTTGTTTTTTGTTCTTAGAGCTTATGTTTTTGGAGACAAGTGCATTGACAGGAGAAAATGTTGAAGAAGCCTTTTTAAAATGTTCAAAAACCATATTAGCCAAGATAGAATCTGGTGAGAAAGATTTTAATTTTCTAATTTTTCAAAATGTAGTAGGCATTTTTTGTTTTTGTCTTTAGCCATCTGAAAAAAACTTCTTCTGGAATGTTTTTTTCAGCCCCTCCGATTCCTGATCTCTTGCCATTTTAACACTCTTTTACAGTGAAGTCTCACTTATACGAATATGAGGGGAACCAAAAATTATTCGTATAAGTGAATTACATATAGGACTATGGGGGTTTTGCCGGGGAATGAGAAATTCTTTGTATAACTGAATATTTCGTATAAGTGAGACTTCAGTGTATTAGCTCGCTTTCTTGTCTGTTTGTTTGGTGCAAATTTTGCAATTGATTTTAAACTAACTTCCCGATGAGCTACAGACTTGAAACTTTAAACATAGCTCAGAACTGGATGACAATGCAATATGAACTCGCTTTCTTAACATTAACATTGTCTGTTCGTTAGGGAACCCTAATTCTTCAGATGACAGGTCGGTACGGCACTGCGTTGCCGACGAACACTGTTAGTGTTTTTGGAAATGGTCGCATGGCGCTGCCACCCAACGCAAGGAAGAGAAACTGAATTAAACCTGAAATTTACCACATGCCTCTGTTATAGTCTCATCAAAATGTTTAAAATCAATTGTAAAATTTCATACACACATGATTTTTAGAAAGCAGAAAATAATTATTTGAAAAAAATTTTTTTTTTAATATACCACGTTTTTAAGACTGACTAAAAAGTATAAAATAATTTTTCCTAGCACCATGCAGATAGTCCTGAAACAAGAGGTAAAATCTGCGAACTATTTCGCTGAAGAATTATAGAAGGCAGTTCACATGCAGAAACATAGAAGAAAGTCTCTTAATACATACATTCAAAACACTTGAATTTTATCATTGTTTCTATTTTGAGTCTTTCTTTATTGTCCTTTATGTTACAAAGGATCTCCTCTATAGGGCCAGGATTGTTTTTTTCTCCAGGCAGGGGTCTGCCCATTCTGAAATGATGTTCTATAAACCTGAGTGTGTTCCTTATTACTATAATAATAAATATTACAACAATCTCAGCATTTTAGCTTGTATATTACACCCATAGCACACAACCTTTCTTTTTTCATACATTTTCTCATGTAGTGTACAGTGGTGGTCAGAATTATAAGGACAACTGAAAATTGCACAGAAAAAAATTATTTCTGAAGTAAATAAAGTGAAATGTATACATAAAATGCTTTTTTATGCTAGAAATCATTGTAGAATGCAAAACATTGGAAAATGCAAAATATGAATGTATTGCCATATTTAACAAAATAATGTCATTGTAAAAACTGGACAAAACTGTAAGGACAATGAATGTTTCGGCCTGAAACACACTAATAATTAATAATCTTCCCCTTCTTCTCAATCACTTTTATCAGTCTTGATGTCATAGAGTTTGACAGTTCCTTCAGAACGTTTTTGGAAATTTTTTTCCCAAACTTTTTCGATGGAGGACGTAAGTTCTTGCTTATTTTGATATTGAATACCATTTTTGTATACTTCGTGTGCCAGAACACCCCACAGATTTTCCATTGGAAATTTTCCACTGGGCTTCTGACCGGCAAGTCAAGTAGTTTCACAAAATTAGCATCAAACCATGCTTTCGAAGTTTGAGAAACGTGTACTGAGGCATTGTCCTGCTGGAATAAAAAGTCTCCACTCGTAATTAACGGTGCTTCTGGTAAAAGATTATTGCCCAATAAATAAACATAACTCTCAGAATTCATTTTCCCCCTGCACAAAAACTATTGGAGTAGTTCCGCCAGTTGCGAAACCTCCCCAGACCATTACTGAGCGACCTCTAAATCTATGCTTTGCGAACACCCTGAAGGGTCACCCTTTTGTTTTATCCATTTTAGATTTTTTACAGCGTTTTCACTGTTGCACTATCATTTTCTGCTGGATCCCAGGCCACGTCGGCAATGACCACGCTGATTCTCTCGCAAAGTCTGCTGCTAGTTTACCCTTGCGACGGATCTCCACTCCGGCCTCTAACATCTACGCACTTATACGTTCTCGTCTCCGATCTGCCTGGCAACACGAATGGGATGCTCTTCACGGCAATAAACTTCGTCTTGTCAGTCCTTCATTATCCTCTCCTGCCACTCGACTGTTTCCAACTCGCCAGAAGGATGTTCTTCTGGTGCGTCTGAGGATCGGCCATACAAGACTGACACATAGCTACTTACTGCTCAATCGTCCACCTCCCCAGTGTTCTACGTGCAACGTTGTTTTAACCGTCCATCATATTTTAATTGACTGTCCTGCTTTTACTCAACATCGTCGTCAGTGCTTTTATCCTCTTTTTAAATTTCACGTTCCTTTTCATATTTCATTGCTTTTAAATGATAATGATCTTTTACCCATTTCATCAGTTTTACACTTCATTCATCAATGTGGCCTTGCCACTCTATTGTAATTTTCAGATTTTTTACTTTTCTTCTAAATACCTATCATTTTATCTATATCCTGTCATCTTGCTTTGCGCACTACCTGTTCTTTTGTTGTTTTTGTCCTTTTTAGTTAGATACATGTAGTTAGTTCTCATTCCATTTTCTTTTCATTTTTACCTTTCTTGGCGCAGCTTAGCCGCAGCTGCTTTTGCGCCATAAAACACCAACCAACCAACCAACCATGCTTTGCGAAAATTTCTTTTTCTTTACAGAGATCATACCAGAAGTAGCGAAAACCATCTGGTCCATCCAAATTAAACTTTTTCTCATCGGAAAAGATAACATCATCGCACTTCTTTTTCCATAGTAATGCATTTTTTGGCAAACTCCACCCTCAGTCTCTTATGAACTTTTGTAAGAGGCTGTCGTGACATACGTTTTCCATAATGAACCGTTTTTTCTTTTTGTAAAACATGTCGAACAGTTCGAACACTGCATCGTAAGTTTAATTCCCGTTTAATTTCCGTTGATGTTTGTTTTTTGGAGCAAGCTCGCCTTATTATCATTCTTTTCACACGCACAGAATCAGAAGATGGCCGACCTGTACTTCTTTGCAGTCCATATTTTTCGGGATTTTTAAGAAAATTATAAATAACCGTTCTCGATCTATTCAGCTTTGTCGAAATTTGATGTACAGTAAGTCCTGAACTTTTAAAAGCAACCACTTTCCCTTTCTAAAACTTAGAAAGTTTCGTACCTAGTGCATGACTGAAAAAATAGAATACGACGTTCGCAATCTTTTACTATGCATTTATATCGTCTGGGAGTGCCGTGTGCAGAACAAAAAACATGCAAATTTTGCTTTTTAGAACACACAAATAGCATTGTCCTTATAATTTTGTCCATATCACAGGGCTGTCTAAATCCAAAATACATTTTATGAATATGAATTTCCCATATATTTCCATAAAAACTAATAAAAAATGCTGCATTTATCGTTGGTTTCCAGCCATAAAATTTGCATAATCTTCCGGACAACTGTAACCAAGTTTGGTGATTTTTTCCCTTGTCCTTATAAGTTTGACCACCACTGTAGGAATTAATTTGTTTTCATTATATATTCCATATTAACATTTTTCATTTTACACATTTCTGTAATCGATCTACTAAATTTTACCTCTGCTGTACTTTTAGGATTTGATCGTATTTCCTGGGATGATCTTCTATTCCTATTTCTTAAAAAAGCTCTTATACATTTGTTGACGAAGCCCAACAGATAGAGCCGAGTAGAATACATTATTTATATACACTCACTTATATACATACATCTGCATTACTAACATGATTCATATCAAAGTGATTATCTTTCTGTAACCAGTATTTCAGAAGAAAATACTGATTTAGTTGAGCAGCTGTCATTTAAGAAATTGCCAACTAGAAGATGAACATTATTCCAATTTCTCTAAAGAAGCTACAATATCTTGTTTCATCGACCCTTTATGTGGCACTTTTGTCTGTAGTTCATTATAATTTCCTCTACTTTAATAACATTGTCGTATCATTGGTGTTAGATGTCTTGATTATTATCCAGTGACTACTATCACACCAAAGGCATACTTTTTGATAATAGTGCCTTATCCATAACATGTTTCCACCTATTATAGTTTTCCATTATTTCTGCACTAAATTCCACCAACAGTTCCCTCACTGAAATCTATTCATTGCAATTGAGATTTTTTTCCCCACAATCCATTAAACTATCCAGAGAAGTTGGCAGAGGCATTTTCAAACCTTTTCAGCTATGTCGGCAGATAAGAAGTGATGTGTGAAGCACAAGAAGATATCATCTCAGCACACACCTTCCATCGTATGATTGAAGACTGGAGAAGGGGTGCATACAACAACCTCCCTAAGTGTTAACCCAAGTTCATCAGTCAGAGTTGCTTCTATTCTATGGTTATTGTCGGTATTCCAGTAGTTTACCAATGTCTTCTCCCTACTGTTCAACAGCAAGGAATTCTAAAATTTCTCAATCATTATTTAGTATCTTGGAATTCCATCTTCTTAAATAACTACATTTGATGTATAATTAGTCTACAAGAAGCTGTTAACAGTTCAAAGCATCTAGAGTTTTTTGTTTGCATTCTAATTGAATTTAACCTACAAATTCACTTTAAAATTTTAAACTTTATTTCAAATGGAGAAAACATAAAACTATATAGGAATGTCAATCCAAAGCAAATTGACAAGTCTATGAACATTACTGTGATTATGATGTAATTGTCTATGGAAGATATTCCAGTAGTGATGATTAGCAAGAAAATTTTTCAGAGTATAATTTAAAACATAGAACACCCAACAAGATAAATGTTATTGACCATCTTGTCTGTTGAGTTAGGCACAAAAACTATGCACTTTTCATATATAAAACATACTTCCCTAATAAATCTTGGACATCTAGTGAAAGATGCTGGAGAAAAATAATAAAAGAATTAAATGAATAAAATTAAGAACTTAACGGATTAGCACAAAAAAAGCTTAACTAAAATCAGTACAGTAATTGCATATCTATTATCCATTATGAGTTATTCAGATATACAGTTTTGTCATTATCAAGTTACTTTGTTTTTAGTATTATTTTTTATTTTGTAATTTTTCTTATGAACTGTTGTATTATTTCTTAGAGTTCACATATATGTGCTGAGGAATTTATGAAGTTGTTCGTTTTTTTTTTTCAAGTTTATGAAAACTTAAAAATAAAATTACGTTAAAATTTTCATCTTGCAATTTTCAGTAATATTTCAGTATATTGTGTAGGCAGGAGGTAGAGGAGTTCTTTTAACAGAAATTATTTTGAAAAGGGTAAGAAAAATCTGAAAATGCACAAATTCGTAAGAATTGTTTGCTTTTAATGCAAACAATTCTTACGAATTTGTGCATTTTCAGATTTTTCTTACCCTTTTCATATTACATTTATGCACGTTAAACCTTCTTTAGAAATTATTTTATTAAAAATAATATAATATGGCAGAGTTGTGGAACCTTTGGGATGAATATAGGGTTCATCACCAAGACAGGGCTCCAAATTCAATGGGTGTAAAAATCAATAATAAGAATTGAAATTACCACTTTAACAATATAAAAATGATAGATTAGGTTAATTTGTCAAGGCTATAAGACTAAAATATTGCGTAAGATTAAAAGATATCTGCACAGTGATGTGGACTTTGAAAAAAGCCAATACAAAAATCATATCACTGTTTCTGCGAAGATACAGCCAATTTATCTTTGCGTCATGAGCAGCATATTAATGAAAATTAAAGTAATTAAAATTTAGAAACAATTTAGACAACAAAAACATAATATTCCAAGACTTTGCTCTTCTTTATTCATTATCTTCATTTCATTCATTTTACTTTAAATTTTAGTTACTTTAATTTCCATTTATGCTGCTGATGACATGAAGATAAATTGGTTTTATCTTTGCAGAAGCAATGATGTGGACTTTGAATAAAGCCAATACAAAAAACATATCGCTGTCCAGCTTTATATAGTGTAGTTATGTAAGTTAATTGAAATGTTTGCTTCGTGAAACTCATAGGATCAGCTTTGAGTTTTGCCTGTTCGATATGTATATATATGAGGTTTAACGTGTATATTTCTATAACAAATTTGATAGCACTGTAGTGAGATATTCAGTATATAAATTTCAATAGGCTATAACTTGATTGAATAATTAATCTTCACTCCCACCACCTCCAAATACGTAGAAACATTCTGAAAGATATTCTATCAAAAGACTTTTTCCTAAGTTTTCTTGAAATTTGAAAAATTTTCATTAAATGTTCTTTGTCAGTTAAAAGGGCCATGTTGGACAGCCCTGGTATTTAAAGTGATGATTCGAGTTATTTCTTATTGCAGATAAATAAATTTTTTTGTTCCTAATTTCAATTGTCATTGCAGGTGAACTTGATCCTGAACGTATTGGATCTGGCATTCAGTACGGAGATGCTTCTTTGCGAAGATTGAATCGCCAGCAGCAACGAAGACAGCCTGATTGTGCCTGCAGAATTTAACAGCCAAAATTGGAATTTGTGATTGCAACATGTAACCCTAGAGGTTAGAAGATCGTTTTTTTGTAAATAGCCTTAATAAGAGGACAAGCACTCTGTTGTGTAGGGCTAACAAGGGAGGGCAAGATATGAACATTCTAAAAGCACCGTGTGCAGATATAATTTAAAATACTGGATTGCGGTATTATTAGATTCTCTAATCTAATGTCTTCAAATCTGTATCTTTTCATCAGATTTTGATTCTACTAATTTTGGACATTATTCCATAAGATAAGTCAATTTATAGCTCTTCAAACTCATAATAGATTATTATTGTAAGGAAAAAGGTATTACGACTAAATTTAGACTAGAGTATTTTAATTCCCCGTTATCATATTTTTACTATTGTGTCATAGAAATTGACTGTTTTAGAAATGACAAAATGACAGTGACATTTTTTGATCTGACTTGTCTGAAAAAAAGAGGTTCATTAAGCTTACAAAGATGAACTTTTTTTTTTTTTTAACACCTGGAACGAATAACAATGATGCACAGTTTTTCCTGAAGTTGTGAAAGGTATTACGGCAAAAATCTGTTAATGTTATAAAGGAAGGAAAAAAAAAAAAAAAGGTCAAGTAAATATTGAGATTCTGTTGTTTTAATTGTGTTATATTAATATGTCTTGTTTTAATGTGTATTTATAGCTTCCAAATTGTAAAATCAGCCTTTCCACATTTTGTTTAGCTTATGTGAATAATGGAAGTATGTTTTAGCAAGATTTTATGGAGAAATTAATGTATCAATACATTCAGTGTATAAATTCGTTTTAATTTAAAATCTGTTCTTGAAATCCTTTCTTTGCGAATTTTGAAGTATCATTCATGAACGAAACAACAACTCTTATCAAAATGTAATAAAGCATCCAACCAATTATAATAATGCTGCTTGCAAGTTGTCATTTCTTGCATTGTAGATTCTTGGACATTTGCACAAATGCAGTCGGCACGTATATAAGAACAAACAATATTGTTTATAAAGATTGGTTTTTCAATCAATTTTTATTAGTTTCGTAGACTCTAAAATTGCATGAATGATTCTTTAACGTTAAAATTCTGTAAGTAATTAAAAAATATTGGAAGACAAAAGGAGGGAAATTATTAATTTTAATAATAATAAACAAATGGGGATGCTGCGATTTATTTACTGTGTGTTCTAAAGGATTTGATTAGATTTGGTTGCGATTTGGAGTGTGGTGAAATTTGGAATGCAAACCAAAATTTGTATAAAATTTGGAATGCATTAAACCAAAAATGTTGCAAAAATCACAATTTTAAAAATATAAACCATCATAACTTATAAAAAAAAAAATAATAAATAAATAAATAAATAAATAAATTTATATTCCTTAACAATTCTGGATGCAAAATCATTTTAACATTTGTCCTCATTATGATCAGATTCCAATAATAGTTATCAAGATTGCTTTACTTGTTAAGCATTTTTCCCAAAGTTAGTGACTTCGTCGATCCATTTTACTTTTGCTATTTGTTAAAATTCATTGAGATGCTGCCTTGAAGTGCAGTTGTTTGGAAGGCTTAAAAAACAAATCTGAACTGTTACATTATCACCAGCTAAAAAAGAATTGCGCATATAGAAACAAACTATGTTGCAAAAGAATCTGAGTATTTGGAAGATGAATTCTGTGGATAATCAGTGGCTTGCAAAATATTATATTGAAGAAGTTGAAACAGTCACCACCAACTTTAAAAGTAAATGTATTTATGGATTTCTTAGCTACTGAAGGACCTTAGAAGTATAAAAGAAAAATTCTAACATTTTATGGATAATTGGAGATGATGTTAAAATTGAAGGTGTTATATTCCATATTTCTGTACTTTATTTTTTTTAATAGACCGCTCTTAATCTTTTATTTTTTTCTCATTCAGTGATTTCAGTTTGATGATATTGTTTTGGCATTTTCAAGGCTGTGACTTTCTTTTCTTCATGTCCGTTGCTTGTAGGATGTAGAGGAAAGTAATAGGTACGGTATCCAGATTTTTTTTTTTCCATAAAAGCTTTGGATTGCTGTAGATAATCTATCTTGGATTTTAACGATGTCATTCCATAAAGAGAACCAATGATCTGTAAATAAAATTAAATAGCTGTAAAGTTGGTTTCAAATAAGATGCAAAAATTCATAATGTATGATACATCTGATATTTAATTTTAAAATTATCTGAGAGTAGATGCACCTTCACATCGGAGATTTCTCTGATTGGTGGTTTGGGAATGGCTTATTTCTTTGTTAGGTTATATTTGAAACTCTTGCAAATTAAACCTAAATTTAAAGTTTTCATTATCATTTTTTTTTTTTTTTTTTACTTTGCCTGTCAATGTATTTTGCCTGGATGATTAGGCTTTTTAATGCTTTTAAATACATTCTGAAATAAATTGAAGTGTATTTAAGATGTTATATTAAAGGATTGTACATTGTTATATTTAAATGAAATATTAATATCCTTCACTGAATTTACTGCTTTGCATAAAGCAAAAAAAAAAATCAGTGTTTAAGAACTTATTTACCTCGTTTATCACTATGTTGTTATCTTTCTTCTAACTGGATTGGAGTAATTTGTCTCAATTGAATGGAAATCGCTACGGACACTGCTGTTCTGTTTCATAGCAGTATAAAGAAAAAAATAAGTAAATCCAAACAAACAAAAACATTTCTTAGGTGGTTATTAGAAATAATGTTTTCAGTTATGCCAAGCTTGTTCAAATATAAATCTCTATATTATTACTTTTTTAAATAAAACTTAGATGTTGTCAATGCTACAGTTTCAAACTGTGTATGACAATAATGTACAGAAAGGAATTAAATACATAATGCTTTCCTGGCAAATACCGAAACTTGCAATACATTTATTAATTACTAATTTTAAATATATAGCATTTACAATATTATAATTTATAAAAAAAAAAATCTGGAAAACTTATCATTAGTATTTAAACTAATTTTAATTCGTTGAGGTTTTTTTCTTTAAATCTTTTTCAAATATGGATGTGCTTCTTTACTATTTACAAACACAGCATTCATTGGCTAGAGCTTCAAATTACAGGTAAATGTTTCATAGATATGTAAATGAATATATGTAAAAGCTTATACAGCTTACATAATTTCTTTAGTAAAACATATCAAGCCCTTTAACATTTGACATTTTAAATTCTTTAAATTTTTAGCTGATTTGATGTCAATCAAAATTTTGTCAAGGAAGTACTTAATTAATAATGGCTACAAGTTACTGAATAAAGAGTTAAAATTATCCAGAATAAAGAAGCAAATGTATCAGTTTTTGAATGAAGTTAAGAATAGAATCCTCTATCATATCGTTTATTGCCTCCACTAAAACTTAAGCATTTATTTGTTAATAACATTAATAAACTAAAAAAAAGGCTTTGATTGTGTATGTTAAGCCTTACTACGAACTCGCTTCTATATCTTGGAATTGAAGTGGATTTATGTATTCAGGTAATTGTAAGTGCCATTACGTATATTTACTTCTCCCTTTAACATGGAGATTAAGCATTAGGCAACTTGAACTTCAATTTTACCATTATTTAATAATAATAAAAAATGACAGTTAATTAGGGATTTAATAATAGCATATGTTAAAAGTTAAATGATAAATGTAACAAAATTAGCAACACTAGCTGGTAAGGAGTTATTTTTATACAAAAAAAAAAAGTTTTAAACTAGTCGAATTAAATCTTGATTAAATAAAAAATGGATAAGTTTTAGAATTAAGCAAAAAAAAATTGTTAAGTAACTGATTTTATAAGTGATGGAATTATCAGATTATTGTCAAAGCTTATTAAAGTGGGAGAAACATTGAAAATTCTAACAAATGATTTACTTACGATGATGATAATGTTATGTTTGTTTTAACTGAAGTGAAAAAGTAATATATTACTGTACTACATATAGTAATCTCATACTGTACTGTACAAGATAGAATTTTCTCCAAAAAAGAAATTAAATAAATATTCTAACTTCTTGGTTTCAATTTAAACTAATTTAGTTTTTATGCTTTCTGTTAAATTGCTAATAATTGCTTGTGATTTTTTTTTTCCTTTATTCCTAATTGTATATATCCTGTAGCTTATTTATAAATTTGCTTCGTTATGATTTAAAGAAAATTACAATAAATGTAATCTTATTTTAGCCATTACAAGTTGGTAGAAATAATTATCTAACTGTTTTAGATAAGAATTGATTACTTGTTTAAGGAATTTTGACCATTATCAGGAAGTACTTTGAAATCTCGTTTTAATGTTGTGGAAAAAAAAAAAAAAAAACACTGTACATTGATATACAGTGAAATAAAACTCAATGTTTCTGGGTCAAATTCTGATGAAAATAAAAAAATTGCAGGTCCAGGTTTCGAGAATAACAGTGAAAAAATATTAATGTATTTAATTTATTCCTATTCTTTTCATCTAGTTATACCATCTAGATTGATCTCTTAAAAGAATAAAAATATTTTCTAATATATAAAAATAAAGACTCTATACTATTACGTAGCATTGCTGAGCTTTTAGAAATTATTATTGGAATCGTATATCTTCAGCATGAATTCCTAAATCAGATGTGTTGTGCTTACTCATTGTCAGATTTAGTTGAAATGTGATTTTGTTAAAAAAAAAAAAAAAGCAAAAACAAAAATTTTAACTTCTGGTAATGCTTCTACACTGGAAGAGAGGTATCTTATAGATATGTAAATAGAATGTAAATAATAATGGTGAAATATCAGTTAGGTTATGTGAGTGTCAGTTATTTTGAGCAGTCCGATATTAATTTTGTGATGTGATTTTAATTGTTTCAGCATTATAAAGAGCAGCATTTAATTTAACCAAAACTGAGAAATGTTGTCTTTGTTTATCCACAAGAATTGCCACGAAGGCGGACTTTCCGTTTTAAGATTTAGGTTTTAAAGGAAAATATTTTGTTTGAATAACTTGTAGAGATAAACTGTGTACGTTGAATCCCATTGGATTTTCTTCATACCGAGCATTTACAAAGGAATAAACTGAAAAGTATTCATTCATTTACCCTTAGGTATTGGTGATTTTATAGGATGTGCATGTTTCTTTTTGTATTATTTGATAGTTTAAAATCTGTTAAAAACTTCTCACTTTTTTATTTTTTTAATTCCAAATAATTAATATTCAAGTGGTTTTAATTTGTTGATTTTATGTCAGTCTTTTGTGGCCTTTTTATTTGTCGAAGCAAGGCAATCCTTGTTTTGGACTGGACTAATGTAAATATTCTCAGCAAACACAGAAAACGTCCTAATTTCTGAAACTAAGTTTGCAACCATTTAAATGGCCTGGACTAATAATACCATTGTGGTTATTTTCCAACAGAATAAAGTTCCATCTTTTCATATTGCCAAAGCATTAGCCAAAAATATCTTACTGAGACCAGAAGAAAATGCCCCTTGTTCTTTTTGGTTCTTGCTATTTTTTTTATTTGGAATTAAATTTGCTTTGTAAAAAAAAAAAAAAGCATTCATAGTGTGTTTTGAAATTTGAAAACAGATTATTGATAATATTTATGGGTAATTCCTGTAAACAGTTTCACTAAATAAAGTGATATTATTATTGATGTTATCTGTTATATCTTGTTTGCTATGTAACTATATACAGCAATGTATATACTATTCGTCAAATTATCGTTGAGTGAAAACTGAAAATGCAACTGTGAATGTATATCATCATTGATATTAATATAGTGTTTCTGATTGTTCTGTCAGCTGATTCTTCCAGTCCAATCAAGTGAGGCCTTATCTTTATAAAAGTCAATTTATTATTGTTATTTTTGTTTTGTTTTTTGCCATAGAGAATATAATTCAGCTTTTCATTGTATCTGTTTTTGTATATTTATTATTTAAAATTGTACAAAATAAATAAAAATGACATTTGACGCTTCAATCCTGTTTTTTTATATATGAATACCTTTTTTATACATTTTATTTTTTGTAATTTGTAGTAATTATGGACCTTTTCTTATTTATTTATTTTTTATATAAATAATCTCAATTGACATGCAAATATTTTCTGAAACTTGCTCCTCTTTTTATTTCGTAAGTGTTATAGTTTTATTTACGGTAATCAAGATTAATAGGATACAGATACTTTTACAGATAGTTAAAAATTTCTTTTAAAGAACTATTTAAAATTGCAACAGATATAGACAAAATAACACAATGACATATAAAATGTTTTGTATTGGATGAAACATTTTTTTTTTTTGACAAAATCGTTTCTAGATTATTTTCGTTAATTCTTTAATCAGCTTAAATATCCTCTTTTTATTATGCAAATTTTGTTCATTGTCAAAAATTTTCAAAACGTTTATCGTTAAATGTGAAATTGTAAAGTGTCAAACAAAAGAAATGTAAAATTTCCACAAAGTCAGATATGTAGCAAAGTTATTCAAACAAGAGTATTCAGGTTTATTTAATATTTAAGACATTTTTATTTTAATATTATTTCTGCAACTCATTTGTTTTTAAACTTTTTGTTACATGACCAAATAGATTTGTTTACCATTTTTTGTAAATAAATGAATAAAGATTTAAAAAAAAAAAAAAAAGTCAATTTTTACGATTCCTTCTTACATATTAAAATGATAATCTTAAGTCTATAGAAGATATTCTGTCGGGCCCAAAGTATAGCACATCCCTTCCAAAATCTTGGGAGCAAGGCAAACATTATTAACATATTGGTCTATCCTGTGCTTCTGTGAAGGCTTTCCATCACATGTTGTTGAATGTTGACCCAGTAATTTACCATCTTATCTAGAATGTGGTAGTGATGTCAAATATTGATGGACAAATTGGGTACTAAGTATTCAGCATTGTGATCGTCTCCAAGGCACTCGGTGATTGAAGCTGGCTTTGCAGGTAAGTTTGTAATTTTTTTTTTTTTGGGATGGGGTGGGGGGACACTAACTCACATTATTAATGAATGCATTGTTATGTTATAATAGTTAAGGGATGTATTCCGAACAAATTTTTACCATACTTTGTAAAAGTACCATATATATATATATATATATATATATATATATATACTCGTGTAAAAGTTGAATCTTTTTTAAGGTAAATTTATGTAGTCAACTAGTGCATGGATACTGCTTTTGAGAGACTCAAATTCATTCTAGAATCCAAAATACCGTATCAGTAGCAGAAGTCCAAATGATCTCTTAAAAGAATAAAACAAAAACACAATGAATTACATTAATAATACCAATTCTAACAGCCTAGCTTTGTAAGAAATTGTGTGATATACTGACCAAGTAATACGATAATATAATGTTAATGAATTTCAGCTTAGGCCTGGCTGCATTCCTACCCATGCTGTTTACATCTGCAAGCAGACCGAGTGTTGGATCACACTAATTATAGTGCTTGTTCCATAATGAACTTTAAGAAATCGCAGATGTTGATCTGTTAACAATCGGGATTAACTTTTACACGAGTTATCTGGAAAATTCCAGATTTTTGGTCAAAAATATCAATTCTATACAATTTTTTTATCTACATTTCTACATGATAGTTTTATAATTTCACTTCAATCGTTTGCCTGTCATTTTTTATCCTTTACTATTTTTCCCTTGTATTTTGTTGTGCTATATTAGTTATTAATTTTAACTATAATTTGTTATTCTTTATTGTTCTTTTCATAAGCTTGGTTTGTATCGTATTTTAATTTGCATCTCTAATCCTTTATCTTTTATTATTTTACTCATTAGCAATGTTGCAATTTATTCATTTTTTCCATATTTTTAATATTTATGGGACCTTAATACAATTTTATTTTTTTTATTGTGTATTTCTCAGTGTCTAATTATTTCACTTTAGCACATCTTAGTCACTGTTGCTTTTGTTGTTGTTAAATCCACCTAGTCAACCAGAGAATTTGTTTGCCATCATCAGACTGTGGAGGAATGTAATCGGTTTGCATTCATCATTGTGAACTTCAGTTGGTGTGTTACTGCAATGGAAGCCAAATGACATTGAGTTTATATGTATTACCATTTGGCTACATCAGCTTCTTTAATACCAGCAATCCTGCTTGTTATTGTGTTCTGGTTGTACTGTATGTAATTGGACTGATATTACACCTTGGCATTGCATCTCACAATAGCATCATTCATAGCTACTGGGATGGATGTAAGAGATCAGAAACTTTATTTCTCTTTTTACAAAGTTTCCTTAGAAAATTGATACTCCAGCCGAAAATACTAAGCTGTTCACTATGATCCATTCTAATATCTATGGTTGTCTGTGGCGACAAAATGATTGTATGAATCTTTTTATAATTTATTGGCTATAAAATTAGATCTATCCATGTTCATTTATTTCAAGATATCTAAATACTTGTTGCTAGATATTGCATTGTTACTAATTATTGAGTAACAATTATATCATCTCATATAACAAGGAGAGGACACAGGTTGTATAACATGGATTTTAATGCCCATTTGTGAGATGAAAATACTCATAAAGTATTTCAAAAATATACCAGAGTTTGGGATCCAACAACAAGATATTTGATGTTTTTTTTGGAGTGTTCTTCCCATGTTAGCTTAATAGCTTACTGTGTTGACTGAACGAACAAGTACGGTGATGGCACAGTGGATAAATTACTTTTCTTTTATGTTAATGCAGTTTCTTTTACTTCTTTTTTTTTTTTTAATTTTCTTTTTATTTCTTTTGTTACCTTTTTCTTATTCTTTTTTTTTTTTTTGCCCTCTTTTGTGTTTTTGCTTTATTGTTTTTCTTTTTTTTTTTTTTTTTTTTCTTGGCAGAAATAAAAATACAATTAAAAATATATAAATATCTTTTAATTTTTTTTAATTGAAATTAATTTTAATTTAGAAAAATAATGCATTGGTAACGCTCAAAAATGTCCTGGTCTACATGATAGCGCTGAAAATGCCATATTAGTTTAGCCCCAGACATTCTTATAGGGATAAAATAAAGTCAAAAGACTCTTGAGAACTGAGCGCCTCGAGTAGACCAGATCAGACGTTGGCAATGCAGACCTTCTCGGCATTGAAACTCTCAAGTAAACCACATCTTTCAATTTCCATAGAAATACATGGGATTTTGCTCGGTTCTGTAAGAACATTAACAACGCAGCGTTGATGCGTTTTCAACGCTCCTGTAGACTAGCACTAAAATTTTTAATTTTAGGACAAGGAATTTTGTCTGAATAAAATCAGTACAGCAATGCATCAAAGCTACTGACCATTTACATAAAAATTATTATTATTTTTATTTTTGTTATTTGCATTGATTGTAAATTTCAAATAATAAGCTTAGAATTTTTATCTCTTTCTTCTATTACTTACTTCCAATATTAATAATAATAAAAAAGTAAAAAAAAAGGACAGCTCTACTGTTACTGGATAAGGAGAATACAAGAAAAAAAAATAGAGATATTTATAAAATATTGTACTTTTATTTCTACCTAAGAAAAAAAATGAAATAGAAATAAAGAAGCAGAAACATAAAGGAGGGCAAAAAAAGAACAAAAGAAAAATAAAAAAAAAAAGTAAAAGAACTGCATTAACATAAAAGAAAAGAAACAGAAGAAAAAAAAAAACAGTTGCCTGGCAGCAGACTCGAACTCGGGACCTTCTGCTTAGAAGTCAAGTAGTTTATCCACTGCACCATCACCACACTCGTTTGTTCAGTTGACACAGTAAGCTATTAAGCTAACATGAGAAAAATACTCCAAAAACATCAAATATCTTGAAAACGGTAGGTTGTTGGACCCCAAACCCCAGTGTATTTTTGAAGTTCTTCATGAGTACTTTCATCTCACAAAAGAGCATTAAAATCCATGTTATACAACCTGTGTCCTTTTCTTGTAAGTTAAAAATTGTACAATAGCATAAAAACTTGATTTAGTATCTTATCAACATTGTGAAAACTGTACTCATTATCAGCAATAAATAAGATGATGAATCTTGAAACAAACTGTGGATGGCACAGGTTATTGAAATGTCTAACAAGCTCAAAAAATATCTAATCGAAGGGTTCCAAGAGTCAAGACGCTTGTTGTTCTGTTTATCTACATTAATAATAAAGTAAAAAGAATAAATATATGTGTAGTATAGTATATAGTAATTTAAATTAAAATTACACACCTATTAAAAAAATTTGTTATTTATTTCAAAATCGGAAAACTTTACAACAAAGTTCGTAATGAGTTTGGTGATGTTTTAAGATAATAAAAAATTTTATATCTGAAACTTATTAAGTTTTTTTTAAACCTTATTTACAGAGTATTATATTAACTATGGTGAATAATATAATCCATTAAAAAAAAAAAATCAGTCCTTTAATTATTATACATAAATATTACATTAAAAAAATCTGCAATACTTAATATTGCAATCGTACTTAAAAGCAGAAGTAAATTACAGACATATATACTTAAACATCAGAATGTCCATGATTACATTAAAAGGAAATTGTGATTTTCCCATTACAATTCTTCCTTGAAAGAACTGTATTCCAAATTCTCATTATTATCTACATATTTAAAATGTACAAGCTTTAAATTTTTATGATCCAAATAATATAAAATATTTGTAACTACTGATATGACTTGAGATGTTGAGAATTTCAACATTATTACCCAAAAAAAAAAAAAAAAAGATATCTTTATTATTGTAATGGACTCATAACTTACATCTGAAGTTACAGTAATGCCTCTTCAATGAGAGGAAGACCATCTTCAGATCTTCATTTGTACCAGTCAAAAAAAAAAAAACAGAAAATATTATTCTAAATTTTAGCACCATTTCCAACAATGTTTATCAGAATAATTTTTATCTTAGAAAGTACAGACCTTTGAACTGAGATTCAATTTGTTTATGAATTGGGTGAATGATAAAATTTGAATGTTAGTAATATGATTCCGATCTACTTAGATCGGAGCTAAATTTGGTAACTGACAAGCCCAGTTGCAGCTGAATTTTCTTTCCCTGTTTTCTGTGATAGGCTGCTGGTTCAATTCAATGGAAAATGAACCATATACACAATTTTACTTGGAAGTGAAACAAATAATATTAAAAAAAAGTTTTGCTGTGTTTAAAATATTTGCTAATGACCAAATAATAATAATAAAAAGCTTTAAGTGACATATTTTCATTATTTAGTTTAGTTTTGAATAAATACTTCATCTACTCTTCATATGAAATAATAAACATATTTTAATATCGAATTTTCGGAAGAATATTTCCTTTCTTCCTTCTTCAAGATCGTCAATTACAATAATGTACAATCAGGTGATATCAAATACATAGATTTCTTAGCCATAATTCTAAAAAATTATTTGCCATAATTAACTTTGCCAAACAAAGTAATGGCAAATGTTCAAAACAAAGAGAGATCATGCTTCTTCATTAATTTGGTTTTTATTATAGAAACAGTGTTTGTAAGAAAATAATTGGCCTATTTTGCCTAACCTTCTGAATAAGTAGAAATTTGACTAAACATTAAAACACTGCTGATTATTATTTAAGCAGTTCTCATTGTGATTTGTTCAGAGATTTCTGAACTAGCGATTTGTTTGGATTATGGCCAAACTTTGAATATTTGTTACATTTATTGGAAGTATATTTTACTATACATTGATGCCATATTAACGAGAGCAGAAACATAAAAAGCAGCCAAAATATCAAAATTGTTATGATGGATTTGAAAATTGAAGGATTCGTATTATATTTTAAAAGTAATAATTTCAAGTACATTGAAGAATTAAACATCACAAAATTCAAGGACATTTTTTAATTTTTTAAAGCCTTTCGTTTCTTTCTTTTGCCTTTCTTTTCAACTTCTCCCAAGATTGATTAAAATGAACACTTTTAATGAATTTATATTATGAAACACTGGCTATTATAGTAAGGAAAGGAGCTTTTTAAGAAACTTAAGAAACCTCATTAAAATTAAGATTTACTCAAATGTAAACATTATTTACAATTTTTATAATTTTTTTTTAAAATTCAAACATTTTTAAAAGAAAGTACAAGAAAGCAAAAATTAGGTAGGTTTTCCTAGAAATCTCGTAAATAACTTACAATCTGAATAGAAAGTCATTTATGTAAAATAATGAAAGCATCAGTAGTTACATTTGCTTAATAAATTTGTAACCCAGATTGCTTGGGTTCCATTCTAACATACATGTAGGAGCTTGTTTTCTTTTTTTTTACTAGCGTAGACATGTTCATTAAGGAGTAAAGTTAAAATGTCCCATTAAGTCCAGGCCTTTGTGAACTTGAGGTTGCCCGAGGTTTCCTGATTAACACAAAGGATGTGGAGAATACATACAAGAATAACTTTTTCAGTCGTCAAAAATGACAGGATAGTTATAGAAATCTAGTAACAGTACTCAAATGACATTGAATGCTATCGAAAGTTGAGTCCACAGCTGTTTCAGAAATTAAAAAGTTTCTGAAATAACAAAAAAAAAAAATCTTATAACTTGAAAAATATGCATTTGAGAGACAGGCACCACTTCAAGCATTCAGGACTGACACAACTACAAATTTCAAGGGAAAAAACATTGAAAAATGTGATTTTATATATATGGATAGTTTGTTTGTCTCTGCGATTCATCTACATGATGCATTCTTTAGATTCTTTGAGTAAATCTACAATAAAACGATTCAATCTTTCATAGGATCATTTATGCTTTTCAGACAGTATTAACATGTGTCCTATATTGTAGTGAGGAGCACTAGAATTCACATGATGCGATGTTATGAAAAAAAAATATTATGAAGAAATGGCAGTGAATGTTATGAAAGACTGGGGATTTATTTATAAAATCTATTTTTCAATTCAGTTTGCCAATTTTCAATTTGTTGAGAACTTTACTAAAGCTGGTATACCAAAAAAAAAAAAAAATATTTATAACCTTGACTTTTCTTTTGTTTAAATATAAGTTACTATTCTGCCTTCGCTATGACTACATGACTGTCAAAATAATGGTTACATAAAAGATTGACCACAGTATATCTTAAATATGATCTAAAACAATTATACTTCAATCAAAAATGTTTAAAAAGATATCCTCCAATTATATTTAACTGTAACCGAAATGTTTTGCAGTTCTACCAAGTCTTCACAGAGTACACAGTTGTTGCAAAGAACAGTCACAGGTTATCAGTTATGCACTATTTTTGCAATTCTCAAATTGCAGAAACCACAAGTATCTGAAATGATGTAGTGTTACATAAAAATAGCGAAAGCGTTGCATAACTATATAGTAATAACAATTCCTCAGTCCATTTTTAGCCTGGGAAGTGGGAGTCGTGACTTTTGACAGCAGGACAAAATTTTCCCCTAAGATTATCAAATTAAAATTTACAATCTTTTCCAAGAATCTAACCACTGCCAAGGGTGAGGGTTTACTACAATAACATTGCTTGTTTTGTTTTTAATTTGAATTTTGTCATACACAA
Organism: Thereuonema tuberculata; assembly: GCA_023159025.1. NCBI lineage: Eukaryota > Metazoa > Arthropoda > Chilopoda > Scutigeromorpha > Scutigeridae > Thereuonema > Thereuonema tuberculata. Next base: position 21,539,810 of record JAFIDM010004315.1, read on the forward strand.
TTTTGTTCATTTACAAATGCAAGCCACATTGTCTGGCCTTTATACACTGTGTAGCATAAGCCGTTCAATAATAAGTTTTGGAGTAAATCTGGATAATAAACTATAGAAAGCTTCATGCGACATGGCTGAAGATTGTTCCTTAATTCATTGTCCTTGTTAGTCGGTGGGCTTGGACTTTACAGACATTCATTTTTAATAAATAAATGCATAATAAATAATAAATATCAATTCTTTAACTAAAAACATCAGGACTCCCTTTGTAATCCCTTCCAATGAAACACCAAATACTAATTAAATTAACTAAAAGTATTTCCTCAGACTTTGGACAATGACTCCTTTGAAGGTCTTCATTTAACATATGACTATTAGCTATAGTATAAAATAAGACTGCACACGTTAGTAACATTAAAATTAATACATTTAAGTCACAGTTTTGAACATTGACTATTCTTTGTTCAAACTGTCACTTAAATGTTAAATTTTAATGTTGGTAAGTGTGCTGCCTTATTTTATACAGTGACTCATTTAACCAAAGTTAAAGACTAACAGGTTTAAAATATTGTGTCCTTTAAACATCAGTAATAGTAATATTGGATATAAATAGCAAATTCACACTTGATATCATACATACATTTTTGTATAAATAATTAGAAAAACTCTACAAACATATAAGCTTGAGTTCTTTTATTTTGCTTAATAGAATAAAATTAACAACAAAATGATGTCTTTAATTGTTAGGCAAATTTTAACATATTTAATGTTACTCACGATTTTTTTTTAGTACATAAAGGAACCATTAATAATAAAAATATAATTTACAATAACTTTAATATTTGCTTAAAAAAATTTATCTAAAATTTATTCAGAGGTCTACGATTCTTCACACAGTTCTAACTTCTGAATCCAATTTTTAATAAGTATTAAATTCAGTCACTTATTAAACTGTATAAATTGGATGTCTAAAATTTGTAAAAGTAACCTAATGTGTTATCTAACAACAGAATCAATTCATAAAAGAAAAATAAATAAAGCAGAATTTCTCAGTCTAAAATGACTGCTGTCATAATTCATTCATATAAATACATGCAAAATTCTAAGAAATAAAAGTTATAATTATCATGGCAGCTAAGCAGCAATTTAATATAAGAGGTTTTATAAGTTTGCAATTCATTAAATAAATTATCTTAATTTTTTTTCCCCCTGTATAATTTCATTCTTAATAACAATGGATGAGACCAAATTATTTACAAGTGACATCCATTCTTAACATGCAAAATCCTCAGAAAAGAATTTCTTATCCCTGGAGACTTTGTTAGTCTTGAAATTGATCTTTTTGTCTGTTCATGTTTGGCAAAATGATGCTACTTAGAGTTTTAATAATATACAGGTTAAGACAAAATGTTAGGTGATAATCATTAAGATGTATTTTACTGTCAAAAATTACATTTCTGTTTCTATCTAACATAATTAACAGTAACTAAATTGTAACTGGAATCGGAAAAGAAGTCTTTCTGAATGCCCTACTTTTTTTGCAGAAAGGCTTTTAGTTAGTAATAGTTTAGTTTTAATAGTAGTAGTAGTAATAGTGGTTTTAGAACTGAAAAAAAAAATATGCCAAAGCACAGCTTCCTTTAAATGGTTAAAAGATGAGCGAAGATTTATAAGTGGATTTTAGAATTACCAATTACGAGGAAGCTAAAGTAAAATGTAAAATATAATTACGATAATCACTTGAGATTAATCTGACAATAAACTTCTTCACCCTCAAAAAAAATAAATGAGATAAATAATTTTGTATTACATATAAGAAGAAAAACATTATTTTAACTTTTTCACGTAAATAATTCTTCAACAATGTTGACTTGACTATATACCTTTACTACAGTACCTTGAAGTATTTTAAGAATTATATATTTCTTTTCTTAGAAGCATTGAGTTTCAGATCTTTTAAATATCCCAAGATAAATCAAATTTTTCTGTACAAAGTAAAATGTGTTTTATATGAAGAGTGAATGGATATTGAAAGAATTCCATTATATAAAAAGGAGGATGATGGTAAGTTAGCACAGAACAAAAGAAGTCTTTCTCAGTAGCATTAATCATTTTCTGTTGTATGGTAGTTGCACAACAGTATTTTTTTGGAATATAAATTCAATAAAATCTATTTTTCCCAACATTCATATAAGTGTAAAAAACTTATGTTGTATAGTAAAACTACTACGTTAAGTAGGTCCAGTGGTTTAAGCTCTGGACTGGAGGAGCCCAGGTTCAATTCCAAAGGTCGTGGTCATGAATTTTTCCACGGTTTTTTCTCCTCCAGAAGGACCCTAGGGTTTGCTCAGCCCTCTGTCAAAATGGGTACTGGGTTTCTTACTTAGGGGTTAAAGGTGGGCAGGTGTCAGGCTCGTCATCTGATCTCAACTAGCGTCATTGGTCAAGAATCGCAGGAACTGAAATCTCCTACACTCCCAAAGACCTGCATGGCCTGTTATTCTAACACCTTTAGCTTTGCATTAAGTCTAATGAGTTAAAAAAAAAAAAAGTAACAATTCTTAAATCACAGTGAACAGACAAAAAGCCAATTTACTAGCAGTTAATTACAGATTCTTCTTATTGTTACATCTGCATTAGAGAAAGCAAGCTGTGACAAATATTGACTAAGTCAGCAGGTCTTAAAATAGCCTTTTTTTAAAATAACTAACTAACTAAATAAATTTTAGCCACTTAGTGACATAATTAATTATTCAACAAAGGATTGACTTTCAGATTTCAAGTTAATTTGAAATCAAATTTGTTGACCAGCTTTTGAACAATAACATAAATTGTTTCATCCATAAAATATCAATACAAACTTTAATAATTAGATGCTTAAAAGAAAATAGTCAAAATTATAAACCCAAAAAGGTATTTTGACTACTTAACATTTTTTTTTTTATTGTAAATGCAATCAAAATAAATAAAATTTTGGAATTTTAATAATTTGTCGTATACACTACTTAAGGAAAAAAAACCATTTAAATATATAAAGTAAATGTGATGTTTTAGGTCTGTTAAGTATAAGCCCATTTCAATTGTGAAACATACTTAATAGAACAAAAACTTCATGTGTATATTATATTTATATATACAGTAAAACCCCGTTATTACGCTCGTCAAGGGACCACGACCTACAAGCGTAATAAGCGGGATAGCGCTATAGACGGGAAATGATTTACGAGATGGGGAAAGATTTGGACACCATTTTACGGGAAACATACATGATTCTGCAATATATATTGTGCAAATATGAGCTTATTTTCTATTAAAAAGATCTTTGATTGTGGTTTGCCATGTGTGTGTGCTACTGTTATGAATTATGACATTTTCAATACGGTTCAGGTAACTATTAACGTCAATTGATATACCACTAGGAGCAATACTAATATATTTTCGGAGCAGATTTAGTACACACTTGACTTTTTTACGTTTGCAGCTGCATCGGTAATTGCATCCCTGTTTTTCATTATTGTTCGCAGACTGGACGAGGGAATTCCTAGAGATTCTGCGAAATCCCCCTGACTTAATGTAGAATTCTTGTCGTACTTATGGAGAATTTGCAATTTTTCACTTATAGAAAGGGATTTCCGTTTAAGACATTTTGCACAATTCTATCACAGACCCGCACTTCACAGAGTTCAAAGATTCCCTCCTACCAGGGAAAAAAAAAAGAATCTTTACAGTGTTACATTTCTTTTCGATACAAAATTTCCGATATAAAAAAGCGCTACAAGCGGGATTTGAAGCGTTATAAGAGGGTAAAAGTATACAGAGATATATAGAAAATTCCAGGGACCGAATAAAAAGAGCGTAAAGAACGGGATAGTGCTATAACCGGGAGCGTAATAACGGGGTTTTACTGTATATTTTTTTAATTAAATGACTTGTTATGCCTAAAATTATTAAGATTCCAAGTTAACCTTTTTCATCATCAGTAATGTAAATTTTACTTAAACTGTTTTTTAAATAAGATGAGGATTTCCTTGTAAATAATATATTTCAATATAGGAATAAAAATAGGAAGACTAAAATATACATAAAAAGTTTCATTATAAATTACCATTATGAAGGCTACTATAATAAGTTAAAATTGAGGGGAAAAAGCCCAGGTCATGATTTGTTTTACATATAACTCTAAAAAAATCTGAAAATATAGAGGTGGCTTTCAAAATTCTACTATTACAAATTTAATTTGAATAAAATCATTGATATTTGCTTTTAAATTGTGTATTAATCATTGATGCTTGTACTTTAAGTTCGATACTGCCCCTTTTAACTTCTGTAAAGTAGAAAAAAATTACTTTATGGATTAAATTCATCAACCGTGTAACTGTTGATACAAAACATTTCTTTTTAATTTCTATCATCAAATTACAGTAATTTGGAGCAGCTTTTTAGTAACAGCATACAGTACAGGTCCCACAACTACCAAAGACATACAAAAAACATATGTAATAGAAGGTTGTGGTACTCTCATTTTACATTCTATGAAAAATACTCCAAATTACGTAATCTATGATTATGGGAGTGTTGCCCACTTCCCTCCAAAAACTTACTTACCCCTGTTGCCCCCATAACGAAGTATTCCTTAACATACATCATGATGTCACAATTTCGTCAACCAATAGCAGACTTACTATAATAAAGTTTATAGTAATTTCAATAAAAGAAAATCTAAAAATATAAAGGTTTCAAAATATATGACTAATACCTGTATATGTAGAGATAAAATTCATTGTAATTATTAATTTATAAAACAAGATTTACTTAATTGACAACCCCTGTAAGTTCCTTTCTTTGAGCATTTCTTTTTTCTTTCTTCTATCTAAAATTAAGATTATAATTTAAACATAGCATTTATGGTAAATGGTATCGTAATCTCTTAATCTACTTGGTGGTGCTGATGCAGGACGAGACATGTAACGTGGATCGTTGGCAAACTGTCTCTGATATTCTGTCATCCAAATGCTACTTGGAGGGCGTGGGTAGGTGTGCCTGAGATTTTGTTTAGGCTGTTCAACCCTGTATCCAGTTTCTCGTTGTGTGTCGTAATCTCGCCTCTGCCATGCTCTTATGGCTGATGGATAGATCTGTAATACAAAATCAATATCAAGTGAATCATCATTTTTTAAAAGCGTTTGCACTATTAGTTATTTAAAGCAATGAACTGCATGGTTTTGTATAAGTTATTATTTGTAATATAATCTATGCTGTTTTGTTTAAAATTCATAGTTTTCTCATTTAACAGGGAATCCTCTTTGTGGGTATAGGTTTGGCAAACCTGAGATATCCAAGCTACCCAGTGCCTGGATTTTATAGCTGAACCTAGCATTACTCCGAGAATTATAAATTCAAAAACTGGTCCTCCAGGTTTGGGTGCAGGACTGACAATCCAGTCCTATTAAAAAAAAAAGAAGCTATGTAGCAAATACACTGACAAAACAAATCGAAGCACCCTGAAAGAAGCATCCAATTTGAATGAAACTTCATTTGCAACTATCTTCCCATTAGATATGCAGCAAATGATTAAAGTATAGTTGTCAAGAAATGTCACCTTCACCTCTTGCTTAATAGAAGCACCCAGTTTTTGTGGTCTATATAAGAACATTCACAATCTTACTAGACAAATTCTGCTTCTAGGAACCGCATTCACAAAAGTTTATAATCAGTAATGCTCAAAGACAATAACAGTATTTGCTGGACTTTGAGAGTAGAAGCATCCTGGGACTGCAAGAAACTGGCTGATCTTGCAGATGAATCGCTCACCATCTCGATCATAGTAATATTGCTATGGGAAGGTGCTGGAATCAATGTTGCTTAAGGGAACTCGTTCATGTCACAAAGACTTTGATTGGCCCAATAGTACCTCTGCTAGAGACAATTGGTTTGCTGTGAGGCAAGCTCTAACCACTCTGACAGATTCACACTCCATCATCCAAATGAATTCATTCCTATCGGCCCTTATGAGGCCTGCCTTGAATAACCCAGCACCATAAGCTCCATACAGAGTGATGCCATGCTAGAGAGAGATGTCTACTCTTGAATGGTCTTGTATTATGTTTATTAATGAGTTCCGCTTCTACCTTGTAGAAGATTCTATCCACGTATGGAGGAGGAGTGGACAACCCTCAAATTCCGGCAATACTATGGAGAAGTACACAGCTGTTAGAGGTGATGTATAGGGAACCATTTCTTACGACAGCCTATCGCTCTCATGATGATTATACCATACGTACAGATCCTCAATCCAATGTTTTGACCTTCGTTTAATGCCTGTCAGGAATAATTTCCGAACAGGATAATGCATGTCCATACACTGTACAGTTCCCAGCAGTCCCTTTTTTAACCAGCCAGGTCCCAGACTTGTCCCCATTCAAGGCATGTTCTATGTAGGGTCTTACTGTATTTTATATCATGGAAATAGATATAAAACACGAATAATGGAAATAGATATAAATTATAAGAATGTGATAATATTCATTTAAAATAAGCTTATACTGGTGTCTAAAAGGAAACCAATGTAAATTCTGTTAGTGCTATAATAATAAATTGATGAGTTATAGATGTTTTATGCTATGCTAGAAGAAATACAGTATCAGATTGAAGAGAGAGAAATTTTTTTTTCTTAAAAAAAAAAAGTGCTTCTTACATCTTTAGTAGCAGCTTGAACATTGAATGTCTTTTTGTCTCCTATGCTACGCTCGGAATCTGCCCAACCGTAAGATAGGAGTGGAGGTACAATAGGCCTTGGTGATGAAGGTCTGGTTGGAAAGACATCCAATCGTCTCATTTTTGGTGATTTTGTAGCCAATCTTTGCTCAGGGCACAAATCCATTCTAGGTACTGGAAATGTCTGAGTTGCACGATTGTAATATGGTGTACTTGTACCTGCCAAAGCTGAAAGAAATATTAAAGAAAAGATCATTTCGATATGTTTTACATCCACCTAAATAGAAGTGAAGGAAAATCAAACCAAAACATTATTCATTCATTGTTAGAAAAAAAATCCATTCATAACAACTATTGCCAGATATAAATCACTATCAAAAACATTATAAAGTTTTAATTATCTACATTTTCATTGATAAGGTAAAACTAATATAAAACATTATTGTAAGAATAAATTTGCGAATAAAGACTTCAAAATTAAAATAGCAGAGATGATAATAATATAAATATTAATGCACATCTATTTTATAATAACTTTTACAGAAAGAAGGTGTACAGCAAGATAAACTTTGGCAATTAGCATAGAAAAAAAAGGAGAGAGAAAAACAAGCAGGAATATTACAGGAGAAAATATAGCTCTTCTCTAGAATTGAAGAAGTCGGCTAAAAATGCCAAGTAGAAGATAGAATTTACAAGTAGAAGATTTCTTGTAGTTGAAAGATGGAAAAAATACATCTTCACTGTTCTTGATATTTAAGCAAAGAGGTTTATGGGCCATCACAGAAGAAATTTATGCATTAGAAAACTTGAGCAGAAACATTCCTTATCTACCTGTACTTTGTTCTTCATATTCAACTCCTTCTTGCTTTTGTAAGTCTTCTCGATACCGTCTTTCCTCCTCATCTTTTCGCAACTGAATTTCCCGCTCTTTTTGTTCTTTCTTGAAATGCAGTTCTCTTTCCAGTTGTTCCTTTTTGAACTGCAACTGTCTGTCTTTCTCGTCTCTCCTTGTCTGTAATTCACTTTCTTGTTCTTTTATCGATTCGATTTCTTTTTCCTGCTGTTGTCTCTTCATTTGTAGTTCTCTTTCCATTTGTTCTCTCCTCTTCTCCATTTCCCTCTTTTGTTGTGTAATCTGTCGTTCTTTTTCTTCCATTTCTCTTTCCTTCTGATGACAAGTCAGTTTATGGCCACTCACTTGTAGAGGCCTTTCGTCTCTCTGTGTCTCTCCTAAAATACTCTGTGACTCGGAGTATTTGACTGGAGAATCTTGATCTTGTTTCTTTGGATGGTTATTGTTGATCAGAACTTGAGGATGAACTCTTCGTTTCCAACTAGGAAACAAGGAACCGAGAGGACTGTCCTTATCTGAAAACAAAAAATTCAAATTGCAATAATAGAAAAATCCATCCAAAATTTTCCTCAATACTCCTTGCAATTAATTGACTCGTAGCTCTATCATTTTTTTTTTTTTTTTCTGCCAACGCCCAGGCATTTAGTATTTAAACTATTGGCCTCAACAAAGGGCAAGTAATGTGAGCATTAAGCCGTCGGTTGCCCAGAGTATGCCATAGGAGGCAGCTCACGCTATATCCGCAGAAACGGCCGAAACACAGAAGAAGAAAGAAACAACCATGCCCCGACCGGGATTTAAACCCAGGTTCTGAAACATCGGCCTCATGGCAGACTGCTATCTAGACCTCTCGGCCATGCCGGAACGACCATATCATAAAGATACCAAAATTTAAGATTATAAACATCAACAATAAATACATGTAAACTTTCAAATTTACAAAGGAACTTCTACAGGAAGTTAGTTCCATAAGAGTTTTTTGTTTTTGTTTTTACAGTTTCTTTCATTACAATTTTAGTAATGACTTAATAATATTTTATATTCTGAAAAAAAAAAATCTTTTTTTTTTTTTATAAATTTAAGTATATAATAATTATCTTTGCAGATAGCTATAAAGAAATTAATGTTACAAAAAAAAAATGGTAATTGGAATGTAAAATAGCTTATGATTTTTAGGAACTTTTGAAATATTGCTATTATTTTAAGCTTATCTTTTATTATAATAAATATGTAATAATAAATTGTAATAATAAATTGTAAAAAACAAAACAACAACAGCAAAATTTTCTACTTCATCAATAACTTACTGGTTTGTTATTTTAATTTTTGGCACTATACAATTTTATTACAAATTTAACATACTGTTAAATAAATCTGATTGAACTTATCATTTCTTTACTTAATTTCAGTTTATTAGATTAACACTACAAACAAACATTGTGTATTATTAATGCTATTAATATTTTTTTTTTCAGTCTAAAATATTTTCAGAATCCAATCTAATATTAATAAAACATCAAGAATGGTTTTCTTAATGAATGGCTTAGACTAATATATATATATATTTTCCAGGGAATGTTTTCTTCTTTCATTAACATTATTTTATAGTCAAATATCTATTTTCATAGTTAAAACCCGGAGCGTGATAGACAGCAGTGGTCTGATCTTCAGAGCCAAGCGTAGTTTTGATGTCCAATATAAGATATTCTTTTGACATCCTTCACCTAATGAAGTTATATAGATAATACAAGGTATTGGCATCAAGGTGCCTCAAACTCAAGTGTCCTGGGTATAATACAGCTCAGTTATTCATTCAACATGGGCTTACATACAAATAGAACATTATGTTTACTATTAAAATGCAAATAGGGCAACTTTCTTTATTTCTAGGAATCACTCAAATGTATCCTTCCTTGAAAAAAAAAATGTATATTTTTGATAATTACAACTAACAAATTAATTGAGTAACAATTAATAAAAAAAAATCAATATTATATAAAAACGATATATTTACCTTGCGTCTTATCCTTTTGTTGAGACCATAGTTCATTGAGGAACCTATGTTTCAAACGATTTTTAGGCAAGGGTAATCTCTTATCACTTTCATCTTCAAATTCATCACATTCACATCCATTGCCTTCCCAGGGCAGAGGCTGATGAGAAAGATCATAAACCCGACGCTGCCGTCGATATGTTACACTGTTTGCCCAGGTTTTTTGACTAAAATCTACAGGTATCCATTTATAATTCAATTGATATTCACTTTTTTTGTGAACCATGATTTTTTTTTTTTCAAATAAAATATAATAGAAATATTTGTTAAGTATAATTAAAAGTAGTAAAACATTATAAAATTATTTAAAAATATATATATTTCAATAATCAAATTGATTTAAGAAATTTGTGACTTGAGAGTCATTATTGAGAATAAGTAAATATTTTGGAAAATTCCCCATAGATTTTATCATCTTTTAAAATATTTAGTTTGCAGTAATTTATAAATTAATAATAAAAACATGATTTTCCCTTCTCATTTCAGCTTTTGTCTCTTCTTTTTCCTATAAAATAAAAGAAGTTCGGAAAATTAATGAGATGTGAATATTGTAAGATTTCCGGAGAATATGTAAAAATAATTTATAAAATTTCTTGTTTTTTTTCTTCTTATTTGTTAATAATAAAACTAAAAGAAACTACTTTAAACGTTTTTAAATCTATTGATTTAAACTGAAACTGAATTTAATCAAGCAACAATAACAGATCTTACATACAAAGTTTATACGTATACTGTGAATTATTTGTGAATTATTTCTAATATCCTTTGATGCCTGTACACTTGACTAAAAAGATTTAAAAAATTTTAAAAATTTCGGAAGGAAACCCGGTCATGTAATTGAAATAATTTTTAACTTTTAATGTTTTAATTATTTTAATAAGTGTTAAATTTTATGTAATTTTTTAAACTTTTTTAGTCAAGTGTACAGGCGTCAAAGGATATTAGAAATAACAGATCTTTCTAAAAATAAATAAATAAACAAAGCTAATGAAATGTAAAGAAAACAAAAGAACGAATGGGCGTTAAACAATAATTTTAGCTTAACAATTTAATATATCAATTATGGATTTTTTAAAAGCAATATAGTTAGTTTCCTTCAAAATCTAAATTTACTGCTGCTATTTTTTTTATTATTATTTAATTATCCTGTAATCCTGAAACTTATATTGAAAATAATAATAATAAAAACAAGATATTGAAATTATATGTAATGGATGAAATGGTATTCATTTTCGCCGAATGATTTTCTTGTCGTCGGCAATAATTCATAAACGGCTTCATAATAATGTGGCCCAACAATAAACTCCAACATAACAATGCTCACAAAACCGATCGGTAAATTATAATAACTTAATCGTTTACCCAAGTTAAATACAAACAATGTGTATGATCTGCGAATGACGATAATAAAGGTGGATCTCAGGGGCAAAGCCCCTAATCATTCAAATAACTACAATAACAAAACTACAGAAAATTATCAGACGCACGAAATAAGATGATAATTTCAATTCAAGAACCCTGAATTACACTTAACGATCTTGACGGAAAAAATTAAATTAATCAAAAATCTATATTTTATATGAAAATATTTTCATGTTCTTCAATGTAAATAAATATAGGGATTTTTTTTTTGTTTGTTTGTTTGTTTTCTAAGTTTAAAACGGGCTTTCGTTCTTAACACACGAACCAATCATTATTTAAACAGCCACTTTTTCTGTTATTAGGCAACATAATAGACTGAAAAGCTTTCGTGTCTACAGTGATGCTAATTTTATAGATGTGATTTTATTGGCATCATCACAGAATACGTTTCTACATTAAGTCGATATCTGAGTGGACCCCATTCATAAGCATGTTTTAAGATTTTTCGCCTGCGAAGACATTTTGCCTAGTTTTCTAGTGGCTGTCGATACGATCTTCCAACTTAAAATTACTGGAATTAATTTAAATTTGCAAAGATTTCCTCACCTTAATTCAAATATGTAAGTAATTCGTTTAGTTACTAAGCAGTGCGCGTCAGTTGCTAGGGGATTTAAATTTAAAAGTATTGGCCATTACCGCCCTCTGCAGGCAAGCCTTGAAACTAATGTGAGGTTATTTTACAGATGGATTAGAAAGGAAGGGGATATTTCTTCTACACAACATGAACAAAATTTGAAAAACAAAAAATGAAGTTAAATCTGTTATTTTAAAAGCATAGTTTTTCTACGTATTTAGAAGAGTTTATAGTTATCTTCTCGATATCAGAAATATTCAGCTGTAAAAAACTATTTGCATTAGATAAAGCGTTCAGCTAAAAGACGAGGAAATTGTTTTGTTGTGACGCTTCTTCTATTGACGTAATCCCCAAATAACTGGAAGATTTGGTTAGGTATTGAATTACAAAATTGGTTACATTTGTTTTAAGCTACTTTTTTAGCCACCATATACTTTTCAAATCATTAAAGTTTAATATTTGCAAGAAGCAGCTTTGGTAGAAACTGTTTAATACTTTAATTTTCTATGTTAATCAATATTTGTTTCATTTCCAGACCAAGTTACACGAATGAAGTAAGATTTATTAATTCATTTAATCCATCCTCTTATAAAACCGCACTCCCACTGGGAACGATTTTAGTGAAATGTAACACGATTATTAAAGTTGATTGATACTTTATTTTCATCTAATAAAATTATTATCAATGATATTTTATTTATAAATTTGCAAGTTCAATGAAAATAATGGATCTCTTGACATCCCTACCCATTTTCTTTTTATAAAATAGCCTTTCTCTAAAAACTGAAGTTAGCTGCTTCTAATTTTATTTTCCCCAAAACGATATTTTAATGATAATAGAAATTAAAATGAATGAAGAGACGCGCCTTTCTTCCAAATTATTTCTTTAAAATGGCTATTATTTTAATAATTATCATAATTTAATAACAACCATCAACTTATGTAATTGGCTAAGTTCGTTTGTCTGTCTGTCCGTAATCGATATAATTTTGTTACCACTGCACCGATTTTAATGAAATATGGCATACTTACTCTGTTTTTTACGCTGATTTTGAAACTCAAAACCATTTTTGCCGTAGAAGCTTCGTTCACAAGTTAGCGCAGTATTTAGATTATACAAAGGTGAGATTGGTTGCTACAATCATTAATAGGAAACAATATGACATCTCCATTATTTAATATTGTAATGAAACAATGCATTATTATTAAATTACATGAATAAAGATAATTAAAAAATCTACAAATTGTCAGAGAATCAAAACACAAGAAGCTGTCTGTAACTCGAATAATTAAGCTATTAAGATAGATCCAACGATTCTCAATGATACCATTGAATCAAGGGTACTCAAATTGGATGAAAATATTAGTTCATTGTGTCATTCCATGTTATTTCCATGAAATTTTATTCTTGGGAACTGCCCTCGACAACTGAAATTCTAACAAAACATACGTTCAAAACCAAATAATTTTGTTACCATTGCATCCATTTCAATGAAATTTGGCATAGCCTACTTACTCAGTTATTTACGCTGATTTCGAAACTCAAAACCATTTTTGCCGAGACGCTTCGTTCACAAGTTAGCGCAGTATTTAGATTACATTTACTTTATATTTGATAGTTGATAATAAAATGATTTTTCAGATTTTTTTAGGCCAGTCGTCCGACAGGCTTTGCTGCTAGTTATAGCTATATTACAGTAGCACTGAGGTTAGTAAAATTTGTCAGATCACCGCAAGGACTTTTTTTGCATCTTTTTTTCTCCAGAATTTAATGGAATTTAGAAAAAATTCACTTAAAAGTTTTAGTTGAAAGAGTGGGAATGAAATGTTGAATTTACACTTTGACACTAGTATCATCTATTTTTTTTTCATTAAAAACTAAAATTTGGCCAGTGATTTGATATGCATCGGAAACAGGACATTTTCTCAAACTTGCTTTAAAATTGACTTTTTAACTTCTAACCACTTTTACATTTTATTAACATCACATGTCTACCATGTCCTTTTGGATACTTAGCATAGGCGTATATTTAACGGGAAGGCCGTGGGGTCTTGCCACCCCAACCCGAAATTCAAAATGTATAGAATAGCACCTATTTTTTTTTTGGGGGGGGGGGGGCCGATTGAGAAGACCTTGCCCTCCCTCAACCCCTTCCCGAAATTGTGAATAAATATTTTTTATTCTTTTAAAACATGGTTTGGCCGTTGGAGGTCGCTAAAAGAAAATTCCTATTTACGCTCCTGACACTGAGCAGCGCTAAACGCTAATTAATAACTACGTAATTAAAGGATTCTTCTATTGGATATTTCTCCCTTATTTCCATAAAATCGGTTCCACGTCTACGTATGACGAATTAATGATATGTTATTTAAATTATTAATTTAATATTCTTTATTTACGTTGTAAACTCATTTCTATAAACTAAAGACGTTAAAGGGTATGCCTTTTCTGCAAAAGAAATTAAAAATATAAGTGGGATTCGAACAGGGAAATTTATGGAGGAATTGTAGTTTTATTCAGTAAGATAACAATCAAATTCTCGGTTTGAATCAAATGATCCTAACGAAATTAATATCAATGGTTATTACTGGCGATAGAAGTGATAAAATAAACGGGCTTTTAGAACTTACATTGGCTCTGGCTTCCTATTTACAAGGAGAATCCTCATTGAGCGAAAACTAAAGAGTTAGGAAACATTACTTTAAACGAACAAATTTTAAATAATAAATCTCTATTGTAAATGTACACAAATTATTATTATGTTAGGAATGCTAAGAAAATAACGTGGTTTAGGTGAACAATTTTTAGGCGTATTTCGGATATTATCATCTCTCTGTCCGTAAAAATGAAACAACTCACTTGGAGATGATTTGTTATTTTCTTTAATTTCTTGTTGTTTTAGACTTAAGTTTTATTAAAAATTCCGCGAATTTAATTTTATTGTTTCAGGGAAAAAAAAAAAAAAAATCTGAAATTCCTGCCATTTCAGTCGGAAGTTTTTCTTTAGCATATTCATTAAATTACAAATTAAGTAATACATAGAAGATATTCCTGAAGATTTCAAAACTTCATTTTAAAGAATGACATCAAAATTTTTCCGATATCTGAATATTTTTATTGTTATCTTTGAAATTCTAAGCACAGCTAAGCCAATTCATTAAATAAATGAATGAAATTTTACTGTTCGTAATGGATCGCTGATAGGGTTAAACTGTCGAGATCCTGGCGATTATTGATAATGTCATCTTCTGCATAGTTTAACCTTATTGACGTTGGATTACTAACAGTCAAATTTCATTGAGAATTCCTCGTGCAATGGCAACTTGCATTGATCGCAAATAAGCCTAATCAGACGCGACTGGAACTGCTTGCCGCCCTTCCCATGTAATGACATTTTTTCAATTACAGTATCTTTTGCTAAATGCTGATATTATGTTCCTGACTGGAGACTTATGGAAAATAACGGGTTAAGGCACCGGCGACCACATTCTCATCAAGTTAGTAAAAAAAATGAATGATGGCCGCCCTGTTTTTGTGAGATCTGCGCATGTATCATCGATTAGTCTGGTCAGGCACTTCCGTCTGATTGTAAGACGGACGCCGCCATTGTGCGAATCGCTTGTTACTTTGCAAAAGAGCATTGTATTTATAAATAATATAGGATATTGATTTATTTATGTAAATACTTATTATTAGCAACTGGTATTGAAATAACACTAAATAGTAGAAAGGAGTTTTAATTTGGCGTTATCAACATGTCTTTCTCAGTGAAAACAGACGACGGGCGTCCATTGTGACAGGACAACATAATTGATCAGCTACCGGAAGGGCTGCGCAGTTCAAACTTCCGCCGCTCATCATTCATTGGGAGGACAATAAGTCGCCTGTTGCTTTCCTAAAGGTTTTTTTTAGCTATTTACAAACATTACCGTATTACTCTGATAATACTTTTAAGGAAAAAAAAAAAAAGCCATACGCACACAATAAATATTTATAATTTATAAAATACTAATATATCTTCCTAAGATTATTACTTTTCTCGATCTTTTCATCAGTTCAATGCAAAGTTACAGATAAAAGTAATAGGAATGATTCGATGAGCATAGACAAGTTTATAAGGTGACTGTTGCAGCTTTAAAGTAGTGCGCTATTGAAACATATTAGTAAGTTAAATACGATAGGAAATGTTTTACACACACACACACACACATTCCAGGCATGTAGCCATGGGGGATGGGAATAATTTAGTAGTTTTATCCAGTTTTATTTCATTAAGAAGTAAATGTTGTGAAGATTTTAAATTGAAATTCTCTCATCTTTGAACGAAATGTATGGCTAGTCTACTTAAGAAATGCGTTGGCCTCAACGAATTGACTTCGCATAAAAACATCTGTAATTGTTTTTTTTGTGTGTGTGTGTGTTTTTTTTTTTTTTTCTTTTTTTTTTTTTTCACTTATCTATTTATTTATTTACTTTATTTATTTAATTTTTACTCCATTTGTTGGATGCAATAGTGATTACAAAATTTCTTAAAATGTAAACCACTCACATGTCCAACCGTATCACGCTCACAAGATCAGAAACCAGGAGAACATGCACTGTAAACCGTAACATTAATTGCGTTACGTAATTAAACCTAATGTTGATTTTTCGATGCAGTTAAAAGGTTTGTAAGCTTTCCCATGAATGGCATTCGAAGAAATTTGAAAGCAACCAATAGATGGAGACAGATGCTGTGTGTCAGTAGCATTAGTCGTGAAACGTTTAAAAGAAATAAACTTAATACCCTTAATATTCATCCAGCCTTGATGAAATGGGATTAATCTTTAAATGTCTTTGTTCTCATGAATGTCAGTCTAATGGGAAACGAGTTGCGATTCACACATTCGCATCAGCGGATTTCCAGCATTTTGTTTGGGGGGGGGGGGGGGGCAAATATTTTTGATTGGTGGGTCACAAGTGAATAATGCTTGTCGAATAATATTTAGGTTTTTTTTTCTCAACATATAGGAGGGGGGAAATCCCCCCCCCCCCCCACACACACACCAAAAAAAAATTGCGCCTATGTCGAACGGGCACACAGACCAAATGACGACAGTAGGAGGTTCTTTTGAAGGTTAATAATTGCGAGCGAACTTAATATTAGGTGCTTTAAAATAGATGCTAAGCCAAACAATCTTCAAAGAAGAATTAATCACATGTTGTAAATAAGTTTTTAAATAGCAGGATTTGTTAATCTTACTGACAAGGGAAGTCCGCGAAGTGTTACTCTGAATTAGATATAGGTTTATGGGTCACTTTATAGAATTTTCAACGCTGAGTCCGAATTTAATATTCATTTTCATCTCCGGTTAATAGTTTTCGATATATCCGCTTGGGGGCGTAAAAACTTTAATTTGTTATAACTTTTTAACAAATTGAGATAGAATATTCCAACGCATTTATGTTACTTGCATACATGACTACCATGTGTGTCAATATCAACTGAATCCGTCAACTAATTTCAAAATGGTGGACCCAAAAACCTAAATTTATGGCACTTTCAATGGAAAATAGGCTCATCCAACCCTAACTCAAAAATCGATTGATAGGTGGCAGCACAAGACAAGCAAGACAGAGCAGTTACAGCAATTTGATAATAGATGGCGCCTTTGTGCGTAGCCAAATAAAACCAATAAACTTATTTAAATCTCCT
>JAFIDM010004315.1:21573008-21610053 GCA_023159025.1 Thereuonema tuberculata
GGTGTCGAAAAAGCGGACGATAAATACAGATCTTAACATTAACTATGGACCCCACAGTACGTATATATCTACATGCTTTGTAACGGTTTCTACTATTGCTTCTTTTGAGCTGCTAACAACTGTCCGAGATGAAAATCTTCGCTATTTTGAGAAGTGTGAGGCCGTGATGATCCTCAGTCAGAAGCATTTATGAGGATTTGAAGCCTTCCGTAGATTACTGTCAAAGAAAATCAACCCATGGGTCATTTACTTTTCTTAAGAGATAACTTAAGGTTTTTAGTGTATTCTTTATATCTGTCTATAAAATAATAATTTTATGATTGAATAGACAACGGCAGAAGATGGGTTGTAAAGTAGATAGACATAGATAAGAAGCTTATCTTTTTGAATTTTACAGTATTTTGAAGTTACATTGATTCAATTGACGCGTCCTTTCTGGAATGTCATCCCCAGTCAAAAGAAAAAGTGCTTGCCTGTGTATATATTACGGCTTTAATATTCTTGAGACCTTTATTAAATTGCTCACAGTAATATTAATACTTGGTTTCTTTTATGTATCACTATTCAGTACCATGTAGCCTAATCATCAACAATGATAAATGATTTTCATTATTACTGCGACCTAATAGAAATAAAGCATACGTCAGTGACTTAGTCAGTCATCTGCTGTGAATAAATTTAAAACGGACTGAATCACCAAGCGTTCATAGTCAAGTTCTACGCTAAAAGGTCGTTCTTTAATATTAAAAGCAAAACTATTCGAATAGCAAAATTGTCTTTCGTAATAACAATTCAGCTTTGTGTAAAATAAGTTTTACATGACATATACGAAATTAAGAAAAATTACATAACTTTTATGCTTTACAAGCGCCCTTTTAATTAATTACTTTTTTCAATGAAATGTGCTTAAAAAAACAAAAAAACAAAAACCCAAGTTTAATTCTCCTTTATTTCGTGTAAACATTTTGAGAAATGAAAAAAAAAAGTCATTTGTTCATCATCATTTTGTTGAACTTGTAAAAATAAAACATAGAATAAAGTAAATAGCAATTTTAGGTCACAAAGATTTCTTTTCGAAGCGACCCAAATTTCTTGGCTGAATCTTTGATACCGGTGGTGGCCCTGAAGTACTTAGTCTGCTTCGAGCACGTGAATTATTAACACCCACGTAAATTATGAACGCGTTCAACAACAGAGCACGATTGTATGACTTTTCTTCATCTCCCAACTTCGATGTTTCTTTTCCCTTTTTTTTTTTTTTCTCTTTTTCTTTTTGGTCTTCCACTATATTTTTTTTTTTTTTTTTTTTCTTTTGTTTAACTTTTCGTTGAATGTTTCGTTCTTCTTTTTTCTTCGCTTCTCTCTTTTTTTATTTCCGTTCCTTTTCTAGATAATTCCGTTCTAAGAAGAAATTCACGGAGCCGATGAGTTCCATAAAGATTTCGCTCGCCCTTAATTTCCATTTGAAGACACAAACTTCCTTCTTTCGATGAAATATTTATTAGAATTTGGGCTTATGCGATGAAAAACATTAACAATCTTACGGCCCACATTAGACTCCGAAAACACCCTAGAAAACCGCCATTACTTTCATTTTGACTAGCCTGTAACCCGACCAGACATTTTTAGTTCATCTGAACTTCTCGAATTAAATCCTACGTTCTCTATTTCAATTAAAGTGCTTTTGACTTCACTACGTTTAAATTTCAAGAAATATAAATATATTCTGTTATTCATAATCAGAAAAAAAAGTTTACAGCAGCTAAAAATTAAATTTATGACATTGCCATAATGCCGTTGATTGCTGAAATATCCGATAGAGGGCTGTACTGCTCAATGTCGCGTGGTCTTTCCCTATATGTCATTAGAGGTGCACACTGTCATTTCAAAATGGCGATCCTTTTGAATAACTGGTCTCTTATTGACACCTTAAAGAAATTGAGCAACAAACATCATGAAGAAATGTCTTGGTCTTCTGAACGATCCTCCTCTATGACAATGCCCGACCACAAAGTTTCGCGAACACACAGAACTTGATGCACGGTTTCCACTGGGAAATTTTAGGACATCCGCCATACACTCCGGATTTAGCTCCCAGTGATTTTCAACTGTTCCCTGTCTTAAAAGAGCACAAGTCAGGTCGACTTCACATGCAATGAACAAGTTACAATTGATGCAAAAAAAGTGGCTATAACAAGAGGGGCCTCACTTTTATGTGGCTGGGATGGACAAACTGATCAAACATTGTAACAAATGCCTCAATCGTCAACGTGAATTTGTTGAAAAATAGTGTATCTGTGCAGTCTTAAGGGTATCATCTCGTTCTCTTCCAATAAAGGTTTGCTTTTCTTACAAAAGCTTTGTAAGCTTTCTTTCTGATAAACCTACGTATAATAATGTAACGTACTTCTAAATTTGTTAAGTATAGTTTTCTTTCAGTGGATTATCATCAGTGTCGTCAAACGAAAAATTTAAATAGAGTTTTGTGGATCTAACTTGATCTGTACTTACAAAAAAATATTAACAATCTATTTAAGTTTATTGAAAAAAAAAAGAAGTATGTTATGTTATATTTCTATCGGAAAGTAATAATTTCATTTAAAAAAAAAAAGAAATCTAACGTCCAACGAAGATAACGTATACGACTCCGAGTATGGAGTGCATTGTGATTTGGGATCGACAAAGTCACAGACATAGTCTTTTTAATACATCATCACTTTTTTACTCGTTTTTTTTTACTTGATATTTTATGTAACATTTAAAATACGTATAAATAAACAAAGACTTACTTAATATCATATTCACTTAACAGTAAAAACCTTTTATTACTATTGCACTGTAATTTTTGAATTGATTTATTTGATTTTTAACTTTCTTTTTTAACTTCTAATATGCCTAAGTGATACATGAAGGCCGCGTGGTTGGCATTGTCGCTATGACATCGGCCTCTCACCTCTGAGTACCGGGATTCCGTTCTCATGTGGGTTTCATGATGGTGGACGATCCGCGCTGGGCAGGTTTTCTCGGGGTTCTCCCATTTCCCCTTCACTTCTCCCACCATACTTTCTCAGACTTTCTCTCCATCTGTCTGTATTTCCGTGGGATAGTATAATAGACCTCCTGTCGCAGTGCTTGGCTTCTCTGCCACCCACATTCACTACATAACATAACAAGTGATACATGAAAAGGATACATAAAACTGCCATTTTCATATTCATGCCATGAGTTATTGTGATTCTTAGACAGCTGTTTTGTGCTTAGTAGTACTCAACCGCCGGAATTACTCACTGAACGATCACAAGTTGTAAAGATTATGAAACTCCAGTCATTTGCAGAGCGGGGAAAAGAAATCAAGAAACTTCCCTGTAACAACTTATCACAACTTCCCTGTAACACTCATCTTGTTGATGAGTGCTACTAATAACGAAACAGCTATCCTAGATTTCCGTTGATAGCAACTCAAAGTATGGTATTAAAAATTCCTATTTTCAATATTCATTCATTTTGTTTGAAAAAAAAAAAAAGTGTTTAGAAGATTTATTTGTTTGTTAATTTATGTTATTTTAAAAGTAAGTTTATATTTTCTTTTAGTTTGAAATTTTAGTTACACTAAAAACATGACAGTTTCATTGATATGCCAAGCCGTTGATTACTTACATTATAATACGATGCTAAACTAGACAGGGAATAATGGAAACCTACCATTCCACTTTCAGTTCTTCAGGTAATAACTCCGCTGTAATTAGAAACGATGGTATTCTGAACTAACTTCCAATCAGTATAACCTCAGTAGACATTTATATTAACTACCGTTTCTCTAACATCAAAAACTTTGCATTTGAGATTTCTAACATATGTAGGTTTTGAATTTAGTCTTATTCGGGCACTTCGATGATAATATACAGGGGCAGTTTTCGGAGGTTTAAGTCATTTGCAAATTGATTGTGTAAATTAATAACTAACTCCATGGCACTACAGCCCATGTAGGGCCTTGGCCTCCTTAACAATATGAGCCCACTCTTTTCTATCTTGCGCCTTTCTCCTCCATCCTCGTACCTGGAGCTTTTTCAAATCGCGTTCCACATCATGAAGCCATCTAAGTCGTGGTCTTCGTTTATCGTTCCTAGGTCTAGTTCCACAAAAATCAATCCGGCTATTAATATTGTCAGGTCTCGTAGCAAGAAGGTTTTACAGAGTAGAATAGCTAGTCCTACGTCCAACCCCCAACCTGGAGGACCAAGACTCCTATTTAAAACCCCGGAGTCAGGGTGGCCCGGCTATACCCCCAGGCACTGGGTGATCATTTAAGTCGCCTTTTACGACACGCATGAACTACGTTGGGGCTATTCTTACTCCGGCCACCACACGGAGTGTGTAAATTAATAGGCGTACAAATTACTACTTGCCCAAGCGATAAAGACTGGGTTTGGAGCACTGCCAAAAAAATGGAACAAGCCGAAGGGGAGAATTACATTCTGAAAGGAGATGTCCCACGATATATGGGCGTTTGCCCCCACCCACTTCTAGCCATGGGGGGATTACGAAATTTGCAGCCATTAATACCCTTATCAATAGATATTTATAGCCGAAAGAACGAACCGATTCGACCACATACTCTATGAGTTTTTTTAACATGGGGTCCTATGGGAAAAACTGGTTTTGCCCCTCCCCTCCTAAGTAGTCAAAAGAAGTCCCAGAATTTGATTACTCGAATTTATAGCCCTACCTAAGAGCTATCGAATGACACCTATCTTAAGTGGAGGAAAGTGCGGGAAAATAAAGATTTTAGTAAAAAAAGAAGAAAGGTCAAACCGGAAGTGGCCTTTTTTGGGCTTCTAGGCTTGCCCTAACTCAATTCTAGCCGTGCGGGGATTACAAAAGTATAGCAATTAATACCCTTATCAACAGTTACTTATAGCCGAAAAAACGAGCCAATTCGACCACGTACTCTATGAGTTATTTTAACATGGGGTCCTATGGAAAAAACTGATTTTTTCCCCTCCCCTCCTAAGGAGGCAAAAGGGAACCAGAATTTGATTACTCGAATTTATAGCCCTACCTAAGAGCCATCGAATGACACCTATCTTAAGTGAAGGAAAGTGCGGGAAAAAAAGATACGAGTAAAAAACGAGGAAAGTCAAACCGGAAGTGGCCATTGTTTGCCTTCATATGAAGGATTAACCTGTTAGGTGTGCATCTCTAAGAAAAACTCTGGCTAAATACCTATAACTAAGCAGCTAGAGCACGCCGAAACCAATAATAAAACAATAGTTATAATTATTATTGTATTAGGAAAGGGTTCTTTTGGGGGTAGGCCAACGGAAAGGGGGCTTGGTCCTTCGTGGAACCAATTAAATAGTCACAAAAGTGTCACTGCACAGATATCGTCACACTGTTGAAATATTCACTGATCTGAAATAAAACTGAAAAAACAGACGATTAATAAAATCAAGCTAATTAATGATTAATGTCACTATGGAAACAGACGCGAACGCCGCGTCCTGACGCTATCAGATTACAACATTACGAACGCCAACAATGCAGCCTAAATCTATTTATCTTGATGTTATTAATCGTCTGTTTTTTTCAGTTTTATTTCAGATCAGTGAATACTTCAACAGTGCGAAGATATCTGTGCAGTGACACTTTTGTGACTATTTAATTGGTCCCACGAAGGTCCAAAACCCCTTTTCCGTTTCGACTTTTTAGGACTCGTCAGCCAGACACACTCCACCGATGACAGGCTGAGAAGGTTAAGGATTTCACTCTCGCTCCCGAAAGCGGGACCCAACAAAGGAAAACACAACCAAAAAAATACACAAAAATACAAAAAGTTGTCAAATCCTCTTGACCTGCGGACCGCTAAGCTCAAAAGGAATTTGAAAAAAGTGTAAAAAAAGCAACTAAAATAACCAGTTTAAAAAAAAAAAAAAAGAAAGAAAATCTTTTGTGCCTTCTTTGGTTATTATTTGTTGAATTATTAGGCACGTTAAATCCTTTCTTTTCTTTTTTTGTATTTACAAGCAAAAAAACAAAAGCTCAAACCCGCAAAAGCCCCCTAAATTTTAAATGGCGGTACAATGGTTTCGACGACCTCTCCAAGCGGTCACATACATATATTAATGTATTTTTCTCTAGTTTAATTAAATTACATATCTGTGCAAGTTGTGATACTTTCTATTATTTTTTTATTCGTAATATTTTTAAATAATCTTTCTGGAAATAATGGGCATTCTCCAATTTCATTTTGTCTTATAATTAACAATTTTATTAAAATCGCATTAAAGCTGAAAATAAATCATTAATACTTAATATCGATGAATTCACATTAATTTTTAGTCCATTTTTGGAATGGGGTGAATGTCATTTAGGGGCTCCCACCCCACCAACCCCTTGCAGTGCACTGAAGGAGTGTTCACTCAGACAACTTTGATTCGATTACATGGCCAGTAAATTAATAATATTCGCTTAATATTACACAAGCCAATTGAATTTTCTACGCCACCGACTTGGACGAACGGTGCGACGGGACTTCAAAAGCATCGGGGGGACAAGGTGACAGCAGGGGGTCGTCGTAAGGCGAACACATGGCTCTTCACCATCGCCCGCGCAATTCCGGTCCCTTACAGTTGTTGTTGTTGTTGTTTGCAGTTTCTTAATTGTATCAAGACTAAATTAGGGACGCTTGCGTTTTGATTCTGCAATTTAATTGAATCATGATATAGTTGGTAAATAATGGTTTCGGTTGAGAACTGACTTGATATGAGATCTTGACTTCGATTCCCTTTTTTTTTTTTTTTTTTTTTTTTTAGGTTATTTCTACAAATGCAACGAATAAAGGACGTGAATTGTATATGTTTATATGTATATATATATATATATATTTATTTACACGTTTCGCGAGTAACTGATTGTAGATTTATGAACTTTGGCGGTAATTTCTTTTATTCCTTAGGCCTAACATTTGAATCACCGTACATATTGTTCATTCTTCTTCCCCTAGGACAGTATCTCAAAGTCACAAAAAAATGTTTTGTGATTCTCCGCTTTGTTCTATTTCAAAGGTTGATGTGACATTCCACATTCAGGTTGGAAAATGTGAAATGTAATATTAATGCAAACATTCTGTCGGAAAATATTCAGTGAAAAACTCAGTATTTCGTACTGGTATTTATTTTTTTGTAACAAATATTCTCTAGTAAATTTTATTTATTTATTTATTTTACTGAGTATTTTTTTTTATTCGTGTTTTTTTTTTTAAATAGTAGTTTCTTTTTATTAATTTCCACTATTTTGTGGTTTGCTAATTTGCTAAGACTAGTTGTGGCCTATGATATTTGTTATGACACCATTGTGGCCTAGAAAAGAATTTGAAATCACTTTTAATTATCATATAACTTCTTTTCGCTAGACTTTTTGAAATATATTTTGGTGTGGATTATTTTATAATTTTTAATTCTCCCCGTTTTCAGTCAGCAATTTTTGTTTAAACAAAGAAAAAAGTGATTCCATGACTGAGGAAGCGTGTAAGCTTTATTTCCAATGCAGTAACTTTATTTTGGTTCGTCTGCGCATGCGCTATTCAAACATCGTCTGTAACTTTATTTTTTTTTTTTTGGGGGGGGGGGGGGTAAATTCTTTCATTAGCGTCTATTTTGAAGTCTACTAACAATCTCTTAAAGTCTGAATGTAAATTAATTAGGTATCTTATCGATAAAAATTGTATCAATTGAATATACTTGGGTTTGTGAATTTATATTACATCTGTTATAAATCTATCATACAAGGCCATATCTATTTATTACAGATTTTTTTCTCCACAATATATTTACATAAATAATAAACTAATATAACATTAACGTGCGTAAAATTACTTTAATATAATACAATTAAGCCCAACGCACATGACTAAAACAATAATTACAAATTATAAAAATTTTAAAAAATCTCACATGAATCGATTTTCGCTAGCGCTCTGGCTAGCTTCTTCAGATGCAATTACATAATAAAATAAAATAAATACAACGTTCAGTCTTATATAGGAAAAGGTCCAAAAAGTTTTTTTAATATTTACATATATAGTAACACTGCCTTCCTGTCCAGAATATTTCAGATTTTGTTGCAATATTTATTACGTAATATTTAAAATTGTTAAATTAAAATTATTTATTATTAATAAATATTATGTGATTATTATTTGTTTTACTCTCTCATCACTTACTCATATTTTTTTAGTTTTAGTTATCTGTATATTCACGTAAAGTTTTTGGCGGGAAGAGGGGAAGCTACGGGAAGTTCCAGCCACAATTAGGTTTCATTATTTTATTAACTTCGAATTTCAGTGGGTTGACTAGATTTTCACCAAAAAGAAAAAAAAAAAAAATCTTGAGTGGGAATACATTAACCGCTAGATCAGTGGTTCACAAACCATGAGAGTGACCGCAAACGAATGGGGCGGAATAATATTATTTTTCTACAGTTTAAAGTAAGGGAGAGTGTTTTGAGGTAATTATTATTTTCTTTTTTTTTTTTTTACTCCTTTACATTACTATCAGAGTTATTATGAATATTTGCATTCAATAAACTTATATATTGAATATATTCATTTGAGAAGAGGGGGGAGGGATTTTTTGAACAATGTGGAATTGAAAAGTTTAAGAAGACTACCTTAGATATTTAACTGTAGGTCAAAGGTGATTTAATTGTCTTCGGTTTAATCAACTTCCACTTAAGCTAAGTACACACTGCTAGACATGTTGCGCGATTTGTCTATAGACCGTCAAAGACGGGTCACGAGAAACGGTCTATAGACCGTCTAGAGACACCGTTCTTTGTCTCGTCTAGCGTCCACACTACAATGTGAATTTCTCAGTCTCATCTTCGCAGTCCACCATGGAGGACATTGTTTTGTGTGGAATGAGTTCCTGCTTAGTGCTAATTACAAGTGAAAATGACCCAAAAATAAATACTAATATATGGAACTTTCTAAATAAACAAATAAACCATAAACAAAAAAAATTGAAAAATATTGAAATAGAAAAATTACTAAAACTTTATGATGTAAATATCATCTTCAAAGAGTTTAAAAATGTATTTTTAAAAAAGAAAACAAATAGTAATGAAATAACAAGTTCTAATTTAAAAAAATTGAATTTCACGTAAATATTTTAAAAATTCTTTTAAAACAGACTGGGACGTGTCTCGCCTCTAGACACCAAGTGACGTCCACACTGTCAAAATGTTGCGCAACATGTCTCACGTTGCATGCTGTCTCCCATCTCGGTCGGGAGACTTTAGACATGCGATTTTTGGTCTCGCAACGGGCCCGAGGCGGGGATTTGTCTAACCTGAGACAACCTGAGACAACCTAAGACACGTCTATAGACCAAAATCGCGCAACTTGTCTAGCAGTGTCGTGTACTAGGCATTAAATTCCGTATAGTTTTTAGTCATTTGATAGACAGATATGTGAAGTTAAACTGTCTAAAGTCTAAATTTTTTATTCAGATTCTTTTCAATTCCCTCTGGAAATTAAAGATATTATAAACATTAACTCGAAACTAAATCTCTGTAATAACTTTTATTATCATGATACAAACATGAATTAAGCTTATTTAAAATATAAAATATAATTTACAATATGCGAAACCTAAAATAGAGGAAAGGAGGTGGTTATAAATACCATTTTGTTTTAAAAAGGAATTACTGGGTAGATATTCATGTGAAATAATTACTTTTAATACAAGTTTACTGGAAATATGAAGGTACAAATAATACTAACTGTAGAAGTTCTTCAGATTTACAGTTTGAACACAATTATTAAAAAAAAGGAAAAAGATACGGGTTATGGAATAGTGGTAGGGATATGGAATACCGTAAACTGATGCTGCAAATTGCACTTTCATGCACTAAAGTCACAACCATATTGCTCTATTTCACGCCCAGCACATTCCTTATGACCCCACATTCCACACAACATGCACTACACTCATATTTCCCCTGTGATATCTTCAGAATATCTTTTTCTACCATAAAAGATGTACTCTGCATTGTTGTGTTCAGGTTGAAGACCCATAGTTATAGTGTCTTCATCGCTAGAATCTTGCAGTCCTACTACATCAGTGTCACTGGAATCAGTAGTTTCCTCTTTTTAGTGTTTTATGTGTGTTCTTAATTTTCGTCAGGCACATCCGATATCTCAAGACGAAATAGTGTAGGTTCTAGTTATAGTTCTCTTGCAGCTCTCAAGTATCCCATCTTGTTCTCAGGTGCTAACTTGACAGCTTTTGTCATTTGTGATGGATTCCACTTCTTTCGTTGTCTTTGATCTGCCGAAACGGGTTTACTGTGACTTGGCGTTATCTTGGCTGTTGAAAGATGTTTGAAATTAGGATTAATGGTTCCTTGTGACCTTTCATTTTTCACTAATCAGAAATGTTTTTCTATGCAGCTATAAATACTGACAAAGTAGTGTATAGGTGTGACTTAAAATACTAACCAGTTGGGTGATGAAATGTATTCGAAATGCACTTATCCAAAGATTGGAAGGGGATACGGAATACGTAGCAACTGAACTAATCCATAACCCCTCCCACTTATTATAACTTTGCATGTCGGTTACATGCACATTTAATCACCAATATTAAATTCAATTATGTCATTTGAAAGCCTTATTTAATAACTTCAAGGTGCGCTAGAGTTACAAAATTAATATCCAACATACTTATAAGAAATTGTAATGAAAACAAACCTGTAAAAAATTGTGCTTCCTGCGATAAAGAATTTCAACTCCTACAACAATTCAACCATCGCTAACAATCTGTTGCCATGTTATGACGTCAAAGGAGACCGTAAAGAATTAGTTTTGATAGAAGCCTCTAGAATGCTGCCCAAACAAGAGAAGATATTGTAGGATTCCTTAACCATCTCCTTTCCTCTATATCTTAAAATGCATCTGAGATTTAAAAAAAGGAAGATAGAGAGAAATTAACATCACAGCAAATTTTAGTCTTTAATTAATTCATTAAATATTATTTAAAATCTCTTGCAGAATAATATAAAGCGTGCGATCCCTCAATGACATCAATAAATTTATAAATTATTTAGAATTTTACTTAAGAAAAGAAAGTAAATTGTAATTGATATCACTTTGAAGAATATTATTTTAATATCCTATTTCCTGTTTTTTTTTTTTTAATTTTTTTTTTTATGGTTAGTTATGTTTTATTGAAGAGCTTTTTCAAGTTCACTTCATTGAGACAAAGTATCAGCAATTCCCTAAATTCAAAACAAAACAGTTACATTGTATCTACTGTTGTCCCCATCCCTTCGACTTCTCAGGAAAACAAACCTTTTTTTTTTTCCTCCCATAAGAAAGTACTGTATATCCAAAATAGTTGTTAATCATGAGCAAATAAACTGCAAAAAAATCATTACAATTTATTTTTTTAAGCTATTCCACTATTATAATAGTCAAGTCACTCTTCTGAAAGTGAGGCTTTAAGACAAAAAAAATTTCAAATTTAACAATTTGGTATACAATACAGTATATCCCAACCTTTTTCGAATCGCGACCCCGTTTTCTAATAGCCAAATAACCTAAGACCCCCCCCCCGCCACATTTGCATAAAAAAGGCATTTTTAATAAGATAACGAAAACTCATTTAAAATAGATTTTTTCAGAATATAATTCTTACCTTATATAAGTTATATTTAATTAACATCGAGACACCCATTGAAAATGAATTTTGATATCGAATTTTGTATCATAGTGAATATTCAATTTACTACTTATAACATTTGTAGTTTGCTATAAAATTTTGTATTTTTAGGGAGTGAATCAAGATCTGCGGAAATTTGAAAGAATATTAAATTAAAGTTATACATTGTGTGTAGACTGTATAAATACAAAAGAGACCATAACATGAAGACATGTGTGTTATGGTCTCTTTTGTATTTATTGAAAGAATATTGATGACTCGCCATAACAAATAATAAAAATAATACGAAACAACATTTTTTTAATACAGTGTTACCTCCGAATAACGGACAGTCACGGGACCGGAAGTTTCGTCCGTTATTGGGAGGTGTCCGCTATTGGGGAGGACTACCTTTTTTTCCTTTTTTAGCTTAAAGCATGTCATTTAATGAAAAATTACGTACAATCTTAATTAAATTTCTACAATTACCATTGCGATTTGAGAGAATATGAACAATTGCAAATTATTTACTATGTTCCTTTTTAAATGAGTGCCAATCCGTTTTTCTTACTTAAAATAATGACAAAATTAATTACTGTATATAGAAAATTAATTTCTTGCCTTCCATTTGATGCCTTAAACGTGTCCAATCCTAAAGTTTGACCGAATTCTCTGGCTTTTTCTTGTAGCAAAACATCGCTTATAGGAATGTTCTTTGCATGAGCAGAGCGGAACCATTTTATGACCACTTCGTCGATTTTGCTTGTTTCAGTTTTACGAAACTTCAAATTTTTCGAATTTTCGTTTGAATTCACCATCCACATTTTTCTAATCTCATCTTTGTCCTTAAAAGTTCACTTATCTGAGTTTTTCCAACTTTCAGCTAACGCTCAGCAAGACAACGCACACTCAGCTTTTCTTTTTCAGCAACTTCAAGAACATCAATTTTTTCTTTCAGGGCCAATCTCTTCCTTTTTGACGCCATTTTAATTCGCACGAAATTTAATCAGCACTTTATAGGATAGCTTTATGAGGTATTGACATTTACAAAGCAACTGCAGTGAAAAAAAAGGGCCTCAGATTTGTGCATTGAATCATGGGACACAGATACAATGTGTCAATGTATGGGGGGAAAGAGGGGCACCGATGTTTCAATGTAAAAGACACCGATGTAAATACAATCATGGTGTGTTTGTCGAAATGTTAATCGAAATTTTTTTTTTTTTTTTTTACAGTTAAAATAATTGTTCGCTATTCAGAGTGTCCGCTATTCGGATTGGATAACATTGAATGTCCTAATGTAAGGGACTGGGACCTGCAATAACGTCCGCTAATTAGAGGTGCCCGCTATTCAGGGTGTCCGTTAAAGGAGGTAACACTGTATATTAAATGTTTAATATGTAAGACCATAATTGGCTTTTTATATATTTTTAATTTCCACTGCGGTGGACCTTAAGTCACTTCTTTTCATTTATCAAAAATCAGTATTATATAGGGAGACCGTGTTTTTTCCGACATCAATCAGAGACAAAACATGTTTGATGACTTAAAAAAAAAACAAAAACAAAAACAAAAAAAAAACAATTTTAACTTTTATTCTATACTAGCTGTACCCGGCATGCTTTGCCGGGTGTAGCTAGTATAAACTTAAAGAAAGAAAGTGTTTGTGTTTTGATTCTGTTTATTGAAGTGCTTTTGGAATAACAATATTTTTTGTTTTTCCGACTGGTGCAAGCACGAATAAATCACAAGGTTTTCTGACGCATGAGCAGGCTTTGTTGCACCGGAAACTGCAAACGTTGAAACCGGAAATACACTCATTTGTTGAAACGCACCAGATATTGTAAAATGGTTCTACTAATACAGAAACCTTCGCAGACGTGCGCACAACAACTCACCAAAATTTCATCGGAAACTAATGAATGGTATAGGAACTCATATGGGACAAACTAACTATGAAACATTCATTTTTATATATTAAGGAAATGAAACTTTAACATTATGCAGACAACAAAAACTTCACGATTAAACAGTGCGGTCTGAAAAAGAAATAATGTTTTCAAATTAAATAAAAAGGCCATACGCACCCGAGTTCCGTAAAAGAAATATTTCTAGAACATGCGATTATTCGATTATTGAACTTATTTCTATTCGGATCCCACAAAAGTATCGCCATCCTAAGCACCTAAGAAAATTCACGTCGACTATTTACAAAATCCTGGATTATTTACAGAATCAGGGATATATACTAAAGCGAGACGCTGCACTAAAATCCGGGAATGTCCCGCACAATCCGGGGCGTCTGGTCACCCTAGGGTTGCATTTACTAGTAGAATAGTACAGTGCAGCCATACTGAAATAAGTAAGTGTTGACAACCTTCGTGGTTAAATTTCCTATAAAAATAATTGCAACTAAAAACAACCGTGGCGACCCCGAGGTTGGGAATCTGGGGTCTAATACCGGGTGATCCAAATTAAAGAGGAGATATTTAGATCTCTCTATAGGAAAGGCTACTGGGCGAATCGCAACCAA
Source organism: Thereuonema tuberculata (assembly GCA_023159025.1). Lineage (NCBI taxonomy): Eukaryota > Metazoa > Arthropoda > Chilopoda > Scutigeromorpha > Scutigeridae > Thereuonema > Thereuonema tuberculata. Next base: position 21,587,241 of record JAFIDM010004315.1, read on the forward strand.
ATATTCGTAGACATAGTGTCCTGAGTTTGCGGTTTCGATTTCTGAAGGAAAAAAAAAATTAGTTCAAATTTCGTCCGCTAAAGGTGAATTGTAGCGCTGTCTCCATAATTTGCATATTGTGACGCAACCACCGCCTATAAAAGGAGACACAAAGCATTTTTCAGATATCCACGACTAGAGCAGAGCCATGAAGCTCACCTTACCGGATCGCGAAGCTTACCAAGAAGCTCGTGTTAAACTCTTCTATCAACGAAACAGCAATGCTTCTGCTGCACTTAAGGCATTTCGGCAGTTAAAAAGTTTACGTAGAAATCCACTGACGATTAATAATCTTCGGAAAATGATTTTTGTTTTGAAGAGACAGGAATGTTTGCTGTAACCCGACCCCGAGGTGGCATGCCAAGTGGACTGCAGAGAACAGGCGAAGTTCCAACAGCAGTAGTGGAGCAGGGAATCACAAGTGCACATGGTATCAGTAGTGCACATGCAGTATCACGGGAATTGGACATGTCATATACGGCAGTGTGAAGAGTTCCGCGAAATGTCTTAAGGTTCTACCTCTATAAAATATCCTACAGTCAACAATTGGTTTCTGGTGATTTGATATGCGGAATGCATTTGCCTTGACATTCGTTGCTCGGATGATTGTGGAGGATTCATGGCCTTGACGAATACTGGGGAGTGAAGAGGCTCATTTTAATTTGAATGCTGCTTAAACACTTAAAACTGCCATATTTGGTCTGACAGTAATCCATACGTTCATCATAAAATTGCATTGCATTCACTGACGACGGCTTGGTGTGGCTTCACACGTTGGGGAGATTCCGTGTATCTATAGTTCCAAAAATTGATACGGAATGCCAAGGCAACAAATTCGTCCTATAGTCAGCTGATCTCTTCTGAGAGGGCGGTTTCCGAGAGACAGAGTGATAAACGCAAGTTATATTACATAACATGGGGCCACGATAAAGAAAATGGGAATTGATGCTAATATTATTTTCGGGGGAGGATACACTGGAACTGCGGCAAGTAGCTCAACCATACCATGATACGACCGCTGATATAACAATAAGTCAAATCATCTCTATATTTTAAAAACAATAAACGTTGCTGTAAGTCGTTCCAAAACTATCTTGAAGGTTGGCAGAGGCAGAACTTTTGCATGTGTCCACGGCACAGGCTGCCCTTCAGTAATGACATCATTTGCATTGATTCTGTATTTGTATGAATAATTCAAATAATGTAATGTGGTCTATAACGACGAATCTCCCTTTGTTTGAATTCAGTGTTCGAATGGAACGTACGATACGATCAACAGCGGATAAGCTGAGTTTGGCTATTTGGTAACATACATCACAAACGGATATTTTAGATGCTATTGTTTTTACTTTCGTACGAGAGGAACTTTAAGATATCTTTCAAGAACACACTATTCGTCCACATATAACTCAGGGACTACCTATTAATATTCTAGAGTTCACATTAAGATCTTAGAGTCTGCACCCTTTAACAAATATAAATGAAAGTTAGAAAATAAGTTACCTTTCAGAATACAAATATTTGTAATAAAATGCTGATGGAGATTTTACACTAGGTGATTTTGAAATTACAACATCCAGAAACAGTAAAAGTTCATTTGAAATTCAGAGACGGAACAGTGAGGGAATAACAAAGACAGGGTTAATTTTTCAAAGCAAATAGAAATTTCAAGAAGAAAAGAATAATGCCTTTATTAGGAGCAGCCACTTTTACGGTACAGGATATTCATCTATGCATTGTACCAGTAAGTTTCAAAGTGATGTGAGAGAGTCAGTTTTGAGCTTATTTTGAGTTGGACTGTAAAGAAGCAATGTACTAAATTTTTATGAAATCTGTCTAGTCGTTTTAGCGTGATGCGTACACAAAAGTAGAACAGTAAGATATTGCATGCACAGTCAATAATAATTGGAAAATTCAATTCTTGTTATTTGATATTATTAATAGCGTTCATCACTAATTCGCGATAGGTACTGTGATACGGTACTGTTTGGTAAACACTGATTTAAAGATGTGCAAATGCGGCCGATCTTTTAATTTTTTTTTTTTCAATATGAATTCATTAGGATTTATCAAACTGAAAAGTATAGTGATATAGGGCATTCTTTTGTGTAGTGTGTGTGGTATTAGATGAAGACTTAAAAATTAATAAATATATATACTATATATATATTACCTAAGAAAAAGTATAGGGGTAGGAAAGCGAAAATATACGTTAACCTAGACTACTTTACTATTTTTGTAACCCCGACAGGGGTTATTTTTGTAAATTTATTCTTTTAGAAGGGATTCTTGGCACCTCGTTTGTTAGATTAGTAAGCAGTGGATTTCCACCGGAAAAGACGAAACAACTCACCGTTTCGTTTATAATTTGATGTATTTCAACTTTCTCTCAGAAACAAAAAAAGTTTGAGAAGCTCTGCCATACTTCAGAGAAAAAAAAAATCAAGATAATTTTTGGAGAGATATTTAAATGTATAGTGTATTCAAGTATAATTTTTCGAATTCGTTATTACTTTAACAGTATCAACACGTATAAAAACGAGAAATATAGAAGAATAAATATTCTGTACTTGTTTTGGCTATTTTTCTTCTATGAATAATAGGGTCCTGTTTTTTTTTTTTTTCTTTTAGTTTCAGCATATAAAGGCCTGTCTTTCTTCTTGTGCTGAGTGAGAGGATGGCTGCATTAGGCCTTGCATTAACAGGGGCGCCCTAATAGAGCCGTTACCAAATTGGATTAGGGGTAGCATTACGGTCCCGCTCTGATTGGAAATGGATTTGGGCCACTCCACTCCCCTACCCTCCTTGGCTCCACCCCCAGGGTTTCTTTGGCTTCGTCACTCCTTTGTTTTCATTCAAAACGAAAAAAAAAACACCCACGCAGACAGAGACAGAGAGAGTTAAAAAAAGAAAGTTGTGTCAGTGATGGAAGTATCCTTCACTCAAAGCTCAACTTGCAGCCTTTGCATTAGCAAATGCACAGGCGTTCCTCCTTTTGATCACAATTGGCCTCTTATTTTGAAAGACTGCTTCACTGCAAAGCAGAAATTTGTCAAACTGAAAACCCGATTAGAAATGGTGTGGTTTGGAAGTTCCATTAAAGGAGACGGCTACACCTAAAAAGAAATGTACTCTTGTTTCCATTTAATAAAATATTGACGACAACCATAAAAATAAAAAATACAACTAAAAAAACCTCAGGACTTTTCTTAATTTTCTTCCATAATTTAACTTTATTTAATCCAAAGAAATAAATAAAATTAAATAAAAAAAATTCTAAATGTTAATATTTACAAAAAATCTCTTGTCACGTGTTAAATATATTTCTTCTTTAAAGTCATTTCCAAATTTCATTCAACAACAAACGATATTTCACAGAAGCTATCGCTCTATTTTTTCAAGTTCTGAATTTCGCAAATTTAAATACGTAATAATAATAATAAGATCTAATAACAATAACAACAATATATACACACTAAAATTATCTCAATGGCCTAAAAACAACAAATAATATGTTATTTATTAATTATTTATTAATAAGTTACTGTAGTTATATGAAATTTGGAAATGACTTTAAAGAAGAAATATATTTAATCTTAATATTTTTTTTAATAATTTTGGTTTTATTTGTAATTAATTGCAGTTCTTCAAAGAAAATTATATTCAGAGTAAAATTAATTAATATGACTTAGCAATTAAAGCCGAAAATTTCTCATTAATTAGCAGTCAGACCCTTAATGATCTTTTGTAATAGCATTAGTCCATATTCTTTTAGTCCAATAGAGTCGTAAAATAAATAGGTTTGCAAATATATCTGTATTTTTTAGTCCCCCATTCCCCACCACCGTTAGCCTTGAATCAGTGAATGGTCTTCTTCAAATATGGACTACATTTATGTACGGAAGAATCCATCTAACTTTTTAGTTTCTCAAAAGTTTCGTCAGATCTTCACGTAGAGAAAGTTGCGCGAAGATGTGACAAAAATTTCCATTGAAAAACATTAGGAAGTCGAACAATGATGTGTAACAATGCATAATAATCCGATTTATTGATAATCTATCGTTGGAGTGTTCTTTCGTATAAGTTAAATTCATTGGATTTAGGCAATTGAATATGTGTATTTGCGGATTTAGTTAGTACACATAACCCCCGAAGAACACGAGTTTCGAAGAACACGGATACCTTCCCCCGAATTACACGGTTTCAAACTACACGATTTTCGAGTAATTCTTTTGAAAAAGAATAAAATACATATGTTATTTGATATAAAATTACAGTAGTTAAAAATTTAGAGTAATATTCTCATCAGTTACGTCAGCGATTAATGAAGTTTTAACCTTTTTAATACTTTTAGTGTTTTAGAATTATATTTTTCCCAATTAATTTGACTGAATAATTTATATTTTAAATAGTTTTCCAATCTTAAACCAAAATTATTATTCAATTAATTGATTTCAAAGATTTTTAGCCAATCGTGTATTTTTTCATTACTTTGATTATTTTTTATTTTTACACTTGAAACGGAATCCCGTTTTTAGTAGTCTCGCACAACACTGTTTCAAAGAACACGAAACCAAGTAAACGTGTTCTTCGGGGATTAGCTGTATTCAGCAATTATAAAAATTTGAAGATACATTTTGTATTCGGTAGCTGTTTTAATTTACAAATGTACGAAGGCTTTTCCTTTTTAAAGACTTCAAAAACATGAAGAAAAGGAATCCAAATTACGGAGATAGGCATTAAATTTTTCCAGGAACTTATTTGAGTTTCCAAATTTAATGAACGAATAAGAACAAATGGTAACGATGATAAGCTTATTTTTTCGTAATCCCTATTTTATTTTGTACTTATTTTTACTGTTTTTTAGTTCCATTTTTTTTTAATAATTTTTAATTGTTATTGTGAGTCATTTTAGTATAAATAAAACTTAGTACTGATTTAAAATCTTAGCAATAGTTACCAATACTTTGATTAATTTAGTATACATGAAGATCCGACAAAAAAAAAAAAAAAAAATGTTTTAAATTTGACTGGGAAAGAAAAAGTTCAAAGTAACAGAATGCCAGTAGTTGTATCTGAACCAGGTAGATGCTCATCTGTCATCGCCTACTGGAGACTGCAGCGCTGAGGCATAAAATTTGAGATGGGAGGGTGAAGGAGACCAAAAATAGTGTTTTTAAGTTGTTAAGATTAAAGATTTTTGTTAACGAATCCCACTAGGGAGGATTTTGATAGGTAGGGCACTGTGCTTGATAAGGGACCTTAATTACAGCCGAAGGTCCGAAACGTTGCGTGATTTTTAATTAATTTTAAATGTGTATGTGCTTTTTATGGTCGGCAGATTTTACTTATATTGAATATCACGTTAAATAATTTTATATAATGTGTTTTTGTTTTAAATTGGATCCTTAATAAGCATCGTATCAGATTTTACGAAAATCCGTCAGGCCGTTTTAGCGTGATACGCGTACAGAGGAACAACGGAGAAACAGACATAAGTGGGATTGGAAGATTTCACGTGCTTACGCAATAATTGATGCTGTTAGAAAACAGATGTAGGACATCTAGAAAACTTCAGATTTGCTGTCAGGTAAAATATAAATACATTATTATTATTTAGATTTAATATTGTTATTTAGATAAATTTTATTTTAAATTTAATTTTAAATTTTGAAAGAACAGGATTTTGATTGTGTTGCGTTTTAGTTTCTAAATTAGTTCCAAATTTCGCCGCTGATGAAGAAGTGGAGACTAATTATATCTCCATGGAAACAGTGATTTGTTTTTTGATCGGCATTTCGAAAGCAGTGATTTGTTTTTTTGATATTGGAATTTTCAAATCACAAATCACTGTCCGGCTCTTTTATAGGTTTAGTAATGTTAGTTAATTTTTATTCTTATATTCTATACTTTCTGAATTCTAAATTGCAAATGATTGATTGAAATCTTTGCTTTACGAAATTTGAAGACCACCAGCTTCTAGTTTTGTGTATTGGATTTATATATATATATATATATATATATATATATATGAACTTCCTTCTATTTATAATTACATACGATTACTGCACATATATAAAATACTAAAAACTAACGCAGAAAATGGAAAATGCCGTCAAAGACTAAAAGATGGCCGTGATGGTTTTTTTTTTTTTTTTTAATAGGGATAGAAAAAAATCTTATGTATACAACTTTATTAATCAACAGTCATTGCAACAATGGCTTAAATGGTTATTTTAATACCCATAATATTTTTTATAAAAGCACTGATTGACTTTATTATTAAAAATTAATTCTAAAATTTGAGTTTCCTTATTACCCACATAAGATTTATTATTTTAATTATACCTTATTTCTTAATAATCATGAATATTGTTAATATTTTTGTTTTGTTTACTTAAAGACTTATTTCACTTTTCTTTCTCCCCAATGAAATTAAAATCTTTTAAATTTTAGGGAAATTAAGATCGGGAAATAGGTCTCGTAACATCATTTATTAAACAAAAGATTTGTTGGAAATCGCATCGCACGAGAACAACACAACCCTGCCTAATAGACGTGCAATAGATGCAGGGGTTTTCATTTCCTGAACTGTTGACGAGTTTAATCAGGAGACAATCGCCTTTCAAAACGCACTCCAATCTAATTTCTTTGATTAATCTCTGTGGCTTTTCTTCGGTGACTCAATACAAGAAAAGCTGATTCGTCAATGAAACGGGAATAAAATATGAAAAATGCATTATCTCAGTCCATAAATAAGACACGCTAGGGTTTAAGTGTTTGCGGTAAGTGATTGCAAAGGAAATTTTCGTCATCATCAAACATTTAGAGCGAATTTAGACCGAGATTCTGAATAAAAGATCGCGCACTTAATTAAAAGACGGTTGTTTAGAAATTACGTGGGCGTGTTCCAGTGATAGCCTATTAAGTTCAATCAGCGCAAATAAGGATGATTATAATTATTATTTTTTTTTAGCTGATTTTTTTTTTCTATCAAGCGAAAATAACATTTTCAAAACTTTAGTAAATTTATAGAAATAAAACAACACAAATTCTTATATACATTACAATAAAAATGTAATTCTTATATAATTAATTTACTGTTTGTTTTGGAAAAAAAAATATTTAACGTGCGCGGATAAATTATGAGACAAGAAAAAAATCATGAGTTCATCGAAAGAAATAGATTTCCGCACTCTGAGCCCTCATCGATGGGACAGCTGTTTTATTAGGAATCATCAGCTGGATTCACCCTCTTTGATAAGCTCAGACCGCGCGAAAGACCCATCATCAAAGGTGAATCCGGCTGATGATTCCTAATAAGGATGAAACAACTGTCCTGGAATCCCATCAATGATGGTTCAGTGTGTATTATTTATTTCGGTGCACTCATGATTTTCTTGTTATGATTTTATTCAATAATTTTTTTTATTCAGAAAATTAGAAAAATTACAAGGAAATTACAAATTACAAAGCCTACTTTTCTTAAAAAATTATTCCTTAAAATGTAATTATATATTTTTTTTTTAAGCAGAGAAAAACACAAAAAAAAATGATTCTAACCCATATTACTTTTATGTATAAATCGGATTAATTTTAATCGTATCCCGAAATGGATTAAGAACTTAATATTTAAGATAAATCAATTCAAATACTATAAAGCCAGCAAGTCTTGTTAATTTTATCTTGAAAACGAACTTAAGGATTTTCATGAAATGGGATGAATCTATCGTTTTCTCTGCGAGAAAGCGATTTAGCTAGGTCTCGGACTTTGTGAATACTCATTTAGAGGGTAAATGATTGACCTGGGTATGAGGTTATTGTCTACAGTGTTCTTACTTTATTTTCGTTTTATTTTATTCTTAATAAATTAGTGTTCTGTGCATTTTTTCGCGTAATAAAATAACGATTTCACTTAATAATATTTTTTAAAACTTTTTCCTTTCAATGTCGCCCTTATTCACTGCGGATCTGTCCATTTTCCCAAAGGGAATTAAATAACCCCCAGGGGATTGTCTACAGTGTTCTTATTTTACTTTCGCGTTATTTCGTTTTCGTTTTTAAATAGAATAGAAATCTATTGTTTTAGATTCCAAATGGTTTTCTGTCGAGATTTGTGTCTTCTTCTTAGGGTAATTTCTCGACAAGAATCCATTTGGAAAAGTTTTTAAAAGTTAGAAATCATAAAAGTTACATCGTCCCTAGGCTTCGAATTTCAGGAGAATTCATCTGGTGGCTCTAAAGTTCTTAAGGGTACACTGACTGCTTTGACGAATCTGACTTTCCTATCAGAAAATAGGCTGAATCTATTCGTATGGAGGATCAGCAATATCTAATATTCCCTTTCTTTTCTATAGGCAATAAAATCCACTTACTAAAGTACAGCTACAGCATTTTACAGTAATTTCATTCTTGATGAGGTAATTACTAAAGGAAGATAAGCTTGGAAAACAAAATAATCATTTTTTAGCCTATTTTCCAATGGAAAGTGAGTTTCAGTCCGTGTGTATGTGTGTGTTCTGTATAATGACTTTTGAACCTCTGGGTGGGTTCTCTTGAAACTTGTATCTAACTTTTATATTTGGAATCTTTTCCAAATGGAATTAGCAAAAGAAATAAATCCCAGAAGAAAAGCATTAAAATCTGAATAATGATTTCTATCCAATTTAGACAATTTAAGTTTGCAATACGGATTTAATTCTTTTTTGTTTTAACGACCCATTTGGGAGTTATTGTGACAGCGACCAAATTCGGTAGCTATTGCATTTGTCCTGTCCGTCCGTCCGTGTCTGTCCCCCCCCCCTCCAACAACTCCCGAACGGAAGATCGGATCGACAAACCATCGTGTTCAGCGTTCCAAACACTATAGGAAAGAGGAATAGAATATTTTCAGAGGCCAACTTCCCCTCCCCCCATGTTCGAGATATTTGGCATTCTTTTCATTGGATTTCCGTTTATTAGCTTAATGTTAGAAATGCAACCATCTCAGTTCAAGTGTCACGTATAGCTTGATGAGTTAGTTCTTGTATTCATGTAGTGGAGGCTGTCGGTTCAAATCCGTATACCTACCTACTGGTTTTTTTTTTTTTTTGTTTTTTTTTTCTCTAATCTTTTTTTCTCAATGACCACGTGGATTTTTTTTTCTTATTTTCCTAAAGTTTTTTTATTTTTTTTTCCTAACTTTTTTTTATATTTTTTTTTCTTACATTAATGTACTTCCTTTTTTTATTATTATTTTTAATTTTTTTATTATTAAGGATCGCCCTTAAATTTATGCTTTTGCACAAAATTATACTCACTTGTGTGTTGTTAGAAAATGGAAAATTTGTACTGTTTAAGTTCTTCCGACTTTCTTGCCTTATTTTTGGATGTGAACTTAAGGATTACTACAGTGGAGCACCGTTTATACGTTTCTCGTTTATACGTTTTTATCATTTATACATTTTTTTGAATGGTCCCGGCAAAATCCAATGCATATTAACGTTAAATAATTTCATTTATACGTTTTCCTGAAATCGCAAATTTCATTTATACGTTTTTTCAAGAACTCAAGAAGAGAGAAAATGCGCATTTAAACCTCAGATTCCCACTTGCCGATTGTCCAGTCTTACTTAGAAGTTAGAAAAGGCACGTAGTCTTAGAAAATTGCGCTGAAAAACCTCAGCCAAGTTTTCAACAAGCTTTGGGGGTTTTTAACACCATGCAAGAATACCTCATTAGCAGTGATTTAAATGATTAAGTTAAGATGGCACTTTTAACTATGCAGAACCATATTAGCGTGAAACAGCTGTTCTAGGATGACATTTAGTATACAACTTGGTCTCACCCATTGTTATTATTAACATAGTTAGAATTTGAAGTAATAGTTTGGTGTATTTTTGGAAAAACAAAAAATTATTTAAACGTAAAAAAAAAAAACAACAAAAAAAAAAAACATTAAAATTTGCAACAAAAGTAATAGTTATCTGTGTTCAAAATTAAATTTCCACCAAAGTTTACGTCGGTGTTGATTATTAAATTTTGAAATAATTTTCATTTTTATTTTTTATAAAGGAGAAAAATTTTGAAAGGAAAGTAGGACATTGTAAAAGTCGAAAGTTTTATGAAACCCTTTCAATTTAAAAGCCTAAAAACTTAACTCCAGGAAAATCTACTACTGTTTGAGCACTAAAAGTTCTTACGATGTAATCAGAAAAAGGATGATTAAAATTTTTGAGGACGAATATTTGTTTCTTGCCTTTACACCAAAAACTGAAGTTTATTTACTCACCCAAAGCTTACAGCGGATTTCCAAATGTATTTCTAATTATTTATTAAAGAAGACAATCATTAAAAAGTGAATGTAATTTTGTGCTAAAGCATAAATTTAAGGGCGACCTATAATAATAAAAAAATTAAAAATAATAATAAGAAAGGGAAGTATATGAAAGTAAGGAAAAAAAAAAGTTAGAAAAAAATAAAAAAACATAGGAAAATAAGAAAAACAAAAAACCCACGCGGACATTGAGAAAAAAAGATTAAGAGAAGAAGAAAAGGAAGTATGTATATGGATTCGAACCGATAACCTTCAGTATATGAGTCCGAACTTTACCATCAAGCTATAACAGACAACTGAAATGAGATGGTTGCATTTCTAACATTTAAGCTAATTGCGGAAATCCAATGAAAACAATGCCGAATATCTCGAACATGGGGGTGGAGGCATTGATCCCTGAAAATACCCTATTCCTACACGACGGGGAAATATGATGGATTACATGATGGATGTAACACGATGGGAATCCGTTTGTCGATCCGGCCTTCTGTTCGGGAGTTGTTAACATGTTCGGGCAGACACGGACGGACAGGACAAACGCAATAGCTACCGATTTTGGTCGCTATCACAATACTTCCAAATGGACCGCAAAGAATTGAATTATTTATCCATGACTATGTATGGATGTATAAGCGCATTATTGACTGCGAATGCGAAGTCTTTATTTCCACTTGAATATTTTTTCCCCTTTGATTCTCCATTTGTCTGCTTCTTCGCGCATCACATTAAAACTTTCCTTACAATTTGGTACGTAGCATTTTTAATGGTCTAACTTAAAAACTTAGACCGATTTATTTTAACTTTGTACCCTCCCATCCCTCTTAACTGAACCCCGAAATCCTCCACTTCAATGTATGGGTCATTTCTTTAAAATTAGATACGATAATTATTTATGCTTTAACTTAAAAATACGAACACGGTCTTTTGGTCTCTTCCTTCCCCAACGTCGGGCGTTCAGTCCTCTCTATGCGATGGGTCATTTCTCTGAGCATAACCCTAGTACGATCTGTATAATTTTCTAAACCTTCTGATTGAAGAAATGAGATCCTGATCTATTTGATTTGTTTGTTCGCATTGATTTCAATCATATTTCCATCGTGGAGCGTAGCAGAGTTACATCTTTTCAGGTGCTTTACAGGGAAATTCTTGATATGTTATACAGAAAAATAATAAGAAAGTTTCCTTTTTTTTTCTTCAATAAATTCAGACAATAACTCGGGTTTCAAAGAATGGATCGTACTTAAATCGTACTTAAAGAATGGATCGGTTTATTTTTCTATAAACTGCTGATAATTCTAGAACTGTGTAGAAACTGATTTCCGTATCTTCAGTAATATTGAATTGTACCTCAGAAAGATGAATAGTCTTAAAAAAATACAAACACATAATAATAATTACAGTGCAACTTGGATAATTCGAAGCTGAAGAGACCACTATAAAACTTCGAATTATCCAAGACTTCGAATTAAACAAGTTACATCTTTTAACTTTAATTTCAGGTCCACTGAATGCTTGAAAAGATTATTCTGTCAATAAGTAAATATTTATTCATGGTATGAAAGACTTAAACACTAAATTTATGTAAACAAAATAAGATTTAAATTACGTGAGCTACAGTACATATTACATTCAATACAGAAAATTATAGTTTTCCAAAAAATTATGCAATGTCTGATTGTTCTGTAGAATTCAGTCGCTTAATGTTAGCAAAATCATCAAGCATGTTTAGTGAACGGAAAACAGCTTCATTTACGTTGGTTTGTCCTTCAATGTACCGACGAAATTCGGCGCTATCCCGTACTCGTTGGCGATTTGGCATTTCTTCTTCACACCCTTTTCCACCTCGGCGACCTTTTCAGCGAATGTTAAATTCTTGTACATGCGTGATTTACTGAAAGACATGGTGACACTGACAGCAGGAAGCTCGAATGGCATCTGAAGCGTCACGTGTCGAATGGCGTCACGTGTCGAACGGTGGCGGGATGGGGATTTCAGTTGTCACGTGTCGAATTTCTTAACGATGAAACGCCGAAAAGTCGTTATGGTTCGAAATTTTTTATAAAAAACTTCGAATTAAGGAAGTTGAACTTCGAATTATCCACGATTTTTTAACATGTATTTAATAAGAAATTCAAGGGACTAAGAGAAATCTTCGAATTAACCACGATTTCGAATTAAAGACATTCGAATTATCCAAGTTGCACTGTATTATCTTACAAACTGCTGAAATTCTAGAACTGTGTAAAAACTGATTTCCCTATCTTCAGTAAGATTCAGAAAGATGAATAGTCTTAAAAAAACACAAACAAACACGTACTCCACCTAATAATTATTTTCTCTCAACACGTCGTATTCATATGTAATATCCCACACAATGAAAACTCTCTAAATTAAAATTTCCTTAAATATTAAGAGATGCACGACATTAAGATGCTTCGTAGAAACAAGTATTAAATAGCAAAATGTATTTGTTTCGATTCGCCCATATTTTCCAGGAACTCGTGTGGGCTGGAGAGGGGTGAGACAGCTAGAGGGAAGCAGGGGAAAAGGGTAAAGCAATTGGTAATGATGCCATCGGTCCAACGAATCGAAGTCGTGTTGTCCGGGAAAGAGGGAGCCGTGACCAGGCACTGCATTACCGGCCAATAAAATGTCAATTTCGGTGCACGAGGGAGAGGAGGGAGCTGTCGAGAAGGGGAATAAATACAACTGCCCTCAACCATTTCTTCCTCCTTTTTTGGTCTCCCTCCTCTGCATTTCTCTATATATCTCTTTTGAAAATTAGAAATATCCTTACAACGATAATAACTTAATAAATTAAGTTTTTATTTTTTTTTTACTGTTCATTGCCATGTATGTAGAAATTTATTATACTTTCCTGCTAAAACGTATTTAACGAAAGATTTTTAAACTTTTTAATAATATCGTGCAACCAAAGAATTTAGATAAGGAGTAAAGCCCCTTTCCTCACCCCCCCCCAAAAAAAAAAAAAAAGTTGTCTTTAAGCACAAAAGCAGGATGAAAAGGTAGATGTCTTTGATCTCCCTACTTTTTTTTGTGCACAGATTGCACTCTAGGAATTAAAAATTCTATTATTTTTTTTTCAAATTTTTACTATCACTAAAAAGATAAATTTAATAGTTAGTGAAACTGCAATAAACCTTAATCACGTTTTTATTCTTTGGTGAATTCACAAATATCTGTAGATAATCAGTGTCAACATATCAACTTATATAATTGGCTAAGTTCGTCTGTCTATCTGTCTGTCTGTCCGTAACTCGATATAATTAAGCTATTAAGATAGATCCAACGGTTCTCAATGGTACCATTAAATCAAAAGTACTCAAATTGGATGAAAATATTAGTTCATTGTGTCATTCCATGTTGTTTCTATGAAATTTTATTCTTGGGAACTGACCTCGACAACTGAAATTCTAACAAAACATACAAATTCTAAGAAAACCAAATAATTTTGTTACCACTGCATCCATTTCAATGAAATTTGGCATACTTACTCAGTTTTTTTACGCTGATTTCGAAACTCAAAACCATTTTTGCGTAGAAGCTTCGTTCACAAGTTAGCACAGTATTTAGATTACATTTACATTATAATTGATAGTTGTTAATAAAATGATTTTTCAGATTTTTTTATGCCTTTTCGTCCGACAGGCTTTGCTGCTAGTCTCAAATAAACCAGTAATGTCATCTTTAAGTTTCGTAATCACAGATGGCCCAGGATGAAGTACAGGCAAGTAGGTTTTTCCTTGACAGACTGCAACGCCTGACCTGTGTTGGTACGAAGTAGCCTATTCTTGGTTTGCGGCCTTAAATCTTTTTATTAATCATGAAGTCGTTGCCCCTGCAGTTTAACTCCTCTTTGTCATCTCAATTTCTCTTTTTATCTTAGATTCTGTCCAAAGAAAAACAAAAATTGCTTCATTTAGATTAAATCTATTTTTAAGTAAAATTCTTCAATTTCTTTTAAGAATTTCTCCTTGCATTGCTATGATCTCGGATTCAGGATAACAAAGAGTAGATTCAGGTCGCGAAAATTCGTAAATCGAATGCTGGTTAGCCGACGTGTAAGTGTAATTTGATTCTGTTAATGAAAATAAGGATTTCTTTTTCAGAAGTTATGTAATCTGACTTTTAGTTGTAAGAAATCATCAACAACTCCTTCCCCTACCACGCCTCTCTTCTTTTTCTCTCTTTTCTTTCTTATTTTGAGTGACTGGAGGTCAGACCAGCGACCATCTCCCTGTTTCTATCGATCTATTCTGTCCACCCACTTTTTCTCGTTGCCTAAAGATAAAATTTGCCGATGACATCATTGCTTCTTCTTGGCGTCCATCTGCTGCTTTTGACTCTGGTGATCCGGGATCAATGGACGATGAAATTAGAGGTTGAGACGCAAAATAGAGGAAGAAAATGCACTGGGCTCTATTGTAAAAGATCACAGGGTCACCTCAAACCGTAACGGCCATTTTTCTTTTTTTTAAAAAAAAAATATAAAAAGTTTTTCGTTGTATGTTAAAAAAAAAAAATCATGATTAAAAATATATTATTAGTTTTAATGACTTACTGTATACTATAGATATGGGTGACAATGAAAGAAGCACCAAAATTACATTTTTATAAGATTGAATTATCTGACAGCTGTTTCGTGCTTATTTGCTGTTCTCAATCACAGCTACCAGTCACTCGTTGCCTAGATGCAGAGACTAGACAAAAGATTAATAGTTTTAATATTTAATTATATTTACCACTGCTTTTATTATCTCATACTGTCTGTTTTCCGGGTGAAATCTTGTAATCAATTTTTAAGTCATGTCCCATTGGTCAATCATCTAGAAATTTTGCATACTTGCCTATTCTGATGACAATACAATAATATACTGATATATTATTATATTCCAACATGGCACATGTCATTCCGTGCGCCGTTACTATCGAGACGAGCCGCTAGGCGGCAGCACATATACATATGCACTACTTCTGAATTTTATATACATAATTCTTATATAATTTAATCATTATATAATATAGAAGCGTGGTTTTTTTAAAAGTTTTTTTTAACTTTAAATATTTTTAAACAGTTGACTGCTAACATGTAAATCTTCCTAATGCAATTTTCCTTGGGTTTATTTCATATTAGATTTCATTTATTGACTCCAAAACTTAACTTTGTAATTTACAGAAAATAAAAAGTTTGTTCCTGCTCCTTAATATAAAATAATTACAATAGGCCCCTGTTGAGAGACTGTTCACTTAGGGCGAATTCGCTTCTATAACCTACATCTTACCTTGGCTATATCGTAGGTAGTTTTATCACTCTTTTTATAGAGACGATTTTATAATAACGATGAATGTTATTAAAATTTTAATGATAATAGTAATCCTCTTACTGCCTACGCGAGTTTTCATAAGAACATTAATTTGGATGCAGACAATCTTAAATAGTACTTAGAATTTCATTATTGTTTTTTCGGACAATGAAAAAACTCTTAAGTTACTCTTTGTATTCATCAGGTGTTTATTTATTTATAATATATTTTAAAATATATAATATATATATATATAAGGTATTTATAATTATTTATTTTTTTTAAAAAAAAGAAAAAACATAGCAAGATTTTATGGAAAGTAGATGTTAAGTTCTTGTTTTTAATTAATTATAATCGGATATTTATTACCAAACATAAAAATAACGAACTATTGAAGCATGTACATTTTATGTACATATATCATATATCGCTCGCTTAGCGCTATTTCACGCTTTTTTTTTCGGATAAAAAGAAAGTAAAATATCCAAACCAACGAGGTTCTAGTGTATCAGCCGCAAGATAGTTTTTATATCTAATTTTTTTACCTGCTGAATACAAAGAGTAGATGTCCCGAACGGAAATATTCACTAATAGCCTATCCAGTATATAAATAAATTTCAGGTTTTCTTGATATGTAAGAAGGGTGAGGTAAATTTTACTTTTGTTTAATTTATAAATTTAATTGAAAACATTTTTAACAAAAATTAGAAGTAAATTTAAATAAAAAAGATTTACATTTTCAAATGAGGTACTTCATATCACGGGGTTCAAATCTCATTTCCGCACATTGCGTAAGTTTACAAAGTCCTAATTTATGTCTAGTTAATGAATTGTATCCTCCATCCAACAAAAGGAAAAAACACACAGAGGGCTGTCCTTTAAAAACTATTTTGGTAGCACTCAGTTGTCAAGAGAAGGATTGGGTTCTATTTGTTTCCTTGCATACTGTCTATCGTTTGACATCGTAGTTTCAATTGGAGAAGGCTGTGTTGGAAAGCTATTAATGGTATTTTAGGTTAGGTCAGGCAGGCTTTCTCCTGGCATGCTTTCCAGAGACCATCAATAGTTCTAGGTCGTCTGTTTCCAAGGGCCCTTTTCAGTAAATCGAATGCTCAGGAGTCTCACCACCTATTTTTCCACGTGTCACCTGCCACATACCCTTGAAATAGCTTACGAGAGTCGGTTCTGACGGAGTGTAAGCTTGAGTATTTTGGTTTAAGATTTTCGAAGATGTAAATCCTAATGAGCTACTTGTTCCACAGTTGTCTTTGACATTGCTGTGATCTGGGCAGTGCTTAGAGAGTTACTTCCCCCTTTTTCTTTCAATTGGAAAAGCGGAAAAAAAAATAAGATCATTCTGAGGCAATCTACCAGAGGAAATATTTTGTCCAAGTTTATAATTTTTTTAAAGATCTCTGCAAAAACAAAACATTTACTAAAACAATGAGATGAAGAAAAAATTCAAACGAACATCCAAAATAGTCACCCCCGCAATGTGGGGTGACAAGACATTTGGATGACTCTTCCACAGGACACCATTAAACGTTTATATGCGTTAATGCCACATCGTATATCTGCAAGTGACGCCACAACATACTAATATATACCGATTCTGGGCCTGTTGTTCCGAAATAAACAGCTGCTCACAGTGTTTTCTGGCCATCCTCTTTGCACATGTCGTGTTTCATCATGATCAGTCTATTTTTCCAAGTGTGATGTATTTTTTTTTGTTCTAGAGTGAGTAAATATATGTAAGTCATATATATTTCCACATAAGAAGAGTCACTAGTCAATTGCCCAAACTTCGAAACGTAATCCCTTAAAAAGAATTTACCCAGAAGAACTTTCCCCATATTCCAACAAAACTCTTTGTTTCAATGATAAACATTCCCTCACAATGCTTTAATTCCTCACATTAAAACATACAAGTTTCAGTTTTAAAACGTAATGCATGAATTAGATACACTTGATAATTTTAGAATATTCTTCAATAAAAAAACGATTAACATTTAACCAGTCCTCAGCGCAGTTAAAAAGATGAAAATGTAAAGTTTTGCAGATTCCAGCTTCCGGTTCTATTGAGTTCCGTTTTCTTTGGTCTTAGATTTCGACCTTCTAGCGTTTTGTTGTCGAAAGAGTGGAGAAAGAGTTATTGTTAGACTGTGAATGTTAGAATGTGTTCGATGCTGCTGCAAAGCCAACCATGACTAAATCAGGGGCCGCTTTTGTATCTTTTCAATTCCGATCTACCGCTTCGTCGTTCTGTGATGTCCTAGGCGACCTTTTGGATCCAAGCTAATGAGGATTGTTCTTTACTTCACCTTCACTCTTCAAAGTTATTGGAAATCAAGAGAGTTTTCTTAAAGAATGATCTTCCTTTTATTCTTTTTCTAGTAGTAAGGAAAAGGCAACATCCTTCTTTTTTATTAAAAGTGATATACGTTGGTGAGATTCATTCCACTAATAACTTTATAATAAAAATTGATATAAAAATGCTGCTTTCCTATTATTGATATGGAATGACCTCTGAAACAGTAATGTTTTAACTATCATGCTGTGTTATTTAGAGATAGAAACATTTGCTACATCATATTTTTTAAAATAATCGGCTAATAAATGATAAGAAACGATGCAATTATTTTTATACTTATTTTGATTGGGTTAAAATAAGTTTACATAAATTATTTTGAATATTTATTCCGTATTTCGACTCAGAAATCTTTGCATTGTGTTCGTTTTATCAAACGGATGAGCGGTCTTTGCCACAACACCATTTTTAAGCTGGGATTAAAAATATGTAATGTCGGTCTAATTTCCTTCTTGAGGTCATATGTTGGTTTTTGATCTGTCTTGTTCTCGGTTCATTAATTTAATTCTGTTGCATTACTGGAGACGTTGTTACCTTAATTATGTTATTCTGTTTTTAGTAAAGAATCAGTAGACGCGTAGGGATACTGTTTTCTTTTGGTGGTTCGGTTACTCAACCGTTTCATTTGTAAATGGATAAGAGTTCAGATTAAACACAAAACTCAGTAGATCTTTTTCTTGTGTTGTGGCTGTGGTTAAGAGTATGATTTGGTATCTGCTTGTTCACGCTGATTCTCTTAAATACTTTCTTTTTCCACTTATATCTTCTTCTTTAATATTACTAATTCTCTTGAGTAGTTCCTTCTTTGAAAATCATTGAATCTTTATTTGATTAGAACGTTTTTACAAAACAAAATCTAGGTTTTGATGACGTTTTACCAGTAATTATCAATGTAGCACACTTAAAACAAAAATATTACACTTCATCGAAGGCATAAAAGAAGATGGAAAGAGTTGCCTAACCGTGTAGTATACCATCGCTTGAAAAATATTTTCCTTATTTAAATTTCACACAAAAACTGTATATTTTTAATTATTATAATACGTTTTAATCACTAATTTGTCAATGAATTGTTACTATCGGAAGTAGCCTACTGAAATAGGCTTGATAAAGGAAAGAAGATGTTATCTTTCCGAAAATTCGCTGCTGTAGAAGAAATACGTTATGTACATTTATAAATGTATTTTATTTTAATATATTTATTGGTGATCGATGTGGTATTTTGTTAAATATATTAGTTCAACTTAAATGTATTACTGGCTTTGGAATGGAGTTTAGTTTATATTATTTATTTAAAAATGATAATGTTAATCACTGAAGGCAAGTGAAAAGAGGAAAAAACAGCTCTCAGACACCTAATTAATATTAATATTAGAAAAGACATTTACACAGTGAAAAGACCTTTATGATGATGAGTTCATAGCTCGTCTTTTCTAATATTAATAAATATTATCAGAAATGAATGTTGGGAGTCAGCATTCTAGTCTTGAATCATACGTGAAGTCTTTATGGTATCTTACTTTTGCAGTGTTACTTAGATAATGAAACGTGTAAACTGTAATCTTTCAAAAGGAAATTAAATATTTCTTGATGTTTATTTTGAAATTCAATTAATGATTATTATTGATCTCATCATTAAAGAAATAACATATTTCTCTTGAATCCAGATACTGGTATATTAAATCCAGGACTGTTTCCTGGGATACTCAGATTTTATTATACTTATATTTATGTATTTAATTAGAACTGTGTGTGGTGGCCAGAATCTACTCATTTCATATTAAGAAACACAGGTAAAATATTTTTAATTTTAATTAAATCATTATTATTACGACAAATTCAGTTATACGCTGAAGCTCGGTTATAACGCGGTCGTTTATATCGCGAATTCGGATATAAAGCGATTTGGTCTTGGGCCCCTTCTATTTTGGAAAAGGTGTATAATTGTAAAATTGCAAAATTTACCGTTTTTTTGCCTAAAATCAAATCAAAGGTGTAAATTAATATGCTTGTTTCCTTATTATTTACAGTAATTGAGACTCTATACCCACCCTAATGTCACGAAAATGCGTCAAATACAATATATTTTTTAAAAAATACCAGAATCGCGGACTTTTCCGTTTAATCAAAATGAATATCGAGATCTATTTTTCTGCCAATGACAACCAGTAAAGAGGCCCATATAATCTAATAGGCGTATGAATACCTAGTTTCGATCCACGTTACTAGTAATTTGTACAAGATGGCGGCGCCATCTTGGCTAATACAACCCATCAAAGTGTTTAAAAGGTAATGATTTATGTATTTATAAATATAAAATTCTCTCACATAGCTCTAAATGATGTAGGTAATCACGAAATGACCATTTTAAATCGATTTGGAATCGTGTGGGCGATAATAGGGTGCGATATACGACATTTGACGTCGCGAAGTAATAAAAGTTCGGTTATATCGCGATCTTCGAGATGTTGGATCCGAAAGATCGCGTTATAACCGAGCTTCTGTGTATTACAAATAATTTAATTACAAATAATAATGTCAATACAAACAAGACTTCTGGCCAAATACACAGAGAATGAATATGCAAAAATTTAATAGCACAAACTAGTTTCAAAATGCTACAAACAGCATTTCTTTTGCCATGTAATAATAACATCCAAAACTCAGCTATTTATAAATAGCTGCACCAATGAGACGATAGCAGCAGGGTCAGTCCCTGGTAGGCCGACTCGGTTCAATCAGCGAGGATTTTATAAGAATATCATTTTTGTAGTAAAAACATATCTTTCTTTTTTTCTTTTTTGTTTTTCAATAATCCCTCTCCAGCACTGATCGCACTATGCTATTGTATTTACGTTTTTGTTTTGAAGTGTTGTTTTATAATATGATATAATGATATCAATGATGAATGGAGATATAATGATTATATTTACCTGAATTGAGACTCAATTGAGATAGTTGAGTCTTATGTTTATCTGAATTCAGTTATACTTAAATACATTTAAGTATCAAAACTCTCACAGATTGATTTTTAGAGAATCATTTCGCAGGATAACCATCTTTTTTCCCTTTAAAAAACAGCACTATATAAATAATTATAGAATCTTTACCATTTAGTCAATAAAAGAAAGGAATAGCTCGGAAATCTTCGTTTGAATCCATTAAATCTTATTATTTAAAAAAACACAAATAAAACTAAGAAAATAATAATTTATTAATGTGTGTTTTACCTACTATTAGCAACATTTTTATCTACTTAACATTTTATAAGAATATCATTTTTGTAGTAAAAATGTATCTTTTATTTTATTTTTTTGTTTTTTAATAATCCCTCTCCAGCACTAGTCGATCAGATATCACTATGCTAATGTGTTTTGATGTTATTTTTATATAATATGATTGTAGATATAATGATTATGTTTATCTGAGACTTCAATCTGATTCGTCCCCAGATCTTACTAACATGGACGAAGTTCTTCTGATATCTGGTGGAAAAAAAAAAAAAGAAAAAGTGTCCCACCTTCACTCCAACTCCTTTTAAGTAAGACTCTGATTTATAGACTTGATTTTTGTGGCATTATCACATTAGATCGTCGTCAACCGTTCGGTCAACACAGGCGCGAAATGCAATCAGGGCTGACTCCCGTCATGCACTTGGCTCGATTTCCGCTCTGCCAAATTGTCGCATTGGCTTCGAATCGAAGCGAGCGACAGGAAGCAGCGAGAATCGCACATCCACCCGCTTCACTTAAATGTCAACATCATTTTCCTACTTCTGTTTTTCTTTTATTTAGTTTTCGAGAGGGGAAATGACGATATATCAAAAGCTTAATTTCTTTTTTTTTTTTTTTTTTTTAGTTTGATTTCGTTAACGATTTAGAAATAACAGATTTGTTCAGAATCACGATTTATTATTCAAGAAGAACAAACTTATATAATTATATTTGTATTTTTTTTCCTGTATGGTAAGCTGCCGAAGATTTTATAATGTCTATTTCGCGAACCAGTTGCAGGCATTTGCAATCTATTGAGATGCCTTAAACAAAATAGTTCTAATTAAAAGTTGGAATGGAGCTGTTATCCCTAGATTTATATGTTTCGTTTCACTTTTATGTCTGTCAATTTATTTTTCTTTTCTTTAATTGGATAATGAAATTTTGCTTTGGTTCTCCGATAACCGTACAATAGTTAAACTTAGATAGGCGGAAGGATACGTAATATCATTTGATCAAATCGACATTAAAAATAAGGGGGGGGGGATTTAGATTTGTCCAACATTCTTAGTATTCATCGTCAGGAAGATAGTTTCAAAATGCACTTTAATTCGAATAGTTATTCTAGGAAGCTGAAAATTTTAGAGTTGTTTTATTAAATGCGAGGTCCCTGGTAATTTTGATTAATTCATATACGTAGATGAAGACGAAATCACTAAAAACAGGGCCGTTTCTACCATTAGGCAAGACTAGGCGGCCGCCTAGGGCGTCAAGATTTTAGGGCGGTCGTAGGACGGATTCAGTTTTTTTTTTTTTTTTTGTTTATTAAAATAGGTTAGTTTTTTTTTTTTTTCTTTTTTTTTTTTTTTGGTGGGGGCGGCATTTTTCAGTTCTCACCTAGGGTGGCAGAACACCTAGAAACGGCTCTGGGTCTAAAAAACATATCATTGTACGTTGCCTTTCAAACTCCATATTCTACTTATTTTAGAAACTGAACATGTAATGGTGAGTGAATGTTACATATTTGTCTTGATTTTATATATATATTTTATAT
>JAFIDM010004315.1:21610153-21624885 GCA_023159025.1 Thereuonema tuberculata
ATGCTATGTTTCAAGAATATTCATCGAGTGCTTCAAAAGTTATTGAGGAAGGGACATACTCACAGACAGACTGACGATTTGTTATTCTCTTACGAAAGTTATGCTAAAAAATGAATAAATGCTAACTTAATGTATGTTTAAGGCTTTGTAATTTTATAGAGAATAAACGGGAAACACGCACAAATTAAAATTCTTGGTATATTTAAAACATATAATTGTCATACACGATTAATTTCAACTGCTACACGCAGTCCTTATCAAATTTGTTTCTACACGTTTGATAAGGACTGCGTGTAGCAGTTGAAAATCTCACAATATATACAAAAGAAGAGTGGATCGTATCCAAGAAGGGGCCAATCGTGGGAAGCTTGTTAGTTTCGTAAATTCTGGTTATTCCCATCACTGTGCAATACGGGAATTCCTTCCGCTGAGTTTTTACACCTTTGCTAGTCTTGACAGGGGTGGGGGATTCACAGGGATTAACGGATTTGAATCCCCCACCCCTGTCAAGGCCAGCACAGGTGTATTAACTCAGCGGAAGGACTTCCCGTATTGCGTAGTGATGGGAATAACCAAAATTTACGGAACTAAGAAGCTGCCAACGATTGGCTCTTCTTGGATGACGATCCACCCTTTTTTTTATATATATATATATAAATATATATATATTTGTGAGATTATTTATTGTTTCTACACATTTGATAAGGACTGCGTGCAGCAGTTGAAATTAATCATGTATGACAATTATAACTTATGTTTTAAATTAACCAAGAATTTTAATTTGTGCGTGTTTCTCGTTTATTCTCTATACGTTTACTCAGAACGTTCATCAGTTTTGTAATGTTATTTATATTTTAGCCTTTTCATTATATAAGCCACTCATTTTTTTTTTTCTTTTTCTGATAATAAATAGGTATTTCGGTATATATCGAACAAACAAATTTTCTCTTTCATTAATGTTGTCTTCTACGTATTAATGAAAGCCATCACAGAATTCTGGGAAATCTGAAAGTGCTGACCGTTTGAATTCTCGAAACCGTCGTGGACGAGATTTAACGAGAAATGGTAATGCTTTTAAGAATTCGTAATGCTTACTTAAGTGTAAAGGCCAGATGCAAAGCGAATGCTCTACAAAGGGTTATTGCTAACTTCCTAAAATAAAATGTAGCCTAATATACCTGAAAATTTTTATGGTTTTTTGTTGTTGTTATTTTTAAAAAGAAATTAATGAAACAATTTGAAAATGTTAATTAATTTGTTTTTGTTTTAAAATAATTGTTAAAATGATATTCCGCATATGATCTTCATTGATTTCTTCGTAAATCTTCAGGTGTTACAGCAACAAAACGTGTAGACCAAATAATGTTTCTAATCTTGAAATTATATGACTATTAAAAACTTTTATCTTGTTGAACTCGCAGGAAGACAGAATAATATTTCTGGCCAACTTTTCCAAAGTATGGAAAGAAGATATTTTCAGAGTTTTCTACGGCTTATTGATTTTGTATTAGATTAATAAAAGTTCACAATTTTAATATGCTGGATGTTAATAAAAGTTGTTCATAATATTCTTAGTCTGCTCATCTGTTCGAAAACTAGAAACAAAAGCTTCAAAAAAATGATCACTGACTTGAACTACTGAATGTACAAGATCACAAGTTAGTTTGAGATAGTTTTTGTTTTTTGTTTGTTTTGTTTTGGAGCTTCGTAATTGGAAGAATTCAGAAATAAATATCATCCCTATGAGACACGTTGTTCTGATATAGAAGAGCAGACCTAGAGAAGATTTTTTGATGGGGTGTGGAAA
The DNA here is from genome assembly GCA_023159025.1 of Thereuonema tuberculata. Lineage (NCBI taxonomy): Eukaryota > Metazoa > Arthropoda > Chilopoda > Scutigeromorpha > Scutigeridae > Thereuonema > Thereuonema tuberculata. The sequence continues at coordinate 21,611,961 of JAFIDM010004315.1, forward strand.
CAGCTATTTTATAAATAGATACCATCCTTAGCCAAAGTCACCACTTCTCCTCGGATCAGATTCGATTAGTCTTAATCATTACTATTTGTTGTAAACAAAGGGATGTGATGGTTTCATTCTTAAATATGTCCTTCCTTATTCAAAAACAAATAAGTTTCGGAAAGAACTTGAACACTACTTAAAATGCTCCTTTTTTAACTTTCTTTTTAAACTTGTAAAAAACATTACAAAGGAAATTCTTTTAGGGGTCGTTCAAGTATTACATTTTAGATTCCCTCTCCTCCCCTTGTAAGCAAAAATAAGGAAAGCTTGAACCCTCTACTTTTCCTTGAATGCTTACGTAACACTTAATTGCAGTGGCGTAAGAACGCCTTTGGGAGCCCGGGGCGGGAGTTCCATTATTCCAAAAAAAAAAAAAAAAAAAATCTCAAATTCAACAACCAAAAAAAAAACGTTGTAAAGACTGACTGGTGGGGCCCCCCAGGCTGGCTGGACCGCCCCCCTGCCCTCCCCCTTGCTACGCAACTTGCCCCCCAGGCTGGCTGGACCCCCCCAATTTGCATATGTAAATTACGATAGTAATCGAATACAAAAAAAAAAAATCAAATACAAAAATAGATCGTCTTTTTTTTCAAAAATATAAAGTAGGCCTATATTAGGTTTCGAGAAAGAGACACATACATAAGTAGGCAAAACAAAAAAAGTCATCTCAAAGGCTTGCTACAATATATGATATGTAAGTCCAGATACGTAAGAAGGCATTTGTTTTTGCTTTTTTTATTTATTTACTTTTTTTTTTTTAATTCTATCTTTAATTTACTAAAAGATAAATTATGTGGTAGTCAAAAAGTAAGGCGCTAACAAGTGGTCGGAGATTTTTCCAGCTGAAATTTCCTCCAGACAGATCCTGAGATCCACCCAGCCCACTACAGAATTCATACCGGATTTCTTTCCCGGGGGTGTAGGCGGGCGAGCGAGCGTTGGGCTGACCACCCGAGCTTATCTCAGTCCACTCACAGACAACTGTTTTCTTAAGTCCCAACTACTTTCCTAAGAAAATAGTTAAAAATAAAACTTTATAAACCAACATAATACAATTCAAAATAAATTACTAAATCAAAATAAACAATCGAAATGTGTCCTGTGTCTCTCATTTGCATGAAATGCTGTTGTCTGTGTCTGCTTTTGTAGACAGTTTATATAAGAACCTTTGTTCTTGGAACCTCGGCAATGTCAGTTCTTTACATAACCCCGAAGAGTGACTGGAATTGTTTTCTCTTAATTCCGAGAAGTGGAATAATTTAATACGAAAATTTTCAACAAAATATCGAAAAGTTTTACGGAAAATGGAAATTACATTAAAATGCGTAATGTTATAAAAGCCTTCAATTCATTATGCATTTAAAATGTCATTCAGTGGAATGTTCACATTTTATTCAAAGAATTCTTCTTACGCGTTAAAGATTTAGTGCACGGAAATCATGAGATCAGGGACGAAAACAACAGTTTATTTTTAAAATTTAGTTAGTTTATTTTGCATATTTTAAGATAAAAAGGTCATTTTTAAGACACTGTCCCCTGTGTCTTTCCTGATATCGTTTGAACCAGTAAGTATATCCTCTTGAAACTTGGCAGATGTTTTTTTCTGATTCGTTCGAATTCGGAAAGCTAATCTCTGAGGGTGAAGTTTCAAAATTCCATTGAGAAATGCGTTAAATTTATTTTAAATGTGATACAAGTAAATTTTTATTAACAGCAGTGAACGTCTGTAAAAAACGTCTTAAGAAATACATCGAATGCAATTTGTAAACCATTTTAAATTTAAGCGTGCTTGTATTTGATTAAAATTAGTTAGGCACACATTTATTGGGTTGCCAAAAAGTTCGTTTAGTTTTTTTACTTACGTTGGCTCTAGTAGCGCTTAGGTGTCTTTAACGTCATTCGACACCATTTTGTTAGATTGTATTGTGACAGCTGTCATATCAGCGTGCTTTTAAAATAAACAGTGATCAAAATTGGTGAAATTCGTAATTTTGAAAATGGAAGAAACTAAGCTCGCAAGACCGCATGTTTCTTTGATGACCAGGCAAAAACTGTTACACCTTGGCGAATTCATCCGCCGTATTCACCAGACATTGCACCTTCGGATTTCCATTTCTTCATCTTTACAAAATTCTCTTAAAGGAAAAAATTCAATTCCCTGGAAGACTCCTGGAACATTTTTTTTGCTCAAAAAAGATTAAAATGAGAAGATGGAATTATGAAGTTGCCTGAAAGATGGCAGAATGTGGATGTTTTAAGTGGAAGAAGGAGTTATTATGAGTTATTTGTATTTATATGTATATATATAAATTTGTTAAGGAAGAATTATATAAGAATTAGTAATTGTTATATGTTGTATGAATTTATTTGTTTAAAGAAGGACTATATGAAATTTAATGGTTTTGTTGATCAAAGAAAGTTTGTGTCATGAATGATTCCATGATTGTTTTTGCTTTGAATTCTGTTTTAAGTGTAGAGGTAAATTTTAGGTTTTCTCTACACTTTCTGTAGTTTTTTCCTGAAGAAGACTTCCGCTAAAGAAGTAGAAATATTGATTAAAGATGTTTTAAGTGGAAGAAGGAGTTATTATGAGTTGTTTGTATTTATATATCAAAGAAGATTTTTGATTTTTTATTATCTTGTATCTTGATCTCTAAATTAAATGTAATAATTTACATTTATTATGAAAAAGCAAATTTTCAAGGGAATGTCGTTCCCCCTTCCTCAAGCCTATTTACAATGAGTTAGCGAAAATTTTTTGAACAATTAAAATATTACATGATGTTAATATGTCTTACATACACATTTTGTTAATAACAATATTGTAATGTTGTGTTTGTGGGTTCAAAGGACGAAAGGAGGGCAAATCAGACTGAATGGAGTGCTTGAAAGTTCTATATCTCTTTATTTAAAAACAGGGGTTTTTATACAAAAATGAACAAAGAAATCACCTGCCATTGGTAGGTTTGAAAAACAAAGGAAAGAGTTAAGAAAGAGACAAAGGGTTAAAGGTGAAGGGGCGTGGTCAAGGTCATTGACCTGAGCAGTCATAAAACCTAACGGTTACTTTAAGGAAAAATAAGAGAATAGAGTTTAGTTGGGAATACAAAATAGATAATAAATAAATAAATAAATGTAAAAATAAATCATTACAATATCACAGCTTTCTATTATTAAAACAATTTCTTAAAAAACTTTCTATTTGTTAATTTTTGCTAATTCTTCTATTGTGACCTTATTATTGCAATTTTTACACATCTTCTCAATAAAAACTTTTGCTACTCTTACAAAGTATTCGTTCACTTCAAGTCCTTCACTCCTATTGATATTTCCTTCTTTCGTGTTTCGAATGTACATGCTTTCAATCATTTTTCGTGTTTTTGTTTCTTTCTCCACACATAAAATTTTAATTTCACTATTAACGCATTGCGTTTTTTTCTTACAATGTTCAGCAAACTCTGACTTATCTATTAATTGATTTTCTATGTAGTAGCCGTGTTCTATCATACTGCCGTTCTTTTACTTTCTTCAAGATAGAACAATTTACAATTCAAATATTCTATCTTGTACACTATTCCCATCTCATATTTTTTGTCACTTCGATTCATTTTACTACATAAGATATTTTTTATTTTATTTCTGTATTCAAAATCAATTCTAAAATTGAACCTTTTACAAATTTCTTTTAGTTGCAAGCTGTTTTTGTTCAAGTAAGGAATAAAAAATCGTTTATCATTATATGTTTCCAATTCTTTTATTAAATATGTATGGAACAGTTATATCTTGTATCTTGTTGGAATTCACTTGAAAAAGATCGGCAGATCCGATCGAAACCTGGTCGAGATGTTAATGTGTTTTCATGTTTTTTAATTATTGTGTGTCTAGCCTTTTTAAAAACATCACCATTAATTTCACACACATTAAATTTCTACATTTTTTTTATTTGAATGTGCCACTTATTACAGCATTTCATGGTAACAAATAATGGGCACCGATGATCGGTTTTATGAATCATCTGTAACTCTTTTTATTTATTTATTTATTTATTTATTTATTTATTTATTTATTTATTTATTTTCATTTTAAGCTTTGCAAAATTCCCATTCAGTAATAAAGGAGCAAAAATTTTCAGCATTAAAAAATTAAAAAAATAAAATTCATTCACAAATTTCTTTGATCTACATCTACAAAGTGTGTCGTTCCGGCAAGGCCGAGCGGTCTAGACGGCGGTCTGCCGTGCAGCCGTTGTGTCGGAATCTGGGTTCGAATCCCGGCATCGGCATGGCTGTTTATTTCTTCTGTGTTTCGTCCGTTTCCTCCTGGGTCTTACTATCTCAGTGTTATTCTGGACTTGATATGAATCTCGTCCCCCCTTCTAGAACTTTCCTAGCTCCACCACGACGGTTGTCATACGGGTCTATTGTCCATGGTCCTTAGTTGGCCCAATTCGACGTAAAGAAGAAAGGAGAGTTTGGTTATTTGGTTGTTTGTTTGTATGCTACGCAATCGCTTTCACCTTTCAAAAATCAAAATAGTCAGGATCATTAATTAAACCTAGAGTAAGTTTTAGCCAAATTTTTTGTGGATCTGTGATCAAAAATCGATTTAATTAATACCAACGAACATTGGGAACAAGACCTACGAAAATTTTAATACAGTAAAACCTCGATATAACGCTCCCGCTTATAGCACTATCCCGTTCTTTATGCTCCTTTTATACGGTCCTGGAATTTTCTATATACCTCTGTATACTTTTACCCTCTTACAACGCTTCAAATCCCGCTTGTAACGCTTTTTTATATCGGAAATTTTGTATCAAAAAGAAATGTAACACTGTAAAGATTCTTTTTTTTTCCCTGGTAGGAGGGAATCCTTGAACTCTGTAAAGTACGGGTCTGTGATACAGTTGTGCAAAATGTCGAAGCGAAAATCCCTATCCATAAGTGAAAAATTGCAAATTCTCCGTAAGTACGACGAGAATTCTACAGAAGTCAGAAGGATTTCGCAGAATCTCTAGGAATTCCCTCGTCCAGTCTGCGAATAATAATGAAAAACAGGGATGCAATTATCGATGCAGCAAAGGGTTGTTGCAAACGTAAAAAAGTAAAGTGTGCACTAAATCTGCTCCGAAAATATATTAGTATTGCTCCTAGTGGTGTATCAATTGACGTTAATAGTTACCTGAACCGCATTGAAAATGTCATAGTAGCACACACACACGGCAAACCACAATCAAATATCTTTTTATTAGGAAATAAGCTCAAATTTGCAGTATATCTATTGCAGAATCATGTATGTTTCCTGTAAAATGGTGTCCAAATCTTTCCCCATCTCATAAATCATTTCCCGTCTATAGCGCTATCCCGCTTATTACGTTTGTAGGTCATGGTCCCTTCACGAGCGTAATAACGGGGTTTTACTGTAGTTTATTTTCGGTTTAGACAAACACTACACTATCATTAAAGTAGCTGTATAAACATAAATTCGGCTTATTTTTTATTTATTTGTCTCCTATACACAGAAGACTCGGACCCTGCGCAGTGTATATAACTTTTATTATTTAAAGTTCAAAGTAAAAGTTGTAAATTTACTTGATTTTGCAGGAACGCATTCTTTCAGGTCACAGACTTACAAAAAAATAAAACTCAAAACCCAACTTTTATTAATTTATTGAATACAAACAGTACAAACTTTCGATTAAAAAAAAAAAAAAGAATTAAATCGGCATTACATTATTATTATCTACTCGTAAATCGGATTAATTTGAATCGTATCCACCCATGCAGAATGGATTAAGGACTTGAGGTCTCACTGTCTTAAATAATGAATATTAACAGAAATAGGATAGAAATCCATTGAAATTAGATTCCAGAATTTTTGTCGTCTTCTCGCGCTAATTTCTAGATAAGGAAATCTAGAAATATTTTTGAATCTTTCAAAGATTCAAAAATAAAGGTTAGGTTTGTCTCAGTCCGCGAATATGCAAACCAATTTTCAAGATGATATATGCAGCGGTTCAAACGTTATTAGCGAGAAACACACATAGATTGACTGATTTAATGAATCTCCTAATCAGAATCTAAATGAAGACAAGTGAGATCCATTGCAGTCTAAAGTACGATTTGGTCATTTTTCCTGCGGTGATTTCTGTTCTCAGTTTTACAGGAAACAACCAAAGAGAGAAAAGGAAGAGACAATTCAGGCTAAGAAATAAGTTTCACACCTACTGGAGTGGCCCAATTCGTTTGCTATGTTTAATGTTTTACCTAATGCCATTTTTTTTGGAATCCTTAAAAAAAAGAGGCAAATAAAATGGAAGGAAATTGAATTGGGGGAAAAAAAAAAGAGAGAGAAAGTGAAGTTGAGAGAAAGTGGGAAAGAAAAAGAAGAAAACGGAAAAAAAAGGGAAGACCAGGAAAAGAAGTAAATAAAAACGGAATAATAAAAAAAAAAGCCTGAAATAAAAAAAAATCGACACGCCAAAAGTAGAGAGAGAGAGACAACAATTCGCAATAAGAAAGGAAAGCAGCAGAATGTGAAGGACAAAGGAATGGGAAAGGAAAAGATGGTGCGGGGGTGGGGAAACATCCTTCTTCCAAACGGTTATTCTGATTGAATCTTGAGCTACGATCCTATATCTCCATTCGGAATTTGATTTTGTTTCAACAGTTTCGGATTTAAATTGCATTCAGACTGGGGTCCGCGCGAGATGATAGTCACGTGATCCTCCTTCCTGTTTTCGACGACAATCGATAAAGTGTCTCCCAGAGAGGATTGGCTTCATAAAGAACAAAGACTTGGGCAACTTTTATCCCTTGGGGCTATTTCTATCACAGAAGGTACAAGTATGAAGAGTAGTGGAAGGGAAAGAGGTTAATGTTAATAAATGTAGCCCAAACTTTTTTTTTTTAATTGTTAATGTAATTGTTACTTTTTTTTTTAATGTATGTTTAGAACGTTTGTACAGTTGCCGCTAGCAGTGAATGTTTGCCGTATAAGGAAAACAACACAACACTTAGGCATGTCTGGAAGTCCATGTGACAAGAGCTATTCAAAATCATTAATAAGTGAAATTGAACTTAAAAAACAAAATCCCTGCACTTACACTAATAATTTGTTACAAGGAATTAAATTAATAAAGAACATCGCGTTATTGTTTACATTCCATCACGAAGAGTTTACAACAGTTTAGTTTTTCAACAATAGATGTCGCTGAGATATCCTGATTGGCTAATCCATTGCTACTTGTCACGCCCATCTTCTTGAAACTTTCTTGAAATCGACTTTCAGAAGTTTCTGTCTGCAATAGATGGCAAAGCCACGGCTGTGAAAAGTTTTGGGCAGTATTAGGTGATCAACGCACACTTCAGCTATAGAGAGTGTTATTTGAGAGTGATGTTAGTTGAAGAAAAGTTTTCGTCTTTCTATTTCAAATCTATCTCGAACAGCAGTCGGGACGCTTCACGAAAGAAATCAACGGAAATAAACACTTAAATTTGAAATTTATTGCGCATATCTTTCAATTGTACGCCAGAGAAAGATAATAAGCCTACTTACAGAAAAAGCGCAAATTATACTTAAGTCACTGGATTTGTTGAAAAGAAAATTTTTGAATAAATGTTGTTGGGTTTTTTTTTTATTATTTTGTTATTATTATGCCAGTGGGCTCGGTTTCTTGCTCAGGGGTTAAAGGCGGGCAGGCGTCGGTATGACCATCCGACCTCAACTTAGTCCCGTTGGTCGCGAAACGCCGGGAGCCTTACTCTCGCGACCCCAAGGCCAATAGTGGGATACTTTAACTTAACTTTTAACTAAAATGTTACATTTACAGCCATACAGCAATTAGAGCTAATGTGGGAGAATTAAAATACAGTAATGTTTACTTGCAGTCGGTCCCGATTATCTGGACCAGCACCTAATAACATCCAGGTATGAAACCGATTATATCAGAATTAGTGGAGAAAACTGAAAGAGTATTGAAAAGAAACTTTTGAAGATAAGGACAAATCCCAAACAAAACAATCGTCTTAAGCAAAAGGAAGGGTTAACGTGCTGACAAATTCACTGAAAAATGTCTGTTAAGCCCAGCACAAGAATAAACAAAAAGAATTGCCTTTTCCGATTCATTTTTACGGGGTGGATTAGGGAACAGCTGTTTCACTCTTCAACGAGATCATCAGCCCTAACCCGCCACCCTCGATGAAATGAATCAGAAAGGCGTTGCCTATGGTGAGGTCAACAGTCAGCCTGGCTATGGCCTCCCAAAGGCGAAAAGGCAATTCTTTTTGTTTATTCTTGTGCTGGGCTTAACAGACATTTTTCAAAACAATCGTCTTATTTGATGTTTTCTTTTTGAAAAGCAACGCGAAATACTAAGACTTAATTTGAAAAATTAAAACAAACAGCAGTAGTATTATCTTTAATGGATACCTATTAATAATTAAAAATATTTATAATCTAATAATTGTACCAAACCAAATACTTTGTTGTCACGTGGAAGTTAATAATGTTTATCCTGATTCTGCTCGCTCAAAAAGAATCAGAAGAAAGATGGGATCAGAAGATAATGATATAAAACATGGTCAAATAAATGAATAAAAGAGATAACAAGCAAAAACTTGACACAATATACAATAAAACATAAGTTTAGGAAATGGGTTAACATTACAAGGAAAATGATGAGTAAGTAAACAAGGAATAAAATAGATATACTGTGAAAACAAACAATATTGCAACTGGCTCAAGAGAAATGCAAGGTTAGATGATCAGCTTAGTCTTTAGTAAGAGTAAAACACGATTAAATACAAAAATTACAGTCCGGGAGAAATGCAGTTGACGGAAGATACTCAAGAGTTGAGATAAGACTGTTTCCCAGTAGCAACAATCCTCGCCGATCTGATCAGCAGGAAAATGAAGATAAACTTATTTAAAGCATAGTCCTAGTCCTTCAGTCACTGGACATCTGCAAATTGAACCGGAGTTTTACTCATCTGGCCAGATTAGATGATTTCTTGGAAGCGCAAACACGGCACCATGAATTTTCCCGAATTCCAGAGTTTGCTGAACACATTCACTTGACGATGAAACAAATACAGATAAAATGAGCCCGTCCGCTCATTGTCTGTCAAACCGTTCAATACTAACTGTGTTAATAATAGGAGTCTCCAACCTAAACGATGCTCACATCGTCCTGTAAGGTAGAAGACTGCATTTATTACGTGTTTACAAGAGTGATAGCTGAAACAATCTCTGTGAGCATTTCAAATTAATCTTAAGACAAAAGGGAGGGGCGTGTCCACAGAGAATAATAGTCTAAAATAATTGATTAAGGATGATAGAAGATCGCAAGAATTAGCCAAACACAAGAGAGGTCAAAAAGTAAGGAGTGCAAAACGGAAAGAAAGAAGGGGTCAAGTTCTCACGGGAGATCACAGTTGCGCAATAAAGCAAAAGGAAGGTTGCTTTAAGGCCCCTCACACTAAACTGCATGCTTGACAAGCATGCGTGATCAAGCATTTTGTACAAGCATGCTTGAGAATGTGTAGCGCAAAAATTATGATTGTACAAGCGGCTTGAGGATTGATAGCATGTTCATCTGCATGTATGTGCGCATTCGTTCGCCTTGCGCTGAAGGATACTTTAGTCGTCTAAGAAACATGAGAAAGATAAACTGATGCTAAGTGCATGGGATCATACAGCCGATGAATTTCTGTCAATGAGAACTTCAAGGTTTTGTCGTTAGCTAAAGCTTTTAATGTTTTGTGTTCCTACGTAGACCCTTAAGCGCGTGATTACATTTCTCTTATTGTCTTTTTCCGAATTATACCTATAGGATATTAATAAACGCAGGTTACTAACAATACGCTGATCTGGTTGGCTAAAGATGATTGCAGAAACCCCCTAGCAAGGACGGAACCAGGGAGACTTAACGCAAATCATGCTTTTCATCAACACACGCCTGTTGGAAGCACACTATATATCATTCAGGAACCATCTGCAAGACGCTTAGCATGAATAAATAAATTTGTAATCTTTGCTTCATTTATATTTCTATGTTAAGTAAAAAAAAATAACTTTTATGAAGTAAATATTTTCACTTACCTGCAACACCACTACGCCTTATTCCAAAATTCGAATGATTCTCGGTCTCAAGCATTCTGAATTAGGGATGATCAAATTGTAATTCATTTCTTACGTACGTCTAATACTGAAATACTTGAGTGAAGAGATACTTTTCTTTTTTTTAAAGCAAAAGAATTAAGCGGGGACCACTTTCATCTATGTTGTCTTCGATTGTCCAGTATTGTGGGAGCTAGGCTGCAAGGCTCAGTGCCTGACAAAGATTGAGAATTTTTTCCTAGGTTATTTCTTTTCCGGATGGGCTTAAGATTCAGTCAGCCTCTTTGTAAAATGGAAATCGTGTTTTGTTTTTTTTACCCCGGGTAAAGGCGGCCGAGAACTGAATCTCAACCACTCCGGTGTTCATGTCGGATACTATAGAACTACCTTTTGGCACTTCATGAGCCGCGAAGGCTCTTATAGGAAATACCTATGTACTTCTTCTAGGGAAACAACTTAAGTGTTTGGCGAAATGTAATGGCTTTCTACAGTTATGGCTTTCTAATTAATAAAAATATACTCATTTCCCCCAAAAAATAATTAGCGCTCCCAGAACGAATGATCCCGAAACGACGAATCTAGGTGTTTGGCACAATCACAGTTAGTTGGGTTGCGATTGCCTGCTGAGAACTGCCACCAGGGGCATTAATATCGCTATGGCTGTGATCATGTGAACGGCCGTCATATCATCGCTGTAGGCTTCGGATAGTTGTGGAGTGCATTGTCTCTGAGTCTTCAGCATGTCTCGACGACGCATTCGATGCAGTTTTGAAGAACTGGCAGAGTTTTGAGAGAGATTGTATTGTTGGAATGCGGGAGACAGGCTGCTCGTTCCGTCGAATTGGCCTCTACCTGGACCGTTCCGACTATACCTTGGAACGGTGTTGGGAGCAATGGAAACGTGGAGGAACACACACTCGCAGGGAAGGCAGTAGGAGACTTAGGGAGAGAATCGTCCCATCGTCCGATAGCCGGGAACTGATCCAATGTGTCCCTCCCTGTGTCTAGCCGCATTATTGTGAGGCGACTTGAAGAACGAGACCATTAATATCCCACCATCAGCGGCTTCGTTTGCAGTGAGCTGGTCGCAGTTAACAAATCCAGACTTTATTGTTGAACGACACACCATCAGGACTGGTGGGGTCTTGATGTGGGAGAATCCAACGATTCTCGGTCTCCACTGTTCAACAGGAGATTCTGCGCCTCATATGCTTCCCTTCAGCAGCGGCTACAGCGGTCCGTTTTCCAATAAGATAATGTCCGCCTACATACAGCACGGGTTTCCCTGGACACCCTTCCTTGGCCCGCAAGGTCTTCAGACTTGTTGCCCATTGAACATGTGTGGGAGTAGCTAGGGCGGCGATTTCGGCCATTAAACAAGTGTGAACGATCTAGAGGGAGTTACAACAGCTATGGGTGGATTTCCCCAGGATAGTGTTCGACGTCTCTACGGCTCCATACCAAGCCCTATGTATCCCCTCTAGCGGCAGTATGACATGTACTAAAAGGAATACTGGCCTGAAGTGTTTTGCCCGAATAAATGGCCCATTTGCTCTGATATTGTACCCAGTTATTTGCATCATTATTCTCGTTTCCTATGCCAAGAATTATTCCATTTCTTCTGGGTGCGCTAAATTGTTTTGGCAACGAGTGTATTAGTGTAAAAGCAATCACTTATCCAAGCAATCACTAAGGGATTGTTTATTAAAATATTGATGTAGAAGCAAATACAAATAGAATCTTCTACTTCAGAAGTGCAGTTTATTATCTTAAATCTTGAGTGCATTGATTGTTCACTTTTTATCTATGTCCATCTTTCTTCGTATTAAGTCTCCTCAGATGTGACACACCATTTAATAATCGGTTATTTGCATAAAATCTTGTTGTATTTTCTTCTCAAATCGGTTAAAGCAGCTGTGTAGGAATATTAGACAGTCATCTATTATTCGATCTTCCTCTTTTCCTTAAAACTACTATATATTAGTTTTTAAAAATTCTTTTTCGACAGTATTCATTTAAATAGTTGATCGTACATTATTTACATTCACGTCATTAGTCGTTTCTGCTTACCAAACATCTTTCTCGACACCAATATTCCAAGAGTGATATTTTTATCTGCCTTTCATTAAGGTGAGGACTTCTGCTACATTTGTAAACAATTGAAAAAAAATCAATAATATATTAGAATTTAATTTCTTCACTGTTTCTAAATGCTTTGATCAGGACATATTTACAATATTTTCGTTTTTTGGATTGCAGCTTTTCCTTTATTTGAAAATGTCATTGATCATCTTCTGTGTCCCATCTATCTATTCTGTAATGTATGTACTTTGGTTGGAATAATGTCCTTTTGCTTTAGATTTCAGTCTCTTGGCAGTTCCAGATTAAGAAGTCAGATTGCGTACATTATTTTCTTCTTAGTTTTCTGTTATCTAAAGGAAAGCCGGATCAATGTTCAATTCAGTAACTGGGATGAAGAACGTTTGGAGTGGAAAAGACGTATTCAGACGATAGTTCCTAAAGCCGCCCACTTTATAATGATGGTGAATTCCACTCGAAATGCGATCAAAAGAATAGAAAATTCAGTATGTTTCGATGTAGGATGCTAGACTAGTGCTAGTTTCTATTGATTGATCTGATTAGTGCTCAGTTAACAGTCTTGAGTCACCAACGCTGAGAAAAGTAAAAGAATTAAAACCTCGCACATGTAATCCAGTATTACGACTTTAGAAGAAATGGGGGAAAAATCTGTTATACAGTCATA
>JAFIDM010004315.1:21639913-21683484 GCA_023159025.1 Thereuonema tuberculata
GAAACAAACATGTATAAAAAGAAATTTATCAAGATTCTGCATAAATTTTCTTTTTATACATGTTTGTTTCCTTTCACACAATTTTAAAACAAATGCTAAAATTTTTCTGGAGCAGCACCCCCCCACTAATTTTAGCTACATCCACAATGCAGCCGTCAAAGTTAATTGAAGTTTGGTGTACTTGGCCATTAATAAAGTATTTAGGTTTCTGTCTTGCCAACAACTGCAATATAAATAATGCGCATGCTTACATTTTTTGAGATTTTTGTGAAATGGACTGACGATATCATTTTACTTTTTACAGCGCTTCCAAGTGAACCAGTTTTTAGTAAGGGTCAATTGAAGTGAGAAATTAGTTATCTACGAAAGAATTTTCGGGCCAAAGTTGAGGCCCGAGTTGAAGCGATTGAACATTTAAAACCCATCGAATAACATAGCTTCTGAAATTCAGAAATTCTAGTTTACACTCACTGAAAGATGAAGATTAAAAGAAAAAAAAAAAAAGTATAGGGGAGGGGAGGGGAGTCCCAAATGGAGAAGATCCACGAGCTGGTAGCTGTTGTTCCCATCGTGCATTCCGACGGTGCCGCCGCTTGATTGGAGGCCAGGATTTGGCGACTCGTTTCACGGTCCGTTTGCGCCGGCATCGACTCGCCTGCGTCCCCCATTCGCATGCCAATGGCGAACAAGAGTAAGTGGGGGTGGAGGGAAGAGATAGAAAACATCCTTCCTACCCATCTCATCAACTCTAATGGAATCGGCAGCCCACCAACCGGAAGCAATCAAACTGCCTTCCAAGGGGAGTTTCCGGAGAAGACAACCCCTCCCCCCTCCCTTCTAAACGTAAGTCTACCCCCACCTACATCGGAGAGACCCAAGGGTCAGGCAAAAATTGCTCCTTAAAAAAGAAAGAAAGAAAGAAAAAGAAAAAAGAAAAAAAAAGCAAATTTAATTTTAGACTCCATTGCATTTTTAAACTTCATTTTTCATTCTGATAAATCTGTTCTCTGACAAAAAGACGGAGATCAAGAACTGATTCTCTAGCTAAAGAAAGAATAAAACCAAATTTGTACTTTTTTTTTGGTCATCAGCTTAAAAAAATTAAACAAAAAAGTTATCCTTAGTGCTAACTTAGGAATTTATTATGATAGTACTTCCATTTCTTTGAATATCTCGGACTATATAAGAGCCCCGATTTCTTTGTCATATTTTGTTTTGTTTTTTCCTTGCTCCTGATCTTCATTTCCCTTTTATATGGATTAAATATTTCACTGTTAACTTTGATTCAAATATAACGGTATCTTAATTTTACATCATATTTCACTAAATAAGAGGACATTTTCCTCAAATTTAAAGATTGTTTTTTTTTTTTTTTTTCCCTACTCCTGACAGAGCGAAACGTAATCATTTTGGTCTTAAAGGAACGAATAAATTTGGATAATATTTTAAATTTCTTTGATTCAGACAAATGAATTTAACAGATGCTGTTTGTTTATTTCTGAACACGAGAATTCCATATTAGTTCGCATTAATGAACGTATTCATTATTAAGGAACTAATTGTTTCGTAAAGCTATTTCCCTTTACAAAACTGAAAAGGCTTCTTGAATTTTGAAGACTTGTTAAACGATACGACACTACAGTGAGATCAAATAACAAAATCTGAATCCTGTTTTTGGCATCTTTATTGGACTGGACATGTTTTTTTTGTTACACAAATTTGTTCAATTTTTATATTTTTGCTAATGTTGTGGTTTTACATATCTATTTCCCGTTCAATTACTGTGAGTTATTTCAGGGAACTTTCCAAATTTTTCTCATAATTTAACATCGCAAAAAACTTTGTATATACAAAACTTTTGCGGTAGGTACATCTTCGCAAAGAGATGTAAAGTTCAGTTCACGAAAGAAAAGCGTTTTGACGATGTAATTTCCTTATGGATTAATGTTTCCAGGACGTAACAGCGCCATCTACTGCTAAAATTCGTAACTGAATCTTAAACATTACGAAAACAGTTTTTTTTTCTTTTCTGCAGTTAAGAATACATTTTTTTAAATTATTGTTATTATTATTTTAATAATTTTATTTTATTGAAAATGCTTTTATTAATTGTCTTTTTTTTTACTTTAAAAATAAATTGGTGTTGAATGTGTTTCTACTTTATTTCATTTATTACAATTTGAAGTAAATTGGTCTCTTAACGTATTGGTCCTGAAAAGGGTCTTTTTTATTTGTGCCATGAGGAATTCAGTGACGGGTCAACCATTTAATCAATTCGGCTTTTCTGTTGTTGCTGGTTGGAGCCTTTTCAATTTCAATGGAATGATATGGCGCATTGTCCATTTTAATAATAGAATTGGCGGGAATATTTGAAAAGCAGTTGTTCTGTAAATCATTCTTTAAATTAAATCTGTAAATCATGATAATTTTCTTAGATCGTCATCATTAATAACATGTATTTGTCATTCTGACTCTTGAAATATTGAATAACGAAATTATATCCGTGGATTGGCTGTTTTCCCTTGCTGACTGACAGTAACTTGATTTGTCAAAGACGCCATTTCCTATGTTTGACGTCATGATTTCCAGGAGAAAGTAAGTGATCAGAAATTGCCAAATAAGGAAGTTTTTCTCAATGGATTCACCCATGCATTATAAACAGCAACTATGATAAAAAGGAATAATCCCAATTAAAAAGAAATTTTAATATGCGATCTTTTTAATTAAAATTGTTTTTTATGACTTTTCGGAGCCAATATAGTAATTTTCAAAGATTTAGAATTTTTATCTATAAGTTTCAACAATGTGATCTTTCTCATGTCTGCTACTGTGAAGAAAACACTTCATATTCTTTTTTCGTGATGAGTCGGAAGTTGCAATTCAACCTTTTTTTTTTGGGTGGGAGTGGGGAGAGAGTTCCCAAGCTATACTGGTTAAAAGTTGGCACCGTTAAAAAGTACTTTTTTACGTTGTTTAGAAATGTTGAGACTGATTTCCGCTTAATAGTGATTAGGCTTATT
Source organism: Thereuonema tuberculata (assembly GCA_023159025.1). Taxonomy (NCBI): domain Eukaryota; kingdom Metazoa; phylum Arthropoda; class Chilopoda; order Scutigeromorpha; family Scutigeridae; genus Thereuonema; species Thereuonema tuberculata. The sequence goes on from JAFIDM010004315.1 coordinate 21,642,934, forward strand.
CTAACGAGGAAAAGGGCTGGGGAAAGAAGCCTCTCTCCTCCAAGACTGTTTCTGCGCCTGTCGTCACTATGTGGCTTCGACTTCCAGCATTAAGAGATTGGTTAAGATTCTAATACCCTTCCCAGTTCGTATTAATCCCGTCCTCTGCTTTTTATTCGACCTTTCCGCGTCGCGTTCGGCAAGTGATTAGCAAGCCAACGCGCTGGGACTGACAACGAGATTGGTAGTTAAGATGGTGACGACTTTTTTTTTTTCTCTCCCCCCCTTCTTCCCTGACGCTCCTATTGCTGGCAGCCTCCCCTCGAGCACTGCGAAGAGTCAACCTGATTGGACTCTTCCATCAGACTAGCACATCATTTGCGCATGGAAAATCACTTCAACTCCCCACAGGCAGAAGAACTTAAAAAAAAAAAAAAAAGCGGGGGAGGGGAAGGATTGGAGGGAGAGGGGGAAAGAGAGAAAGGGGGGGAAGGGAAGTAGAAGGAGACGCATGACAGATTTATCCACGTCATCACTGTGTGGATTAGGGGGGGCCGCGGGCGAGAATCAAATGACGTTTCCTTACTCGGAAAAGAAAAAGAGTAGAGGGTTGGTGGTGGAGAAAAAAAAAATGTCACTTTTCGGGGAGTTCGATGTCTTACTATCAATAGAAGCTTTTACATGTTTAACGCGATAAGAGAAAGAAATGCGATTTTGTCACTGAAGGAAATAAAATTCTTTTTTTTTCTTTCCTCCTCCTTGGAAGGGGTTGGGGGCAGTCGTGCAAGAGGATATGGGTTAAGATATTCAAACTGATAAAAGAAAAGTCCTTTTAGGCAAGAATAGAATAATTCCCAACAGGAATTGCTCCTTTATTCTTTTCTTCCGTTTCCTTTACAAATTCCAAGTTCGCTTTTCATTTCGAAGCTGAGAATCTCATTACGATTACATTTCTATTTATTTCTTTTTTCCCCCGATTAATTCAAATTTTTGTAAACGTGAGAGAGTTGTAATGAATCGACATTCCTATGTAACTTACAGGTAAGCCGTTCGGACACAGGCGAGTTGTGAAAGCTATGGCCTGACTTTACGCCTGAAACTGAGTTCGAATAAAATATACCAAGATTCTTGCAGCTGTAATTAACAAAATATCGTTTCTAGCAAGAAAGATTAAATATTGTCTTGTTAAGAAAACCTTTATTAAGTCCCCTACAACTTTTATCATTAGCAAGGTTGTCAGTTAAATTAAGTGAGCTATGTTTCTTTCTTCGGTGTATGTTTCTTTGCCTTTAAAATTAACAATGATTATACAATAGGTTAAAAAAAGGCCTCAGTGCAAATTCGTGTATTAGAATAAAGTCTAATAATCCTCGGTAGTATCAGTTCAGTAAATTATTCATATCTATTGCTTTTTGTTGTAATGACAGAACATCAACAGACCACAAAGGACAATTTTGCTTTCAATTTCAGTTAACGCTAAAGGATTAATTAATAATTGAGTAATTATAAATTAACAATAAAAAAAACAACATTAGCAACGAGTTGTATTCATTTCAAAATAATATACTGGAAGCTTCTAGAAGTTCATCCACAGAAAATCTCTATGACTATATCAGACAATACATTCACTTTCTAGTTAATTTAAAATGTATAGTTTGTTAATATAATGTTTACAATAAAGATAGTGATTCATCCTGTTTTTAATAATCCATTTCGAATCTAGAATAGGTTATAAGTTAGTCTATCCGTTGTTGATTCAAATAATGACAATTGATAACCCTCCAAAACATTATGATGCAAGCTGAATAACAGTGAGTCTATTTTACTGAAAATCGGCATCATCATATTTATATTTACATCATTCTTCAATTTTAATCTTTGGTTTAAAAAAAAAAAAAAAAAATTCGACAGAAACTTTATGATTTTTAAAAATAGGTTTTCTGAATATCATATTTCTAAATGAAATTCAATCAGAAAATACATTCAAATACATTCTGAATTTCTAAACGAAATTCAACTTTTTGAATGGAAGGATCTCGGATATTTTTTTCCTGATATAATTGAAAGTTTCCTTCTATAAATCCATTCGTGGACTTAAAAGGGCTTACTGATTTGTTGGGGGCCACTCCTTTAGGAAATTACTAAATCCAGGCTTGAATCAAAGGAAATTCATGAGTTTCTCAGAGTATATATTCCATAAATACATAAGAGACAGTTAGATGAATAACTTTAATGAATATAAAAAAATAGAATAAGTTAAAATCAATTTTATTGTATCCAAATTTACGGTGTTTTCAATGGAACGCAGCTGTCTGTCTAACAGTAAGAATACAGCCCAGTTTTCATATGTTATATCACATTTATTCCACCGCACTGTTATTAGTTTTAAAGACTTTCTTGAACCAAATATCACAAGGACTTCAGGAAAAGTTATCGATATATCTCTTGAAGAAGTTAAAAATTGATTGACGTTTATTTCGTAGTATTATTTTTTTCCGATTAAAATATTACTTGTAGCCCTACAGATATTTACTCCAATTGTCATTTATTTTCATAAGAACTTAGAATGAAATCTTTTCAAAAGGTCAAAGCACTTTCAAGGCCCTAAAAATAGTAAACATCAAGCATCATACAAATCGTAAAACAATATGTTTTATTACGTAATTAAAAACTAATCTATGTAATTAAATACGAGAAAAAATTTGTGTTTGATGCTTTTAGAATTTCTTAAACCAGGCAACGGTTTCTGGTGATATATAAAAAAAAAAAATTATTTTGTAGACTGATTGTGAATCAGTAAAAAAGAAGCTTCCACTATATTATTGAATATTTTAATGAAATAAATAAAATCCAAGGGGAACTTGCAATGCTTAGTTATTAATACCTCCTTTAACTATTACTCTCGGGCTGTGGCTTTAATATAACTTTTTTATCATTTTGTTATGATTTCTTACCTGAGGGTATCGATTCATGGTGTTGATGGAATTGATAGGGTTGTGATGGGGGTACTGATATCCCCTCGAAGTGGCTGGGTAGATGTTTCTCATCATTGCCCCGTTGCAAGTCGGGATTACAGAGGGCGCTAACGCCTTCTGCAGCTGTTTCTCTTGTTTCCGGTATTTGGCTCGACGATTCTGGAACCATACCTGGCGGATAAAAAGCACAATTGTCATATTTTTTTTTAAAAAACAACAAGAAATGAAGAATTGTTGCATTTGGAAAAGAATCATAGAACATGGGGAAACTTAACACGGTAATAATAAAAAACATGCCACTAAAATGGGATTTATACCAGTTTAAAAACGTTAATTTCAAGCTTCGTTTAGTAGCAATCAACTGAAATGTAAGATTTCTGATCTAGTGAAGACCTGTTTTTTTTTTTAACCGAATCATATTTTCATCTCCCCAAGTTAAGTCGTTTACAACAAGACTTTCAGCATCACTGAAGAGAAGAATCACAGATCTGTGTGGTTAATTCACTTCCGCTTTAATTAGTGTTTCACAATCACTAGATATAGTGATTATAATATCACTTCACTTATATTCATTCTTTCTCCGAATCAGCCAATTCATTTGATGTGTATCTCCTGCTAATTTCCGCGAATCCTACAGAATAAATACTGCGGCCACAATACAACATCAGTGGGCATTACTAATTCATTGCGAGATGCGCCCTGGAGATAGTGAGGCTGCAGCCACTGCACTCTCCTCTCGATGTGCACAAATTGAGCCTGTGTTTACATTTGGCTGAATGCACCGTTACATTTGGCGCCGAGTTGGATTGCTCGTCACGAGTCCGCAAGCCGGTAATGTGCGTCGGCGGCAATTAGCGTCAGGCACAGACCCCCTCCAGGGGGGACAAGGAAAGCCACTCAGCGCACCAGAACAAGCCCGCGCCCCCCTCCGAAAATCTCACTCTTCGGGCTACGAAAAGAAATAAAGATTGCTTACCTGTGTTTTATTTTTCGCTGCAATTTCCCTTCCCCCAGCCCACCCAAGCCTGAGAACAGGGCTTTTCCTAAACAGAAAAGTACCGGGATTTTTTTTGTTTTATCTGAATGCGTTTTCAAGTTGCAGATGAAATTTAAGTTATTTAGGAATAAGTTTATTCCGTTTGGAAATTGCATTTGATTTTCTAGTACTTTCAACTCGATAGATGTTGAAAGTAGTGAATCCAATCAAAACCGAAAGACTTTATTATTTAATTCAGTCGTTTTCAAACGTTTTTGTTGGCAGCAAAGTATTCTTTCTCCTTGAGGAATTTTACTTCCTTAAAACAAGTTCAAAATGCTTTAATAAATTAGTGGCAGCAGCTGCTTTTGTTTTGTTTTGTCCTTTACTACCTCAATAATCAGTTTTCATGTTAATGTATACTCCCCGATTTCGCTAATATGAATCTTAAAAAAAATACTTAAATGTTTTTTACCTTACTATTTGCTTACTTTTTTACAATACAAAAATACAATAACATAAAATTTCTAATTTTAGATTATTATAATAAATAATAAAACAGTTAATTTTTGTTTTTTGGGGAGTTCAGAATGACAAAGTCAAACAAGAAGATACTAAGAAGCATATTATTTATTTAAGCATTTGAACTAAGACAGATTTTTTTTAATGAGAAAGAATTGCTGTATGTTATTTTTTGAGGATGTATTTAATTAAGCAATTTATTCTTAAATAATCTTTGTTGGTTTTAATTTTTTTTGGAGCCTAACGCCTATTTATCTCAGTTAAAACAAGGTATTGAGGCAAACTGACGCAAAAATCCAAGTAACCATAATAATGAAACATTTTAATTGTAATTTTTTTACTATTTACTGTAATGAACAATACGTACTGTATTGCCCGTCACGTTATACATTCATCACTGAAACACAATTCCCCCCAAAACTTCAAAGTTTAATTAAAAATGGATATTTTAATCTCATGAATCCTAAACACGGAAATCCAAGGATAATTACATTTGCCATTTGAATTCATACTATGTACGCTTGACTTATTCATATTTTTTCTTAGCATTCATTTTACGAATTTTTGTCGTAGTTTAAATTTCTATAAACCCGTTATTAGACAGGTAACAGCGACAATGGCTGCTTTATTACGTCCCCACAGTAATGTGTTTCTATATCTTATATAATAGTGGAAAAAAACAACAAATAAAACAACGATGTTCGAAAATTCTTTTTATTTGCATATTACTTACTAATTTTGTTTTCTACGCCCTTCATTACATTTCAAACCTAAACGGGTGAAAGAAACTGTCTTTTCGTTGACTAACTTAAAACAGAAATAAGAATCTCAAATTGTCTTAAAGTCATTCCTTAATATATGACTACAATTTTTTTAGTTATTATTATAAAATTAAAATTGTTTTTAAAATTGGTAAATATAGTAACAAATAAATATTATGTGGTTGTTGGGTTCTTACAAACCCTGACTAATATTCGCATTTTCGCTATACAAATAGGCCTACTACACAGTTATCGTGACACAACATAGAAACATTTTAGAAGTTAGATTTCTCCGAAACAAAACCGTCCGTGTAATGTAGTAATTTAACTGTAATTGGAAAAAAATGCAAACTTGCTTTAATAAATCGGGTTGTTGAACGGAAGAGAAATGTACACAGAATAAGGAAAGTGGTCCATGCTTAGAATTCAAAGAGGACTTATAACTTCCCGTACAGAATTTTCAATTTATTAATGTTTTTGAAACCTCAATTTTTTTTTTCTAATGAATAAATACAAAAAAAAAAAAATATAACGAAGTAATTTGAAAACTTCATTTTCCCTAGTGGGGGAGCCTGGGCGCATGTATACTAGTTGAGAAACTGTTAACCTTAGCCAAATCTTTTCATGAACTGTATTTTCCAAGTTAGCGATGTACTTTAGTAAAGATTTAACAAAAAATAAAATACACACATTTACTTCTGTTGCTTAAAAGACCAAGTAAGGAATGAGAATGGAGGAGAGATATAAACTCGGAGTTTAAGAGGTTTTTCGCTTACAGTTATTTGGAAGAAATTTTATCCCGAGATCCATTTAAACTTGTCAAATGCATTAATTTCAGTCTAATCCAATAAATACCGGTTGCTCGAAGCGCACACAGCAAAACTGTTTACTGCGTAATTAAGAAAAGAATAATTATGTTTATCTTTGGCTTCCAATGGAAAAAAAGCAGGACTTTTTGAAGAGGCACCGAGGTCTCTTTGGCTAATAACATTAATCAAAAGATCTGAAAACGTTTTCCTGCTAAAAACCCACTCTTTTATGATGACATACTTCGATTCTCATTCAATTACATTATCTAGTTTAACGGAATGGAATTACTGTTATGAATAATGCGCTCCTCCTACAAAATACGTAATTTGATCACGGCAATTGAGTTTCCTGTCGCCGGAAATTAGTATACTGCCTTCACCAAATCAAAAACACCACCCAAAAAAAAGGTTGATGAATTACGGAGAAGAAAACGGAAATGAATAAACGGCCACTTCCTGTTCGAAAGGCGGCCGAAACACGCTTTTGGATTTCTTTCTTTTCTTTTGATTACTATCTGAAACATTAAGCGGAACGTACGGTACGGTAAAGGCCGAAACCGCGGATTACGAAATCCCCTTCTGAAAAACTATTTATTATTACTGAAGCTTACGAAGGTCCCTGACTGCTCCCGACTTTGGCTCGTTTCGTCCAATGAGTGCTATTAATTTCACGGAAAAATAAAAATTTTACTTGACGTACTGAACGCAAGTTATGCAATAACAGAACGGTTATCGGTTTCTGTATTCATCTTACTTAAATATATTCTTTGCAAGGAGAATGTATACTTTTATTATCTTAGATTTATAAATTATAAGATTTACACGTCTTTGCACCTTTCTATCCCTCATCGTGCGATAATCATAATGTATTCCTGTTTAAGTATTTTTAAGTGAATTACTGAAATCAGACCTGGCTCAACATTAAAGTACCTCATTTCGTTTTCTTTCTGCGGAAAGATGACGTCACATATCCGCCTCTGTATTTTTAAGTAATCTACAATTCCATGTATCTACAATTTTTGTTCCCTTACTACCTCAAAGGGTGCATTCTATTCGACGCCTATCTACTGGGTGAAGCATCTCCATATGATTAGCCATTAGCATTCACTTGACAAAGCTTCGTCACGAAGTGAAACCGGTTGTTTTAATTGCATGTAAATGATTTTATTCTAGTTTACTGTGTCGGCCGAAACAAATTTTGTTTTAATCTACAAATCCCTGTCCCGTGATTGGCAAAAACAAATCCTAATTTAAAACAAAGAGCAATAACTTACCATTCAGGATTCTATAAAATTCATGATATCTGTTCTGTTCTAAGCTTTGAATTGGAACGATTTTGTTGGTAGATTACAAACAGTGAATGCCTCATGAGAAAACGAAAAATGGAAATCGTTCCATATTTTTGATTTGAGAAACTGTAGTTAATAACTACACTGTAATAATTGGAAAGACAGTTTCCGAAAAAATTTACTTGCACATATCATCAAATTTCTGGAGTTTTCAATACAAACGTCTTATTTATTTTGAAATCATGATAATGCACGTTTCAATTATTGAAGACAAAATTGTATACGTAAGAATCGTAGAAATTACTTAAAGCTATTAGTATATCAACAGGAATTAAATTTCTTTTTTTGTGTTTTGTTTCAACTTTTTCAATGAATTCAGACTACCTTGAGATTTGAGAAACTTAGGTGTTTCCTTTAGAGCTTTGTTCTCAATTCGCGGCTGTAATGAAGCGAATCAGATTTAAATTATCCATTATTAAGGATTCTTGTGTATTTAATTCTGCATTTCACGAAGTGATTGAAGCGCTAATACATTTACATTTACTTAGGGGGAAAAAAGCACAAATTATAGATAATTTTAAATTCTCCAGTTAATTCAATAAACGTTCAAAATATTTGAATAAATGAGTGATAGCAATAGTTATGGATATGAGTGAAATACAATCTCCGCATTGCTTACCTTTTCATCCAATCACGTCAAAATTATTGTTTAAAACGTTTAAAGCGGACAAACTTTGAAATAATTCCACAGAATGATCAAACAGTTGAAAACATTGAAATACATAAAATCCTACAGCTTCCGATAAACTTTTGAGCATTTATGGATGCTCGTGACATTAGAGAAAAAATATTTAGTATTTAAATGTTTTCAACTATCCTATTTGTGTAAATTTTATTTATTACACACATACATGTTAACAGACACAGGTAGGTTCTAAATTTAAGAAACATTTCATCTGCAAAAAAAAATGTCGAATAATTTTTGAACTATCGCTAGTGATTAGTGCCTAACATTCAATCTGAAAGTATTTAATTTCAAAGCAATAATGTCCTTAAAAACTACTGTAATTTGAAATAAAAATTGCGTCAAACGAATTGTAGAACTGATTTAAGCGGCTACTTACTAGGTTTAAAGAGATTATGTGTCGCTATAACGTCGACTTAGATCAAAGCAACCCATCATCAGGAATGGCTGCCCTGCATAGTTCACAATTCTGCAATTAAGGTTTTGTTTTCTTAGATATTTATACCTAACAAACGATTCGATTTAGGTAAAATATATATATTCATATATTTGTAATACTTGTCAAAGAAATACTAGCCGCTGCAGTTAACATTACCGGCTAAACGAAAAGCGGCTCCTTTACACAGTGGATGGTTTCCTGCAATACATTTTTGAATGATGTACGAAATCGACGACAATTCTGAGAATTGCTTTAAAAAAAAATCTTTGAAAACAAGAATAATTGTAATAGCGTATTTGTCTTAATTGCATAGTTATTTTATTAATAAAGGCTTCTATTATTAATATTTATGTCATATTACACTACGTCATATTATTTGTGACATAGATATTATTGCTGTAAATAGTTTTAACATAATAATAATAATAATGAAAGTTATTCTTCTATCAATTAAAGATCAGAACCTATTTAAAAAGAAATTAAGAAATTCTAAAAAATTAAACAGAAAAACTAAAACCTTATCAGTTCTTATTCCTGCAATTGTGAAGAATAACACTTCTCATATTTGTAATATTTAAGAAGGTATATTAAAAGTAAACTGTTACTTCAAAATTATCTATTAAACTGTCGATATTTCTAGAAGCAATTAGAATTAGAAGGATCATGTTTTTCAATTATTTAGTAAAATTAAAAATATTTAGTAAATAGAACATCACGTAATAAAAGCGAAAAATAGATGGGATTGACTTTTTTTTTAAAAAACAAAAAAATCTTATAATTAATGTGCGTTTTATATTTTAAATAAATGTTTTAATTATTATTTAATAATTTGATTAATTAATTATCTTTCTCAGTTTTATATTATTGATGACAAGTTACCTCCCTTCCATTATTTTTATTCAATTTAGAAATTAGGTTAGTAATAATAGTTAATATCCTACTAATGTTAAAATGCGAGGAATATTTATTGGGAGCACGGATGTCTTGGACGGCATGTCCTCCTCATCCTTGCGGCAGCGGGAGCACCGAAGGCCGGCCTTTTTCGTTGCTTACGCCGCGGACGTCGGCGCCACTCTACTCAGTGCGCAAGAATCGGAGCCTAAACAAATAAGACGCGATTGCTTCAAGTCAGCAAGTGATATCATTTCATTATTTTAAATTATTTACCCGACGTTATGTACCTCATAAAGTTCATTAGGCTTAAATAACGCCCCTAATGAAGGGAATAAATCCAATGAATGTCATCCCCCCCTCCCTCCCGCCCACACCTCCTTTCGCGTTTCGCCTTTCTCGGCGGACGAGCGCTCCACCTATCTCGGCCAATCAGCGCCATTTTTCCACAATCTTTGAGGTTTGATGTTTATTGGTTTGTATTAGTACACAAAGTGACTTGAGAAATTCAATATCTCCAATCAGGATCGGCGTTCTGGCGAAGGCACGCATCGAGAGCGCCACCAACGCCTTCTAATTTACCCGTCGAATCATCGGGGGCACTCATGCAAAGCACCGGCGAGCTGGGCTCTGCTGCCTTCCTCTAATTGATTGTGTTTCGTAATTTGCCCATCATTTGTGTCCAATCCGACCCGGCTCTTTTTACGCAACGAGAAGAAAACAGCGGCAGAAGGAACGGAAGAGGCCGCCCGCGATGCCATCAGGGAGACCCGGCCACGGCGTAACTCTTCACACGGTCACTACGAAACACCAATTCCTTTACATAGAAGTTTTAAACATAACAGAAAACTAAAAGATCGGATTCCAATGGAAAGGATACGATTAAAATAATAGAAATGGGGAAACATAATATTAAAAGAAAAAATACCTTCACAAAATCAAACCTTAAAAAAAAAAAAAAATGACAAAATACAATTTAATGGTGGAAGGGGCGAGAAATACACTTTGAAAACAAAGAAAGAATAACAGAAAACAAGTATTTAAAGGGGATGTGTGTATATATATATAAATATATATCTAAACATCAGAAATAAAATGAAAGAATAGTAATACAATGTAAGAAAACAAGACATTTTCCTCCCCTAGCATGGATTTGCTTTGGAATCTCATTAACTTACGATTGTTTCTCTAGTTTCCTCCTGCTACTATTTGTAAATGCAATATATGACAAAATAAATAATGATACCCTCCCTATCTACTTCGCAATGATAGATATAAAGTGCCTATCCTGTTTTACGTGCAGAACTAAATCAAATAACCTTGCGTCCAAAACTTGCACAGTTTTTAAAAAACAAAAAAAAAAAACAAAAAAAAAACAAATATACTCAAAACAAAAAACTACATGTGGCGGAAGTTCATACGTAACGTCCAACACATGTAGCTTTTTAATGTGAATATTTTTGTTTTTTAAAAAACTGCAAGTATTGGTAGCTTATATAAAATGCCTAGACAGCTGAAAACGTTTCCTTGCTGTTTCACTTCCCTTTGGAAGAAGTTGTGGGCCGTAACTTTAGATTTGTGAGTTGTTACAGGAAAATCTTTGAGGAACAGAGTTTTGAATATTTCAAGAAAAGTTCTCACATAAAATATGATCCATTTGCTAAACTCTCGTGATGAATGACAATTTTCCAAGGCTGCTGGAACAGTTCTACAACCAGCTGCAACTTTCTCAGAATCAGAGCTTTTTCTTGATTACACAGATAGAAAAACGCGTTAAAATATGATCCCTGTACGCTTCACGAATGCTGTCGTACGAAGGTCACTTACTCAAATTAACTTCCATTTACATTTATTTATCACATCTTGACTTCTATCAGGGAGATTTTCTGGTTTTTGGATATCCTAGGATGTATCCCTGAAAATAGTTGCACAAAAGTCCACCTGCTGTTGATCTATTCTTCGGTTAGGACGAAACCGACAAAGCTAGCGAATGTTTGTACATACGTCATTTCTGCTGCCATTCGCGATCTGATTTTAACATCAGGCGCAAGAGATGACAAGGCCAGTTTGTTCTAAAGCCGATAGACCAATAGCACCCCTTGAACTAAATGACCTATCACGGCCTCCCTCCTTTTATTTTTTGATTACCTCAATCTTTATTTTCGACGTATCGATTCACAGTTCCGCTATCCCCTGGAACTGAACGTGCAATACGAACGGTATGTATTTAAACTTTGTCAAACACCGTTAGACTGGCATTTTGCGTAACAGTATTAAAGTACGATCCGGATATAGCATTATGGTTCAGAAAGATATTCATGTAGGATTCGTAAACAATTTCATCTATCGATTGTGATAATGTTCAGTGATTAAACGCTGCCTTTATGACATCGTCATATTAATCAATCTTTAAGTATAAAATTCGTTACATAAGTGATGTAATGAAAAGAAAACATATATCTATCTTTAAACGACTCTAAAAATTAAAGATATGATCGTAAATTAATGTGGACTTCATGACAGCATAAATAAATGATGTCGAGTTGAAATAATGTTTGGAATTATTTAAAATAAACACTGTAGTTTCACAGTAATTGAGACAGACTATTAATAATAATAATAAAAAAAACCACGCTGAAATAATGGATGAAATAGAGGCAATAGTACTACATTATTTTTTTTATATTTATCAAACACTTACTTATTCTTATGAAAACATATTGAATTCTTATGAAAACGTATTGAATATATTAATTTTGAGTAGAATTACGCTTTACTTTGCTGATTCGTCAAGGATGTTTCGAGGATTCGCATCAAAAATTCCGTATTGTCAAATTCCATATAAAATAATTTAGCTCCTACGTTAGCTCACATATTTATGTGAATGTTAATAAGTTCAGGATCACGTGAATAAAAGAAGAGGAGGACTTTCAGCGAACATTTCATTCAATCTATAATTTGGAAAAGTGTTCAGAAAATTCAAAGGAATAAATGTGGGTTGTTATAAAATCGATGGAAATTAATTGTTTCGGTTCCAATTCTCGTGGTTGGGAACATTTAAGCTTTCTCGGTAAGGACTCACGTGAAAAAAATTCAAAAATTATGGTTATATCAACTAATTGTCCGTAAATATGTAGGCTAAGTTTCAAAAAGATTCATCCCATGGTTTATAAATTATTACGGACTTAGGGAATGATTTAATTTAGACTCAATTCCCTACAGAAGTTGGAAAAAAAATATTCAAGCCTATTTTAATTAAAATGTTAAATTTTATTTTTATTTTTTAAGTAGTGAAAATGACAAAAAGGAAATATTTACGTTTATAAAGGGTGTTTCCGAACATATATGTTTATAGAAGAATATGATAGATAGATGTCACGAAAACAAACAGTCTTCATTAAGTAATGTGTCCGGTCTTGCACTGATACGGCGCTACAGTCGTCTTAGTGTTGTTGCTATCCCGTCCCTTGGCCTCTATGATAGCCGGATCTTAATCCAATTGACTTCTTCTGTTAGGGCCATGTATATAGCCTCGTGTACGCTACACCTGTCGATACAGTCGATGAACCGCGCCAACGAACTATCGAATGCTGTAATACCATCCGTACTACACCTGGCATTTTGGAAGGAGTGCAGCAAATGTTCCAGCGATGCCACTATTGTGTAGAATAAGAGGGCTGTCACTTCGAAACTCTTCTCTAATACTACAAATATTCAGGTGACAATCGCCCTTCCATGAATGATTGTCTACCAGCCATAACACTAAAACGACTGTAGCGCCGTATCGGTGCAAGACCGGACGCACATTACTTAACGAAAACTGTTTTGTTTTCATTCCCTCCATCTACCTTATTCTTCTGTAACCCTAAGTTAAGAAAACCCCGTATTCTATTTGTAATACATGGTGAATAGGACAATATAAACTTGATTAAATAATCACTACTCAAAGTGATTAAAAATCTTTATTAATAAAACAACTATACGTACATAGACAAATACGCTTTTACAATTATTTTTGTTTTCAAAGATTTTTTTTTAAAGCTATTCTCAGAATTGTCGTCGATTGCATACATGATTCAAACGTGTATTGCAGGAAATCATCCCCTGTAAAGGGGCCGCTTTTCATTTAGATAGTAATGTTAACTGCAGCGGCTAGTATTTCTTTGAAAAGTATTACAAATATATAAAAAGTATATATTTTACATATAATCTTTTACCTAAATCGAATCTTTTAGTAGGTATAAATATTTATGAAAACAAAAACTTAATTGCAGAATTGTGAACTATGCTGGGCAGCCATTCCTGATGAGGGGTTGCTTTGAGCTACTGATTAAATAAGAATCCCTTACTAATTGCACATTTATTTATTTATAGGAGAAATGTAGAAATAATTCTTTGGCATAGGCTCATGTAATTAATAGTAGTGGGTGATGAGTATTATTACGAGGGTAACAATAAAATAGAGAGGGTCTCCTTTTATCTTCTATTTAACTCTTGCTTTATCTGGATACACGATTTTAATCTTAAAACCTCAACTACATTAACACAGCCAATTATTTACATTAAGTAAATAAAATCCACCCAAATATTTTGTTCAGGAGTCTACCAAGAGAACTGCTGGTATAGTTCGTATTTTCAGTTTGATCAATTCTTCTTCAGAAAATCTAAATGTAAGGAGCAAATAAAAAAAAAAAAATACATTTCCCCCCTGGCTGCATCGATTGGTGCATGAACCCTCGACCATCAGCTCTCGCCTGCCCGAAATGGATCCGTAATTGAATTAGACCGCCAATCGAGATGTTCTGGTCATTTGGGTCTGTATTCAGAATGTCAATTAGCACCTTTTGTAAATAGCTCTATTAGGAGCAATAACCACGCTTGCCTGCCCACCTGCTACCTCTTGCTTCAGGTGGCGCCACCATCCAAGAACTGCCCGAAACAATAGCGCCTCCAGCATCCATTTTGCCATTGTCATTTCGAAGGCGCTGCATCTCTCGAATGCCATTTGAAAACGTTACTGTCTATTTAAATAAGGAATTAAAGCCAAGCCCAGCTACGGTTGTTTTGAAGCCAGTGAAGTTCTCATTTCCTGCGCTTCAATTCTAGAAAGTGTCTTCCTTCCTCTTTTTGTTCTTTCTTTTCAAGATGGTAAATTGGGGAATAAAATATCCTGAATGATTACTTTTCATCCATAAGGTCAAGAATATCTAAAAATTATCGACTTTTTTACTGTCTATCCCCGATGACGACCATTGTTATACCAAAGGGTAATAAAGAGATTTGCTACTGTAACGGAGGAAAAAAAAAAAACAAGTTGACAGCCCACAAAAACTGCTGCACGCTTATTGGCGATCATCAGGAGTAATTTCAAAAGCATTCACTGTTGATTCATGATCAAGATATCTAAAATACTATTTAACAGTTGAAAGCTAAAACTTTAGCGATATGTTTCGTTTAATAAAAGCACGATCACTTGTGATTTCGACACAAAGCGGACCTTTAGGGATCACAAATCGTCAAATAACTCAAAAACGTCGTCGTTAAACTTCATTGTTTTACAGTAAGCGGTTAGGCTTAAGATAGCCTAAGCCATGGGCGCGCGCTTATACTGTTTCTATCAGAAATTAAGAGCCCGTCACTGGACAATCTGGACCAGTTACGTTTCCATCACATTTACGATCGAGGATGGTCATGTGACTTTCACTCTCAGCAGAGGAAGGAAAGCAAGGATGAGTGAAACGTTCTCTATTGACCAATGATATAATTCTCCCACATCCAATCCAGCCAATATTCTTTTCTTTGCTGGCTAGATACAGGTCGCGCCTCTGACGTCAAACTCACATTTTTAAATGTAAACATAATTGAAGCCCGATAGCTGCAACATCCCAATGTTTTCACTTATCTGAAAATTAGCTTGTGGCGTTTTATATTTAAATAATGTAATATCATGAAATATGTAAATTTTATTTTCGTTATGTTCTATTTTATACTTGCAACTGAGAGCCTGTAAACTCATGCTAAACTCGGCGTGTAGATGACCACAACGGGCAAAGATCATCCTAGGAGTGAAGTTTGTAGCTTTTAAATTTAACTTTTTTTTTTCTTTACTTATTAAAGATCACCATGTTTCCCACTTGTGAATTATGTTTGCGAGTTGAGATCTACCAACAACTCTCAACGAGTTGCAACCACTGATGAGCAATAATAATCCCGAAACAGCCTACTGTCAAATCTTAGAAATAAGTAAAATCATCTTTAACAGCACTGTAAGAGAACTTTTTTTATATTCTAAATTGTTATCTTTCGTGAACGTTAAACATTATTTTACAGTTTACTTGGATAAGATTATCCACTTTCCTGCTTTCAAAAAAATATGACAAAAAGATCTTGAACATCATTTGCTTTTGCACATTTCAAGTCAAATCGAATCAAATTTCTACTTCGATTAGAAATTCGCATTCCCAATTAAAGCTTGAAGGAATGAATATAAATCTAAATCAAACTAATTTCCAGATCTACGATTTTTTTTTTTTTTTAATTCTTAAGTTTTCGGATGCCAGAATTCTGCGAGAATATTGTCACACTATTAAAGACCGTTTCTCGGCCTTTCTAATCTGTTGTTGATCATTATTGGGATACTGTGAAATTTTAACTGCAAATTGCAAAACTATTATACGTTTTGTAGCAATGATATATGAACAAGATAGAAATATAGAATTTGACATTTTCTTATAAGAAATCCTAAATAAGCTTATTATCACTATCTCCCGAAGAAGGTCCGAGGCACCGGGCCGAAATATCGAAATAATATCTCATCTCGGAGTGAGGAAATCCCTCAAAAAAGGACCTATATAATATCAGGTCTCACTCCTCCATCAGGACCAAGCTTATTATCACTTTTTTTTTTTTTTTTTGTTTAATCTTCAAATATATAGTTTACGTACAAACTTACGTACATTGGAAGATGCTCACAGAATCAGTTTTGGGATGTGGAAGTGAAATATGGGTAATGACTGAAAAATTTGAAAAGAAGATTAATAACAGTAGAAACGGATTATTATTTATAAAGAAAGGATCAAGGATCTCTAGGTTGGACTATATTAAAAATGAAGAAATTAGAAACCGAATGGATGCCTGTGAAAATATTATATGTAAAATACAAAAGGATTAAGTTCCTTTGGACACATATTTCGATTGGAGGAGAAAAGATGGCCCAGGATTACATCCAAGGAAACCATCAGGAAAACGTAAAAGAGGAAGACCGAAAAAATTATGGATAGCAGAGCATTTAAAATCCATGATGCACAGAACAGACAGCTTTGGAAGCTGGACACGGGAAGATCTGCTGTATAACTCAATGATATTAAAAGGGAAAAAATGATATTAAAAAAAAAAAAGAATCTTGAGATCACAATGTATTGTTATCGTTTTGTGTAGCTGTTGATATTATTGAGCTGTTGGTGCTAAGAGATTGTTAGATATTTTGAAAAGTTAGTTAAAAGATTTTGGATGAATAAAATAACATACTTAAAATTAAAAACCTTAATTTAAGTAAGAATTAGTAATTTGTAAATCAATTAAAAAAAAACTTAAGGGGGAAAAATCTATTATTTAAGAATTAGCTTATGTATGTATTTTCCTATCTTTTCCAACTTTAACAAATTGAATTGTTACGAGCAGTTACCGAAAATCACAGATCAGATGAGTATCGTCGAATTAATAACTCATTGAAGGTGGCTGTGTTGTTCTACAATATCCATCTAGGAAAGACGTTAAATAAGTTCATTCAAGTAGATCAATTTTTTTTAAGATCTTGTTAGATTTATATTCTATTACTTTTAGCCTGTATTCCAAGTATATAGGATTTTAATAGTAATGCTTCAGTAATTTTGATAGTAATGCTTCATGCATCATACGTCCGAGCATGTCACGTTTTGTTTTGTTTATATTGTTATTTTAGAATTTAAAATCTTGTTTGTTTAATATGGGAAAGAAGAAAGGAGTTTTCTTTTTCCCTCTGTAATACAAAAGCTTGAAAAAGAAATGGCCGATAAGGTATTTCGAAATATTGCTGTATGAAGAAGAGTAAGATGTAATATATAGGATTTTATACTTTTGTAAAATATTCCTCACTATTCGGCATTTTCAGTTGTAAGTGAAACGAACACTGTATATCGACAGTTATTAGCTTCGTGACGGTTTTAAGGTCAGATAATTATTTCGTTTTTAATAATCAATGTAGTGTCTTTATGGATAAATCTCTGAAACCAAACATCAGAAATGCCCTAGGAGACAAGAAAGACGCAATGAAATACACAGAAACTTAGTAATAAACGTCCTTCTAGTATGAAATTACGAAAAACAATTTAAGATATTTGTTTTGATAATCCTCAAAGACCATTTTTTAAGAATAAGCGTAAAAATGAGAAATAATAATTTGATAGTTACGTTGACTAAAGAGGAAACTATTTGAAGGAGAATTATTACTAACATTAATAAATAAAGTAATAGTTATAATAATTGTTGATATCGTATTGTCTTTATCATTATTACTGACAACAACTTTTTAGCAATATTTCTTATTGCTTCTATTTGCTTTCGGTACTCTTAATTTCTTTATTTTTCTTCTGTACATTTACAAAAATTGTAAAGATATAATCAAAGAGTATTTTTTTGCCTAATCTGGGTCCGATTAATTTAAGAATTCGACACAAATAATTAATTGGAAAAAAAAAAATCTACAGACAATTTTAAACTTTAAAGAAATTTTAGTTAATTTTTTTCATTTTCAAGGAAAGCTATTTATTTATTTTTATTTTTTTTTTTTTTGGGGGGGGGGGGGCTTAGTCGTGGATTACTTTATTTATTCACAGATTTTGATCGTTACTCCACTGTAGACCAAGGGGTATTGTTTATCTCAATGAACTCCTCCGCGAATCTTACTACGTTATTTGGATTCTGGTCGAAGAAAATTCGATTTAAAATCAAATTAAAGGAATCCTTCTTAAGTCAGATGAAATACGGAGAAGGCTTAAGCAATCCCATTCATTCACGCCTTTTGAATCGCTTTAAATACTCCGAGAAAAAAAAAAAAAATTGGATATTGAATGAGAAGACGACAATTGCCAGGCATAACAGATCGATCACCTCAGACAAACGGAGCAAACTGATGATGGATTGCAATGGGACGGACTTTTGCGAAGAGATGCGATCAGCATAACAAGTCCCCGGCTGACTAACGCAGGCACAAAACGCACTCGAGCCTGCAGTGGATGCATTTTAGATCAAACATTAACCAATCACAGGGGACGGCGAAGCAAATGAAAATTGACAGCAGCCTAATGAACGCTTCTTTCCGCC
Organism: Thereuonema tuberculata; assembly: GCA_023159025.1. Lineage (NCBI taxonomy): Eukaryota > Metazoa > Arthropoda > Chilopoda > Scutigeromorpha > Scutigeridae > Thereuonema > Thereuonema tuberculata. The sequence goes on from JAFIDM010004315.1 coordinate 21,661,680, forward strand.
ATGGCGAGATGATGGCTCTCCCACCACCCCACCCCTTCGCACCCCTTTTCTCTTCTCCACTTCCTTTCTCGATTCCCGCCTCTACCCTTTCCGCCCCCATCCTGCTCTAGCGCGACGGCAGCGCCAAAGACAACAGGCTTTCAGCATTCTTCAAATCTAATTTCGTCGTCGGTTCAAGAATAATATTCTTACATGGCGACGCAAAAATCTACATATTGAAATTGACAACGTTGCTCGCCGGTCGCCCGGAATCGGCGGCAGGAAGGAGAGGAGGCAGCGCGGGAAAACAAGCCGTCGACACAAATCGGGATGGATATACTCAAAATGACATTAGGGCAGGTTCTATCCCAAATCAGCCGAGTTGGCATTATCTCCCCGCTTGACCTCATCTGATACGAATCACCATCACACAGCGATGAGAATGAAATTCCACTCGATTGTGCGCCCTAGATTGCAAGCTGTTAAACAACAATGGCCGATATGTTATACGCATGTCAATAAGATAATTCCGAAAATAATCAGCTCTTGACTACTACCTTTAATTTTCATGAGGGCTACCAATAACAGAGCAGCGACGCCTTAAATTCGATTTAATTATAAAAATAGTTAGACTCATTAACTACTTAAGAGATTTTTTTATTTACTTGTTTAAAGATATATACTGATATAATATACATATTTTACTTGTATTTACGTTAAGTTATTTGTGTAAACTATGTATTTGACTAAAAAAGTAAATGGAAACATACAGTGAATTCACATAAGAAACAAAGATCTGCACATAAATAAGCTTTCACGGAGCTTATCATCGGAGGGAATCTGGAACGGCCGTTTCGTCCTTATTGGGACTCCTCAGCCTGTATTAGTTACTGTTTATTTTTATTGTTGCTTTTTTTGGTGGGGGGGCACTTCCGGAAGCGGAAGTGGTTTCCATATCTTTTCACGCCTTTCTGAGTTTATCATCGAGGGTGGATCTGGCTGAAGAGTCCCGATAAGGACGGAACAGCCGTTCTAGATTCCCTCCGGTGAGCACAAGATCCAGGCGTGAAAGCCTTATTTATGTACAAGCCTTTTTTTTCTAAATTTCTTATTAGTATTTGACTGTTTACAGATGAATCCACAACTGAGGTGTTGCGGATTTCTCAAGTGGATTACCCAATGGTAAAGCAATTTTTGATCGTTGACTTAGTCTCAAAAATCGATTCTCAATAAATAAAAAGAAAAAAAAAAAAAGAAAGGATACAAATTCAGTTAACTGAAGTGAGTTATTTTTAGCCTACTTTTGAATTGGAAAATGAGGTTCTTCAAATCTGTTTGTGTGTCAACCCTCCCTCTCTTCAACAACTTTTGAACAGTCGGAAGGATCTTCTTGAAAATTGGTAGGCCTATTCGACGACTAATCTTTTCCAATTGGGCTCTTGTCGAGAAAATAGCACGAGAAGAGGAAAAAATTAAAACTTCCCCTACAAAAGCACTGGGCACTTTTAAGTAATGGATTTCTACGCTACTTCTTTTAATGTCCAATTGTCTTAAATATTCACTATTAAATCTGAAGTTAATCATCGGGCGTGGTTTGATACGATTAAAACTAACCCTATTTAGGCAATTTAATAAATTATGGATATTTTATTCTTTTTCTTTTAGAAAAATAAATATTTTTAATGTTGATAGTTAATTTGATATAAATGTAGGCTGTTTTGTTGTGTTCACGACTACGAAAAGAAATAACATTAAGGAAAGTAGGTTTTAAATTCTTTAGAACTTCTTGTGTGCGTTTTAGGACCCTCAGAATTTTGTTTTTTGTTAGGCTAATTCATTAGAATTGTTTGTTAATATGGTTTGTTATGCAGAAATTTCTCAGTAAGTCATTTGAAGTTAGAAACTCATACATAAAACTTCACTTCAAATCTGGCTATAGGATCTTGTAAATCTACTTGAAATTCACAGTTGGAGTTCAATGTATTATTCCTTTTCGTACCATGGATTTAGTTGCTTCAAGTCGTCTTAAAATCTCTGCAAGAACTTAACGTAGCATATTCGGCTCTTGTGCTGTACGTTGGTTTCATTCTACACACGTAAACCTATTGAGTAGTGGATCAGCAAGAACACAACATAAACGATGGTGAACTTATTCTGTCTCTTTCTCATGTCGAAGAAAGGAAAGACAAGATTAACTTTCTGAATCAATGTATTCAGGAAATGTATTCAATGACGAGCACAATTTCGAAAAACTGAAGCTTTACCTCAGTTGTGATCAATCATTTCTCGTTCAACTTTAAACGCTCAAGTGTCTTCGTTGATCACAAGACATCTATAATTAAGGTAGTTTATATTTTATTCAACATTGTTATGTTGTGTTTAGATTGTCAAAAATGACAATATCCAGGTATTGACAGCGTTCTAACAGGTTTTGGTGTAATAGAATTTTGTAGTAAAGAATTTCTTGAGGAAAGAACTCAGGAATCAATTTATTCCTTCTGTGGAATTCATTTGATGCAAAATTTGAATTTAACAATGAGGATAAATTATTTTCCTTTCTCAACCAAGCTGTTTGCTTCAGAAACAGTTAAATTGGCTTCAAACTTTGAGTAATGTTAAATTTTCATTTTTTTCCCTTTGGTTTTTAAATAAAAAAATGTTACACAAAGATCATATGACAAACGAATACATTGCATAAATGCAATAAATAACATTTAACAAAATATTATCGAACGAAGCTTATCACCGAACTTAATATAGTTTCAGTTCTTTAAATTATTATTTTGAATTCAATTAACTTATTACAAGGTTGACAACAATAAATGATTTCCCCCCTCCATTTGAGAAAGCAGATATATTTAATTTATGTAGACTCATAAACGATTAAGTTATCAATATAAGATATGCACTTTAGATGAAAAACTTAAAGTAAAAAATAATAAAGTGATAAGGATTTCTGAGTTTTTTTAAAAATAAAGAATTTTTGTAATGCAGTTAATAAAGCAGAATAATTATTATGTTTGGTAGAATCTAGTTATTAAATGTCAGTAATTTACATACATAATAATAATAATAATTTATTGCCTAAAAAATTTTTTTACAACAGTATGTATTGATTACAGTTTTGACATCCCAGGTGTCTTAAGGGGGATCCCGTCGAGAAGACAAAAGGATGTCGGCATCGAGGCAAATTCCAGATGAAATTAAAACAAAAAGCATTACAGGGAGAGGAAAAAATCAAATGAGGAAACTGAATTATTTTTGTTTTTTTACAAATATTTTACAATGTAAATTTTGATAGGGAAAAAAAAATCAGTTCATCATATTTTGAGGAAATTATTAATATAAAATAAAATTAGACTAGATAGAGGAAGGAGAAAATAAAAAATGGAGAGAGTGAGAAGAAAGAGGGGAGAGGGGAGATTACAATCAATTATTGGTTCATGTAAACAGAGGAATTATATATCTATTGAGGTTTTTAATTAGGATTATATATCTATGAGGATTTATAAAATAAAGTAATATTGATGCGTGGTGCATAGTTCAAAAGATTATCTAGCATCGTGGAGATTAAGACTGGAATGGAGGTCTCATCTGGTCCTCAGCACAGGAGGACCGAGGTGAGATAGGTTTTTCGGCGGTGCAAATTCAAAGTTATTGTATATATACCTATGTTGTTGTAAATAAAGTAGTTAGTCAGTAAAGTTAGTAGTTATCAACAAACGGAAAGGAATCAGACATTGATTAAGGCCGGCTTTAGACGGATGGGAATTCGTGATGGCCATCAGTGTTCTATCTTTTTGATGGCTGGATGGATGGCTTGATGGCGAACAGCACTACGGTGGAGAAACAGAACCAGAACTAGTAGCTTCTACATAGCTTCTGGCTGGATCAAAGTTCTCCCAATTTTTTTACTAAAAACTGAGTTTGAGAAATTTGTAGTTTGCATTTAACATCAATTGCGAATTACTGAAAAACAACTTATTAATAACTTATAACTTATTTACATGATCATTTACAAAAAGAAACATGGCGGTTGGAAACTGCCCTGCTGCTTCCGATAACAGAAGTGCTAATTCACATACCGTACATACCAACCGTAACAAGGTAATCCTTCGAATAAAAACACTGTTTTAATATTTTCTTTATTCAATGCATTGGAATAATTCATAAATTATTTTTAGTTGTTTAAAATAGACTTTTTCGGTATTGCTGAAATGCGCGCAAAGGATTCTGGATAAATGAGCTTCTCGTGAGTTTTTGAAGGGAAACGGATGGCTGTGTAAAACTCCTCATTTGAAGTTGATGGAAAACCGGTGAAAAAGTGAGGGTCATCAAACTCCTATCCATCTAAAGGCCGCCTTAAGTTATTCCATTTCATGATTAGTTACGTTTGGATTACTAATCCTTAACTAAATTTTAACTTAACTTTAAAAAATAATGTCTCAAAAACATAGTCTAATAATATACATAAAAAGTAATTCTGAATCTTAAATATCATTAATCGGAAATCGTAAAAAAATATTTTTAGATGATTCGCTGTATTTAGACGTTTCCGGCCTAGTTAACAAAGCAAAGAGGATATTCAAGAGTTGAAATGTTTATAGTGTTAACAGTAATAATGTTGCTACAGAATATCTTTGATGTAAGCGAGCAGACACCCCCTCCTTCTACAGCTCCGGAAATTACGAAGCTTTTTTTTTTACAAAAAAAAAAGTAATTAAGGAAAAATTAAATCGTTTTAGTCAAAAGTAAAATGAAAAAAAAAATTAAAGCATTTAAAAGCGAAAAATTAAAAAGGTAGGATTTTAGAAAAGGAGGAATCACAATGAAGTTGAGTGCGGGCTAAGAGTTATGTAGTTTAGGTAAATCTATGTAAGGGTTCCACAAATGTCATTTGACCCACTTCGCAAATGTTAAGATTATCCTTATTTGCTAATGATTTTTCATTAGAAATCTTCCAAGTACACTGCAATCCTAAAATAAAAGCAGATTTTGCCACTGCATTTTAAAATAAAAATAGGAAATCCTGTCTCAATGGTATAAAGACTTTACGAGATCCTAAATTAGTATTTAAATTAGTATCGAATACAAGCCAAAATTGGCTTAGTAAGTCTCAAAAACAAAGTTTGTATTGTGTTATAGTAAGATTAAATCAAGGTGGAATTTTTTTAATTTTTGTAGTATAATATTAATGGAATTGAAGTTATGAATATATTATATAAACCAGGATTAGATACCCTGTTATTTTTATAAAATAACAGTTTATAAAATTCTTTATGCTGAACTTACAAAAACTAAGCCATCTCGTAGAGAGCTAATAATATTCTCAAGTTAACTTGTCACTGTTTTCATAAAAGAAAAAATGAAAGTGCAGGGATCACTTGTTGAGTCTGTAAAAAATATACGATTAAGATGGTTTGGTCATATGAACAGAATGAAAGAAGACAGGTTGCTGAAGAAGATACACGAATGGATGCCAATAGGAAAAAGGAAGAGAGGAAGACCAAAACGGACGTGGATATGCAGGGAATAAACGAAGTAATGCGAGAAAGAAGATTACAGGATGGGGCTTGGGAAGTTAGAGAGAAATGGAGAAGGGTGATACAGGAAGATGTCGATGACATTGTAAAATCTGGAATTAAAAAACAAAACTTGTCACTGTGAGGATCAAAATTTAATTGTGTGTGATTGTCGTTATAGATGAATTTAAAGAAGCTAACACACTTACTTAAAACTTTTTTTTTAAAAAAACTTTTTAAAAAACTAAAAAATCTTTAAAAACATGTAATAGAGGAAACCTGGGTCTGGTTTCCTCTACTATATGCTTTTAAAGATTTTTTAGTTTTTTTAAAAAAAGTTTTAAGTAAATGTGTTAACTTTTTTAAATATAACTTGTCACTGTCTCTAATTATAATATTTTGAATTTTAGGTTTTACTGAAGTAACTTTTTTGCACAGAATATCTACGCGCTGGTGTAGACTCTTCTGCTGAGGATCATAAATTTCTTTATCCACACAATGATTAGTTGATTTGACTAATTCGAGTCAAATGATCTTACATAATAAAGATCAATCCACAGTTGACGTGGCTTGTTAAATGCAATGTAAATTTTATCAAAGTATGATCCTACGACTACTTAAATAGTTATGGATAAAAAGCTGTAATACACGTTGACATATAAAATTATCGTTTAAAGTCATCGGATAAATGATATTTATATTATAAAACAGTTTCCGTAACCACTAACTTTAAACCGCATAAAACTTACTATTAATTTATTCTACATTAAGTGAATTGATTTTTTATGGAACAACTTTAATATTTAATGTCACAGTGACATAAACTCGCCAACGGACTCAAAACCTCGAAGAAACATGATTATTTTTTTCCCCATCTCGAACCAACCAACATTAATCTTCACTTCACCACCAACCCTTCCTCCCCAGCAACAATTAGGGCACCCACAAGACGACCATTTAAAAATGACGCCAAAATAGCAATTCAACATTAAGGTTACATCCTATTTATGTTATTGTAATCGTATTGGCTGTATTGGTTTATAATAGGGTATTGGCTGTATTGGTTTACACAAATTATAATAAATTTTTATCGACAAATAGTTCTGTTTAGTTGCTGTATCTGTGTCAGACGATTTGTAGGCAAATATTTCGCTTTCGCCGTCAGTTCTATCCTATTAGTTATATTAAAATTTATATACAAAAAAAAATATACAACCATATCAGCACCATACGACTGTATCATACATCGCCTTAGTGATTTATTAAAGTAAGATTATTATATTACTACAGCTTGTATTAGTAATTGATACAAAGTTTCTTGAATAAAACAGAAAAAAAAAAAAAACTGGACAAAAGCAAAAAGTTGCCGATAATTAGTCACTGAGCTACTTCTGAATCTGATCCGGATTCCCTCTGCAATCCTGGTTTCCTCCTCTGAAATTTCCTAGTATTCAATAACCCAGAATGGAAAACTATTCAAAATCTTTTTATCCAATGGAAAAATATTTTTATCTTTAATTTCTTGACGTTTAAATATTTTAGCAGATCATTGTTTTTAATTTGTCCGTTTCTGGATTTCATCACATTTACCAACGTTGAACGTTTGATAATTCCAGCTGATGAGAATCGTTAAACCTGAAATTGGCTTAACTTAATTGGAAGTTTCAGTTTAAATTCAGTAGTATCGAATCCGTACGTTTAATTGTTTTTCTTTTTTTCCTCCTATTCAAATGTAAAAGAATTTACAAAATTACTATCGCTTTTTCTTGCCATGATTATTATACATTGTCAGAAAGCCGAATAAAATAGCAGTCGAATAGTAAGTTCTTTATGAATTATTTCTTGCAACAGAGATGAACTTAGATCAAATTCTTGTTGAATTTGTTTTCAGTTTATTTTGTTGTTGTTGAGAAAGTTTACTTTCTTTTAATCGTTGACGGGTCATTTTCTTTAACGTAATCTTGGGTTACGTATATGTTCGTTAGCCTGTAATAAACCTTTTTAACTATCCAAGTCCTTTTATATAGGTTCATTTTCTTTTTGTTAATGTTTGGGCAACGTTAAACTGACCCAAAGATTTATAAGATAATTTAAAACATTCGTTCAGGGTCCAGGTAACTCAAGTCGGGCTATTGCGTAATTTCTTCTCCAGACGTCCCAATGTTTATCTACCTTCAGCCATCAGGATAGACCAACTTCCTTTTCTTTAGGAACCCTCTTGACGTCTCAATAGGCTGGTGATCGATGGAGCGTACATCTCCTGTGCAACCATATCTCATATCAATTCCACGTTTTTTAGAACTCCTAAATTTCTATTAATATGAAATTCCCTTCTTGTTTCAGTCATTCTTTTTTTTAATAATTAAACCTAAGATTCAGTTCGATGTAGCGGGAAGAAAAAATCAGATAACAAAAATACATCAAAACGTAATTTAACCTACTTATCGATTTTTCGGCGATGATAAATGTACATATGACTTTTGTTTGTTCATCCTGTAATTGCTTCGTGAATCTCAAAATTCTGAAAATATTTTAAAAGCGTCGTAGCTACGGCAACAAATTGCGAGGTAGAAGCATACCATGCAGCAATTAACTATTCATGAAGCCTCTCTGCGAGGTGAAATCACAAATGTTAATAATAGATAAAAGCACCAAAGTCTGGCATTTAGCCTCTACTCCATTCAACGAAACAAGCATCATTTTTAATTTCGAGGCTGAAGATAAAAAGTGCATTCGGCATTAATAAAAGATTGGGAAATTTCAATCGGAATTTAGGCCTATCTCTTAATGCTGATACAGGAAAAATGCCAGCTAAAAGATATATTCGGCGAATTCCGGCAAGAAAGACAAAAATAAGTTTCCATCAGTTATTATGGCATTTAAAAAAATACTTGAAGCTAATTCTGAATTGATTTGAAATTATTTGAGAAAAATGTAGATATTTGATAAAATACGTAACTGTATTCCATTCTCATCTTGATTTTCGGAATAATTCTGTTCTCTTGATTTCTGGCAAAACGAAATGTTTTTATAAGAAAAGCTGTTTAACGTTTTATAAGAAAAGCAGAGGAAATGTTGGAAAAGAAGGGAAATCTCCCATCATGCACTAATATAAACAAAAACTAATTCATGCTTTTCTTATGATTAAACACATTTTTAAGGCGGTTTCTTTGTAATTTTAAGCCACTTTGTATCCTTGAGTTGAAGGTCATTCATAGAAATCCCGTTTTAATACGGACAATTTCTTTTCTTTATTTGTTTTTATTAGATCCCATGGTCGGGTGCGGTTTTGGGTTAGTGCATGATGGGAGATTTCCCTTTTTTCCGAATAGTTTTCATTCCATAGACTTTTCTCCCTTGTTTTATTTACTTCTTTCATTTACACTTGCATTTATTATTCATTTTCTTCAAAGCTACAAATAACTTTTATTTCCTTGAAATTATTATTTCTTAAAATTCTACATTTTATTATTTTTTTTTTTTTTAAACTTACAAAAACGAAGAGAATTTATTTAAAAAAAAATAAATTAAATTAGTATTTACAGAAATTGCTAAATTGATTAGTTTTAATCAGATGAAACTACGATCAACGGATTAGCTAAAAGGATCCAAATCCCCTTGTTTAAGACAACGAGAAGATATCAATAGAAAATAGGATAGAAATCCATTGTGTAGATTCTAACGCTTCAATATGGAAATTTTTGTCGTTTTCTCTCACTAATTTCTGGACAAGTACTTGGATTCAAACAGAGATCAGTTACAGTCCTAAAAAAATGCATACCAAGATCCAAGATAATCGAGCGATTCAAAAGGTATTGGGAAATGGCCGGAAAGATCTCGCACATACGTCGACTAATTGATTCAGATGAGCATCATTGGGGTAATCTAAAAACGACTTACGCTTGCGAAAGTGAAATAACATTGCTCCAAATAACATTTTGTTTTTTAGTAATCCACGAATTCCCCGTGCTTTGTAAATAAATATTTATTTACAAAAATATTTATTTTAATCAGAGTAGTTAATCAGTAATATTGTGCATACTTTAATTAAGATTTTCTCGGCAATATCGGTAGAAGAATTAAAATTTACATTCAAAAACAAGCCCAGGTCTGTCAGCTGCAAAATACGACCACTCGAAGAAAGAAAAAAATTAATAAAAAAATCAAAGACAAAGACTTATGTTAGTATAAAAATTGGAACATATTTATAGTATATTTTTACAACATAGCTGACGATACACATCAATACACCTCTATTGAGTAACATTGTAGTTTTATAACGCTTATCACCGTAAATCTGTACATTTAAAATATGAATTTTTGATTATTATTCTCACAAAAACTGAGGAGTAGGCCTGTAACTTCCTTTTGAATAAAGAAAGACGAGCAATTAGATCTATTGGATCTAATAGAAAACTTCCAATTATTGACTTTCGATTAATTTGGAATTCATTGTTTCAGGTTAAACAGTTTGTGTATTTCATTATTTTTTTTTTATTTTAAATACTCCTACATTACTACATTTGAGAAACTAAATACAGTGGAACCCCGCTATTCGTACACAATCCGTTCCAGGAGGCAGTTCGAATGGCGATTTGTACGAATGGCGAATCATTTTTACACATAAGATATAATGTAAATTGGATTAATCCGTTCCAGAACCCAGAGATGATTGCTTATTTAAACCTTTAAGCGTAAAATACATAAAAACTATGAAAACAATAAATATATAGGCATCTCTTATTATGTCTTTCTTTTTCAGTATAGACGATATGGTTGATTTCGCCATACCGAGTTGCCAGGTCAGAGACACGAGTTCCACTTTCAAACTTCGCAACGAGTTCTTTTTTCAATTCAATTGTCGTTCTCACTGCTTTCCTTTTAGGCTTAATTGAATCAGTAATCTTTTTTGGACCCATGGCTGCAATATTTTCAATAAAAATAACAATAAAATATCACAAAGTTTCATGAAGCTTGCGTGGATGATGCGAATCGTACGGAAGCTAGCACGAGACTGAGCTGAAGCGACCGCGTGGGGCGGCCAGTAACAAGGTCACGCTGTCCGAATGCGGGGAAGCGTACGAATGGCGAGTTCAATTTTATTCGAAAAAGTTGGACGAATAAAGAGTTGTACGAATAGCGAGGCGGACGAATGGCGGGGTTCCACTGTATAGATTATGTTTAACAACAATTTTAACGTGCGGACAAATGGATAATACAATAAAATAAAAAGCATACTCGCACATAAATAATGAAAAAGGAATCACTGATCTGTTTTTGGTATTTTTGATACCGGGAATCCAGAACAGCTGTTTCGGAGTTCCTACTCTTCATCAGCTGGATTCGCCCAGTATCTGACAGTCAGCGATTCCAAGAAACACATAAAAAAAGCAAAGATGAACAAGAAAATGGCCCTTCGTAACTAAAAACAACAATATATAAAATAAGAATAAAAAAGGGCAAAAATTTAATCCCCGCTAGACATAGCTAAGCTTAGGATGGATTAAATTGTAAAAGGAATACATTTAACAACAATTTTAACGTGCGGACAAATGGATAATACAATAAAATAAAAAGCATAGTAAAATACCAAAAACAGATCAGTGATTCCTTTTTCATTATTTATGTGCGAGTATGATTTTTATTTTATTGTAATATAGATTATGCTACATAAAAATTAAAAATCTTGAAAAGGTTCACAAGTTATAACAACGAATTAGCTGTTTTTATTCAAAGACACTTTACAGAGAGATTATCAATCTGTCTTTATGTAATAGATGAACATTATAGCACAGTTTTATAAATAAAACAAAAACCAAGTTTCGTAGAAAGATTATCACTGTTTAATTTTTCCCCTTCCTTATTTTTTTAAAAAAAAGGAAGAAAAAAAAATCCACGAGATCTGTTCGTGTCTCATTATTATGGGTAGCGTTGGGTCGTCTTTTCGCTACTAACAAAATCAAATCGGCAGCTTGAAAATCGTCTTCGGCTCGTCGTTGGTTGTGAGGAGATTAATGAGAAATGGAATTAAGGAAGGATTCTCATCTTTTCTTTCTCCGTCTTCTTCCCTCGTCTACCCCTCACCTCAATCAGCCGTATTTGCACAAATGGACTCGGGGCTAAAACGATCAGCGTTCGGTTCCCCTCATGCGGTCTTTCGGCCGGGCAACGCCAAATAACAACGGGTCGGCCGGCGGCGACGTTCAACGGCAGAGGCTTATACGTAGCAGCTATAATTACTAGGATGAATGTAATTACTATCTTTAAAAGGGTTGCGACTTCAATTTCTTCAATTTGCGAATTTCTCCCTCGCTCACTGCCTTTCATCCATCCAGCTCTGTATAAATGGGCCCCGTTTATCATAACAGATTTCTCTTCGACCACAATCTTCTTTTTGGTTTTTAGTTAAGCAGCGAATTTCTGTAGTAAATCTGTTGTAGTTACAAAAAAACAAACAAATAGAAACAGCTTTCGAAAAAGAATTGAATAACTGTATCCGTATTTTTTTGCTTTAAATCGGGAGTTCTCAATCTATTTCCCCTAATACTTCACTTCACACCCCTTTAACTTTAATTATATTTATGACTTTATTTATGAATTTGTAAGAATTTTGATCCGAAATGAATTTTAAAAAATCTTAATTTATTCAATAAAATCATTCTTTTTTTTTCTTTTTTAAGGAAAACGAAAACTTCTCAATATAAAAGGAAGAAAACTTTTATAATAAAAATTAAAAAAAAAAGTAATCTTTTAGCGATGCTAAAATTAGTGTTGTTATTTTGTTATTTACACTTTTTTTTTTCAATTAATTATTTAGAAAGTGTTTATGAAAGAATACATTCCTGGAGTAAATTATTCCTCATCTTACTGTCAAAACCGTTATTTTGGACTTGTCTTATTCAGTGGATATTAGAATTTCAAAAACAACAACAAACAAAAAAAACCACATAGGCTATTTGTATTTGTCGTATTCACGACTTTAAATTAAAAAAAGAAAAAAAAAAAAGGAAAAATTCAAAGAAATCTTATTTTAAGGAAAGTGAGCTTTGAGATCTTCGAATTTCAAGTTACTTAAAGTGATGTAGACTGCATAGGGATAATTTTGAAATATGACGTGTTTTCATACGCATACGCAGGATTTTGGAATGGAAGGGAGTTAGGGAATTGTGATGGTCGAAGTAGTTCAACCAAATAAAAAAATTCTTATAAAACTTTAAAAAAAAAGTCGGGGGGGGGGGGGGGGGGGGGGCCCCGAAGGAAGGATGTTAAACAAACGGATAAACTTTCCAATCAAAACAAAACAAGTTCAAAATCCGAGATTTCTTCTATTTTCGTGTTTAGTGGTCAAAGGTTTATGCCAATGATTATGGTACTCTATTACATCATTTACTTCATAACGTCGTGTGTCCTTACACCTTTAACCTCGTTGTAAAGTTCCTTTGCTAGTGAATTCGCAGTAAAAACATTTAATAATAACAAGAAACATTATTTTGTTAAATAGGCTACATTTACTTGTAACTGTTTATCATATAGATAGTTTTTGTTTTTTGTTTCAAGTAAAAGTGAAAGTTTAGAAATGAACTCTAAGTAAAGGCAATTCCCAAATGGTCACTCGCTAATTTTTCTCTTGTTTGAAGATCATATTCCTTTTTGTTTTAAACTACCTTTCTATTGTGTTTTCTTTGCTGAGGAGCAGATATTGAGGTTCGTTTAGAAATTTCGGTCTTTGCTCTCGCCTACTTGAGCACCTCATCAGCATCGGCATCTGCCAACGCAAAAGATAAGAGATTTGCATTCTTGATTGGGAACGGCCCAAGTGCCGTCGGTCGTCAAAACGTATTAAGCATTTGCGAACGCACCAGTCCAATTGCGAAAAATGCGGCCGATGTCACCGCCAGCGAGCTCCCGGTAATTCCTCAAAGGCCGACGCTTTGTAGGCAGGAAGAAAAGGAAGGAAGATACGCAAATGGGATGGGAGGGTGGAGGTGGTTAAAAGATAAGAGGGAGAACGCGGCGTCTGCCCTTGTATATGCCGTCGTCTACGGCGCTCTCTGTACGTTAGCCCGTAACATTTGCCCCGATGTATAATGCATACTCGCCAAGTGCACCGCAGCTGTAGTCGGAGGCAATCTCGTTTTCCGAGTGACCATCTTTGCATAAGCACCCCATATCGGCGCCTGAAATTTTAATACGCTCGCTCGTAGGCAAGGCAACGTTTGATCTTCCTTCCATTAGCCCCTGTCGACGGCATGCATAAGGAAGCAGCTCGCCTCGCCTGCGAGATCAAAGCGCGGCGCATGCGCGCTCTGGGGTGCACGGCACCAATATAATTGATGACCCGGGCGAGCGATCGAATTGGAGAAGCAGTCACTCCCACGCTCGACGCTAATTGGCGCTGACGTCACACGCTGCCGCACAACAGAGGCAGGACAAAAAAAAAAAGAGAGTATCATTATTACATTTTTTTTGTATTATTTAAAAAAAAAAAAAAAAGATAATACAATTGACAATTAACCACCCCTGAAGATCCTGAAAGAAAGCAAGTAGCGTCTGACATATTATAGAAGAAGAAAAAAGTTTTATTTTCTTAGGCGAAATATGTGAATCCTCTAAACATCTCTGGTACAGCTGTTTGAATTCTATTTTCACTTATTTGGTTGCCTGCAATCTCATACAGGCGGCGATGATCATTTTGATTAAACTTATAGCAAAATAGGAGTAAATTTTTGCAATTTTTTTCCTCATTTTTTTTGGTTTGTTTTTGTTTTAGGAATTTGTTATTCTAAATAAACTGATAACTAGGAATCGGATTTGTACGAACTCAAAAATTAAGTTTGTTTAACAACTACTGACTTGAAAAAAAAAGAAATGACCTAAATAAAAAAAAAATTGTTCCAAATATTGTTTTTGGGGGTCAAAATATAAATCGTGTTATTGTTAACCAGATAATTCAAGAAATATTCGATTCCTACTAAAAATGAAAGATAAGAAATGAAAATTTCTACCCTAACTGATAAAAGGTTTGACAGGATTTTGAACTAGACTATCGTTCCTCCAAGTTAATCGCCATTTATCTCATTTAACCAAACTGCAATTGGCAAAACAATCTACATAAAATGAAGAATCTAATTATTTGGAACGGAAAAAAGAGAGGACCAGATTTCGCTTCTAATCGTATAAATACAAACGGAGAAGTTAAAATCTTGAACAAAAATAGGGATGAAAACGCATATATTAGAAAGTTTTTGCCCAGCTCGCTATTCTATACGGTAGCGCTAGTCACATGACTGGTATTCTGCGCATGCGTCACTGTCCCGTAGAGGAAATACCGTTAACGTGACACGTTAACTTTCCTCGAATAGCTTATCGCTTTACGGTAGGAAATATGAGTTCCGATAAACCTTAGAGAATTAGATTTAACATGAATGACGATTTGATACTCTTGCGCGAAGTAATTGGGACCAATCCATACGACGATAAGAGTTTGTGGAATGAGATTCACTGTATATATTCGCTGTATATCGGTTTTTTTTTCCGAAACGGAAGTACAATCGACAATCGTCATTCATTTCATTTAAAGTCAACCTTGGATTTTCCTCTTCTCGAACCTGAATGTTTCTTTCTCTCAGGATATTGTGAAACACTAGATCCTCAAACAAATCATCGTCAATGCCTCCAAATGCAGCGATCTGAAGTATGTCTTCCATCTTGTTTATTAGCTTACCGTATCCTCTGACACGTTATGGCAAAAACTCTCTTCATGACAGAGCCCGCTATTGTGGTTACCGTATTCATTCACGTGACATTTGCGTTTCCCGTATATAAATCACGTTATGGCAAAAACTCTCTATTGTCAAATTTGTCTATCGCCTGTACATTTTCGAAATTATGAATTTTGCAAAAAAGCCCGAACCACGGAAACATCAGTGAAATCAACGAGAATAAACAAATCGAAAGCGAAATATTCTGTTGATGTCTTAAATTTTTTTTTTCAAACAACGAAGAGTTAAATATTTCCCAGCGTGTAATAAAAGAAAAATAACAAATAGAAACTCATAATTTATTACGAAATCCTACAAATGAAAAATGTAGGATTGAAGCGAAAGTTAAGTTTGGTTGAAGGATCTTCGCTTGGGAACCACGTGGCGTATCTACCGCTTTAGATTTCGCAAATCATTTCTGGCACGTTCTATCAGTTTCATCGTCTCTCCATATATGGAACGTACCTTTTATTTTGTTTTATTTATTTATATATTTATTGAGTCTCTGTTGCGTTTTTTTGTTCCGAAATAATAAAGCTACACCGTCGAAAATGAGCTTTATCTTTATTTTAAAATAATTTCCTAAAATACCACTTATATTGTTTCAGTTACCGCCACAATAACACCACTGTAGACAATTTCCTGATTATCTAAGTCGCAGGTGATGCGACTGTACCAAGGAGAAAAAAATCCGAATAAGCTGCCGATTCAAAACTACAATTTTAACTTTAGTAAAGAAATTTAGACACTATAGTAATTATAGTGAATTTATTATTGTTGATTGTTTGTGTGAGATCCCACTCACGGGAGCGATCCCAATAACCTTTCACGCCTTCGAGTTGATCGTCAGTATGGGTAAATCCAAATCCCGTTTGACGATAGTTCAAAGGCATGAATTGAAATGGGCATTTTCTTTATTCCTCTTTTTCATAGACAATAAGTTTTTGTTTTTTTTGTTTTTTTTTTTAAATAATTCTTTAGGAAACGGGAGTCAACTGAGTATAATTCTTAAACCTGTAATCGTAGTCCATACTTGTCACATTGACGTCCGACCAGATCATATATTTTCTTCTGAAAAATTCAGATGCTCAATGAAATAACGGAACCGACCTTAAAAATTCGCGTATTTCTAATTATTTTGAAGTGAAATTATTTTAATGTGAATTATTTTGCTGTAAATGACCCTTCGACTTTTTGTATAAGAAGATTTACACAAAGAGAGGGAGAGAAAGAAGGAAGAGAGAAGACAATCTGATGATGGGTTTACATAAATATTCCTGTATTTTTTAAAATCGGAAAGTTCAGTGTAATATTCAAGCAATCTTATCTGTTTTATTTAAATACGAGCTGTTCCCCGCGGTGTCACCCGCGTTAAATCCAGCCCTTCTCGTTAATGTTCGGTTCTCGTCGTGCGGCGAAGCCTCCCCGTCGCCGCACCCGTTGGTGTAGCGTGATGTTATACAGCCTATAAACTTTCTCAATAAACGGGCTATCTAACGCAAAAAGAATTTTTCAAATCGGACTAGCAGTTCCTGAGATTAGCGCATTCAAACATACAAACTCTTCAGCATAAACCATTAATATAAGATTATTGGATGACGATAAAAAGTCTATTAAATGCTCCCAAAATAACGCGTATTTCTACGTGATTATATTCAAAGGTAACCAAATCTCGTCTAAATACGCCGTTAGCGTGAATCAGTTTTCAATGCTAAAAGGATAACGATATCATAATGCAACAATCGCTCAAGAATAAATGTGGACAAGTAAATCTTAAACATACTTTACTGCAATATTGTGAAATTTCTGAAATATGCCAAAAACACCATTAGAGCACAATTCTGTAGTTTACCAGCACCAAATATATTTATAATATTTTTTTTAATGTTAGTTATGGTACTCGTGTCATCACGTGTTTGTGGTTAATTACACTATTTGGCGAAAAAGTTTTATCGCACAACTCGGGGAACTTAGTCTACATTACTTTGGAATGTTAGTAGGAGTCAGTTTCTCGAATTATTGCAATTTTTGTGACGTCACCCCCGAGGTTGGACAGCACAGCAAAGCAGAGTTTCGGGGTTTTGCGGCCGAACGACGATACCCTGGACCCTGGGTGACCAGTGCCTTGCACCTTATTAACCCCAGAAAGAATGTCAATCTCCATTTGGGTGAGTTCAGTGAACCCTAAGACATTTCTCTGTTGGAATAATCTCCGCTCCTCGTGGAAGATTAAAAAGATTAAAAAAAAATAATAGAATAATAGAATAGGCGAGACCGAGAAGCACTTTAACTTCATAAATTTAATATCTTTTTTACAATGAAGATTACTTTTGAAAATAGTTCTTAAGCAAATAATAGAAACCCTTTTTATTTTCCTAATTTTATAGCGCGCGGTCAACGTTTTGTTCTTTTGTTTTTTTTTTTTTTCCCTCCTCCTTTGAACACAGAAATCCTATTGGCAGATATTTCACATTAAGGTCGACTTTTTATTTTAATTATTTTCTTTTAGATAAGTAGCCAAGCTTCGGGGGAGGAAAAAAAAAAGTAGTGATTTAACAACTTTTGCATCAATAATTGACAAGTCCTTTTCTTTGCATGTTTTGTTTGCTGTGATAGCCGTCGATCTTCTCGAGCTCGTCTTCGCTTAAGTGACTCGCCCCCAGATTTTTCGATTTCTTTCGGCACCTCGAGCGTCTTAAATCCAAGGAGACGACGCTCGGAATCGGGTCCATTGTGAACGAAACACAATAAATTACCAGCTAATGAATTGGTTTATGAGTCAACTCGTTGGTAGCCGACGCCAACACAAAAGATAGCAAATTTAACTTTTCCCGCAGATTCCATTTTTTTTCTTCTTTTTCTTATCGTGTTTCCTCCGTCCTTATCTCCACCCCTTCTCCGTTTGCCTATTGTTATTTTTATATTGTTTTTCTGGTTGGGAAGAGATCGTTTTTCAAGGTTTTCATTGTGAATTGCTGGAGGAAAATAGCAAACACTAACGGAAACATGAAGAATTTTCAAATGACAACGAAAGGACCAACAGTGAAATACCATTAATTGCAGGGCTATTAAAATGAAACATCAACTACATTATATTTAGCTTTATTAAGAAGAAATCAATATAAAGCGAAACTGAATAATTTTGTACGTATTACAGTAACACTTACGCGAGAATTAGCTGGCAATTGTAACAAAACCGACATTGTGCTATAACGATTAAAAATTTGACTTTTATTTACAAGCCTTTACGTTTCACTGAGTCTATAAGAACTTTATGGTGATTTTTCATGAAACATCAACTCAATATTGATTTTCATGAAACTCCGTATGTATTAAAAAAGATAGTTCTTTACTTATTTTAAATAAAGATGAAAACGTTTATTTAAAATAAATAAAGAGCTATCGTATTAATAACTGCTATGTACTGAATGTATATACGATGTAATAATATAATAAATCTAACATTGCGTACGACAAATCAGAAAACGTCAAACACCGATTTATAATAAAAGTTTTTCGATGTTTTCTAAACAACCTTGTGATTTCATTTCACATATTAATTGATGATGATGATAGATAAATATATTGTGTTCAAATCTCACACACAAAACTATTATCAACATGGCTGTATTTTCTTATTTACTTAGTTAAGGGTTATGGTAGGTTGTGCCGTGTACAACAGCACAGCGAAATAAGTGAACTTCCAAATGCTTTTATTATGAAAATTGAAGCGAAATACAGAATGTAAATACGTAATGTAATGTAATGAGCGTGGGTGGCTTGACAGCCGAGCACCGCGACCTGAAAGATCTATTGTTCTATCTCAGGGAAAGAAGGACAGACGGAGAGAAAGACTGAGAAAGGATGGTGTGAGAAATGCAGAGGAAATGGGAGAACCCCGGGAAAACCTGCCCAGCGCAGATCGCCACCATCAACGAAACCCACATGAGAACATCTAAATACGTAAATGAAATGTAGAACAGAGTGAATGAACTCTCGATTCTTTCGCCATCCGTTTTCTCCGATTTTTGTTGAAATTAATCTTAGGATTGTAGGTACAGAAAGTGAGAGAAATTTAGTTGTAATCAAAAATGCTATTATTCTAAAGTGATTATGCGTTTTGTTATCAATAGACTATAAAAACAATTCACTTTTAGTTTTCATATATATAAAGGAAATGGAACACGATAAATTAAATAATCAAAGAAATCAAATTAGCAAAAAAACTTTTCCTAATGTTTCGCATCTGATTTGTTGATATCTTAGGGAGCCAATTTAATTCATCTTTTCAAAGAAAAAACGAACTGACAGCTTCAAGGAAAGTTAGCGACTTGGCCTACAAATAAGTATATAAAAAGCCAAAAAACTAACGTTTGATCATAACAAAGTCGTAAGCAACAATTCGAAATGAAACACACTTTAAAATTTTCATTTCGAGATTAGGGGAAAAAAATAAAAAAATAAAAAAACTTTCAAAATTTTGTTTTTGCTTTAAATTGCTTAGAAAAAAAAAAAATGGATTTGACGTAACACTGCGTACTCTGTTAGGCGCCCTACTGATATACTTATACACAATTTCTATATAAGTGTGTATATACAGGGTGATTCAAAATTCCCTGTACACACTTTAAAGGATTCTACTCAGTAAAACAAACAAAAAAATTTCAAATAAACACGGATCCGGAAGTGAATAGTTTTCGCGAAAAACAATTTTCATTATTCAATCAATGTATGGTTGTTCTTTTATCTTATTTTTGTTGGCACAGTATGATGCGATAAAATGTATTTCAAAATATTCATAAATTAAAACACAGAAATAGGGAAAGAGTGATTTAATAAACGGTGTTGGAAAAAAACAAACAAACAAAGAAACAATTATTTGGGTCCGGAAACGACCAACCATGCATTGATAATGAAAACTATTCATTTCCGGACCTATGTTTATTTGAACTTTTTTGTTTGTCTACCTTTAAAGTTCGTACAGGGAATTTTGAATCACCCTGTATGTAACGATTTCATTGAATCGATGCAATTTTGAAACAGTGAAGAATGTAAGAATAAAATCAACTTGTGTTTTTACAAAACTATATAATTTGTAAAATGTGGAATTTGTTAAAACGCCAATTCAAAGACCAGATTTCTATTTCTGCTAAAAGATAATGCGAATTTATGCTTGTTCGTCAGCGGCATCTCACGGAAAGTTTTAAATAATTTGGAAATTCAAACTAAAACGCAATATTAACGAACTTTACTCCTATAATTTAAGCATTTATTAAAAATTACTAAGAATGCTTAAATTAAAGGAACAAGTTCATTAATATTGTATTTTAGCTTGAATTACCAAATTATTTAAAATTTTCGTGAGATGCCGCTGACGAAGCAAAGATAAATTGGCATTACTCTTGCAGAAACATGAATCGGGTCTTTGAATTGGTTTTTTTTTTTTTTTTTAACAAATTCTATATTTCTATCCGGCTTTATATATATGTAGAAATGTAGAATTTATATAAATAAATAACCGTGAAGGATGATGTCTCGAATCTTATTACTTTCATTTTTTTTTTTTTTTGCGATAAACAGACCGATAATAAAAAGTTTGTAGTTTTTAGCAACGAAAGAGATTCTAAAAAAATAAAATAAAAGTATTTTTTTATAAAACAAGTATCATAATCACAAAATAACAGCTATTACGTTAATTTTAAAGCTGATAGAATAAGCACTTTAGAAAAATGCGTTCCTTAATATTTTTCTAAAGTTTACAGCAATTTTTATTTAATAATAACAGGAGACATAGGAAACAATATCGGGACACCAAATTTATTATGTTTTCTACCACACTTTTAACTATTCTCTTAAAATTACACTGGATGGCAAAAAAAAAAATTTGTTTCGATCCCTGACACCATTCCTATAGATTCTTATGTAAAATGACCTCCTGAATCCGAATGTAAGCTCCCTTTTTCCCCATCATCCACCGTTTTCGGGGACGCCCCCCCCCCCCCCCTATTTTTATCACTTTTCGATAATTTGGAGGGATTAAAAGGATTATTTTAGCTTTTACATGTCTTCTGAGGGGCTAGAGAGGTGAAAAGTTCTAAAACATAACATTTGTAGCAATGAGATAGATGGGGAGGGGGGGGGTTGCCACCTTAAATTATAAAAAAAATCATTAAAAATGATCGATTCTTCCTGTTTTTTTCGCCAATTTTTCCCTTATTTTCTACATATTTCAGCTTCCAGCCCCCCTCATCCTCCCCCAAATAATAAAAATATATATTAACAATACATAGCAACAATAATAAAAATATATAGCAACAGTTCGGAAGAGTTACTGTAGCACGCTCGTGGTCTCAATATCTCACGCGCAGAAATAAAAAGTAAAATATTAAATAAATAAATAAAAGAACTTTTTGGGTAATAACGGAAGTGATGATTACGTCGCTCATGTCGAGGAATTGCTCTCAGCGTACTAGGCCATGGGGTGTAACATGTCTCTGAAAGTGCATTTCCCTTCACTCACACCTGGACTTCTTCCCTGAAAAT
>JAFIDM010004315.1:21683884-21718873 GCA_023159025.1 Thereuonema tuberculata
AGATATTTCAACCGAACAAACAGAATTTTATATTTGAAAAACAAATAGTCTACAGCTTGTAGCAGAAATATCCGAAATGTCATTCATGAATTATTAACTTTCTTTTAAAATAATATAAAACAAAGCATGATTTACTTTGAAGAAGCTTTAACCTGTGTGTTGAAATATAGTAGTTGAAATGAAAGCCATCTCACGTAATTAATTATGAAAAAAAAAATCTATTTATAAAAAAATTACAATCGGTTTCCTGGAGTTCAAGTTACTCCTGTTTTATTTTGTTTTTTACTTTTTTATTATTAACCGCCTGATGAAGAGGAGTCACTTGGACTCAAGGAAACCGGTTGTGTATATATATAATTAAGTACGGTGGCTTATTTCAACTAATGGATTTATTTTTTATTCTCCCAATACTGAGTTTAAGAATTGTTTAGGTAAAATCTGAAATTTCGATTTTTTTTTTTGTTTTAACTCTCCGAGAAAGATTTAATAACGAAAATAAACGTTATCAAGATTTTATTTCTCATTAAGATTTCAGTTGTGCTATCATTCAAGATCAACACACTGTATTTTTTATTTTATTTTTTTTAATAAATCAAAATAGATTAAATGAAACTAATATAATTTCAAAAAATTACTCTTTTACACTAGTAATAAAGGTAAATTAAGATCCATAAAATAGTTACTGTCAAATTAAACTAAAACAATTTAAAAATAATTTTTAAGTTTCTTACGTTATTTAACTTAACTGAAAAGCTGTTGTAATATATTTTAAAATTCCTTGTTAGGTTTCACGTATTTAAGTTAATTTTCATAAAAGGTACAAGATTTACGATAAATTTAAAGTTCCTTGAATTTTGCTTTGCCAGCAGTGTTTATTACAAAATGATTATTTATACAGATAAAAAAAATCTCTTGTCAGGAAAAAAAGAAAAACCGGATTTTTAAAAAGGATTTAAAAAGCAAATAATGTTAGAATAATTTCGTAAATTATTTTTTTTTTTGGTAGATATTGTATAACTTGAAGCTATGAGAAAAGTTCGAAAACTACAATTTGTTTTGTCTTTTTTGAAGAAAATTGCCCACTCGTTCATGTTAGCGGCGGTTACGTCAAACTTCCCACAATGCAAAGTTTCTGGTCGTGCCTCCGTCCTGAATTATTAAAAAGATCCATTGCATTCAGCAAAAGATTAATTTTCTTTATATTACAAAATCATATAAAAATATTTAAAAGATGGCTAGAAAATTACTTAAGAAAGACACTGGAGTCTTTTACGACTTTAGGGGATTCTTTATTTCACGCTATGCAATGTATTTTTCTAAAAATATAGTCACTTTAGACATAGTAGTTATTATATAGTTTTGCTGTAATATTATTCCTTCTATCTCTCATCTGAAGTTTCCACGACATAAAAGATTGTAACCTTCAAAAAAAAAAAAAAAATAGGCCTATCAGAAATATTTAGAAATTGTATATTCGGAAATATATCCCACTTTAATTATTTAGTATTGCGATTCTGGAATTGACATTTGTGTTAAGACTTGTTTGTTTTTAGTTAACATAGGCAGATTCTGTTTCCACTGCGTTGTTTTAACTCCTGCAAAATAAATAAATAAAAATATCGGAAGATGTTCTGTGGAGATAAATTTAGTTTTGAAAATTTCATTAGAGCAATCCGTTGCACAAGTTACAAGTGAATTAATTACTTTGAGACTGGGTTCAATTTTATTTGCTAATAGGCCTAAATCAATGCTAATGAAATTTCGCGACAGAGAGCCAAGCAAAGGTGTGCTTAAAGCAAATTGTGTGCTTAACGATTTAACAAATATTTAACTAATGCAGTTCACGAATTACCATATTATTAAAAAAATAGCTGCCTTAATTTACGTCGACTAAAGAATTCTGCAAGTAAAAAATAACTGAAATTGACCAACGATAATTTGAAATATATTCCTAAACAACTTAAACAAAAAATATACTTTAGTAAAAAAAAGCCCAAATACGTAATTTTGTTCTCTAGAAGAAGAAAAGAAGAACAAAATTATATATTTGGAACTTTTTACTGAAAAATAAATGATATTTTTGTTCACAGGCAGCTTTCTACGAAAATATAAAAAGAATTCGTTTCTCAAAAGGATTTTTCAAAAAAATGTCTTTTTTTAAGCCTTCATTTCGATAGGAAAGTGAGGTTCATAAAATGAATCTTTTTGAAACTTGGTGTGCCTATTCGAGGACAAAGGACTATCTTAACTTTTATATTTGAAATCTTTTCCAAATGGGTTCTTGTCTTGTTGCGAGAAGACAGCAAAAATTCCCCCAGTAAAGCCCCGATTATCCGCGAAAATTTTTTTTAATTATGAACTTCAAAAAAACCAATTTTAATCCAAGCCAACAACAGGGAAAGTACAGTAGGCCCTACAGTGCGAAGGTTGAAAATTACTAACAGGTTTATTGTGCATCGTAATCCTATAGGCCTTCTCAGAATTTGTGGATGAGTGGCAGGCTCTTGCTCTCCAGAAAGGTTTCTGCTTACTGTACATATTTTAAAAGTTTTACATATTATGTTTTTTTTTTTTAAATAAAACACAGTTTTTATGCTGAAATATTTTTTTTTCGTGTTTACACCTCATTTTTAGTCTTTTTTTCGGGTTTTCCGCGATTTTCACTATCCGCGTTGCCCTTGCCACCCAATTCCGCAGATAATCGGGACTCTACTGTACTGGAATCTAAACAATGAATTTCTGTCCTATTTCTATTAATATTTCAGTTGTCAACAATGAATATTAAATCCTTAACTCATTGCCCGTGACTTGAGCCACTTAACATTAATCCGATTTAGACATTTTATCCAAAAATAATTCAAAAGATGCGTTACATCGAACTTAATATAAAACAAAATAACTAACACGATGTTTTGGATGTGATTTACGTTCATTTTCAAAGCTGGCGAACACAAATTTAAATCTCAATCAATCAATAAATATCATACATTTCCCAACAAAGTAATAAACATGCACATTCTCTAACTGAATTCAATAATTTTGTTACATCCGAAATCTCATGTTTACTATTCATTAATAGTAAATTTACTACATTGGTTTTGCATCCTTTATTTTCAATCTGTAATAGTTAATATTTTCTGATAAAATTTTTACTTCTTTCAAATTACATACATGAGTTGGATTCTGATAAAAATACAATTAATAAATAAATAAACAACATGTCTTTAAACTTTCCATTTGTTGAAAATTGAATAACTTCAAATGTTTGTGGTAAGTCGTAGAAATCCAATTAAGGTTGATGCAAAATCAATGCACAAATGGATTAGCAAAGAAACTAATATCGAATATTTACCCTAATGTCTAACCTTTGTCACATTTAGGCAAAGGACAACAGTTTCAAACGTAATAGACAAATGATCTCCTGTCCATAAATAAGCACGTCAGGTTTCAGAAGGATCCATTTACTGGTTCAGCAGTTATTTGCGGGGAGGAAAATGTAATGATTATTCCTCACCCCACCTCCCCATTCTGACTTTATGATCTTAACTTTCTTTAAGCATCTTTATTTCTCTGAAAGCCAGTTAATGATAACATGTATCACAATTTATCTTTATCGTTTTGGTATCCTATCGGTCCACCATTCATCTTGATGTAATTTGTATTGGATTGTTTTTTCCTTGTTAACTTTTGTATTGTAGTTTCCTACAAAGAATTTTTGTAAAGGCTTGTAAATATTCTGCAATAAATTTAGTGGCTAATAAGCATAAATCATCATTCATATCATTCTTTTGTGAGAATGTGAGATTAAGTGTTTTAATGAGGTTTTCACAATTTTCAAAGAAACTGGTTATCATTCTTTTGCTAATAAATAATAGCATTATCCAAAATTTCCTACTCTATATAGAATAATAACTGTATTTATGACTTTTTAAACATATATTTTTTAACAATGCACATAACCACTACCGTTTTATAATACACCTACAAAATAATTAAAATTTTGTTATATTTTCTTTTAGGTGTAGTTTTTAAAAAAAGGCCAGACAAATAATTTAAAAAGCATAAAAGCACATTAAAATCTCGACCAGGTTTCGATCGGATCTGCCGACCTTTTTCAAGTGATCGTCAGGTCCGATCGAAACCTGGTCGAGATTTTAATGTGCTTTGAGCTTTTTAAATTACTGTACTGCCTTTTTTTTAAAAACTACACCATTAATTTCTCACACGTTAAATTTCTACATGTAATTGTTTTTGTTAGGTGTATAAAATTTCTTAAACATATTAATATGTGCGTCCGAATCTAAGAAAAAATTAAGTTTGAAAAAGAGCGAACATTTTTTGTTGTTAACTGGTTTGGAAGATATATAGAGAAAAATGTTTGAGAAACAACAGTTTTACGAGAACCTTCCAGAAAAATAAAGATTTAGGCGAAATCATTTTATAGAAATATTTTTAAACGCGTGAAATACTTTATTTACATAAAATCTTTCATTTAGGCTAAAATTAAAGACCTTTTCTACACATCTCCTGAAGGATGATGTTATTCAAACAGAAAGAAGAAAAATTAATTTTATTTGTGGAAGATAAGGATTACCATGGAAATACCAACTTACAAAAATTATTTGCTGTTCGAATGTATTATGTAAGCTATAATTCAAATAATCAAAATACAGAGTGACTAAAATAGCACTCAGAAACTTATTGACCCAGTATTCGTAGTTATGGGGTCAAGTAGATAATGTAAGCTGCAACTCATGAAAAAAGAAAAAAAGAATTACTGTTGAAAATGTTCACAAAATTCGGTGAAAGCCACCTTATCATCTATTTTAAAACGCGTAAAGGCTGTGCTTGCATCAAGTATTCGAATCGTTTCAAGCGTAACAAGACAAGGAAGAGTTGTGCCTTGGCGAATCGCTGGTGTGCCTAATGAAGAGGCGGTGCAGGCAGCGATGGAATGCTTAAGCAGAGCATTGGCAAATTGGCTCAGCCTACTCATGTGGCAAGCAATAAGGCGATACGGCGCCTCTTCGCATGCCTCCTCCCCGGGAGATCGCGCACACGCTTACGGCGTTTCGAGGCTGGCTTTTGCGTATTCATTGGGCGTCCAACGCGAAACACTGCTCGCAGCTTTTTATTCATTCCGTTCAGCTAGCGCAAGAAACGCTGTTGGAAATGTAAGAGACCCAGCGGTTTTCCGAACAGAAAACCCAAACGGCTGTTTGAAGTGTAGCGCTGCAATCAAGACTGCCGCCATCTTTACACAGGAACTGGAATTACAGAGTTTAACTACAATCTTCGTGAATTAAGTACTTCGAGAGCTCAGTCGGAAGCAATTACTTCTTCCCAATACATTCCTGTTGTCAAGAATTTTTGCGGAACGATCTGTAGTTCTCTGTTGGACCACGAATGAAACAAATAATGTTCAAAACTGATTTCCCAGATAGTATCTGCACATAAAAACTTCCACAGAAGCCTTGCAAGGTCGTAACAAACAAAATAAAAATGTTATTAAAGCATAAACGTCAAGTTACGAAATGACTAGCCTTTCCATCTGATGCATGCTTTCCACCAGCTATTGTTAATAATAAATTGTACAAACACTAGTACAAAACAGCTTTTGATATCGACGGACTTTCTACGTACGTTAGGGATCATCCGTAACTCTTTCTTCATGGTCCTGATGAGAGTGACTATCGCTATTTCTAGCTACTTCTAAAAAAGTGTTCAGTTTAAAACAACGCTTATTTTGATTTGACAAAAATAGTGTTATTACTAACACTGAATTGTGTTTTTCATCAGTGATTAATAAGGTGCTAAGAAATTGTATCTTTTTTGATTGTTTTTTTTTTCCTCTCGTATCATTTATATTGTTCCGCTTTAAATTTTAGCCATGAATATTGAAAAGTGTAATAGTAATATTTCATTGCCAATTCGGGTTAACTGGAAAACGTAAGAACCACTGGTATATAACATTTATTTTTAAAAGATTCTTGTAGTTAGCAGTGAATTGTTTTTTGTCTGTCCTTTCACTTACAATACCCGAAATTTCAGGGCATTAAGGAGAAATTACCGCGTGAAGACCTCAAAAATTCCCATGGAAAACTTAATGTCATCTGCGCGTGCTCTCTAATCATATGAGTTTAATCATATAAGATAAGCGGATTTAACAACCTAAGTATCTGAGGATTTAATTTAATTTTCACAAAACTTCAAGATTTGTTTGTTTGTTTTTTATATTTTACTTCCTCTGAGATACGAAGTGACCGCAGACCGGAAATCATAAGCAATCCAATAACATATCATTCACGTCTGTCCGATTTGTAGTTTGGGTTCTAGGGATGCTGACGGACGGATGGATAGAACCTTCTTTAGAGCTCCCATTAAACTTTGTATAGGGGGTGGCTAAAAAAAAAAAATCCCTTACTTGATAAGGGTTAATGTTTAACTATTTTTTTTTTAATTGATGGGTTATAGAATTTGTTCCTAAATAATACCATCTAGCAACGACTATTTGGTATCGCCTAAAAATGTCAACTCATTACGACTAAAACATTCAAACATTTTAATTGAAAATTGTTAAGACTAGCAGATCTTATTTAAAATAAATAAGTTGGAAAGAATATAACGCATATTTTTGTTAAAAAATAAATTTCTTATTTTTCTTTTTAAGTTGTAAAAACAACAAAAATAAAAAGCCTATATTTCGGGTGATTCCAAAAGGTAGGTCGTACTTATGAAAACAAACAAAAAGTTTCCTATAAACATAGGTCCGGAAATGAGTAGTTTTCGAGAAAAACATATTATATCATTATTCAATGTAGGTGTTTGTTTCTTGTTCTGTGTTGTTGGCACAGTACGGTGCGAGGAAACGTATTACAAATATTCGTAAAATGAAGCACAAAGCAAAATAGGGAACGAATGATTTAATAAACGGTGTTGTAAACAAAAAACAAACAATTAATGGATCCAGAAATGAATAGGTTTCGCGCAAAACGTAGTTTGCAGTAAACTTTATTATAAGAGTAAAAAAAATTAATTGTTGCTGGAGCCGTGTTTAACTTCATTCACATTCGCTAATTTATTGACATGTGTTTTATTCAACACCGTATATTAAATCATTCGCTCCCTATTTTGCTTATTTGTGTTTCATTTTATGAATATTTGCAATAGGTTTTCTCGCATCATACTGTGCCATCAACACAAAGCAAGTAACAAACACACCTACATTGAATAATGATACAATATGCGTTTATCTCGAAAGCTATTCATTTCGGACCCATGTTTATACGAACTTTTTGTTTTGTTTTAATGAGTAGAACCTATGGCTCAATTTTTTACCCACCTTTTGAAATCACCCTGTATATATATATATATATATATATATATATATATATATTCTAAATATTCCAATTACATTTACTGAATACAAATTCAGTAGAAATTTTCCATTTTTCTGAATAAAATGAATTAAATACGTAGACTATTATTTATTTAAATTTTCTAAATAGGATTAATGTTAATCGTATCAAATCTCGATGGAATGGATTATGGCTTTAATATTCATTAGATATTAACAGAAACAGGAATAGAAATCCATTGTTTAGATTGCAATGCTTTTATTTATTACCCCCCCCCCCCCCCCCCGGGCCCCTTGTTTCAATACTCCATTTAACTTAACCTATTTTAATCTCGCTTCCTTTCCTTGCTCTTCCCGGTTGTGAAGGGAGCTAACTAGACCATTTTTTTTCATAGAGGCAGAAAAAAAAGGCTAAAATGGGCCTAAAATATATATATATTACTTCGATGAGCTTAAATTTGATTTATTTATTTCGTCTCTGGCTTCTTTCTTTTATTCAGAGGGAAAGCTTTTCTGCTAAGTCTGCGACATGAGCTACAGAAAAAGAAAACTTTCTTAATTGCTGTTTTTCCCCCTCCCCAGCTCACATCCTACCATAACTCAGATCTCGTACAATGCAATTACGAAAACACGCAGTAGATGAGTACACATTTAACATTTTAGTTCATAAAAATCTGGATCCTACAAATAACAAAAAAAAATCAATTCACTTAAATCATAAGCTGACATTTCATAATTTTATAAGACTTTTCAAATAATAACCTCTTTATTTTTTTTTTATTAAAATCTTACAGTGTTATTTGAGTAATACAGAAATTGTTTTATTGATTTTTTTTGTTATTCATTTTTACGATGTGAAGAATCCTATGCTAAAGCACGCGAACACTACAGTTATTACGATGTGTTGAGTTCTGAAATGAGAAACAATTTTAGCCTCACACTCGTTTCGTTGATTCTATCTGATCCACACATTTGACCGCCAATCAGGTGCAACATTGCAGAGGACAAATGTAGTTTTAATTGATTAGGTTTCTTGAAACGCTATACCCTCACGATCAGAGAATAAAAGGAAAATAGGGGGGTAGGATTTCGTTCCCCCGACACCATTCAAATGGATGGGTAAGTAGAATATTCTCGATTCTTTATCCAAAACACAACTCGAATTACCTTTAAGATGTTAACGCCTGAAGAAAAGAACTAGATAGGGAACTGTAAGCAAATCCAGAAAGTAAATGGGAATTAGGAGAATTATCAATGCTTCGGGTAGTTTGCAATTTCATACACGTTTCTTATCAGTCTAATTTTTAAAAGAAGTTTAGACTCAGGGGCTCATGGGTTTTATCTTTGGTGTGGGTCAAGTCAGGGGAACCGAATCCCTCCTACTATTAAAAAAGAAAAAGAAAAGAAAGAAAGGAGTGGAGGTAATCCTCTCAGCAGTCCATCCAATCCATAAAAAAAAGAAAAAAAATCAACAACAACAAACGAAAGAATATAGGCCTATTATACACGTCTTGAGATTTCAGTTACGGCTCATGAAATTTTATTATCTGTATTTGTCCCCTCTAGTAATTTATGAACCAGTGAATGGACCTTCAGATTTTGTAGACCTTTTAATAAAAGCTCTCAATACTTAATAAAATCTGATTGGTTTTAATTAACTTTTGCTGACTTTTCTCATATAAAAAACAAAAAAACAGTTAAACACCATTCATGTTTATGGGACATTCAATTATACCGTCTTACAAACATTGTTAATTCCATTTCAGACTATTACCGATTATGGTGGAAGCCGCTATCACGAATAAGATATTGCCACTGTAAATCAACGCAATCATTTTTAATGCTTGTTTTGGCGAATTGCGAACAGGAAATCGCGTTTCTGTTGGTGTCGTGTCCCCGGTGGAATCGACAAGGGGGTAGTGGGGGCAGTTGGGGCTGCCGTGTTTAGACGAAGCTCTGCACGTATTGGCTGTTTGGATTTGCCCAATTCAATTGGGCTCAATATGTTTAAAGCAGGAGCTGCCTTCCACGTCTCCAGAGAAGCACCAAGGATTGGAAACTGACCGCCCACCACAGCCCAAGATCTTGTTTCACCTGGCGGACCCTCAGTCCAAGACCAGATTTCGACAAAGATTGGCTCCGAAGGCAGCAGCCAAGTTAAGAATAATTCCATCTCAATAAACCAATTGGAAAAAAAAAAAAATAACACAACCCTACAAATTGAATCGAAGTCTTTCTCCACAACTGATGCTTTCAGATTTCATCAACCAAAGCTACAATACAAGAAACTGATGTTAAATAATCTAACACGTCTTTTTCTTTACAAGTCATGAACGCGGGAAACGAAGTCAGCCTTCAAACCTAACACAGTCCATATTTTAACATTCAGCAATAATTTTTTTTTTTACAGTATTTTCCTGTTAAGCAATAAAAACTGTTACAATATTTTCTTGCATTTTTATATTACTGTAGGTTTCTTTATTTATTTATTATCAAAAATAAAATTTCAATTGTCTGGGAATAAGTTAATGAATTATTACAATAATAATAATAATAATAATAATAATAATAATAATAATAATAATAATAATAAACACTTGGCAATATGTGCTTTGGTCCTTGACCCAACATATTGTCTTAGCTGGGGAATCCCATGGTTTGAAACTTTTTCGATATAATAATAATAATAAGCAAAAATAATGACTGACAGGAATAGAGAAGTGCTTCAATTATTCATATTTCAAATTTCGATGACACTTATTTAAGAAATCTTCTTTTTCTATCAAAAAAACGAAATACTATCATCGTAAAGAAAAATTGAAATAACTTTTGTTTCGTAGTACTAGCAATGAGGAAAGTTTTATAGACTAAATTTATTAAAATAAGTCAATGATCAATTTTTTCAAGTATTTTAATAAACAAATTAATGATAAATTAACTACGAAAGAACAGATTTTGAAGAAGGCAAAATATATTTTTTTTTTATTAATTTCAGTTAATTAAATAATAATAATAAAAAACACCCATGAAAGTATTCCTTCTTAATGGATATTGTTTTTTGTACATAATATTGCATAAATAACATAGAGTATAAAAATATCTCTTTATATCGAAATTATCATCAATCTTCCATGTTCAACCTAAAAATATTGCTTTACACCAATATTTCATTCTTTTAAACAAAGAACTTTTTCAAGGCTTCTTTAAAAACATACATAAATAAAAGAAAAATCTTCTTTTCTCAAAACAAACACAAAATCATACAGGAATAATAATAAAATATATTAAATGAACGTCAAATAATATAATCAAATAATACAAACGTGTAAAACAAAACAAAATGAATAAAGACAATATAAATAATACAAAACAGACTTACACCAAATTCAGTAATTTTTTCAATTTTATATTGTTGTTCATAAACTTTTTGAAAATACCCAATGAAATCTCGTTCACTTTTAATGATTTATCTTTGTTTATACAATGACTCCAATTAATGAAGCATTAATACGTTCATTTAATAGGTTTTATTATTATTCGTGTATGATTTTTTGTTTGTTTGAGAAAAGAATATTCTTTATGTATGTTATTAAAGAAGCCTTGAAAAAGTTCTTTGTTTAAAAGAATGAAATATTGGTAGAAAGAATTATTTTTATTTTGAACAAATATATACATTTCTCATTCATTATTTGTAAATATCTATAAAGGATGATAGGCTATTTAAAAGTATTGGAGACGGATGTAGACTCCAATAGGAATATTTTGTTTATCTTCTGTTTCCATAACAATATAAGTTGCACGATGACTTACTCAAGTTCTATTAACACTAGCGACGTTGCACTTCCTCACAAATTACAAATTAAACTTAGAATAGAAAATGTTATTTATAATGAGAGACTTACCTGAATTCTGGCTTCGTTCAGCTTAGTTGTCCTGGCCAGTTCCTCTCGGCAGTAGATGTCCGGGTAATGGGACTTGGCAAAGGCGGCCTCCAGTTCCGCCAGCTGCTCTTGAGTGAAGGTGGTGCGGTGGCGACGCCGAGCGGGGGTCGGACACGTGGTCGGTGTGGCTCCGCCGAGGCCTTGGCCCGGAACCACCTCCGGCTTCAGTTTCTTGAAGGCCCCTTCTTGGCCTGAGGGATGTAAAGGAAAAACGAAGAAAAAAAAAATTGATAGTTTAGAATTCGTCGCACGCAAAGACCGACGACGGCTTGTGTCTCTCAAGAGGCAGAGACTGCGACCTTCTCCCCCGGGAAGGTCCACAACATCATCCGATCAAGGGGATTCGTGTTCGAACACACTAAACATAAAACTAATGCACTTAAAAACATCAAACGTGAATTAAACATAACTCGAGAATCTAACGCCCAAACTTTTATCGAGCTTTCACTGCGTTTTCTGGAACTCATTAAGAAAAGCCTAGAAATGCAAATTATAAAAACTTAATCTACAATGTTAAGAACATTTTAGAAAGTTTTTCAATATATAGTAGTCTGCGAACTGTTTTGTAAGCATGGACGTCACATGTATTCAATTATTTCGACACATTATTGTTAATTTTTCCTAGTTTTCCTATTCGCATTCATTAAGGATCTCTAGTTTATTAACCGATATAGAAATAACTAAAACGAAACTGAGGCCACATTAACTTTAATTACTTTAAAATAAAAATAAAATTCACACAGTCAGACCTAGGAACTGCCATATTGTGAAGTTCATAGTAATATCTTCAAGTTTATATTCAAGTTTTTAATTGAAGATATTATTATTATTATTATTTGATCAAAAAATATTGCCTATTATACTAATAAGAACTCTTCATCATATATTAAATTATATTTTTCGTCTTTTAATATTATCTATAAAAAAATCCATACAATGATATTTCGCAGAATCTATCGTTCTACTTTTTTTTTTGCTACTGAATTTACAAAATAAATTTTTTGGCATATCCTACATTTTAACTTTATACTGTGCCCATTACATTCCGCATATCAGTTCCACTTCTCTCCTACAATGTCCTACCTCAATTTATTTTGGAAATTCAGTTATAGGACATTGAAGATGAGAACAGGGGAACATATTGCGGCATTCATAAATAAAACAAACCAAAAGTATGCGAATGGGCGGAACATTGCCTTACTGAAAATCACAACCCTGATCCTATAAGTAAGAGATTTCATTTAAAATTACTGTTAAGTATACAAGAAATTGTAAATTATTTCAGTTTGTTAAAAGAAAGAAGAATGTACATTTGACATTGGGTATAACTTCTATATTGTTACTGCAATTTAGGCCATGTAATATGTTAGAGACTATTATTATTGTTCTTTTTAGTGCAAAAAAAACAAAACAAAACAGAACGATAGATTCTGCAAAATATTCTAGTAGTAGTATGGATTTTTTTGTAGATGATATTAAAGAAGAAAGGTATAATTTAAAATTCCCTATTCTTTAGTGTCAGTCTTCATTTTTTTTTATAATTCAAGTAGACTTCCTGTGAAAATATTGGAGGGAGATACCAAGATTTGCCAATTCACTGAATACTAAACACTAATCTAATATAGGTTATCATATTAATTACTTTACATTGTGAACTGGTTATAAAAGTGATATAAATATTATCATCTTATACAATTAATCTGTTATCAATTCAGAAGCGTTATCTAAAATTTTCCAATCCCTTACCTGATGTCGATGCAAATAATAACATGAATTACAGTTTTTTTGTTGTTTTTTTTTTTTTAAATAATAAAGCTTATTACAATGTAAAATTGTAATTAATACGACAGCATATGTTTAAAATGAACATCTGGTTAAGGATTTTTTTTCTTTTTCTTCTTTTTAACAAATCTTAGTTCGTCCCATGCAATCACATTTTGAAGACCTGCAAATTTTCATTCAGGAAAAAATAAATAAATAAATAAATAAGAATTTATTAAATTCTTGGAATAAGGAAAATCTCTCATCTTATTCCAACATTTTATCTGCAAATTAAGTTACTTTTCTTTTATTGAATTCTTTTTTATAAAATTTTTCAACAATTGTGTTTCGGGTGTGTCTTAATAATAAAATTAACCATTGCCAACTCTACATGTTTGGAAATGGCGGATTTTATATAAGATCTATTTTAGGCCTCACAATGAAAGAGGCCTAATTTTCTGTAACTGATTTTAATGCGGCTTAGTTTATGTAAAATACGTACTATGATCTTAAAAAGCGGAAATACTTATCATATTCTCGTTGATAACACGGTGATTCGGCATTGAATTCCATTCTGATATACGTTACAATTCAATTGTGAAGAAACTCAATGAAGACAATATTACAAGTTGTGACACGATGTTATTAAATATTAGATGTTTACAAATTTGACGCTTTCACACAATTCACCAGCTAGATTATAAAACAATAAAACACACAAAACCATAAATACATAGCCTTAAATTAAACGATCTATTATTTTAATTTTTCATTTGAAATAAGTTTATTTATTTGATAATATTTTTTCGTTGTGTCTAACTATGCTTGCTGTGAAATTTTTTGACAATAAAATATAGAATAAAGTTAATATCACAATAAAAAACATACAAATAAGAATTCAATGAGTTGTTTTTAGTATTTTCGTTACCAGGACAGCTGTTTTAGGTTTCCAAACCATTATCAGCTGGATTCGCCCAGTATCTTACAGCTTAGTGAGCCCAAGAAACATATAAAGAAAGCACAAGTCAACAAGATCATGACCCTTCATATTACAAAAACAACAATATATAAATTAAGAATAAAAAAGGGCAGAAATTCAATCTCCGCTAGCAACCGCTTAGCTTATGAAGGATTAAATTGTAAAAAAGAATACACTGTTACAACAAATTTAACGAGCGGAAATAATATTAACACGCAATAAAAAACATAAATAAGTATTCACTGAGCTGTTTTTAGTATTTACATTTGTTCTAGATTCCTGGTATCGAAAATACTAAAAGCAGCATGTACTAAATAAATGTGCGTGTATGCTTTTTATTGTGGTGTTAATATATTTTCGCACGTTAAATTTGTTGTTACAGTGTATTCTTTTTTACAATTTAATCCTTCATAAGCTAAGCGGTTGCTATCGGAGATTGAATTTCTGCCCTTTTTTATTCTTTATTTATATACTGTTGTTTTTTAATATGGAGGGCCATTATCTCGTTGACTTGTCTTTTCTCTAAGTTTCTTGAGATCACTGAGCTGTAAGATACTGGGCGAATCCAGGTGATGATGGTTTGGAAACCTGAAACAACTGTTTTAGATTACCGGAATCGAAAACACTAAAAACAACTCAATGGATCCTTACTTATGTGCGTGTATGTTTTTTATTGTGATGTTAATATTATTTCCGCACTTTAAATATAGAATAATGATTACTTATTCACTATAAAGCAACTTAAAGTATATATTGTTTCTCTTTTCTTGAAAAGTTGGTTTACAAGTTTTAACCTTTGTTTCATAACCGTATAAACAAAAAATATAACATTCGAATTACTACTTTGTTAATGAATCTATTAATTTTTTTAACAATTAATTTTTGAAACTCAACATTAACTCTCAATAAAATTTTCTTTTTTTATCTTTTTCATTTAATTTTTTTAACGCAATTTTACAGTTTTCTTTTATTATAATTGGAGAAAGGACTTTGCTCATGTACCAAACGTAATATCCTGTAAATCTTTTTGGGAAAAAAAAAAGAAAACCTAACAAAAAAACAAAGATAATTTTATTATCGTTTAATTTCTCCCCCCCCCCTTTAAAAGGCGGGAATTTTACAAGTACATTTTAACATTAATTTTTCAAAGATTAGCTTTATATCTCTTCAACAATATGACAAACAGTTTTGCTACAAATAAAAAGGAAACAGTGTTAATAATGGATAACTAACATCGTCAATCAATTTTTTTTTTTCCTTTTCTTCTTAATAGAGGAAGAAAACAAAAAGATTTGTGAAAGAAAGCCTATATCTGCTTTTAATTTCGATATTATTATGATTAGTTTCGACATTTAAGACGGATTTTTGAGCCTAATAGTAATATTGTATTAATACTTATTTGAAATGTCATCAAATAAAGATAGAAAAGATCAAATGCGAAAAATATATACATGGAAATAGATTTATGGCTACGTGCGGTAATTTAGTAGATAAATAAAGATCTACAAGCAAATAAACATATTTGAGAGCCTAATTTAAACCTGATTAATAGAGAAATAAAAAATATAATAATAGTATTTTTATTTTTTAAGTTTTTCTTAAAATAAATTGATGTTTAACTATTCTTACCTCCAATCGGTGTTGTTGTCGTTTTCCGCTGATCGTCGTCGAAATGAAGAAGCCCTAAAAATCAAAAAAAGGACAATTTTGCAAACAGGTTTCTCAAAGATGGAAGTTAAAGTGAATTTCTTACTCCAAAGTGACTAAACTTTCAATTCGAATTAGAAAAAAAAAACCACGGGCTTCGAATCGCAGAAATAAGTTAAACACCAAATCACATCTAACAATACGGTTGCTAGGCAACCACTGTCTCACAATCAATGAATGGAATGGCAGCAATTGTTGTAGAGTGCGATATTTTCGGCGCACGATGTTTATGTTATTAGGCTTATTAAATAATTAAAATAGTTTTAGAAAATTGTATTTAGGGCAGAAGTTTTGAGATCTGCATTATTTAATAATCTAAATATCAAATAACCGCTGGATTTAGCGAAGATATCGATTATAAAGTAAGTTTTAAAACGTGAATGTTGAACTATTAGTTTCAATGGATTTTAAGAATTCCATTTGCACGGATTACATTATTACAAATGCTTAAAATTGAAGAAAATGAAAATGTGAAAGATATTAAGATTAAATCATTTAATTCCTTGCGTCTAGACTTAGCTCCCAGTTTAATAATATGATGAAGGAATATCAAAACTCAAAACTAAAGAAGGAATGTAAACAAAAATTCTGTTTTCTAAACAAGGAATCTTTAGTTATAACTACATATTATAAGGTAGTGATAACAATCTGTTATTGCCTATCTACTTATAAATACAAAAATTCGAATTTAGTTTTGCGTGGTTTGCCTGTTATCAACACCGCCATCTACCTCAAAAATTCGCGGAACATTAACGAAAGAATTACTGCGATATAGATTTTAAAACATTAAAGTGAAAATTAACAAGATAATCTTAAAATAAAATTATAACTGATAATAAAGAATAAAAGGAAAGCGTAAATAAAAGGGAAAAAAAATATTTTTAACGCTAAAAGTGGGAAAAAAATAATAACAAAAATTCAATAAATTTAAATGAGTTTTAGAGTAAAACTCATTTTAAATATACAAGCTTTTAGCTTTTTCTATTTTTAGTATATTTGAAAGATTACCAAAATTTAGAAGCTTTTTAAAACATTTCCTATTTTTGTTTTTATATTAAATTTAAATTCCGTTTAAACTAGATAACAGAATTTAAAAAGTAGGGTTACCATTCAGATTCATAACCATTACAGTGAGGTCTCTATTACACTGGCGGAGGGCGGTTTATAATGCTACAATGTCTATTTTTGTCGTGCTTTTATCGCTACAGTAATTTCAAGATATCTGTAACGGACGGTAAGACTACCTATAATATTTGCATCTGCCCATAGCTGTCCTGGGTTAAACCTAATCTCAGTTTCTAAGCACTAAAACTTTGTTGTGTGTGTTATTGACCAGTTTTGTACTCACCATCTCTTAAAACTATCCATAAGTTAATATATCCCCTTATTGGAAAGAGAGGGCGCCATTTTGAAACAAGATGGAGTACGAATGTTAAGGAACTGCCTTGATTTTAAATTAGTGTGTCACGTACGATGTTGCTTATAACTGATAGGGAAGCTATCCAAGGGAATTCGCAACCTTATGCCCTACTACGGAGCTAACATCAGATTTTAAACAAGCCTTATTATCATCTAACAATGCACAGAAGTTCTATGACAGCAGCTTAAGCAATTTTGAAATGTTCAACGCACAAACAGATAGACAAACTTCCAAAATACACGTTATATATTTTGGCACTGTAAAGAGTTTTTTCTTTCTTTCTTTGATAACTTCTCTTTATTAATAAGACAATGTGAGTAGGAAGCAAAGAACGTTCGGACCAATTTGTTTAAAAAATAAATAAATATTCATTTCCCCCAGTTTTATCCATTGGATAACGTGTTTACATCAAAACGAATTTCTTAACGTATTAAATAAAGAATAGAGGGTATCGGAAAGTTGCTCTTTTCCTTGATTAATTGCATTGTGTCAGGAGAATTCTGCGCGATTTGGTCCTTTTGCTAATCGCCCCTTGGCTACGAATTGAATTGGCGCTCGTGCCTGCTATCGGGTCCGTTTCGTATCGTCCGCCCAGGTCACGCGCCTCTATTTGTAGCCACGCGGCCTCGGCAGCACATGTGTCATTCCTTCCCCCCACCACGCGCTCGCTTCGTTGCCTTGACCACTAATTGAGCTGTAATGGAAGAGCCGAGCACGCCTGCCCCATTTGCCCGAGTGATGCATTCATTGTACGGGGGGCGAACAGAAGGCCCAGTAACAGTAGCTGTCGTGCGCGGGCTTTTAAAGAGCCGTTACACGCCTTCGCATGGAACGCAACCTCTACCCCCCCCTCTCTTATTTTGTATCCTTTTATGCTTTTCCCTAACCCCACCAAGTTGGAATGATACGATGACAGGCGCTCCGGTCTATAGGAGATGCACCGTTTTGATAGTCATAATCTCAAATGACAAACATCCCCTCGACAACCTGTTCTACAGCTCTTGCTACCTTGTAAGGGGGAAACAAGACCCGCGCCAAGTGGTTTTTTTTTAGTCTTTCTTTATTCCAAAAAACGAAAACTTTTCTATGAAATATTCCATACAATTAATATATTAAGAAAATAATAAAAATTATTCAACAACGTCAAAAAACAAACTAAAACCATTTTTTTTTTAATTGACTACACGTCTTTTCATCAGAATGACAACAGAATGAGTAACAAAACTTCAAGTTCTACATTAGTAGACTGATTAAAATCCTATTCAATGTTTTGCTTATGTTCATCATTTTAATGATGACCAAAAAAAAAACACATGGATAAAAGAAGATTCAAATGAGAATTTCGAGGAAGTTATTTACCTTTTAAAATCAATTCTTAAAAAGCCGTTTCGAAATCTATCTAGACAACTTTTTTTTTTAAATAAATGCGAGAAAATTTCTGTTAGAAAGTATTTTAATTTTAAATTTCTTTAAATCTCCTTTTAAAAGGTCTCACTTGTTACAATTATTATAAACAATGAATTTTTTAGTAGGTCTTTTCCGTACGAGATCAGCTGCTCTCTCTAGATAATAAACGGCAACTCGGACTTCATTTGAACGAATGAAAGATTCACTCTGTAATAGTGAAGTGAACATAATATTAAAGAAAATAGCTCCGTACTAACTATTCTTAAACTTCAATTTTTTTGTTTTTTTTTATTTATCTCCTGGGAAGAAAAACTTAGTCTACATTTACTTACTATGGAATATAATAACGATACACACACTTAAGTATTTTAATTAACAAACCGTTAACACTGAATTGAGTTAAAATATGATAGTTACGTTTATGGTAAGTTTAATATTTATAGAAAAAACAAAAAAGCAAAAAAAAAAAAAAAAACCAACAACTTTTGTTATGAGTTTTTGCAAAGGAGTAAAGACAGTTTATATAAGATCGAAACCTGGTCGAGATATTAAGATTTTAATGTGTTTTTATGTTTTTTAATTACTGTGTGTCTGGCCTTTCTTAAAACTATAAGTATTGTGATTTGAGTAATAATAATAATAATAATAATACTCGTATTTTGATATATACAATCTAATTTAAAAATAAAATCTATTAAATTATAATTATTAATCTCTTTTCTTTTAATATCCATTTTTATCACAATGGTCAAAATTGTGTAAATTTCTTTAAATAAGTAAAAGTTTCACAGAAATTATTACAAAAATTAAAATAAACAAATAAATTAAATCCTTCCACAACTTTTTCTAATATGAAATAAAACATTATATTTCAGTTCCACAATCTACGTTATGAAGTTAATATCGACTGACATCTATTGATGAAATTCCGAACAACTAAGAACAGGTAAGAGCAAATCTTTTCTTTACATTGACTTTAAAACATTATAGATAATTTTCATAAACAAGGAATATCCGAAAT
The DNA here is from genome assembly GCA_023159025.1 of Thereuonema tuberculata. Lineage (NCBI taxonomy): Eukaryota > Metazoa > Arthropoda > Chilopoda > Scutigeromorpha > Scutigeridae > Thereuonema > Thereuonema tuberculata. The sequence goes on from JAFIDM010004315.1 coordinate 21,703,478, forward strand.
ATATTCCTTTTGTCAACGAAATAACGATAAGCTACCTTGGCAGAATTACAAATAATTATAATTTCCCATCTAAGACAAAGATACATAAAATTATTAGTTGTAAATATTTCATATGAAAAATTAGATAAGCAAAATTATATAATATAAAGTAATATTTTTGAAATTAAAAAGTTATACTTCTTTTTGGGGTAATTTTAAGTGACGTTTTTATTTACTAAATTTAATCAAACGTTGAAAATAGTTATCTTTTTAATTAGGCTTAATTAATTTGAATTCGTCATTAGAATTCTAAACTAAGGAGCAGGTAAATCATAAAAGCATATTTCAATTTATAACAATTCCTTGCCTAATTGTGGCTGTAACTCATCAATGGTTTCCTGTACCTATTAACTGTTATTTCAACGGGGCCAAGTGTCTTTTTACTCTGGACTCGATTAGGTTACACGCCATCGAAGGCTTTTCTGTAACACGAGACCCATTCACTGTTATTCTAGGCGATAGTGATCAGGAGTGAATGTGCCATCGGTAGGAACCTGAATAGGAATTAGTCCTATTAAGACATTTTTTGTCAAAGAGATAAGAACGCAGGAGACAGCCAATGATGCAGTTCACGATTCAAACGGAGTCTCAGAGACTTTATTTCTTTTAATTTCGCCCCCTTTGTTTGACAAAAAAAAGGGCAAAGTTATTTGTCAATTGAATATTATGAAGTTGAAATTGTTACGGGTAATAAGTGTGTAAATAATTTTATATCGATTTCACTAAACGCAGCTATAGCGTCTATGTAATGGGGTCACAACTTAAGATACAATTTAATATTTTACCTTTTAAACATTGTGATCTGTTTATTTTAATTTATATCTAAATAACTTCTTAAAAAAGTACATTTGATACAGTGATATCGCACTCAGATTTTGCATATATTTTCTTCTAATTTTTATAAGCTTATTTGAAATATAAAGTTATATTCTAATTTATTTTCAACAATAAACCAATTTACTTATCAAACAGCCATGATTCACTGCTACAACAACAACTCATTAAAAAAGAATTCCTATTTTATCAGTTTAATATAAAAGAAATTTGCCAGATATCTTCACGATTTTTTTTCAATGGCACATAGAAGAAAACGATAACATTTTTATTTTATTAAATTTTTATATTTTTTTGTAAGTTTTGAAATGCCAACGTTTCCGAAATCAAAAGTAAACTTAATTTTAATAATTGAAGTTCCTAAGATATCATTAATACTTGACAAAGTTTATATAATATATTAATATTAATGTCATTCAATATCCTTTTCTTTTTACAAAACGGAAATTTATCATTAGGCCTAAATATCATTTTCGTTCTTTAAATATGAAGCATTATTTCCTAAAATAGACTCAATATTTTGAAGTTTTTTTGCAACATTTCAAACTTCTCTTAAATTGAAGCATTTATCATATACAGACGTGGTGTGACTTTAACCTAACTCCTATAAATCTATCGAAATTGACAAGATACATATATATATTTGCTCGTAGTATTAAAACGAGTGAAGAACAAATTTCCGTGTTTGCAGTCGATTTAAGTAGAGAGCTTGAATCCAAGTCCTCAAATACTGTTAAAAGAGGTACTATTAACAGCTTAGCAGTGATCTTATCACGACAAAGAAAATATTTATCTGACACGACCTCAGATGGCCGACACATGTGTTACCATTGTGCGTGTCCCCATCCGAACAAAACCCACCCCTGCGTTTACCTCCCCTTCCCTCCGGCGCAGTGGGCCCCTCTCTACGATTGAGAACAAATGAGACGGACTGAATTAGGAAGGCGCATTCTTTTTCTATTAAAGGGTCGCCAGAGGTTACTCGAAGGCTGCTGCAAATTCGGATAGAAAGTACAACAGTAAAATACAAAAACACTCTCAAAACATCGTCGAATAATGAAAAGACAGTAAAAAGTCCACTCTTCAAGAATAATAGGATTTTTTAAAAAAAACCTCAGAATATTTGCTGGTTTTGGTTTTGGGAAAACAAAAATGTTACTTCAGAAACACATGCCTCCATGACAATTTGTAAAGTCTGAAATCTTTTCATCAATCATTTTTGACTGCTTTTTATATCAAATCATTTTTAATACACTCAGGATGAAGATCTCTCTTGAAGCTGTTTCCAATTCTTTCAATAGAAAGCTTCTTTTTTCCTTTGGAACTTTTAATTTCCCTATCCATGTGTCGCCTAAACGTTTTCGTGGTCTCCTCTTATTCCTCGAAATCGATTTTTAGAATTTCTATTATCCTCCAATGCATAGATCTGCATTTTGAACAAACGGGTATTTCTTGAGGTTTTAGCATAAAAGAAATTGTTTACATATAATATACATACACACACATACATATATATAACTTTAAGAAAAATTGCTTTGTAGTTTTGTTCAAAAAAGTACATATACATGCATTTTTTTAAAGTTATATTTAGATAAATATAATGCCTTCAAACTGAAAAGATGTTATTTTTTTGTAACTTTGCTGCAAAGAAAGGCGTTAGTTAGAGATACGTATCGGGCTAATATTCTCAATCAATCTCAAAGTGTTTTCCCTGTGAACTAGGGACCCCCCCCCCCCCCCCCTCTCAAGCTGTTCGTAGTTTTTACGTTCGATTGTTTATCTTAATTTCAATATACGCATACATAGATCCATTTAATACAAAATCACTACTAAGTCACCTTTGCAGCCTAGATGCTTTTCAGGATAAGCGTGGCTGAGTAAAAGCAGTATCCACAGATGATTAGATTAATTAATTAAATAATTAAGTTTATATTGTGATGAAAGCTTAAATCCACGTGTGCAAAAAACTTCGAATGCGTTGTGATATGATTGTGCCTTCAACTAAGATAAGACACGATCAATAATATACAGTCCAACAGACGGATCTTGACGATCTCGTTTTTTCGTGATTTCACGGTATTTACGCGAGAGTAGCCTGTATCCAAGTATTCTCACAAAATGTCGAGATACAGTGCTATACGAAGCAGCGCACGGAAAATAATATTGCAAGTTGAAGAATATTTTCGGAGGGAATTAATTAATGGAGGACCTCTCATTCCTTTAGAAAGAGTTCAAGACAGAGTAGCTGAAACTACTCGTACATATTTCGTACATCTCCCAAATTCACGCAGTTATGTACTGGAAACAACAGCTGAAAGAAAAAAACAAAACAGAATTTACCTTTAAAGGCCCTTTTCAGGGCCTCAAAATTAGATGGAACAGCTGTCAAACATACTGATGGCCCACAAAAGAAAAATTGCTAAAATATTAGAAAAACGTTAATTATAAAAATTTCCTATATAAACAAAACAAAATACCAAAAAAACAAAACAAAAAAAACCCCAGGATTATGTAAATACATTTATATAAGACAATCGATTTTAAATTTAAAATGCAACCTTACATTAACGAATTAAAAGCCACACGATTTCTCATTTATTTTATTTGCTAATCACAAAAATCAAAAACAAATAAAAAAATGCATGAATGTTTCATATATATATATATATATGTTTATATTTTATTGAAATATTTAAATGAATTGTAATACGGGGAAATGCATAAGACTTTTGCTATATTGTAATATACTTTTCATAAATTTAAAACAGTCACTAAACAACAATAAATTCATTAGGTAGCATTTTCCTAGTGACAGACATTCAAAGTACTAAATTCCTTTTGACACCTCCTGAAGAGGCTAATGGCCAGATCTCGTGTTTTCTGTAATTCTCGTGCAAACGAGATCGTCAAGATCCATCTGTTGGACTGTAGTAATGTGTAAGTGGTACGAAAACAAAAAACAGTGTTTTCAAGAATGGTTTAGTGCATAGAATGATGTAAACAAACAAAGCAAGAAGAAGGAACCATGTTGACGATAGATGTAAGCGGCTCCTTTGAAGATAAGAATATAAATTCCTTCATGTCAGATTTCCTAACCAATGTTTTCTAAAAGTTTAAGAAGGAATATAAAATGGCTCTGAAACTCAATCATAAAGCAGATAAGAAACCACAAGCGACAGAAGGCAAGACGATGAAACAGTTTACAAATTCTCTTCACAATAAACTTTTTTTTTATTGTTTTTTTGAAGTAAATCAAATGGGGATATCAGTGAACCTACTGGTTGTGCTTTGATTGTGCCAATTGATTCAGCATTATCTGTATTAAATTCAGTTGTGATAGAGTCGTAGAGGCGTCGCGATGAGGTGCGATATGTGCACCGCACACGGGCGCAGATCTTCAGAGTGGCTGGCTGTGGTCCCAAAGTTGTTGTTTTTTTTTTTTTTTTCGTAATAAATGATTATAAATTTATAGGATAAGATTATAAATCTCTTTCTCTCTTTTTTAATATTTGAGGTGCCACAAATGTTTCGCAGACGGGTACGGATACACAACGCGAAGGCTCTGTGGGATCGTATAATCAAGAGAGATTTTCTCATCTCACTCCTCCACATACTTAACTCTTCCGTGCTATAGAAACTTTCTCAATATATTGGAGACCAGGATCTTGAATTGAAGCTGGAGATGACCATTTTGCATGCAGGAGTGTTATCTCTTGATTTCCCAAGATTTATTGAAATGAATATCTTTTATTGTGTTCTTTGTTGATACGGTTCTTTTAAAATCCTATAGTTCCATTCTCTTCACGATTTGGACATAGCATTATGTTGATATAAACTCAACGATTTGTAATCACCTCCAGAATGCTGTGTTGCAGTTATGACGTTTTATTCCTGCAATGTTATTATATCCCTAACAAATAATATTAGGTATATAATAACATACTGAAAAATTGAAATCGTTCCCTGTAAAGAAACACACAGGGTCATGATTTGAATCGAATTGAATGGTATTTTCTGAAGGTATTGAAAATTTTGTAGAAATCAATAAACAGATTAATATGCTTTAACACTTTTAACATAATCTATGGGGATAATCAAATTGAATGAGTCTGGAACAAAATGCCCGCGGAAAGCATCATTACCAAACGAAAACGTTAACGGTTCGTTTGGTCATAATGTTAATTGATCTAGGGAGGTATCTGAGCATTTTCGAATGCAATTAGTCCAGTCACAGCAAAAGACTTGGGATACCTCAAAACAAACAACTTCCAAATCCACATCTTGTATAACTCAACTTTCTTCAGAATGGAATTATTTTATTTTTCTCTTTCAAAACCAAACAAAATAAGTGATAAATAAATAGGCTATTATCTATACACCACTATTCATTTTGAATATCAATTAAAGAACGAAAACTCTCGGAGTTAAGACATCAATAACAAGGACTTACATATGAAATGCACTAGATTTATTTAATGATACATCTTTATTAGCTTCTCTACAATTATTATAATTTTTTGTGACTATTCCACCATAATAAATTCATAAATATTATTAATAATTTAACATACATAGACTATTAGATCATGAGTTATTGTTCATTTCAATATTTTTCCTTTCTCTTTGAGAGAACGGCCTGTCCTAGGCTTGCTCGATTACTAGAATATCCTCCCCTTTTTTTATTTTTGGCTGGAGGTTTTTTTGACAAATAAAAATAATTAGGAATACACACATCTTTTTATTATTATTATTTTCCTATTGGAAATTTTGTGCAAAGAATTCGCAATTTTAATTCTATCGTTTAGAAAGCTATTGGTTGATATTTTTTTTTATTTTTTTATAATAAGGCAAATCCATCATCGAGAATATATTTTCTTTTCAAATCTAACTACATTTGTCACTACTTTTTCTTTTCTTTTTCGCCGATACTGAAGCACAATTTCATTTCTCGTTTCAACTAAAAGGTACAAACACGAAGTCCAAATCGCGATATCGTGTACATTTTTGGATTTCTCAGGATCGCCAAAGAATTTGATCCAGCTTTAATTTCATATTAAGCCTCTCCGTGTTTCAACAACCCTTGGAATCGAGTTATTTTAGGACCGGAGATGAAAAGAAATCCCGCATGTCAGACAATCAAAGTGAAGTCTTCCAGCATAAGAATATTCTGGTCTGCTTTAAGCCAGTGTTTCTCAATCCTTTTTGCTTCACGGCATACCTAGGTATTAGGAAAAATCTGGTGGAACACGAAACATTCTTCTCAATATCCCACTGCATTCCAAACGTTTTCGTTGCAGTCGACACCGTTTTAAACAAGCCTATATTTCTCATTTGAATTATAAAAATCATGTAATTAATTTTAACCATTCCAGTTTGTATTACTTACAATTTACTTGTTCCTCTTTTAATAAATAACGTTGTTGAAAATATATAAAACTTAATTTTATATTTTCTCTATTTTTATATTTTCCCTTTTAATGAAAATATTTTTGTTGTCTTTTTCTCGCGGCACACTCTTTGAGAATCACTTCTTTAGAGTATCGAAATAAGATACGCTGTAAAATTCTTAATAAAAATAATAGAATTCTAATGCATGCTTTGTTAAATTTATTTCGTATAATCCTGTTATCCAATAATATTTGGATTTGTGTTGTAAAAAATGAATAAGAAAAAGAAAAACAAAGAAATAAACATTTTTTTACCATTTCACTCTCCATTTTTTTTAACAAATTACATATGTGATGTGTGAGTTTCGTATAACCCATGTCTACAGTTATCCGCTATTTAAACAGCAATGAAAATGTAAAAAATAATATAATTATCAACCACAATGAATCGAAAGAAATATAATGAAACATTTTTCACTAATTACTAAGAACGGGTTAAGATATATTGTCAGTAATTAATAGATTTATAATAACAAACCTACACGTAAAATATAGGGAAATATTGACATAAAACAAAATTGGACTTACTGAGACAGTGCAAACAGTTGGTGAAGAAACAAATAAAAATAAAAAAAAGATAAGGGAAGGAAATTTCCCTAATCTGCAAAATCCTTCTTTTTATTTTAAAATAAGTGATGTTAGCAAGTACAGAAATTACAAAAAATAAAGAAAATTTATAACATTATATACTTTCGGGAAATAATTAAAAATGTATTATTTTACTGTCGAAATAATATTGCAATTAATGAATAACGCTAACTGGAGCTAGGGACTCGAGATGACTTGTCGGGGGAGGGGGTAATTATCCCATGTTTGCGATACACATTCATTTGCATCGATGAGGAAAATTAGAACGAAACAAAAATAAAATAAAAAAAAATAAATAAAATAAACGGCAATGTTAAGGCAAATATCTCGTGTCCGATATGCATTTGATATGAAGATTATTTCTCTGAAATTCCACTGGTAGTGTTTTAAGTTAATATAAGGGAGACATCTTTTAAGAATTTTGGTGCAGATCGGACTTACGTGAAACTACGCCTACCGCTGAAGACAAGCAAAACAAAACAAAAAACTGTCTCTCTTTGAAAGTTGAAGCTTTAATGGCAAAATAATTATTCTTGAAAGCGAGCTCCCAATTGATTTTGATTAAGAGTTCTTCTTTATGTGATGATCTTAGCACCAAAACTCGAAATATAAAAATATATAAACTCGAAATATAAAATATAGGAGCACTCTTCTCGTGATATCTCTATTATTATAAATTATATAACTCTTAGTTACATAGAAAAACAAAAATTCTAATAGCAAGTTTCAAATAATTAACGTCTTTTCGAAATGATTGCCGTAGGTGATTCGTAAGGTGTACAGTACGTTATTTTAATTAATATTGATTTTAAGTACGAGTGTATGTAACACTGAAATAATATTGACATTGATTGAAATAACATTTATAAAGTTGATGTCACATATATGCAAAGCACTTCACGTTGAGAAAAAAAAACAAGCCCTTCCCAATATATAGTTTTAGTTAATAGTAATAAATATGGGGAAAATTTGTGCAAAAACAAATGTCATCACCATAAAGCAAATGTTAATTATTAGTCTTCTCATTAACTTAGAACTTTCTTTCCCAGCAAATAGTAAATACAGGATGTATCGGAATACATACCTAGTACAGCTCACTTAGATCACACCTACCGTAATATAAGTCCGAGTTGACTTTAAAATTAATGCGAAGCTTCACAACAATACAAATATCAGTTACAAAGTAACTATCACTGCAAATCAGTGATTCATAACCAATGGTGCGCGATTCTCTTGACACAAATCGTATATCATCTAACTGCGAATTAAATAGAAAACAGCAATTACTTTGATTGTATAATTTTTCCTTTGAGGCACTACTGCGACGTATAGCAATTACTTTGTTTTATGTAACTTATGTTTGCTAATATTACGTATTTTTTAATATGTAATTAAAAAAAAAAAAAAAATTATATTCGTTTAAGTAAATTCCATGTCTTTGGCAAAATGAAAATAAAAATGTAACCTTAGGTTGTTCTTCTTTATAAATATGCCTTAAATTTAAAGAAATGAATGACCTTATGAAATTTTCATGTAAGGGGTTCGAAGGGCAATGCAGATTAAAAAAATACTGCATTAAAATGATCCATAAATGGCTTCCAACAAATTCGTTAATAAAAACAATTTAAAATTAAAAGCTTCCTAAACATCCCAGCAATGTAAGCATTGCATTTTCAATTAGAATAAATTTAAAATGCTGTTTTCTTTGTCCCGAGGCCACTGGAGGAAGTTGTCCACACTAAGGAATACCTCGGCCGCCATTTTGGCTGCTCCTTGCCTTGCCCCCACCCCCTCCAGAAGGCATCCCACAATCGCTGGTCCAAAGTTATCAGATTTACCATCAATTTGCGAGTAGCCCAAGCCTTGCCGCCTCCTATTATTAAAATATGTCGCTGCGCCGAGAGCCGCCGCCCTGGCGAACTTTATTAGATTTTCTTCGCTAACCTGAAAGCCATGATCAGTCTTGTGATAGGTTTCAGCCGTCAAGCCTGGTTAGTCTCTGTTTATGATTTCGTTAGCGCCATCTCAGCCCATCTTCCTAAGATGTCTTCCTTTCCGCCCCTTCCCCCCTACCCCTCCCGGTTGCCGTGGAAACCTAGCAGGGATCTTGCCGGCGTTCGTGAAAGTGGGGAAAAGGAGCGGTAAGAAGTGAAGACGGAAAAGGAGAGACGAAATGGGATTGATCGCGAAGATGGAGAAAGGAGCTGTGGGAATACGCTCCGAGGAGAAAGAGGAGGAGGAGAAAAGAAAATGAACGAAAGATTAAAATGCGATTGGGTTTGGGTTTCATAACAAAACCATCAAGTACAAAACGGTTCGGCAAAATATTATTAAACTTCTAACTTTTTAAGTAATGTACGATTTTTATTAAAAATTAAAAATTTAATCATCAAATACATTAAATGAATAAAATTTTGACGTGTGTATTTAAAATTTGCAAAGTAGACACCGACACACAAAATTTACCTCTTTTTAACCTTTTAAATTTTGTGTGTCGATTCTACTTTACAAATACATTAAATAATGTATAAATAATATACAGCATAAATAATTTAATAATTCTTTCCTATATACTATCAATTATTCCCTTTATAAAACCTGTATGAAGATAATCATGACTTTCACCAAACAAATTACATCAATTATATCCCATATTCATAAGATTCGATTCTGTTATCTTATATTTTTTACTAAATTTTTATTGTTTTTAAATGAAATTTGAAACTTGTAAAAGTATATATATATACATACAATGAAATGCCAATAGTTGTTTGTGTAAATTGAAATAGGCCTAATCATTTAAAATGCATTTGAAAGAGCAATGACATCTAGACATTAAATTTTGTATAAGAAATATAAGATTTTTTTGATTCTTAAATAAGATTTAAATTTCAAAATTAGACATCAAGAGAAACTGATAAAAAATTGCTACACTGAAGTGATAAAGATTTGTGCAACCCTAAGCCAAATTTTCGAATAATGCTCCTAACCTTAAAAAAAAAAAAAAAAATGTCTGATTTTGAAATTGAATTTTATTGGTGTTGAAATTTTGTAAATAATTTTATTTCACGATCTACTATTCTCTTCTATTCCCCACAAGAGCACCTGCTTTGATCTTATTACCCTAATTTGGATAGAGTTCTTCGCTTAACAGTGACATTTATAGATGTTTTTGTAAAGATTGATTTTTTCAGTTGCGGAAATAAAAGTACTTCCATTATTTCCTTATTTATGTTTACAATAGAGCTACTAATTACTGTTTATTGAAATTATTAATTCATTTGTAAATCAAGGACAATCAGACAACTATACGACCCAAGTTCCCAGCATCTACATGTGGTGAATAGAGATACCTGGAACCTGTGGTCATATGAATAAATAAACGCAGAAATTACGGGTTCAAATAAAAAGTGACAGTGCTATAACAAAAAAAAACAAGTAAACTTGCATAAAATTATATTAGAAGATAAAAGAAAGTGTTATAGGAAGTTATTCTTATTGATTTAAAAAAAAAAATGTATATTTGGTATTTGGCCTCTCGCGGAAAGCAATTGTGTTTACAGTTTGTATATAATAATTGTTTTAATTAAAAGTATCCGAGGAATAAATAAGCAGGCCTTTATTAAAGCTGTACTTTACATTGTAACTGATTTTGATTTTGCTATCTGCAATGTATGCCGTGAACACCAAATAATTGAGAACCACCATCATAGCGTACTTTCATTTGCATAATAAACATACATTACTAAAAGATTATCTTGTTTAATCATTGCTCTTTGCTTTCGCGAGTGAATAATATAACATATTCTTACTGTACATTATGGTTATAAGTGTTACTTTTAAATATAGATAATTCAACCGTTTTAAACTCTTTAATTCTAGTAACTGCCATTCTTTTTTTTTTATATTAGCTGTTTTGTTTCATACTTTTACTTTATTATCGTTGTAAAATTGACGACAAAGCTACCGTTCCAATTCTGTTCCATTCATTCTCCAGTAATGGCGGATGGAGATATAGTTTTAAATTATTCCATAGTAATTCATTTAAAAAGCAGGCACTGTATTTTCAGTAACTTAAAATAAGGTTTGTCGTATCAAAAGCTTTTAAGATAATATTATTGTAGTTCTGCAAACAACAATAAAGGACGAATCTAATTCAGCGGTTCGTAAGAGGTCTTGAAATCAAAGTGCTTTGGAAAATATGATAAGCGTTACATATTTAAACATCCTTTGGGCAGAATTAAATGAAAATAGTTTGGGTACATAAAAATCTAAGTAAACTAATTCATTCGCTTTTAAGTATATGAAAATTTATCCATCAAATTGAATATTACTTACATTTCAGGAAAATGAAATTAAAAATCTCCAAAGATGAATCTAATCAGCGATTTATTTTATTCCGGATTTAAGATTTACTAAATCATGTTTTAAAAGCCTCAGTTTCAGCAATTTCATCAATTTGTTGATTTAATTCAGATCAATTGAATTTTGAATTGTAACCAGTTCTCCCATCTTAGGATATAGTTCAAATTTTAAAAAGAATAAAAAAAAAAAAAAAAAAAAAAAAAATCTCCAATCAAAATAATTTTTTCAAACTGACTTTTTTTATTGGAGATTAGCGATCAGGTGATTATAAACAAAGATACGAATTTTTGCCGAGTATAACATTCTTACTGGGAAAAGAAATAACAGTTTTTATTCTAAAACATTAAATAGTACTGCAATAATAATTCACAGTTTAGAATATTTATCCATAATAGCATAAAGCTAATTAGTAAAACTTCAGCTGCTAATAAATAAATAAATAAAGTATTTTATTTTTTTCCTCTTGACTTTCTTTTTCTTTTTATATAGCCTAATTCAACTTTATTATAAATTGCCATACTTAATTTTCCAGCATCCAAAGGAAAAATAAATATCACTCCTAATGTTCAAGTCCAGTGAATTTTTTTTTTGAAACAATAATAAAGAAAGGGAAAGAGGAAAAGATAAATATTTTTATTTAATTTTTAGAATTTTACAACAACCATTTTTTATTGAAGGGTCTTTTTAATATTCTACGCTTAATCCTTATTTATTTTTGAGTTTTATATTAGCAATACAAGTAATAAAACTGCCAAATCAATACAGCGTAATATTAGTGTTTTTGATTGCACTATTAATACAATTTATAATAAGAGAGAAATACAGAATCGAAACGATAGGCCTATATAAAAGCTTTCCTCATTTCTAATTCAAATTATTATTTACCTAGTTCCTTAATTACTTTATTATCAAACATACGTATAATAACCAATTTAATATAAATAAATAATATTCCATAAATAAGCTTATGATACCTATGATGATGACTTCTAAGATCTTTCCTTTACAAAATCAGATGATTTTAAATATGTTTGAAACTCTGAACATACCAGGAAATAAATTTAATAATTTTTTATATAGTCTTCTGTAGAAGAACAAAATAAAACAAATAGAAACAGTAATTCGTATTTGCCCCCATCACTTAATTGAAAATGACTCGTGATATTCTGTAACACAAGCTTTCCTGACAGTATAAAAAAAAAAATACGGGCACCATTTTAAAAATTATTTTTTTCTCTTCTTCCCCTCAAACGTAATTGCATTACTACTTCCATTAATTCGAACAAAAAAACTAAAATTTATTTTTTGGCTTTTAATTTAGAATGTGTAACAGCTTCCAAAAAAAAAAAAAAAAAAATCATTGATGGCGTTCGGTTTCCCGTTTACAAATTTGAATATTAAACTGAGATGCCGTAGATAATGATCCTGGCCGATCCAATGAGACCTGGTAGAAGGCTGTCTGCCTCGGCCTGCGGGCGGCCATGTTGGCTTTGTCAGTCTCGACATGGGCGGTTGAGGAATGTCTTTCGATAACAAGCAATGAAAGATCGTGGAATCTCAGAACAAATTAAATCAAGTCTTCATTTGATATCGTCAGAAGCGTCTCGATTCGCGAGTCATTGTGAATTATTCAGGGCAGACAATAGCAAATTCCCTATTTACAACCCCTTAAGTAGCCATGAAATGCAACGAGGTTAGGTCGTCGCTAGCCGGAAATAATGCAGAATTTTTGAATTCGAAGATATCGGCCGAGGAGTTTTTGATATTTATTAATCGCAAAAATATAAATTCGAAGCTATTGTAATGCAAAATAAAAAGACTTCACTCTATCAGAAAAGTATAATACCTTCAGTTCAAATAAAATAAATAAATCATACAGTTCTTCTTTTGCCCTGTAATTAGCAAAATAACTCTTAACGTCCAGAGATAAAAATGTCGGAATTTTAATATAATGTGTACTACAGCTTTTACGAAAATTCGCAAAAAAATATCATCTCCCTTTAACCCAAACGCCTTTCAAACACCTAAAAACGGCTTATTATTCTATAAACTTTTAATTTTAATGTGGATTTCTACAAATTGTTTCGAGTATTCAGGAATTCTTTAGAAAGCTTGTGACCTTCTAATTCAAATCGTAGACTGTCACTTAAATCTTGTTTAATTCGAACCAAAAGGCTATTGTGACAGGCCAATACGCGATTTCAGATAAGTATAGATACTATACTATGAAAATCAATAGACAATTGTAAAAAGATATATTAATATCTTTGTATAATTCAAAACATATTATTTGAATAAATTATTTCCTTTGATAAAGCACAATTTTTTTTTCAATTCCCAACAAGTATCTTGTAAGACTGAAAGCACTGAAAATATACATTTCCATTTCAGTAAAAATAAAGTTCGAAGTTTGTATTTTCAAAATAAATAACTGCAAACTTAGGATAATTTTTAATATTTCCCCAAAAATTCGTTAACTTTTTTCGTCTAATTTCATTTTTATCTTTGCAACTACATATTGACTATCACATTTTATTTAATAATAATATTAAACCTGATAGAAAAAATAAACAAAAACAAAAAAAAACAATTCCTAGGCCTAATTATTCTTTAATTAACGTTTTAAGAAAGAAAACATTTTTAAAAAATTCAACATAAGACAGACTTAAAATGGACATAAGGCAAAACATGTAAGATTTTGAAATGACAAAATGTTAAGGGGACTACGAAAACTAATTATGTTAAAATCTGGAAATTTAAATTTTGTAGTTTTACCTTATTTTGAGTCAAATCTTGCCATGCAGTAAACAAATCACTTTTTATACAATTACAGTGCGAATTTTTTAATAATATTGTAGGGTTTTCAGTTCTCATTCACTTACAGCAACTTTATTCTGTTCGTAACACAATTATATCCTTTCCAATTCGTAGTAAGTTAGATCTTAATAATGATCAAGTTGTAGCCCTGCTAAGTAGATTGTTCATCACTCTTCTCAGCACCTCTAGGCGAGACAAGGCTTTTTGCCAATTGCCCGGCGTTGCCTGCAAAAGCAGTGGAGATAATTTCTTTACTTTTCCTTGGACTAAGTTAGATATGGAATCAATCAATCCAATTGGCTACACGCCTCACATAAATTATGAAATCTATCAAATGGAGCTTTTTATCTGTTACTTTTCCTGTCATAACTGGATTTCCTTACTTACATGAGAGGTCGCCCCCTTACTAAAGAAATCGAGAAAAGGGATTATCTACTAAAATAAAATCAATCTGCCTTGAATAATAAAGACACAAGTGATGAAAACACGATCACTTTTGGGAAAAATGTTGACTCGGGCTCTTTATAACAACTTTACATAAATGCAATTTGTATAAATTCTATTGAACTGACAAAAATATATATTTACATAAATTGATTTTTATTAAATGAAATATTGTATTTGAAATTTTATTCTGCTCATTTACATTGGATTCCCTTCCAATTCTTTTTACTAATTTGGTACCTGAAAAACTAAGGCCTGATTTTTAACTTTTTAATTTTTATTTCTTTTGATGTCACGAATTACAAATTTAATGAATTTTTAAATGTTAATTCCGAAGGCATTTTTAAAAGACTTTAGCGATACTATTTTGTAACATTAATACTTTTACAAGTTTTCTTTCAATCGAATTCAATACGCTATTCTGACCAATTCAGTCCTGCCGAACTCATTTTATTAAATAAAATAAGGAGTATGGATTTTTAATGTTGCAAATATGAAGATTAACTCAACATAGCAGAATTAAAGAAATAGATATATAGATCCAGCTAATCAAAATACATTATTTTCATTTTCCCTTACTTTCATGTAGGCCTACTGTTTTTGTTCTTTATTTCTCGTTTGTTAAACTATATAAATTCTATTCAGGTAGTGTCTTTTCTTTTATTATTTCTTATGTAGTAATTTATTCATACTATATAAAAAAAAAAAAAAAAAAAAAAATATTCTCAATGGAAAAGTCAATGTTAAAATGGCAGAATTGAAGAAATTAAAACTGTTCTATGAATGTATTAAAAAACTGAATTTCACTGAATATTATAATAATTCTTCATAACCATATGTTATCCTTTAAAACTCTTTTTAA
>JAFIDM010004315.1:21719273-21731612 GCA_023159025.1 Thereuonema tuberculata
TTATGTCATCAGGAAATAATTTTGCTTTGCCAAAATGAATGAATGCTGAGGTTAATCAGAAATACGGTGAATGAAGGGAATGAAAATATTTTCTTTAAACACTGTTGAATAAACATAAAATGAAGCATTGTAATATAGTAGCGGCTATTCTAACATTCAGAAGCGCATTGTGATCATGAAAACTCAAATTAAAATTTAAAATAATAATAAAGTATACATACAAGACAGTAACAACATTTTATGAATATTCAAAGACAAATAATATTAAGGGCTAATCCGTGTTTGGATTAAGAGAATGAATAAGATTATTTAGAAAAGACTTATACACCGATCTTGTTCTCTGTACAAAAAGTATATACACGCTTATTTCATCTATAAAATTCACGCAAGCCAAGAAAGTACTCCAGCTACCTCTTCCATGTTGGATTCGATTTTATTAGTACTTCATTTTTTGAGACAATAATAAGGAAAAATGAAATTGCAAGTGGTTCCAATTCAGAACAGATGTAAGTCCAGAAGGATTATCCAAACAATTTTGGTTTATTGCAGGATTTTGAAACCATAAATTAGTTTTGCTCGAAGATTTCACTGAACTGACAATGGTAGAGTATCCTTTTCGAGCAGGTAATATCTATACGAGACCTTTATATTATTAATTTACTTTTTTTTCTATAAGTACTTATTATTTTGAATAAATCTTAACGTGGTTTTTTTTATTGCCTTGGAGAGTTCTTATATTTGGTAGTAAGTTGAAATGTCCACCACCTTCTTTGTTATTTGCGTAGCAATTAACTCAAGTCTTATCAATTCTTTTTATAAATTACCAAATTAGATGGATTATCAAATATCCCACATTTTGTCCACATACTATATTAGCTACAAAGAAATCCACTTCTCTCCAAAATATATGAAAACACTGATTAATACACAGAATAATATTTTTCCAATTTGACCCCACTCAAGTTTACCAAATAAACTATATTGAATGCATTTTCATCTGTTAACTTATTTTTTGCGTGCAAAAGTTTTTGGTTTTAGGTCTCTCGAACGCCAGAACTTTCTCCTCTATTTTACCGCTATTTTGTAATATACGAAGCAATATTCTTCTCCATTCCAGTCTCCAATTCCTTATTAAATTAATAGATACGCATATCAAAAACGAAATCCATTATTTTATGACCGAATGGCATTTCATTAAATTCACTAAATTATTTTCAATAGTCCTCAGGCTTATTAATGGGTCTTTTAAAGAAAAGCGTTATACTCAAATTTAAGTATTCACTTTTATCTAATAAAAATCATTAACAAAAAGAGATATACAAACAATTATTGATAACTTGTATTTACGTTAACATCTGTTTGCTTTTAATTAAACAGAAATAAAATAAAATTAAAACAAGTCTGCATTTGAATCTATTTTAATCTTTCTTGTTAAGCACAAGCTGCATGTGCAGCCAATTATTTGGATGAAGGTTCTATCATAATAGCATTTGGTCGGCGTGAGGCCTCGCTTGTGGCAGCCGGCGCCGGGGATTGTCATCGATGGACTCCCCGTGGTTCGGGAGGGCGGTCTCCGGTAGCGGTACTTAGGGGGTTCGGCAGACGGGGAAGCGTCAATCCCGCCGAACAAAGACGGTCGTGTGCCGCCACTAGATCGTTTTAAAAATGTTGGGTCGACGTGCAATCGCCAAACATAGTGCGATGCTACCCACGGCACGTGCCTCTAATTGTAGTTTCCAAATAATAACTGTCCGCATTTCCCATTATAGTTACTTACATTTTCTCATGGCCTTTTGACGTTAGTTCAAGTGGGTTTGCGGGGATGGGAATATGTTGACGAGAAACCAACCACCAGTTTTGTTAATTACACAATGTAGAGTTTCCAAAAATAAACCAAGAAATTAAATTTTTAAAAAAGCTTTTCCATATGACTAAACTTTAATTTCAATTCAATAAATTCTGTGTTCATTAACGAAAAGAACAAAAGAATTCTGTTACTGTTTAAAATATAAGAAAGGGTACAGAATATTTTCTGCAAGTTGATCCTTGAGATTTTAAACATTATTATTAACTAATAATCTTGTAATTTTGAAAAACAATTTTTGAAGTGAACTCGGGAAGTTTTATTGAAGTTGAATTTTACAATAAACTTTATTACTATTTCTTTTCTAACAGTTTCATTTGAAATCTTTTAAAAACAAAATATAAGCTAAACATCCTAATAATTAAATCAATACTCGATAGCTTTAATTTCCTTTTTATTAACTTAATTCAACTTCTCTTCCTCCTCAATATGAAATATTAACAATCCCAAAATAAGCAAGCAAACCAACCAACAAATAAATAAATATTCAGACTGTACACGAATTCATAATCATGCATATCTATTTTCACTTATGTAACTTGTTTAACTAAAAGAGTTGTAGCAATTCATAGATCTAGAAAGATCTCTTTACGTATTTGTTTTATATTTTAAATATAGCTTTTTAATGCTCTTAATTTTAATGTGCATTTAAAAATATTACAATTCTAACTTTTACTGGTCAGCTTTAAACATTAACCTCTATTACCCTACACTTATTCAAGTAACATATCTTTCAATAGAAAAATTAATGTTTTATTCCATTAAAATGAAAAAAAAATTATCGTATCATTAAAAACAGTTTATCTGCCATAATAATATTTTATAACAAAACAAGTTTCTATAAATCAACAGAAATATCGTATCTTTTTTTTGTTTTTTTTTTTTTTAGCTTTGAAATGTATTTTTTCCAAAATAAGTTATTTAAATTATCAGCTCCTTGTTATTGCATTATCTTTCTTCTTTTTTATTTTTTAATGACTTCCGTTGTCCAAAATTAGTTTTAATTGAATGACAAAACAATGGCTTGTTTGACTTCTAACTACGAATTCGAATTTGTTATTGAGCGCGTGCGAATTAACAGTCCACGGATCGGTAATTATATTTTGTCCCCTAATTTTATTAGCAAACACTTATAATTCCTTTAAAATCAAGAAGTGACTCAAAAAAGAACGTAGTCAAGTAAATGGACAAACGAGACACGACAAATTCATCAAGGTTTTCTCGATTTATTTTCTTTTTTTTTATCTGTTTAAAACTGGATATTCTTCTGCGACTGACAACATGCAAATACAAAAAGGAAGACGGTAAATAAGGGACGGATAATTCATGAAATTTTAGAAATATATTTGTTGATTTAACATTGATTATCTTGCATTTAATATACATTTAACTGGTTTTGAACTTTTATTATAAAATTCGGCGAAAAAATATCAGTTAGAATAAATGAATAAGTAAAATGCATTATCTACTTAAAAATATACATGTAAATATCAATAAATTTTGGATTTTCTGGCTTAAAATAGAAAAAAATAATAATCTTTAATTATTTAATAATAAAATCCTAATTTTCATTCACGAATTGAAATACAGTTGAATTTCAATCTAGCTAGAATTTTTCGCGAATTTTAGTGAAAATCTGAATCTTTAATTAAACTCTTTATGTAAGTTGAATTCCGAAGTGATTTCGTGATAGTTATTTATATGTTTATAAATCGAGTTTCACCGTATTACATTTAATACAGTGTTTCGTTAACATACTTTCAAATGCCTTAAAATTGCGACTTAATAAACTACGGTATGCATTTTTTAAAAAAAAAAATAATAAATAAATTCGACACGTATTTAAAAACTACAGAAATAAACTTTTCACAAATATTTTAGATTATTGTTCGTTATCGTGTAAATATATAACTTGAACTGTCAAGTTGCTTTATTTTATTTATTTACATTTATTTTATATGTATAAGATTTATTCAGAGAGTAATACGAACTTATTACCTTCTATTATTTTAAAAATAAAACAAATATTAATTAAAAAGTAAATCAAATTATATTAGATATTTATACCTACGATTATTTTTGCTGATAATTATGAACATATAACTTGCGGTAAAATAAAAATGGCTACTTTACATTTCAACTACAACTATATCATCACTTTATCCACGTTTAAATTTTTTTACCTTTACTTTATGTAAATCTTCATAAAACTTGATGGCATATTCAAATTAAGTAAGACCAATAATGAAAACGTTAGTTATTTCTTATTTTGTATTCAAATTTACATTGAAGTAACGAAGTAAATAAAGGACTATTATTAGTTTTGTATCACAATACTGAAATTTAAATATTTATATAGATAGTTTGGGTGTTAGTCGAAGATTTATTTATATCGGGTGTCTTTTTAAAGACAAAAACAAAACGACAGCAGAACCCACTTTAATGTCAACCAATTTCTACTGCAATGATGTCTGTTCCAACGACGAGAGGAAAAAAAAAAAAGGAAGGCAAAAGCAAATCGAATATTGCTGCCTGCAGCAATGTCTTAGCAAGTATTTCCCCCGATGGTTGTTGGATTGGCTTCTATTTTAATAATATGACGCTGTTGCTACTTGGATTCCATGGCGATGATGAATTCAATTTTTCACAATGAACGGTTGATAAAATTTGGACGACACACATCGGCAACTGAAAACGGCTTCCTTGGCGTCAACTCGATTGTATATTACTTAACCCAGTTTGGTTCGAATTACGGTGAACTAGGAACGGACCAGCGCCGCTCACACGATCATCTACGCCTTCTTAAACGCATAACCACGCGGCTGACACGACTTGCCAAGCTCGCAACTTTTTAAAAAACGTCTCACAAACCTTGCTCATTAGCACCGTAAATCTGATAATACCGATTACTAAACAAAAGGGAATTTTCGAGATAAATCTTGTTCTAGAAAGGATTTTTATTATTTATGCTACATTTTATAGTTTATGATTCTGATGATTTTGAATACCTCGTGCGCTATCATATAGAAACACAATAAAATATCATTAATTTTTTTTCTTACTAACTTATGGAAATTAATGTATTAAGTTTTACGGTATTAATGATTAGAAATTAGTTTTTTTTTTTCTTCCTTCTTTTGATCAGGATGTCTCTGAACAGTAGTATTCATCCAGAATTGTAATAATTGTATTGCATAGGCTTTAACTACACTACATTTTCTAGCCTCAACTTAAAGCTTCTATTTGCGAAATTAATACAATCACTCAGTATTCTTCAGCGGAGGTTTTTTGAACCCAGCGCTGTTATAAAGAATTTCAAATAAAAGACGTATGTATCAGCATTACGATGATATTAATAGCAGCAAATTTGTAATTAATGTAAATTACAAATGAAACATCAGCAATAGCCCCTAAATTTCTAATCGATTATTTAAGACCTTTTAAACAGTTTTCATTATATTATCCCCATAAGAAAAATCAAGACCTGTCTATTTGACGTTCTAGTTTTTTTTATGGAACTTTTCTTTACCGATTCAAGATAAATACATGACTGGAAGAAAAAACAGATCTAAACCTAATTACTGACACTTCATAATTAGTCGTCATGGTGACAGGAATTCATTTTCAACGTAAAACTAAATCAAAATCAGCGTAATTTAAATAAAAATGTTGATAAAAAGTAAAATTTACAAAAAATGAAATTTAGAAAACTCGAGGCGAAAATGACTAATGTAACACTTTTATACAAATTTCCTTGAAATTCAGTTATCTTGATGACTTCTAACCAAGGAATTGAGCTTATTAAACACGACTTTTAACTAATAAAAAACCTGAAGAGAATAGCAATAAAAATAATGAAAGAGGTTAATAATTAGTTTATTTTATTCACAGATTTTAATGATAATCGTTCTTTGATACTTTTCTATAATTTAATTTAAAATGAAAAATACTGTTTGAAATTTTATAAAATTTATTACATTTAAATTATATATTTATATATAGATTACATAAATGATACTAAGTTAAGAACGATCTGTTAATTAAAAAATATTCATTTCTATTTCTCACATTTCATTTTAGATATAAAAGCTTAACATTAAGATTAACTACTTGTTTCTGTTTGAAATCTGATTATAATTTTTTTTTTAATAATATAGCTAATAACAGTTCAATAATAAAAACAAATTTTGTTATCAAAGAATTAAAAAGATTATTTTTATGACTTAGATCCTTTTAAATCAATTTAACTAACTTATAATATGTAACAAAAATAACTTTATATTAATTTAAAAGACAAAATCAGCTCCACAGTGAAAGTAACATGTTAATAATAATAATAGACTATTAATATCCTTAATTATAAAATGTAATCTTTTTTTTTTTTCAATTTTAACAATGATAATCATTAAATCTCGAATTTTTCAATACACAAGATTTATTACAAAATGCGAAATTTTTATTCATAAAGAAATTACAAAGGAAAACAAGGAGTTAAACTCAGTTGCTTCCAAGTGTAGTTTTTCCTTATAATATCAGCTGTGCCTGTTAGCTGATAATATGTATTCTTTGTTTTTCAGTACTGAATTTTCTGTTAAGAAATTTAAGCCTTTTCAGTTAGCATTTTACAATGAGTCACTTTTTCCAAGTTAGACGACTTATTTTTATAAATTACGAAAAGAAAGAAATTTCACATCTCTTGATAATTCACTGAAATTTGTTTTCATTGCACAGAGACCAATTCGCCCTTTAGTTTACAAGAAAGCTAGCAAATATAAAATAATAAATAAAACCAATTTTCCTTTGCGATGTTTAATTATCGTAACTAAGAGAAGAAAAAAATGCGAAGCAATTCTATAATTTTAGCTTTTTAATGAAGTTTCAAATAATTAAAAATAAAAATCAAGTTATTTAATTCCGTGACTGGATGGCATTACCCTTCAAAAATTCTCAATTACTGTCAGACTAATACAATCATCACTTGGCTGTTGTAATCTATAAGATTCACTAGCCTAAGCGAGAAGAATGGCAATTCTGAATGAGAAAATATTTTTTTTTAAAATATATACATAAACATAATTCGTTTGCATATATTTGATGTAGCTTAAGTATGTAGTGGTGGTAACATTTCAAGGAAAATAAAAGTCCGTAGGAAGCTGGGCATGGATAAATAATGGTTAATTCGATTAATGAATGACAAAAGCAAAGTCCTACTGGGATATTTAAGCAAATACTGCAGAAATTAAATATATCAGGATCGATATTATTCAATGAATAAATACAACATAACAGTAACTTTATAGATAACGTATAATGTAATTGACAAAACCTACTATTACTCTAGTTTCGAAAGTAATACAAAGCACATCTACAGGTATAATAAAAATACTACAAATTTATTCACATAAGAAATGAATTATCATTTTTTTTTTTGTTTTTTATACAAAAACTGTAACTTATTTTTTAAAAAAGACTTCTTAAAATAGGTTTTGTTAATTATGTTAATAATTATCTATTAAATTACAGCTTTATACTATTTACTTCTTATTAATGCCAATAATAATTAACATCATTCAGCATATTCTTTTCTCCTGAAATCTATTCTAATTTTTAAATGAATCATTTAGCTGAACAATAATAATACAAGTACATATTTGAAGGTTATCTAATCGTATTTCCGCATTTTCAATAAGTTTCCGCAAATTTCACGGGTTCCGTTTCAGCGAAGTTTTCACTCTTTTAGATAAATATTCACGTTAGCATCAATGAATTATCGGTTCGAAGTCTTCGAAATCGTTAGGATAAACTAGATTTTAATTCAATTTATACAATTATTTTTTGCTTAAGTTTACCTCGTTTTAACATTTTTAAAACTTACTCATTATCTACGAAAACAAATCAAAATTTAGTTTCTAGTAACTTACGAAATATAAGTTCTGAATTATTGTTGACAGTCTCTTAATCAGTTGTAATATCTTCTATGTAAAGCAAAGGATGTAGAAAATTAAAATTCTAAGAAAAATGATAAAATCAAGATATGCTAATGTAATTATTTAATTTATAATAAGTTTTTAATTATTGTTAGAATTGTATATATCTTTCAGGAAGATAAAGGCTGGAGAAAATTGAAACATTCAGAAAAAGAGAAGCAAAATTTTGTTTTTTTGTAGGCTGTAGATATATAAATAATAATTATTTAGTTCTTTTTTAAACTTAAAGCTTCTAAATATTAATATATTCTAATTCAATATATAATACGTAATTTTAATTCTGTCTTGTAATATTAGTTTTATTTCCGTTATAGTGGAGAGGAGCGGTGGCTTGATTGCCGCCTTCTCGGCTGTTGTCTTCGCCGTGTCTCCTTCCCTTCTTGGCGGCGCGACCGGCCCCGCGGCGGACTGGCACTTGAGGTTTGGCGCTGCCTGAGACAAGAGTTAATCGGAGTGTAATGGCTTCCGTAAATCGTCTCAGGACGATTCGAGCGAATTCACTCTAATTCAGTCAGTTAACCGAGGGGGAAACCAACTTAGAGCGAAACAATATCTGCCTAATGACGCGACCGCCCAAGGATTTCTTGTTCTCGGTCACGTCTTCTTTCAGATTTGTTTAGCGTATTACGAGGACAAATCGAATGAAGCATTTTTAATCAGATTAATTAATTTCGGAGTAATTGCATTCAGGTAATGGCAATATAGAATGGCATTCACGGCCGCGCACACATTAAGACGGTTTGTCGCGTTGGACGACACGTATTTCTAGTGATCTTTATAAAATTGCTATTCCGTTTTATTGTTATTCCGTTTCGAGTGTTGGTTTCTTTCAAGATGGAATTAAACTGTGAAATCAAATCCGGTTTTCTGCTATTTGACTTTATTTCGTTGTTTATTAATACACTTAAATTTTTACAAGAATTTTGCTATATTTAAAGACAAACATTTTATTTTCCTTTAGTTTTTTGACAAACAATTCGAAGAAAGGCGATGTAGCGTCATAACTTAATGACATTAGAAGAACGCTGAAGTTAATTAGATTATGATAGCCAATCTTCAAAAAATAATTAACTTTCTTTTGATTTTATTAATATTTTCCATCTTTCCTACAATTAATCACCACTGTGACAGCAAAATATCATACAGCAGAAAACATTTCTTTTATAAAAAGGGTAAAAATAATCGTAGAACGTTAAAACATTCCCTGAAATCAAGTTTTTATGAGGAAAAATTTAACCTATAAAATTTTCAAATTATAATATTACGAGAAACTTTTCAGTCAAGCAATATTTCCAGAATGTAATTACAATCTACAGATTAAAACTTTCAAACAATTGTATTATAAATTGGCAATTAAACATTTTAACATTGCAGTTATCATTTAAGCCTTGCTTGAATAGAAGACGTACATGAGGCTTTTTTAGGGGTACGGGATTGTTCGGAGAAATGCCTGAATCGCTTCAACCACTTTGTAATTTCTCCTCTTTCAAGTCTCCCAATGCTCAATTTCGACCGGCACTGGCCCTTCCATTGACACTCCGTAACGCCACGTGGCTGACACGCGCCCATACCACACCCCCAACATGCAAACCGGAGAGAGTTTCTCCAATACAGTCACGTTCCCGAATACCTTCAAATTGCCCTTATCTAATAGAATGTGAAACAGATTCGGAATTGTTTCTTACACATTTTTTATTCTCTTTTTTTTTTTTGTTTTCGTGCCTTCCCCTCCAAACTCTTGATTTCGTTTCTTCCTTCTTTTACCTTTCTTTTTTTTTTTAAAAAAAGGGGAGACTCTCTTTTTCTTTCGGCCACGGGGAATTAGAATTCAAGGTTGAAGGCTGGCCGAATTGAGTTGAGAGAACAAATTCGGTTTAGGTCTATTGCCTTAACAGTCGATTGGATGTCAGCTTGTCTTGTTTACATTTTACTCATGTATTCCTGGCAAGAGTCTTCCCGCCATTTACGACAGGGTTAAAGGGTTAGTTAATAATAGTAATGTATCTTAGCAATGGGGATAAGCCGATAAGAGAATTGTGGCTTGGCTTCTTGTGGACTCTGTGTTGGCGTCTCTTGTTGTCGGTGGCTCGATTTGGGCCCCAGTTTGTTCGCCTCTCCGCAAATTTGTCGAGGCAAATTGTTTTAAGAAGTCAAATTAAAGGTAAAATAGCTAATTACTGACTTCATTCTTATCTGATTTAATTAATTAAAGGCTGCGCGCGCCTTGCAAAAGGGAGGACGGGGTGGGAGGAAGGGGAAAAAATGGCGCAATTGACTTACCGGTGGGATCGGGGAGGCCCCGGCCGGGCGGAGCACCGCTGTCGAGGCCGTACAGTGCCGTAAAGTCGTCGCATTTTCGCTTCTCACCACGATCGTCGGCACCAACACGTTGATCGTCTGCCATGTCGACAAATTGCGTTGTGTACAAAATTTTCTTTGATCGGCGGGCCGAATTTTTGGGGCTAGGGCTGCTCGGTAATGCCAAGGAATGGCTCTAACGAAAAGTGACTAATGAAGTTAAGCCGAGATACAGTTTTATAAGCGATACTGTTCTGTGCACTGGGGTCACGGCCAATGGCCAATCGCCGCCTGCCTCTCTCCGTCGGTCGGGATTAATATGCGGCGCGTGCTCGTCGACCAATGGGATTGGCTGCAGTCTCAGGGCGGTGTCTCTCCACGCGACAGAGGCGGGGCCGCGCGAGCGAATACATTGTTGGCTCTCGATGATGGATGGAGGCCTTAGCTATGGCTGCCGTCGCAAAAATGGGCTCCACGTTAGGCCTAAGCATCTGTGCCGGTCGCAGAGTAGCCGACAGATTGCCGATATCCGAAGCCAGCAGATCCATTTGACAACGGCATCAAAAAATGGTGAGACAGCTACCCATGACTGTAATTTTATCAATTTCCTCTTTAAAGAATTGCGTATAAATTTGTGTATTCCTTTTCCCTATTCTCGATAAGACTAAAACCTTAATCCATGTATTTGTTGTTTGTTCCCTTATATTCTATATAATTTATATAGTACATCACAAATCGTTTTATAATGACCATTCAAGCCTTATTCTAATTCATTTGTTTTTCTGTATGATATTAATTTCCAGTTACTTTTCAAATGTTAAAAAAAAAAGAATTCCAACGGATGTCAATAAATTATAAGTTATTATATAGTAAACCAGCTGTAATAAAATTAAACAAATTATAAATTTTAATTATAAATGTTGTTAATTAATAAGCAAAAACATCAAAACAAATTTTTATTTAGTTATTTATTAGCTAAAATATCAAAGTATAGGCCTACAGTGATTTTTTGTATAGTTTAACAAAAGTTGTCCTTTTAAACTTTATAAGAAACTTAATATAAAAAATAGAAAATTTTTTTAAAGTTAGATTGAGATAAAAATAAGTAATATTTTTAAACTTAATAAAAAATAAAAAGAAGTCATTACAAAGGAAAGTATTTTAGTCTAACTTTTGTTTTGTTTTTTTTCGTTTCCATATTAAGAGTGATTTTAAAATTCAAATATTTAACTTATAAAAAAATTTAACCCATAAAAATTTGAATCATTTTTTCATTTGCATATTAAAAGTGATTTTGAAATTCAAATATTAACTTATTTAAAATAAGTTTTTTACTAGGCCTACTTAAAAAATCTTTATTTTTTTTTTCCAAGGGGAATTAACAGACAATTTAAAAAAAAAAAAAAGCAGATTTAATAATATTTTGTTTTTCTTTAATCGTTTTTTATTTGAATTAACATGAATTTAGCAATTTTATTTACTGGGGTATTGCAAAAAAATAAATTGAAGTTATGATATGAATTTGTAATTACTGTAAAAATCTAATATTAATTTTTTATTACAGAAATAAAAACAAATAATTTACTTATTTGTTTATTTTAAATTAATATTATGTTACGTAGACAAGTAATTGCTAAGAAAATAAAATAACTTTTAATGCTTCAATTTTAAAAAAATGTAGAACTATTTACATAAATTTAAGTTTATAATGCATCTATATTAGTTGTGTATCTTTAATATTATCATAAAGTATCTTCGAATAATGATGTTAAAACTAATTTTAATCTTAAAAATCCTGTAGTTTATAGTATTTTAGTTGCTGAACTTTTACTAGAATTTTTTTTTCTTTTTTTTGTTCCTGTATAAATTTACTTTCCTTTAATACAATTAAATAACCTTTTTGATACATTTTTAAATGAATACAAGTACATCTTTTTTTTTTAATATTAAAAAAGTATAATGCTTAAATTAATACATTTAAGAATGAACTATTGAAATTTGTAATTGAAGTTTTTTTATTATTCTCATTTTACTTAGTTTTAATAATGTTGCAGTATTTATTTAAAGTTTAAAGATGAAAACTATGCCTATAGAATTTCCTTTTCGACAATTAGAATGTAAAGTTGGAGATTATAAAGTAGTCAATTAACTGAAACTTCTGAAATTTTCATTCAATTTTTTTTTTTTTTT
>JAFIDM010004315.1:21731712-21770015 GCA_023159025.1 Thereuonema tuberculata
CGGCAACATCTCACCAAATCTCATTTAAAGGGAGAGGGGGGGGGGTCAGAGATTTTTAATTCAGAGAATATACATATTATAACAGATTTTAACGAGGGTGATGAAGATATGTCTAATGACTATCTTCCTATACTACCAAAAGACATGGACATCATGTGTCCAATCATTACAATAGAGGAAGCACATGAATGCCCATGCAGTGAGTGAAGGATTAGGGAAGGTGGTGTCGCATCCTATTTTTTTTTCTCTTTAACTAAATTTAAGGTGCACGTTACAGTGCACCTTAAACGTAGTATCATTTCTCTCCTCTGTCATAGAAAAAATATATTTCATAGAAGATATCAGTAACGCTTTAGGTATTTAGTGGTTTGTAGCAAAATACATGAACATATCAAATAAATTTAATTATTTAAAATTATAGGGGAAATCTCATGTGAGGGGAAGGGGGGGGGTCCAAATTTTTTAAAAAACACCTCACATAATTAAAGAACGCCCCCTTTTTTGTTACAGGCTGTAAAAACAAAATACAAACCTTGAAAAATTCATTGTATTGGAAAGTCAAAGAAAAAAAATGAATATATGTGGTATTTGGAATATCATTTTGTAATTGAAGACATAATAAATGTAATAAAAAGGAAATCATTGCTTAGTAATAGTTCATTACTTATTATTACTATGACTGCAGTTGTCATTTTGGGATGACAGGAACTGAAATTCGATATGTTATTCTTTAGAAAGAAAGATATATCTTACACATAGTTGTCACAGCATTTTAATTAAGTTCTGTGTTTCTGTTATCGACAAATCAATTCGAATATCCATAAAAAAATTATGGAAATATACTTGTGAACAGTTATTTTCCATTTGTAATAAAATTTGAAAATACTATTCATCTCAAAAAACATATAATAACTTTTAATCAGAAGTCGAACTATAATCAGTTTTGAATTTCTTCAGACCACTGGAACCAATGTATAATTTATTTCTATTAAGATCACCAGAGTAATGATTAGTGATACATAACCATTGATTATTACGATAATATAATGGAAAGACAGCTTAACATCAGTTGTTAGCCAGCAAGTGATGCTCTCAAAACTTTTTGAATGGACTGTACATCATAATTGATTATTATGACACTGATTACATTAGTATTAATTATACTGCGTCTATTGCACCTTGGTAAAGCCTGGCTTCAAAATAAAAACATGTAGGCTAAGCTTTAATCTTACGTGCTCAGACATGTTGACTTCAATGCTATTTAAACTATTACTGCAGTGTGCATCCTTTTGGTTCCAAACGACTGTTCTCATGATTACCTAAGTTATTATTGAAACGGATCAATACTTATCAAATTACTCTTAAGAGTAAACAGTTATATGTTGTTAAATATGTAAATTTGAGGATATGGAACGTATATTTTTATGTACCTTTTTTTTTTTTCCAGTTTTAAAAATATAAACGTGAATGTCTTGACACCTTCTCACGAAGACACTACACATGCTCAAATTAAGAACCACTTGTTTAAAATGACCAATTTGTTCTATTTTTTTTTATTTCTTAGGAAGTCTTGTTTTAGGAAAAAAACCTTTAGAAGTCAAGTTTTGGTTTTCTTACCAAGTACACTTTACAGGGGGAAAAAAGTCTTGTAGAATCTGAAACAAGAATATTTTTGTTTTAGCCTTTTTCATCCAGTAACTAGTTAATAATAAATTTTATCCCTGAAAATATTTTCACCAGTTTAGAAGAATGCTCCATAGTCTCGGGGACAAAAGAGATATCGATGATAAAGAGTTTATCATATTAGATTAGATGGGTGGTTCTTTTTTGTAATTGTACTGGGACTCTTTAAAGATGTTGGCAAGATCTTAAAGAACGAGTTCATGCTTTGTTAAGTGTAAACTAAATTATAAAAAAAAGAGGGAAGAGAGAGGTAAAATTATATTTATTAACTAGATATGACAAAAATGACAGTATTTCACAAACTTCGCGAACTTCTGAAAAGGTAATACTTTTGTTACTTAGCGAAAGAACGTATTTTGTTTTCAGAAACATACGTTTTTATTAACATTTCTTTTGTGAAGATATTGGACAAGTACTGAAGTGCGTAATTTGCAGGTAGTTCATGACATTGGGGAGAGTTGAAGGGTAGGGGAGATGGAATCGTGTAATTGGAGATATTGGAAAACTGGGTCAGAATCTCAAAACAAATTGTAATTACAAAATTAATATAATTGACATTATAATTGAGATACAAATAAATAAATAAACTGTTTGAAGAGAAGGAGCGTTTGCTTTTTCAAGCAAGAATGATAGTAATCACACGTATCTCGTTCCGATCAGATAATGATAGTAATTCTAGGAAATGTAACGGTCCTTTTGTAAAAAGTAATATAATTAAGGACAAGCAATTTCATTTTTACACGCTCCCACATACGTAGTTAGACACATACAAACATATGCTCTGTCTAAATGCAAGCTACTTTATAGAGATATACCTCTATAAAGGTATATACCTTATATGTATATTTTATTATACGAACCCATAAGACGAACCCATAAGTGGGATGTTACAGGGATCAACAAGCTAACCTCATACTGAACAAGATACAGTAGATTTTCAAAGTTACTAAGTTCTTGTAAAGCAGTTTTCTTGATGATTGTTTTTTAATAACCACAGTTCACTTATATATTCCAATTATTAAAATATCGTGCTCTATTTCAGTTGCTAACTGAAGTAAACTTAATATTTCTGTAAGAAAATTTTGCTTATGAGTATAATCTTTATTGAATTTCACTGCTATATAGTATGGTAATTTGTCCTTTGACTAATTAATTTGTTTCTGGTCGATAAAGCGGTCTAGACAAACATCATCGTCTATACAAAGATTCTTCATCTGTAGTTTACAGACGTTACTTTTTTTTAAATTATATTTTTACTAGTTAATTTATTTTAATTTGTAATTGGACTTATGAGTGCGATTGTATATAAATCCAGATTCATAGCTTATTCATGTTTCTATTTAATATTCTGTTTGTGAGATGAAAACAACAACAACAATATATAATGAGCATCGTAAATAACAAATATAGGCCTAAATATTATAAAGAAAGTTTTCGATGCAAAGTTTGGTCCTATGAATTTCACGAATTTATTTGAATTAGCGACTTGTTATTTTTGAAACAAGACAGCAACAATAACAAGTTTCTGAGTTTCTGTAAGTCCTGGAAAGTTCAAGCAATTATTATTAATTTATAATGTTAAGTACGTGTATATTGTACACAAGTTTCTGTACGTACTTAAGGTATCATTTCAAAATGAAATAACACAGTGTTATTCCAGTGTGACCACAACTCAAAGTAGGCTAATGCTGAAGCAACAAAGACGATGAGGCCAAAAATAAAATGTATAAATATATAAAAAAACAAAAAACAAAACCAGATGTAATTGTGTAGGTAAACAAAGAGTAGGAAAAAACATATATCTGTCATCACACAATGTAAGAAAATAGATGCAATAGAATTAATTTAAAAAGCGATAACTTAACATTAGAAGCATTTAAAAGACCAGTGAATTTAATTAAATAAGAAAAAATAAACAAAAGAAAAAAATATAAATAACATTTGAATATATACTATTCAAGGAGCAATTGAGGGCACGAATGTAAGCAATTTTAAAAGTAAATTAATAGGAAAACAATCAGAGTTCCCTTCCTTACAAAGTTCTTATCTTCTTATCCATAATTGATTCTTGAAAAGTTTATCTGGAGCCATATTTACCTTCTCAAATGGTTAAGATTTAAATATCTGCCAAAATAATTATTGACATTTGCTGTGTTATCAACTTATTATTTTTATTTTTTTTTGTCATTGTATTTTAGGGATTTTTACTATGAGGGTATTCGAAAGTTGGTACTGGAACTATTATCTTATTTAGTAAATATTAAAGTTCATAAAAAAATAAATAAATAAATATTAGGAGTCAGGGCAAAAGCAGTTGATTAAATTTTATTTACTGATAGGCCACCAATTTACCCATAACTTTCATTAACTATCCCTCAAGACATGAACATAACAGATGGCCGGTTCTGTAAATAAATCCTAAACAAACACGTATGTTTTACATTAAAATTTGAGACCAATGTTCAAACTGACATCTCAAGACAAGCCTGTTACACGCTTATTGGTCTCAAATTTTAATGTGTTTAACTATCTTTTAGGCGCTTTTCCTTTATTTTGATGTGCATAAGAAATTCTTTGAGGCTGGCAGAGCCCAGCACAGGAATTTTCTTTTTCTTTATTTTTAATGTGTTTTTATGTTTTTATTTTATATTCATGGAGGTTCCATTCCCTTTCCCACTAAACCGTATGTTTTCTTTGTGTATTTCAGAATGGACTGCGTTTTTTATTCTTACTTTCAAATGCCCTTGATAATTGCTCAACAATCATAAACCGGTATAAGTTAAGTATTATAACTCCAAAGGATTTTTTTTTTCCTTCCTAAATTATTTTTTAAAAAATTGAGTTAAGAAACAGTTTAAAATGCAAAGTGATAAGGATGTGCTAAAAAAAGTTTAAAAATAAACACCTTAGAAATATTTCAAGACCCATTTAACGAGCAAAAGTAAAACGTCATTCCACAAAATATTTTAATTCAAATTTGTAAATGGATAAGGGCATATTTAAATATATAAAACATAAACTGTCTCGTTTTTAAAGAAACAAATAACTTAGGTCATAATTACCAGGAGGATAGATCCGTAAATCCATTAGGAACCTTCACGGCGTAGTTATAATAAAGACGCAAATTTCGTAATTTCAGATGACGCTTGAACTGCGTTAGCGTTCTGGAGAGTTGCAAGTACTGTATTTTGATGTTTGCTATCTAAGTTAATACATTGTATCAGAAATGAAACTGTTATACATTGTAACCCAAACAAAAACAAGAGCCAAACGATACTTGGGTTTCCCACGCTTTTGTTTTGCTGACGAAACACCACGTGACCTTACCTCCGATGCAAATGGCGCCAGTAAAAAGTTCGCCTACGTGAAAGCTCTTGATTCAAACACAAGATAAAAATTCGAAAGATTAAGAGATTAAAAAAAAAAAAAAAAGTCAGGCATCTTAAGCATCTGTTGTTTAGTTTTTCTTTTATTAATTAGAAAGTAATGAATATTAGTAAGATAAACACACACAACAGTTAAAAGATCTACTGAATTAATTTTGGAATTTTTGTATGGGGAATCCAAAACAGACTGTTTCACACTTCATAGCCATCATCAGTTTGATTCGCTCAGTACTGAAATTGTTTGAATGAACTTTTTAATGCCCCGGTTTAGCATTTTATATCTTTAGATTCTTTTAAGTTTTTGTAATTATCTAGAGTGAGTGGACAAAAGGTGTAAAAGACTTGTAGTAGGCCTACTGTTATCCATCTCTCAGTAATCACCTCACTAATTTCCGGTTATGAGCTTTCGGCTAATTAAATCACTAATGATTCCGTTATTTTTTGTTTTGTAACGTCACCAATCCATCAAGTCGCTTTCAAAGCAAAGCACTGGAAATACAATGAAAAAAAAAATCTTCAATTTCATCACACTTCATTAAAATACATAACAATAACGTAATAAAACAAACTATATTCAATAAAATAAGAATTATAAAATTTCATTGAAGAAGAGCTGCTGCCAAATCATGCAGCATCATCATTCACATTGTAACTCAAAGTGGTGGAGTGGAACAAATGATTGTGTTTCCCCACTAACTTTATTGTCATGCAGAGAAGCAAATGCTTGTTTCACCATCTGATTTCAGTGATCTATTGGTCTCTCTTGTTAGAGGTCTCTTTCAGATAGTGAGGCCTAGGCAAGGGTAGACTTGCGAGGTCCCTTTTAAATAATTTTATGCAAAAGCTTTACTTAATGAACTAATTTGGACTCTACTTACTATCATCTAACCAAAACAAAAAAAAATTCGTCTCATTTAGAGTCAATTTCGACATGAGTGTGAATTGTCAAAAATTCTCAAAGTTAAATCCTCTCCCTTTAATTTCATGCCTTATCTCTCTCTTTAATAAGATGCCTTTATCTCTCAGTAGATAATACTGAAGTAAACTGGATATCTATGCACCAACCTCTTACAAAGCGGTGGTAAGTTAAGAGCTTCAACTCATGATCAAAGTTCTACAGGACTTCATATAAAAATTAATATGCATCAAGCACAATTAGACAATACTGATGAGTTGATAATAACGTACCGTATTTCTAAAAGTGGCTGTGATTGATTAATAATATTCAACGTCATTTACGAATCATTTTTCGCTTGCGCAAGTACCTTTCAAAATGGCAGCATCGTTTTTGAAAACCCCCCAAAAACACGAGGGTCTAAATTTTTTCCTTGAAAACAAGAATCTTCAAATGAATTAATCCTATCATTATTTTCGGAACGCTTAGTACCGGTACTGTACATACATCCAATTCACCGTCAAAATCACAGGAGTCGGAGTCGATGTCAGCCATCTTGAAAAAGACGAACATCGCGGGGGCTTAGGGAGTTTTCTAATTGAGGAATGATTTAACCGAAGAAAATTGGGCAGCTAAAGTTTGATGATTCAACAGCTCTTTAGCGAACTTTAAATGTTGGTACACAGAAAATGTAGGAGATTTGAATAACCCTCTATTTTAACATAAGCTTAGTGCACACCGATATAAATAAGCCTTTTGTCCTACATGTTATTCAGACATATGCAGCTATTAAATAAGTTAAAAAATGATAAGCAATATAAAATCTTTTTGTAATAAAAACCCATTTTTTTGTAAAGAATTGTGTTCAAAACCGTAAATTGACTTGTTTATAACTTTATCATTTCCCTTATGTTTACATGTAGAATACTGAAGCATTCCTTCATTTAATATAAAGCAAGAAATTGCATATTAGTGAAATTATAAATTTTCAAATAAAAGAAATGATATTCATTTAACTGTTAGTTTTCTTTCACCACAGTCATCCAAACAATCAGTTCAGGTTTACTACAGTGTGATTTAGGAGCTTAATAGTGTAAACCAGAGTCTCTTAATCTTTATTTTATCTAATTCTAAATCTTTATCTAATTGTTCACTCATTAACTCCAGCTTTGTTGTTCCTTTATAATCATCTAGCAGAAAAAAACAAAAACACCTTTCAATCAATCACTGTCCTTAGTATAGAATTTATATGCAGACACTATTATAGAATTCTTACTCATTGACGAATCATCTGATGAGAATTGTAGCAAGATGGTTATGTTTTTAAACTTTTCCTGCATATTTCTTCTAGATATTAAGGGAAGTGGCTGTTTCAACTATGTCTCTACATTCATTTTGCTTATCTCTTAAGTTCAATGTCTACTTTAAACAAGATGGTTGAGGCCCAGTGTTTACTAGGTGACATCCTAGAACAGCTATTTCACGCTCTTTAGCAGTCATCAACCAGAATAATCGCGAGTAAACAGCAGTACAGAGGTCAGTAGGAATGCCGGCATAGAAAGTTCTTGCTTTATCTCTTGTCCAAATTTTGTTGTTGCCTTTTTTTTTTATTATTTATGGAGTTTTATTCTGATGATTAAATATATATCTAGTTACAGCGGACTATTCTGTGACAGTCTGTTTATTATTATTGTTAGTTGTATCCCTACATATTACTATATTGTGTGTCTCGACAAGAAAATTGGTCTTTCTTGCATTTGTGTTTTGACAAAGTTACTAAGCTAAACATGTACCAGATCCCCTTACTAGTTTAATGCTTGCCGTTAGAACTTCATTTTTTGTTTTTTTTTTCTTTTTTTGTTTAACATAAGTCTTATTATTTATAATTATGGAAATAGGAGCGCTGTTTGTATGGTTTTCGGTGTAGGTGTGGTTAATTCGTTGGCATTTAGTGTCCTGTGAAATGTTTGTCCCTTGACTCTCTACTCCAATGATGTTAGACCTAATGAACCACAGACTTCGCCTCACTTTCGTCCGTTCGACAGAGACAAGACATACGCCGCCATCTGGGGCCTAAGGCGACCAAACAACAGATTAAGAGTGGGGAGTCTTAATTCTCGGATTAATTACTCCTGGTCTTAACGACTTTATTCTGGAAAACCTGTCTCTTTCACTCACCGTCTTTAGGCCGTGGAGATTGAATTAATCAGGGACACTTGGTGACACTAGTAAACACCATTAAAGAATTTTCAAATTGTGATTCCAGTCAGTCACGAAATACTTCGTTGAATTCAAATGAATCGGCAGCAATTTGTACCTTGAAATTGATTTCTATGAATTCAGGATAAATATAGCAAGTTCTATCGCGATAGAACGAATGTGAACTTTGAAACATGAAATCTTTTCAAAGCCTTTCGCTATTTAAAATTAATTTCTAGAATTACCTGAAGCTTTTTTTTTTTTTTTTTTTTTTGTAATTAATAATTGTTTATATCTCGCCATCTGGAGCTCTACAGTGTTATTAATTTTACATTAGTAATCGTAATTACTAATTAGCTTGCTACATCATTCTGTAACTAATGCTGACGGTGCTGCAGGAGTTGCAACAACAAATTATTTTCGGTTTCGTAGCCGGATGCGCGATAGAACCAGCAAATATAATCTAAACGACCAACGAATTTTTTAGATTATTTCACTGTAGCAGGTAATCTTGAAGTTTACAAATACTCAAATCAATGTAATAAATTTTACTGAAATGATAATATAAAAGAAATTTCTAGAAAAAATTAAGAAATTATTTCCAGAACCTTATGATCATATAAAAAGATGTAGTGAGGAAAAAAAAAAAAGTGGCGGGAAAGTTTTTTTTTTATTGCTGGAGTTATGTTATTAGAAAAATAGCGTTGTATTTGTGTCTGAAGCTGTAGTAATACTTTGGCGTTTGAAGTGAAAATGATGCCAGGAAATATTAATTCTGGATAATTTTTCCGTGTTTGTTTTGTGACAATATGCTATTTTAACGTCATTCTAATTTTACTTTATAATAATTAATAAATAAAAGTGAAGTTACGCTAAATTTAATTATGCATAATTAAATACACAATATGATTAAATACATGTTTTCAAATAATAATATTAATAGAAGAAACTTCAGGGCATGATGATACTTAACAAGGGAAGTGCGTGACCTCGAACTGTGCTTAGAATATAAATAGCTCACGCCAAAAACAGTGGTAGGAGTTATTCTCATGCAAAACTGCACGTCTTACCACGAGAGACATTTGAATGATGACCTATTGAAGGTCCAAGAGAGGAACTTTGGTAACGCGAAGAAACAAAATATCGATATAATAGGATCATAGACACATATTTCAATGTCGTGACTGTATTGCTGTATTTCCCTCTGCTTAAAATAATTACGCTATCTGAACAAAATTTTCCTACTGACCTGATAGTGTTGCACAGCTAGTCTTCAAAGTGCAGGTCTTCAAACTGCGCTAGCAGACAACAAATGAGTTTTGCATGCGAATGACTCGTACCACTGTTTTTGGGATGAGCAGTTTATATTCTAAGCACATTTTCGTGCGGTTCTTAGCGTTCGAGGTCACGCACTTGTTAGACGTATTCTAAGTAGATTTGCTTTATCAGGTTTTTTAAGCCGTTGGAAAATTACGTAATTTCAGTTGTTAAAAGCCGCTGAAAATAAAGTTTATTCAGCTTCATTAGTTAATACTATAAATCTTGATTTTAAGAACTTCATTAGATTAGATTCGTTATTGCAGATAAATGACTACATTTGCCATTAACACCAAATCACAAGTGAAGTTTATTTGGAAATCCTTTAAGGAAATCTGTCAGAAGGGCATAAACCATTAAACAGAACGTATTTGATAACTGGTAATGAAAAACATTATTTACAGGAAGTATTTTGATATTGCCTTGTAGACAAGTGTTCCAGGAGAAAGGTGAATATTATGGGAGGTCGCAATATCGGTCATTGAAAGAAGAAAAAGTTGATAAGAACAAGTCTCCTATTTTGAATGGTCTCTGTTTGAATGTACAACATTTTGAAGTTAGCGCTCAATAAGGAGATCGTCCTCTTGGGGTACTGCTCCACTATCCGAATGACGTGATTCTGTGTGAAAAGTCAGTTGATAATAACATTGTACAAGTGTTCTTAAAGATGACATCTTCACAAATGTAAGACTATGCAGACATGCTGTATGTTTACGGCTTTTGCAACTGTACACTCAAATAGTTCTACCTCGGAATAAACCTACCTCGGAATAGTATACATGTTCCTGTAAAGTTTTTTCCATAGAAATACCAAATACATTGATCTGCCAGAGACCTTTCCTTCCAGGAACACCCTGAATATTTAAAGAAATACTGCATTTGCATCGATGAAGGAGATTCTTAAGGATGTTACGTAGATACGTGTTTTTTTTTAGAATTGTTTTATTAGAATATATGCCTAGATTTTCAAGATAGATTTCCACCTCGGTTATACGAACTGTTTGTCTTAGGAAGAGTGACTAGTTTTCTATTAAGAACAACATTTTTTCTCCTGGACTAAGTGAATGTCTACCAATGAGGGCGCGAAAGAATACGTCACTAGGGAAGACCGGACCACTGCTGTTGTGTTCAAGATAGAATGAAGGAATTAGCGCTTGCAAAGTAGCCCCGGATCATTTATAATTCCCTCTTTTCATAAGCGGTGTTGGGCCAGCTTTTGTATTGTCCTCCCTCAGTGTCTTCGTCTTTTTCAGTTTCAGGAACTTTACAAATTTGTCGGCGATCCAATGAAAGTTCATCTCCGCAGTTCATCTTCACTGTCCTAATTTTTGTCTGACATTTAAAAAAAAAAATACGGTTTATTTTGAAAACGAAACATTACACAGCTATTGCGTTTTGAGTGTTACACAACTCCTAAGTATTTTTTATTTAATTAACTGTAAGATAATTTTAGATATTTTTTTTTCTTTCTTTCTACCTCAGCTCATTTCATGCAAATTAATTGAAGCGCCGTTTTCAGTTTACGAATTCTCGCATTACGAAGAAAACTGCCAATTAAATTTGTAAAGCGAGGAAGTAATTCCTAAGCTGAGAGATTTATTAGTAAAGTATGGACTGAATGCAACGTAAAAGGAAATAAACATAGTATAAATGATTATCCTTTATTTCACTTGACTGGCTTCTCTTTTTTTTTTCTTCTTCTTCTTCCATTCTATTTATTTTTATTTCTTTTTCATTGAATAGCGTTCACTTGTTTTTATCGTTGAATTGGGAAACAGAACAAACGGGTCTAATCGGCGATTCCGTCGCCCAACGTAATTCTTTCTCCGATGTCTTGCAAGTGAATTAGCCGGCGTTTGTCACTGTCGGATTTGGGCAGCTGTGGTTCGTTGCACGCATCAACAAGATCAATTTAATCTTCTTTAACCGAGAAAACGTTGACATGAGAAGAAAATGAACGAGAAATCCGTCGCGTTCTTTAAAATGGCGAAGAAAACGATTTGCCCATTCATTTGTGTATTGTCTGTCTCATTTCCTGCATCAGAAAGTTAATAGTTTTCATATTTGGAAACTAACAGTTACTTGCTATTAAGTCTTTATATTTGTGCTGCCTTGTTACGTAAACCAAAGACACCACTACACGGTTAAAGGAAATTAATTAATGTTAAATTACTGTAATGAGTCTGAGATTGACTCCGGGATTGGCCACAAAAGATAATAAATAAACCAGTGGCGAATAATCCAAAAACATACTGAGGGAAACAAAAAAGGTGCCTTTTTGTTTACATAGCACTGTCATCTTTATAATGTTATTGAACTTAATGTAGTTATAGGAAAAAGGCTAAAAATAAAACTAGATTTTGATAACTATCCGAATTGTCATGTTTACCTTCTGAGTTTCATTTTCATTTTTTAACTGAGCATAAATACTTCTTCGTTTGTTCTGATTCATAACGTACGGTCTAATTTGTGCATTTAATGCACAGTTGACCGTTACGGGGTTTTAGGGCATACAGGGGTAAATAAGGGCATAAAAAATAAGAAGGTTTATGTCATATTTCGTCGGATTTTTGTAAATAAAAAACAATTTCAAAACATTAATAAATTAATATTAAAAATTCTAAACAATGTTTTCATCAATTTTAATAAAAATTGCTTATTGGAAAAAAAATAATATTAGGAAAAAATATAAGATCCTAACCATTAAAGAAAGATTCATTTACAAAACAATTTCGAAAGTAAAAAAAAGCAAAAAACAATTTTAACGATGGAAAAACAACTAGACACAATTGACTAAGAATTTTCAATATTACTAAATTCAAAAATAATTTTGATCAAAGATTGGATAACCAAATTAAATATAAATTATTTAGTCAAATAAATTGGGAAATATATAATTTAGAAAAATTCAAAAACATTAAACACATAAAAAATCAGTTAATATCCGATGTAATTGATGAAAAAATAACTCTTAATCTTAACTACACTTGAGTTTTAAGTACTTATATCAAACTATCAGCACCTATACCACAGGTATTCTTAATATAAGTATACCTAATAGGACTAGTAAATATTTATGTTTTTTATATTTAGGCCGTAATGATGTAATTATTAAGATTTGTAGATTATAAAATTCCCTGTGCTAATGACCATGAATTAATTTTATTTATTTTAGTAAATTAACAATCTCAGTCCTACGAGTTAAAATTAATTTTACCTGCATCTAGGTGCTAAGATTAGTTAATGTAGTACAACAATGTAATGTTATAGCCTATTAGGTTAGTTTTTTTTTAAAGATACCGGTACTCTAAAACACATAACGCTTTGAGAATTTAATAATAAAGATAATTAAGTGTTTAAATTACGTAAATGCTTAAAAAAATTATCTAACCAGCGTTAAAAGCAAAAGCATAAAAAAAATACGTAATTATAAATGTAAGGGAATTTTGTCCTATTATTTTTATACATTTTTTGTTTCTGAAGATATCACTTTTATTATCATGCTTTTTTTCTTCTTGTTTTTCGTCCGTGTTGCTATGTACTGGTGACTAATCCTGGTTGATGATTGCTAGAAAGCCTGAAACATAAAATACTTTGGAAGCTTTACGATCTTAAGGTATTATACAAGAAATCTATAAACATAAAGTAATAAAATAATTGAAAGAAATACAGAATTCAAATGAAGTGGGAGCGTGGTCTCGAAAATCCTTGTGTTTAACTAAATTTACTTTAGCATAATTTAGCAATTGAATGATCTGATATAGTTGGAGACCAATTGTTTTGTTTTGTTTGTTTATTTGTTTTTTTTTTCTGTCGAGTAAGTAGCGAACTTCCCAGGATAGACTTTGGAAAATATTAAAGTCTGCTTTGTTTCACAACGGAAGCTAAAAATAAAATTGAGACCTTCAGAAAAAGTGGTTTTTAATGTTTTAATTGTTTGCCCGGGCGTTACTTATTTTCTTAATACAATCTTTAAAGACAGAATATTTAATTTATCTTTAAGATTGCAACATAATTGATTATGAGTTTAATGTAGATCACATTCATTACTTAGCATGGACTTTTATTGAATTCCACATCGAAAGGTAAAACATAAAGAATGATGCAGTGAAGCAATAATCAAACAAAACGCCTTTACTTCGAAATTAAGCAATGATGGAATTGTTCTGTTATATTGAAAAAGTGCATAGTACTTAATTTCGTATGTAAAATCTATCACTTTTCATGTAATACTAATACAAAATAATTTTATAAAAAAAAAAGCAAAAAAAAAAAAAAAAGCAAAGGAAAGGAAAACAAAAAGCAATTTATAGTTATTTAAAATGTAAGTAGTTAAAAATATTTTAAAAATATTTTAAAATATATCTCTTAATTTAAAAAAAAAATACCCATCCTGTTGGCTGTTTTCTTTTTTACTCAGCCTTCTATAAAACGGGTATCCGGTTTCTCTCCCTGACATAAAGGCGGGAGGGCATTGAACTCGATCGCTGGGACCTACACCTCCAACGCCCCGAAGAGATCTCGTGGCTTTTGACAATGTCATGGATCCTTTTATTTAATTTTATTTCTGTTAGTGACTTACCCTCTACGGAGTTTCGTGATGTTTTGTTTTGATACAAAGTATGCTTTGTTGCAGTGGTTTTTATACTTGCGTATATTTATGTATCTCAGAATATGTCGATAGAAAATGAGTAATTTCCAAACAGTACTACAGTATATCGTATTGAAATTATTGGCCATTTAAATAAAAAAAAATTATATTATTAACGGCCTCAATAGATAACTAAATAAATAGAAAATGATGACTTCTTGTAATGCAGCCAAGCCCAACTTAGGGCGGTGCTTTACGTTAAGTTCAGCTTCTAGTGGTTAGGATGGGCTTTTCACTATGAAAACACTAGCTATTTTGTTTAACCTGTAATGAAGAAAGTGGAAATAGGAAGATGATAAATAGTAAAGGTAGAATTAAAAAAAAAAAAAAAAAAAAAAATTGCGAAACTGTTATATTTTCAGAGAATGAAGGCACACCGCTACAAGAAGGGATTCGCATCCTGAGTTGTCAACGGGAAGAGACTGGGACGGACCGTTTCGTCCTTTTTAGGACTCATCAGTCAGCCAAACTCCACCGATGACAGACCCAGAAGGTGCGAGAGTTTAGCCTTCCTGGGACTCGCTCCCGAGAGCGGAAACTCTCCCCGAAGAAATCCCAACCAAAAAATAAATAAAAAACAAAAAACAACTATTCCTTGTCCTGCAATGTGCTAGGCGCAAAAGGAATTTAAATATGGCATTCAATAAAGCTCAAAAGTCATGTATTTAATGCCATATTTAAATTCCTTTTGCGCCTAGCACATTGCAGGACAAGGAATAGTTGTTTTTTGTTTTTTATTTATTTTTTGGTTGGGATTTCTTCGGGGGGAGTTCCCGCTCTCGGGAGCGAGTCTCGGGAAGGCTAACCTCTCGCACCTTCTGAGTCTGTCATCGGTAGAGTTTGGCTGGCTGATGAGTCCTAAAAAGGACGAAACGGTCCGTCCCAGTCTCTTCCCGGTGACAGCTCAAGGTGCGAATCCTAGCTTGTAACGTTGTGCCTTCGTTTGCTTACTCCATTCTTTGAATCATCGGGCACGTTAAATTTCTTTTCGTTTTAAATTTTCTTTTATTATATTTTCTTTGAGTATTTTTTTTTAAATAAACAAATAAATAAATAAATAAAAAAAAAAAAAACCTTTTTTCATTATATTCTTCATTATATTAATAGAGGGAGTACTGCATATTAACCAAACTTGTTTTGAATAACTTGTTTTTATTAACAATGTTTCAAAAACTAAATTTAAAAAATTCTGAAGGTTGATTTTTTTTTTACTTTTGTTTGTTTATTTATTTATTAATTTTTTTGACATTTAACAAATTTCTTTGTTTTTTCTTCTTCTTTCTTTTTTTCTTTTTTTAGAAACCTTTGAATTTTTAATTTATAAATGCAAAAAAAAAGATCTTAAAAAAAAAAAATTAACTTGATTTTCAATGATTAACTTAGAAAAAAAATGCTATCCTTTTATATCTACGAAATGTGGATAGATGAAACGTTATAAAATAAAATAAAAAATAAAATAAAACATTAACGTTCTTGAATTACTAGATTAAAAAAAAAAAAGATTCATTTTCTCTTATTTGCTAAGTTTTAATAACTTTTAAAACATTTTCTTTTTTTTTGTGTTTTTTTGTTAAGAAATCTATTTCTAATAACGATCCGTGACTCTTTATCAGTTTATTTCTGTAGGTCTTCTATTGATCATTGATCGACAATTACAGATTAGGTAACACTAAAGTAATTCCATTACATTCCAGACTAACGATCATGATAATATTTGGACATTAGTCACTATTTTCAAGCAAAGTACGTGTTTGTTTATTTTTTTTAATTATTAAGCGGACGCAGTAGTAACAAAAAAAATGAAATGAACAATTGATTCATCATAATCTATAAATATCGAAATGATTGCTTTTCCAATGCCAATAACCAACTTAATTAACGTAAGATTCAAATTACATTGCAAACAAGTTTCAGAAATCTAAAGATACTTGCTTTTAATATATTCTTTTCGGCTTTATTTATTTGCTTGTTTTGGGAGAAAGAGGTTCTTTATTTTAATAT
This sequence comes from Thereuonema tuberculata, assembly GCA_023159025.1. Classification (NCBI taxonomy): domain Eukaryota; kingdom Metazoa; phylum Arthropoda; class Chilopoda; order Scutigeromorpha; family Scutigeridae; genus Thereuonema; species Thereuonema tuberculata. Next base: position 21,747,845 of record JAFIDM010004315.1, read on the forward strand.
TAAAGTGAAACCAAATAATAAAATTAAACTCATTTTAGAAAAGTTAGTCTGTCTGTCTGTTCAACGATGCAATCATTAAATTTCGTGTAACAGTATTTATGGTTTTTCAACTCGGATTCCGTTACAGTCTCAAGTTAATTGGAAAAAGGTCAGAATTTTTTTGTTTGTGATGATGACGTCATGAACTTCCGGTTTTGCATCTCGAAAGATGTTATTGCGTTTCTCTTCACAGCAGAAGCGTGAATTAACAAGAAAACAATAAACAAATCAAATTTGCGACGTAATGAAACGTTTTGGGTTTTTTTATTTCTTTTTTAATGCTATTTTGTTTCACCTGTGTAAATACCTGATATTTTCCTAGTCTTGGAAGGAATAGGACGTTTATGTCATACTCTATTTTTATGATGTTTTTGACGGATTTCAGCCATATTTGTCCTTGGGATTTTACTCTAGTTGTGGTTAGCAATTTGGTGTATTTTTTTTTTTATTTCTTTTCTTTTTTGGTTCTCGGAACACGACATCCACTCCAGGGAATGGCTTCTTCTCCTTCTATTCCCCCTTCCACCCCCACTCTTCAACCGGATCAATCCAATCCTTGATGACCGTTCTGTTTTGTCCATTTCCTTCGCCTCCTCCGCCCACTCATCCAAACCTCTTGCCCGTGTTTTTCCTTTTCTTCCAACCGAAATCAATTATTGGAACGCGCGTCGGGCCCGAGCCACCAATTAGCAGTGGCCGTCCTCCCCCGCTGTCGGTTGTCCCCCCGGGATTCGCGCCCCGATCCCCCTCCGGATGAGCGGCAGGAAGCTCACGGACACCACCCACCAATTGTAGTCCCCATTGATTTTTCCTCGGTGGTTTTTCACCAACACTGGCCGATTCCAATTGGTTGGCCACTTTCCGATAAGCCTTTTCTGGAATCACCAAGGACCAAGCAGAAAATGTACACTTCATTCAGAAACAGTGAAAACCAGAAATTCATATTCGGTTGAGGAATTGGGTAAAAGCAGCAAACAATTCTTAATTTTGAGAGACAGTAATTCGAGAAAGAAGAAATTTTCTTCTGAAATCCCCGAATACAAAGTACTCTTTGTAATCCGGCATCCACTGATCGGTTGAACAGTTACGTGCGAAAATAAGAGGTGTGTCACATTGATAAAGAAAATAGATAATTTGAAAGATGTGGTAGAGGACCGTAAACAAGAACATTCTAAGAAGATTATTCTAAGAAGATGGCATTCCAATTACGGCATATTTATAACAGATAATTTGCAGGTATTTTAATGCTGAACATTTCAGCGTTGTTTATTTTAAATAAATAACTTTGTACATTTTAATGTACAGTGTGTTTTACAAAAATACTGAATATTGGATATCAATCTGCTGTCAGTCTGGCGAAATCCGATAATTCGGCACCATCTCGACTTTGCCGCATTATCGGAGTTTTCTCACTGATGACAACCAGTGTGCATTGCTTTAATTAATTAAATAACTAAACCCTATCAGTGAAAGAGTGAAACACAGAAAAAAGCAAACATAAATGAAAATTAAAAAGAAAAAGAAAACCGAACCAGCTGACTGTCATCGAAGCCACAACTCGACAGCATCAGCCGAGCCAGAAGCCTCGATCACTCGATCATATTGGACCACGGAGTTCACTCGGAAATGGAATAATATCTACGAAATTCTCATTCCTGTGTGTTTAGAAAGAAATCCTTCACTTGCGATGCTTTGAATATTTTGAAGTAATTGCAGGCTTAATTTGAAAAAAGAACATTCACTACAAAAGAAAAAAAAAAAAAAAAAAAACACCCCGTATCATACATTATACCTAGGACTCCTTGGTTTACGTTAGCTCTAGGAGTTGCTGTAAGTTAAAATTTGCTCAAGTTTGCCAACGTGTTCAAGCATTGGCGAATTACCATCTCCGATGTTGGGATTCTTCAGGGAAATACAGAAGATAATTACACAGTGAATTAGTGAGAGCCCCGTACATTTCATTTTACCTATTTATCATCATTAGAACCTTTCTTGATTAAACGTTTATTCATCTATTGAATTAAGATCCACTTTTGAAGTTTATTCTGCAAGACATTCGAAACTTATTCTTGGAAAACTTCTGCTTCAGATTTCGATATTGTTTGTATTCATAAATTCATGATAACTAGTTACAATGGTGTTTTATACAGTTACTCTAATATCTGTAACGCTCCTTATATCACGCATCGGACTTAAAAATCAAAGGCTTAGAAAGAAAACAATGTTCAGATTAAATAAGCAAGGCTAAATATGCTAGGAAGCTGAAACTTAAGAGGTAGATTTTGGTTACTAAAAAACAAGGACCTTATTGATTTTTAAAAATACTTAATTAATAGACAGGAAACTATTGCTTACATTATTTATCAGAGATCGAAACATTTTAGAATCTTGTTTTGAGTAAAGGACAATGGGCAAACTCTATGGAAATACGCCTGTATAGTGATAAGATATGTACCTATAGTAAGATCTCCTTACATAGAACCTATGTTATTATTACGACTCGTTGCAATTATTAGTCTGTTCGGAATTATATACGTCTAGATATGACGTTTGAGTCATTGATTGTGATGCGTGTGGGTAACAGGGAAGCCAACCACCCACAGCCAAGCATCTCCCGCCTGTAGGTGGTTGGCTTCTCACACGCATCCCAATCAATGACTCAAACGTCAGATCTAGTCGTATATAACTCCGAACGGACTAATAATTGAGACAATTCGTAATAATAAAAAATGTTCTATTGATGGAGATCTTTCCTTACGTATATATCTTTGTTTTCACTATTTTGTTTTCCTAGTTTTAATACCTACTAAATGCAAATAGTACAAATTTTCTATTTTCTTAAAAATAAATAAATAAAATCTACATTATTTACTAAAATTGTTCGAATCGGATTAATTTTAATCATATCAAACCATGCGCAATGGATTAAGGATTTAATATTCATTATTTAAGACAATGAGATAGTAACAGAATTAGGATAGAAATGCATGTTTAGATTCCATTGCTTTTCTGTGGAATTTTTGTCGCAAATTTTCATGTAATTTCTCGATAGGGAGCCATTTGGAAAATATTTCAAATATCAATAATTGATATAAAGATGAAGATCGTTCCTAACTCCGAATGACTTACCATACTTCATGAAGATCCATCTAAGCGGTTCTAAATATTTTAGGGTAACACAGGCAGAAACTCACTTCATTGATGAAACCTGTTACAATTTAAGAAATTTTATGATATGCGTCACAGAAAGTCATGTAAAAGCTTGCCTTTTTTTTAAAAAAAAAAAATTGACCTTAAGTCATTTCTTAAATAAATGGTGAAGTTGAACCATGCATTATTATCAACTTGTAGATCTCTATACCATTGTGTTTCCTAGCCTTGTCCAACGACATACATTCGAAATAAACATTTAAGTTCATTAAACAGTTTATATTAGGTAATGCTTTAACTGTATTATTTTGTCGTTGGTTCAAGATGGAGTTAAACGTTAATTTACATTATATTGTGCTGTTCCATTGCCTGTGAGAGGCAGAGAGAAGAATTGTCTTACGGTTGTTGAACGAATCTTAAAAGAATTCATAGAAGTAATGGAAAAAAATGTCATTCAAAATTTTTAAAATTTCAGAGTATTTTATTTATATATTTACTAGCTGTACCCGGCATGCGTTGCAATGCCACTTAAAGAAAGACAGTGTTTGCGTTTTAATTCTGTTTATTGAAGTGCTTTTGGATTCACAATATTTTTTGTTTTTCCGTCTGGAGCATACACGAATAAATCAGAAGGTATTCCGACGCGTGAGCAGACCACATACAGCTGTCCATGTGTGAAGCATGGATTTTCCAAATTTAATCTATATACTTGTAACGATTGTCCCTTGCTTTGTTGATGGTCATTGCATTTGCGAGTCGTACCGGAAACTGCAAACGTTGAAACCGGAAATACACTCATTTGTTGCAACGACTGCGCACCAGATATTGTAAAATGTTTCTACTAATTCAGAAACCTTCGCGGGCGTGCGCACAACAACTTACCAAAGTGTCATCGCAATCTGAGGAATGGTATAGGAACGCATACGGGACAAATAAACAATGAAACATTCATTTTTATGTATTAAATTTTATTTACTTTTCATCGAATTCTTGATTAGGATTATGAAAAAACAAAAAGCAACCCCTTAAAATAGTAGGCTTTCTTGCAATACTCCTGAAATTGATATCTTACAAGCTAAAAAAAACAAAACAAAAACAAAACCTTGAATGCAGAGAAGTGCGTAAATTAAATGATGTTGTAGATGTACAAAATTTTGCAAGAATGAATGCTTCATCTAATGTTTAATGATAGCTCTTAAGAAAAAAAAGAGCAATGGCGTAAACCATTTTTTGATGTGAAAGAATAAATTTGTAATGACGGGTATCAGTGAGTTGGTGTCGTCGTTGCACCGCAGGCACTGACACAGATGTTTTAAAGATTTAATGGGAGAATTCGAGAATTACGGTATTATCTAAGGTAATCATATAAAAATATATATTTGCCTTTAAAAGTAATAAAGAAATAAAGTTCTTCATAGCTTTCTAAATATATGTATAGTATACGAGCAACATTATAATAACAAACATCAATTTTAATCTTCATGATATTTCATTTCTTTTAGCGAGAAACTTCCTTAGGTGTACAATATCACAACTCCTTTATTAAACTAAAACAAGAATACTTCTTCACCGATCCGATCCAATATTTCGTCTTATATATTTTTTCAAAGACTTCTTCAGGGTAAAAATAAAAATAAAGAAAAATAAAATAAAAATAACGATTAAACGGTAAGAGAATGAACCTTCTCTAACCTTACAAAATTAAATAATATCGTAGTACATTCAATGAATATATACAGTGATTGTTGAGGGATAATATAGTAATAATGTGGTAATACATTAAAAGATATTATTGTCATAAATAAAAAAAGCAATGACTGATACAAAATATATTATTGACAAGAGATATGAACAATGAATTATCATACCATACTAAAGCTAATTAAATTTCAAAATTTTACCTAATCTTTTATTTTTTATTAGAGAATTCCTGAAAATACTTAAAGACATATTGTTTACTTTTTGTGACTTGTCTCTGTTGAAGCATACGCAACAATTAATCAAGCAATATTCTAAAGTGAATCTTTTGTATTCATCTTGCATTTTATAAATGATATGAACTACAGGATCAGGGTTGTGACCATTACGAATGCAGTGGGCTGCCCATTCTGATATATTTTCATGATTATTACGGTAAGCCCCTACATGTTCTTCTACCCGTTCTTTTAATGTGCGGCCTGTGCTCCCAATGTAGACCCCCTGACAATCTCTACATTGGAGGGCATACACCACACCCATGTTGTGTAGCTCTGTGTTTTCCCTTTCTCTTTTAAATTTGAATAAAACATTATCTTTAAAATACACAATATTTATTTTATTTTCTTTACATTCTTTTTTTATAGTATCATTAATTTTCAGACCAATAGGGAAAATCATGCATTTTTTGAATATTTCTTTATTATTTGGAACCTTTTTGATATTTCTTCTTTTAAAGAAATCATTGAAATTTTTTTCAATAAAATCTAACGGGTATTCATTCATTTGTAATCTTAATTTCAAATTTATAATCTTTTCTTGCCATAGTTTTTTATCTTCTGTATAATCTGTAATTTTCTTTAAATGACTCTTGATTATTTCCTTTTTTGTGGATATGTGATGGTTTGAAGTGAAATTTAGGATATGGTTGCTTTGGAAAGGTTTCTTTTCCTCAAAAACTACACCTGATGAAGTGTCTCGCTAAGAGAAATGAAATATTGTGAAGATTAAAGTTGATGTTTACGAAATAAAAGTTTATTATTGAAATCTATTTGTTAGCTAAACTTACAGCAAAACGAGTTTTGTTGGCAATACATTTGTCCACAATTTTCATTTTTAACGCGGTTAAAAAAAGAAAAAAACAACTATTTCAGTCTCTAGGTGATGCCAGCTATCTTTATTTTATTATTAATTTGTTTTCCGGAAAGTAGATTTATTGTATTTATTTTGAATATTGGTAAGTACACAATCTAACTTCGAATTGAAATTAAGTTATTTTAAAAGTAAGATTTTTTTTTTATTCCTACCATTGACGAAAGACCGTGCGTTATATTGTTTGCTCATTAAAACTGGCCTTTTTTTATATATAATTAGCGAAATATTGTAAAATAACGATGGTATTAACAGAAATCTAAATTCGAATGATAAAGGTTCATTATTTTTAATTACTAAAAATTCTTGTTTTTATTATCGAAGATAATAATTAGAATTAATTAAAAAATATAAATGTGCCGCCTGAGAAGCAAAAAAAAAAAAAAAAAAATCATTTGGTTTCTTATTTCTCAAAATGACAAAAAAAAAATATTTTCAAATAACAAAGCCTTTTTGAGTCGAGCTGAGACTGGAACGGCCGTTTCGAGCTTGTTGAGCTCTCTTCAGCCAGAGCTACTCAGCCAGTGCAAGACTCAAAAGGCGTGCGAGGGGAATTCACGATATGAACAGTGACTCCTCTATGACTAAAAACAAGAAAATAAAAAACATCGTGAATTCCTTTTGAGTCTTGCACTTTCTTAGTAGCTCTGGCTGAGGAGAGCCCAACAAGCTCTAAACGGCCGTCCCAGAGTCTCAGCTCGACTCAGACATTATTATTTGAATTGATTGCTTACCTTTTACCCTTCAGAGAGTTGTTTTGGTTTTTTTTTCCCTTTTTTTTTTTTTTTGTGATGAAATACCTTTTGTGGTAGCCGGAGTGCTGTTCCACGGATTTGAATTCCACATTTTGTTCTTGTTTTTTATTTGCTTGTTTTTATTCATTAAGGGGTCAATGTTTATATCGTGAAAAAAATATATATTTTTTTTTTTTGTAATACAATTTATTTTTTAAATAAAAGAGATTGTCTATCTAACAAGTAAGATATAATAAAAGTTAAAACCAAAACATCTTTTAACGAAGTTTGATGTTTTCAGTCACTGTGACGGATAGTTGAACCTAGGGAATTATGCTATTGAAGATTACAAAGAAATTTATACTAATAACTACCAGAAATCTTTCTATTTTGTTGAGTTTTTATTTTGGTCTTTTGTTTTAAAGTTGGATAAAATATATTATATATTGTTTTTAAGTTGATATTACAAGTAAGGGGCCGTCCATTAATTACGTGAGGATTTTTTAAAAAAAATGGACCCCCCCCCTCCCCCTTGGTGAGATGTGGTGGACCCCCCCTCCCCCTTCCTCACGTGAGATTTCAAAAAGTCAAAAAAGTTCAAAAAAGTCAATATACAAAATATAATCTATTATAATACGTATAGTCTCTGAATGAAAAAGTTGACGTTAGATTTTTGTTGCCCCCCCCCCCCTTTTGATCTCTCATAATTAATGGACGACCCCTAAGTATCCTACAGGTATTTGCTTAACAAAAAAAAAGATTACCGGTTTCAATATACACAGACGAACTTAAAAAGGAATCAAAAAAACAAAAAAAATAGAGCTAATGGAATTTGAGGGCGGAAAATCGAATTCTGTCACTTACCTTTGTATTCTCCGTCAATGACCAATAGAATTTTTTTTTTTTTTTTTTTTTCATATTTCTTGTAAAAAAAAATTTTACGCGTGTCGGAGGAGGCTAATGTTAATGTTAATCTTAAAATATTTAAGGTAATAGAATTTAAGATTTAATATCAATTTCACTTTGACTGCTTTTATTGTTCTTTTTTATTTCGAAATTACCTCGGCAAAATCAGTTTTAAAATAAAATGTTCTTATTTCGAATCATTCTTATTTAGAAAAATTGAATAAAGATGTTTATAATGAAGCCTAAATGGAATAATAAGGATATTAAATATTTACCAATTTTTTTTTTTTAATACACCTAATTAGATCATTGTAGGTCGTGCGCAAAACTAGCACATAATGAATTCATAATGAATTTTCACAATTAATTTGCAGCTTCGGTTTTGGCAGATACCTCAAATTATTTTCAAGAATTAGGCCTAAGAAAAAAATTCCAGTTATTTTTTTCTCAGTAAATACACACATTTTAATTTTCACAAATTAAAAATGTACAGTAACAGAAAATTAAGGATTATTTCATTTCATTGAGTATTATTTTCCTTTCTCCACTCTTATCAAATTCTTTTTTATTTCTCTTAATCTTATTGAATTTCAGCTTGTTTTTAAGCTTGAAACAATCTTATACGTTAATTTTTAAAAATTAAATCTTAACGACATATTAACATAGATATAAAAAAAAGGCTAGTAAAATAAAACCTCGATTTTTATAGAACGAACGGAAATTTACCTTTAATAATAATCCATTTCGATATTAATAATGAATTAAATTTTCGTTTTTAAATGAGTTTTATGTTCGTGATTAAGCGTGTTGTACTATGCAGTAGAAAATGAAATGAGTAAAATAATAATAGTAAAGGTAATGAAATGATATTTACGTTTCTTTAAAATGGTAACTGTAATTTGTTACTGAACTGTAATGTCAGGACTTATCCCGTTTTGACAGTGGTGGCACCACATTATAATACACACATTCGTAATTATAACATTAACTCGTTATCAATCCACTTATTAAGCCATAATAATTAGTTTCACCATATAATTAGAGTATTCAATACCAGTCACTGATTAATTCACGATACTTTAATTAAATAAGTAAATAAAAAAATGTTGTTTCCACAATATATAAGGTAATAAACTAATAACAATATATATTAAAAAAAACATCATTTTTGGAATATTGAAAAAAAATGTAGTATACATATTTGTATTGACACTTTTTAAGAAGCTTTTTATTATGGACTATCGACTTTTATGAAGCTCTTAACCCTCCTCCCTGCCCAACATACTGTTGTTAAATGGAGGGTTTTACTGTATATAAGATAAAGCAATTCTTTCCATCTTATAAAGAATTAAATTTTGTCAGAAACATTCTAATAAATTTATAAATATGTGTTTACATTCTATGAAGCATAATCTCCGGATTAAAAAAAAAAGTTGCTTACAAGCATTAGTGACTATATTTCGGTCCCCAACTTCCCGGATCTTCATCAGGCGAAGCTCAGAACTTTAAAACTTAAAAAATTTTCTTTCTCTAGAAGTGAAGAAAAATATTTTGTTTCCACACAGTATTATATTTTAAATCGACTTATTCCGTATTTATGTGATATTTAAGAGCAAACGCTTTCTTTATACCAGTTGACTAGCAAATATCCCGGATGGATGCATTGACAGTATGAGTAGAGCAATTCCTCATTGCATCTTTATGTACGAGTTACATTTTCAAAATTTTTACCATTCCCAGTGTTTCGTGTAGGAATAAATTTAACCAACAAAGAGTGAAGATTGCTGTGAATTATTGAAAAATCAAGGATTCCTAACGTTTTTTTCCCTAAAACCAACAGCTTTTATTGTACTTTAATACATTAAAGTTGTTACTATATAGATGGATGACCAATTTTTTGTTTATACTTCAACCACCGAGTTTGACTCCGGAAGTAACAAGTTATCGCATTGACTTGTTCCATACTACTTCTTTGATATTTAATTTGTTGCGATTTTAGCTTCATTGTGAATTTTTCATTAAATAAGTACATTTTACGGAAGTGTGGTATATTTTAACGATATATTTCTTCTTAAGAAAAGCGGTATTTTTCTCCGGATCTTCGGGGTCAGTTTGTTTACACCGGAAGTTCCTGTATTTACATCCCATTCTATTGGCTGTTAAGAAGAATAAGCGGAAATAAGTGGTTCTGTTACTTCTTGATTAGCTTACGTAACTGTCCAGTCATTTATTTTATTTATTTATTTGTAAAGCTGTTGGAACTGTTACATAACGGCGCGACACCACTATAAAATATTAAAACGCTCATCTGCTCTAGTCTTTGAAAACGAATATGCATTTCGATATTAATAATTTACTAAGTAACAAAATGAAGCCATTTATTCATTTTAAAATAAATGAAAGTTAATTTTTGAGATTTCAGACGCCGAACATTAACTTTTGTGATGCAAATTAAAGAGACTCGCTTAAATGCATTGTCCAAATTGGGTTTTAATATTTGACAAACTGTTGTCTGTTGCAAATTGTTTTAATTAAAAGCTCTTGCTTTTTTTTTTTTTAATGTTTGTGTAAGAATTATTATTTGGAATACATAAGTTTTGATGTTTAGAATTATTTTTAGTCGCTGATGAATTCATTTTGAAAAATCTGTAATCATTTTACAGTTCAGTTCATGAAAGAAGGGCATTTGATGACGTAATTTCCTTATGGATTGATGTTTCCAGGACGTAACAGCGCCATCTGTTGCTAAAATCCGTAACTGAATCTTATAAGCATTACGAAAACATTCTGGTTTTATATTTTCTACAGTTACGAATACATTTTTATGTTATTGTTATTATTATGATTGGAATAATTAAAAACGTTCCACACTATTCCTCTTGCTTGGCTATGCAAAGTTTCTCCTTTCTTGGTCACGCTTACGCGATTACAAAAAGACATCTTGGACTGACTGCTCGGAGTTCATGTTGATGACGTCATGACTGGTGACGTTTATTCCAGAAAAAATCGATCGCTACGTAATTACCATATAAGGCAAACCCTTCTTTTTTGAAAAATACTATAGTTCATTCATTGGTAGACTTCTTGGAGAGTTGTATGTACGTAAAGCGTTAGCGATGATAGCGCCATCACTGTAATGCGAGTAATAGAGCTATTATCAGTGGATTTACAGCCTATAAATGTCTTATTTGTTCTTTCAGAATGCTTGTTTATTTATTTATTTATTTTATTAATTATCAAAGGAAATTTTGAATCAAAACATCGAAATTTTAGAAGAGTTTGGAAGTTTGGATGCGGAAAGATTTGTGATGCCGTTACAGTAACTCAAATGCAAAAAACAATCGAATCAATAAATGTATTATTAAAAAAATCAATATATACTTACATTTAATAAAAAGTTATCATAAAAACGCAAAATTGTGAATACATTTAACGGAACTAATTTTTTTCCCTATGATGCTATATTACTTGATGAGGTGTCTTCAGAATTTTCATTGTTTTTAAGTTGTTTTTAAGATTAACTCAAATATAAACAGTCTCTATACAAATTTGTTGCAGGGATTTTGTATTTGGATAATTCTTTTTATCAAAATCTCCTTATTTAGGAATTTATTTGCATTAGTATTATTTAAAACTAAAGGAACTGTAATATTAACGGTGCCCAGCTTGTTTAAATTTAAAGTAAAAGGCCTTATTTCTTATATTAAATAATCATGAGCCCGAGAAAGTGCTTTTGTGTTTCCAATAGGAATTGACTTATTCATAGATCCACACATTCTGTCCGCGACCAGAGAGTGGTTGAAGAAGCATCCCCCGCCTATCTTTCCCTACCCCCGACCGTAATGCACGGGACCGGGTTCACTCACGAGAGATAGATACAGCCCAAGGACCGGGGGGGAGGGGATGCGAACGGCAAATTGAATTAGAGGCGAACTCGTAAGCCTAACTACGAGGTACAGGCCGTGGACTCCCTTTCATCGAGTGCTACAATTACGGCGAAGCGAACCTCTGGCCCCTGCATGTAATGAAGCTCTGGAACAGTTACAGGCATTAGTGGGTGGCGAGAAGGAAACACACCGAAATCCCCCTCCTCATCCTTAGACAATAGGCAAATGGATGTCTTTTAAAACCGTTTCACTGTTAATAACAATATTCCTCTTAACTCTTAAAAAAAAAAATGAAATTTTGAGATTTAGAATGTTCACCAATTTCAAGGTCTGTAAGTAGCAGATTACATAAATTGCATCTACGTTACTGATTAGATCTGTGGATGTGGTGAGCGGGAAAATCAGATTTTGATAGAAAAAAAAAAGATCTTTTAATTCAGTTGAATTCCAGAATTAATCACTTACTCAATAATAAAATGAATATAAGTCAACCATTAAATAGCGATATCTTATTCTTGTATAAATATCTTCTCTGAAAGCTCTAATGGGTGTTTTTCAGCAATTGTTCCACTAATAACCAATCTTTAGGTGTTGTGCAGAAATTTATCTCCAAAACAACATTTTTATGAAGTTATTCTTTTGCATTTTTATTTAAATAAGAATAATGACAATAAGTGCTAACATCAATAAAGTGCTTTTGAATGGTATTCACTCTTATTCTAGAAATACCTTTATATCTTTGATATGCTTGTACTTTTTGAAAATTATACAAATCACTATTGACGAATTGATATGAAGCGCCGTAGCTCTTGACAGTCACATTAAATAACTTCTTATTTGAAATTCATATCCAAAGAAACACTAAATTCAATTTTAATTCGTGTTTTTTCTTCTCAATTCGAATGCATTTCCGCGCATGCATTTTGTTTGAAAATTTTGGCAACAATTCCTCTGTATTTAGCTTCAAATATTGGATATTTTTAGTTTCTTCCGGAGTTAAAATTGTATCGTTGTTAGCATTCCGGAAGCGCCATTCTCAACAACATAAGCATTTTATTAATCTCTTGATTGGTTAATGAATAATTGTGAATACGTTTCACATAAATAAAACTGAAACCAATTTCAATAGCCGCGAATTTCGTTCTTTTTTCTTTTCTTGTTATTATGGGAATATTTTTATGCCGCTCCAGTGACATGATAGGTTTCTGATTTTTATTTCAAATAAATCTTATGTGCAAAAAATGACAGTGATTGGGCGAGTAATCAAGATAAGAAGCTATACGTAAAACTGCATAAAAATCAGATGTAATAAGAGCTCCGATAAAGTTTCCTTCAATTAATTTGTAATCATTTCGAGCTAGATCCTGTTTGAAAATTTATTTGGGTAATACAATTTGATATAGAATATCATTTTATTAAACTCATATACGAATGTATCAAGTCAAGTTCAAATGCATTAAAATGTGAACCCGTATTTTAGGAAATGCTGCAAAAATATAGAGCTTAATATTTATGTATTTTGTTTGACATTTGTGTTGGTTTGTTTAATTAGTTAGTTATTTTTATCAAGGCCCAGTATTATTATGATAATACGTTGCTGTTCGCAGTTTTCCATTGCCATCTTGAACTCTTTTAATTTCTTGTAAATAGGCTTTCAAATAGTTTTGTTTACTGAACTGAATTCTCTAAGGAGGTTGTAAAGAAGGCTATCATTGTAGAAGGTAAAAATGATTTTGATTGTTTATATGAAACAAGATTAGAGGATATTTCGCCATATTCATGGACGGTGTTCTATTTATATTGCAGCACCTGATTCCCCAGTCAGGATTGTTAAAATTAAAGTATCCCTACTTAGAGAACTTTGTAGTGAGTTCTAAGGCTCATAATGAAGAGGAATTTGGACAACCAGGTACTTCAAAGGATGCGCTCGCCATTTATTGGAAAAAAAATCTTACAAAAAATCGTTTTGTCACTAAATGGCGCTATGGCAATAGAATTCACTTGAACAGCTCTACAATTGTTCAATGTGTACTACATTGTGGTCAGCAAGTATTTCCATTCGAAGAACAGCATTTTCTACAACAGAACGTAACATGTCAATTGGAACATCCAGTACACGACGACGTCTAATTGTGTCCTTTCAAATCTGACAAAGAGTTTGACATCCTTCTTGATACATCTAGTTCTTCAAAGAAAACCCACAACCAGAAGTCGCAAGGAGGAAGTCAGTGACTGAAATGGCCAAGATGTCTGGAAACAACGGTTGAAGACCCATTCGTGAAGTATGCCACAGCAATGTTTGCACACAATTGCAGATGTGGGGTGACGCTCATCATCTTGCAAGAATATGGTATCCTTAAAGCACCTACATTGTTACAGCTCTGGTATTGCGAGATTTCTTAATATCACTACAGTGAAGGAATAGGTGATGCTGGGCAGAAGGTGTTCCCTCTTTCAAAACAACGTGGCCTAATGATAAAAGTTGTCCGTAAGTTCACATCACAATTGTCACTTTTGGAGAATGCAACGGGACTTCTTGGATAACAGTAGGGTTTTCTGTTTGCCCAAATGCGACAGTTGCCCATTTAAGCAGAAGTGGTTCTCATCACTCCAAAGGATGTTCCATGGCCGAGTGATGTCTATTGTCATTCGCGCCAGGAACTGAAGTGCGAAAGTGACATGAATATTTGCGTCACCATGCTTTAGCTGCTGTGTCATATGCATCTTATAAGGATAGTATCGCAACACCACCCACATCACTAGCCTTACAGTTGAATTTGGCATGTCCACATCACGGGTAACATCTTAAACATTTATGCTACTTACGCTTAGAGATTGACTTGATAAATCCACGACAGCGTAGCCATATCTTCAACACGATAGGAGTTCACTCGTTTTCCACCTGTACCTGGTTGAACATCAAGATATCCTGGGTCGCTTCAAATTTCGCAGTCATGATGCAAACAGAACAAATAGTCATAGATCCACAACTTACGCGCTTCTGATGCTGGATTTCTCTAATAGCCGCAGCTGCTTTGTTGCTGATGATAGTTCAGCTTCATTAATAGCGTCTTATCCTGCAACGTTGCTGGCGTTGTTGCTGTAGGGCTGCATGATTTAGAAGAGGCTGCTTTGCTTTTATTTAGCTGAGTAGTAAACACACGTTGTGTGTGTGTACTAGATGGTGTGCTCTGTTTTTATCTTAATTTTATTTATTTATTACGTAAGTTATTGTCACAGTGTCATCTAGTGACAAATTTTGCAACTAATTTTTGTCTTTCAGTAAATGTCGAGCGCATCCTTTGAAGTACCTGTTGTTCAAATTTCTCTTCATTACGAGGCTTAGAACGGGCCGACCCCCCGTCCTCAACTTTGTCCCGTAGGTTCTGAACACTGGAGCCTACCCTCCAGTTGCATTGCGCGGTCCTTTGGGCCTGATCGCAACTTTAACTTTAACTTTAACTTTAACTTTAACTAACGAGGCTTAGAACGCTCCAGAGCCCTCTAGCTGTATAACCAACTTTTATTACCTATAGTTTTCTGGGTCTTCCTGAAAGGTTGTTGCTCTGCCTCTTCCTGAGCTAGGTCCATTGTGATAAGTATCAGTATCCGTGTATCGGCCAATTGCTAATTGCACTCCTGCCAAAGAAACTTTCAATTTCTTTGCAGTCTCTCACAGTGAATTGCCGTTTTTGTGTGAAACAACTTTAGCATTTTGAGTTTCTACACTAATCTCCTTCACTTTTCCCATGTTGATTCCAAAAAAATAAGACTTGTTAGCACTTCCATTACAAACTCGAAAATGTTCCTGAACAAAGTCAGCACCTGCATTTGAACCAAAAAGAAAACTGCATTAGGATTAGTTTGCGAGCTAAAAAGCCTAAACAAGTATTAGAATTCGAAGAAATTAACAAAAAAACTTCAGAAGTGCAGCTTTAACATTGTTCATGTGTTATTATGCTATTTTTTATTGCTATTATGCTATTCTTAGAAAAAAATATAAGTAAAATAGATTATTGTTAATTAGAAATTATAATTTTAATTCTTATTTTATAATTAACACCAAAAAATGTCAGATAAATCCCTGATATTTTTGGAAAAAACAAATCAATTAGACTATGGTGAATGTATTCAAACTTTTGACCTGTAGTGTTATGTATCTATACACAGGGTATATATGTATCTATATATACAGGGTGTCTATATTTTAAAGTTCACTATTCTACGCACTCTACAGCAAAAACTACTTATTGGAATGGCACCAAATTTGCAGTACGCTATGGGAAGGACATTCATTGAAAAAAAAAAAAAATAGTTTCAAAAATCACCATCAGGAGTGATTGTAGGCGTACATGGTAACAGAAATGCAAATTTGCGTTAGCACATCATCCTTCGTATCACAGTTTAAGCACCAGCCTCACACGCGTTTTCCTTTGCTTTTTGTGTTCATCTCAAAATGACGTTAAGTTACGAGAACGTGCGTTACTTGTGAAATTATTTTACCAAAACGGGAATTCTGCACCAGAAGCTTTGCTCAGCTTTAGGTCGTTGAAAGGTCTTCGACGAGGTCCAATGTCTGCAAAGGGGTTACGAAAAATGATCCTCAAATTTGAGGAAACAGGGTCGTTGAATGTGAAAGCCGGAAGAGAACGAAAGCCTGTTGCCGCACAGGTGGTTGACGATATAGCGACCAAGATGGAAGAAAAGATAAGATATCAAATGTCAGGGCCAGCGTCAGTGTATAGCGTAAATTCGTTGGGCCAGGTTGTTGTCACGGTCCACAAACAAGGTTCGGAACATTTATGTGCTACTTTCCTTACAAAATTTCTCACGTTCAGCAACTGCTGCCTCCTGATCCGCGTCAACGAGAGACCTTCGCACTACAGTTCTTAGCTCGGATCAAGATTAACCATGAATTGCTCTGGAACATTCTCTGGACGGACCCATTTCCATCTGCATGGTTCACTTAACACGCATAATTGTCTCATTTGGGCGAGAGAAAATCCCAATGCATGTCTGAAAATTCCTTTACATTTCTCAAAAGGGACAGTTTGATGTTGGTTTACGTCAACATTCATTGTTGGACCGTTTTTCTTCAAGAGCGTGGGCGCACAGGTCGCAGTCCATGTTCCGTTATTGGCAATCGATCTGCATCATTACTAACCATGTCAGTGATTCCAGCACTCCAACAACGTCAGGGTCTTGATTCAACAGTGTTCATGCAGGATGGTGCCCCTCCACACATCGCCAATTGTGTTAAATAGGCGCTCCGCAATCATTTCACTGATGACAATTCAGTACTGCGTGGTTCGCACGCTTACCGGATCTCACCCCATGTGATTTTAGGCTGTGGGGCTATCTTAAAGATCTGGTTTATCGTGACAACACAGCAGTCTTGGCAGATCTTACAGCAAGCGTATCACCTCACATGCTCAACATTTCTAGGGACACCTTGCGTTCAACATGCGATTCTACGATTTCAGATGGTAGCAGATAATGGTGGTCAACATACTGACCTTGTTGTGATGTGACTGTACCCATCAGCATTGTACTGCGTTGTCAAGGTCAGATCATGCCTACAAATGCCCCCTGGCGGTGATTTTTGGACCTTTTTTTTTTTTTTTTTTTTCAATGAATGTCCTTCCCATGGCGTCATTACGACGTACTGCAAATCCGGTGCCATTCCGATAAGTAATTTTTGCTGTAGAAAGCGAGGAATAGGTGAACTTTAATTATAGCCACCCTATATATATTGGTACATCTGGTACACACATATGTGTGTGTGTACCAGATGGTATGCGCTGTTTTTTTCTTTCTTGAATGTTAATTTTATTTATTTATTTTTCTATTTTTAAAATTTTAAGTTGTATTTTTAGGTTTTAAAGTCGTAAGTGGAAGCCTACACCGGTTTATAGAGTTTTTAGGCCATAAAACATTATGAAAAGTCAATTCATATTAATGGCAGGGAGGGTGGTGTTGAGACAAAGCCTTCCACATTTACTTTTACCTTATTTTTTCATCTATCGTTCTATTTTTTATCTTCTGTCCGGTTTCATGAACGTTTTGATTTCTAATATGGGGAAAAACTCGTGGTAATTGTATCTTTTTTTCACTGTTATTTTATGTTACGAGAGATGCTCATGAAATCGCTCTGTCTGTGTGTTCCAAAATAACTCTTGAACCTCTGGATGGATCTTCTTGGAACTTGGCTTGCATTATTAAGAATAAGACAGGGCCTAATTTTTAGATCCTTAGCAAGAAATTGGCGCCCGAACGTGAAACAAATCTGCATCAGAAAGCTTTAGAAACAAAACACGGATATCTAGTAACGGAATATTAATCCACTAATTTGAGCGCACTTTGATGCGATTACCGTTCATCGGATTTAGGAAACTTAAATAATGCGGATTTAATTCATGTTTTCGGAAAATGAAAAATTTCTACTACACTAAAAACTTGTCTATCCGCATTTGATGGGACCGCGCTCATTGAGGATAAGCGAAATTTCGGATAACCCCGAATCTATTGTATTAAACATGTACTGTACATGTTATTAATATTAACTACATTAATTACTGTATATTAAATGTTATTAATTGAGCGACAGTTACATAGTTAAAAGTTGCGGGCATATAATAACTTGTTTACGTTATTAAATATTGATTAAAGCGACGGAAAAATGTTTTGTGTATTTTGAAAATATGCTAAAAATCTTTTCGGATAAACGAGTTTTTAGTGTATTTGTATTCGACAAGTGCAGTTAACAAGTAACTGAGGCTTTTCGTTTGTATCGTTTTCACGACAAAACAAAAAAACAATAAAAAAAAAATTTCATGGAACAACATTGTAAGGAAAGTAGACTGTAAGTTCTTTGTTTTAAACAAGGAAATACCGTGCAAACAGGTGTGCAGGCTATAACCTTGTTTAAAAGCTATGATCAGCACACGTAAAACCATATATTTAATATTTAGGTCGTAAGTTCCTTGACGAATTTCTTGTTATTATTTTATAACAACCATTTGACCTGTCAATATCGAATGCTTATTAGCATTGCTGTAGTCCTCTTTGATTAATGGATCGTTTTAACCTTCGTAAGAATGGGTAAGTTATTGGTCAATTTGTGTTGAACGGTGGGGTTAGCTTTTAAGGGGACAGACTCCATTCCATTATTGTTTTAGGATCTGAAAAAGAAGTGCACGTGGCAGAGTCCATTCAGCTATTAGGTGGCAGCCGGGGCACTTTGTCGTCTGATCACGTGAGGCTGTGCTTCGCTAATTGTGAGCGAAGAAGCACGTGCTGTGCCTCGACATGTCCTCTTGCTCATCCTCCATTAGTTTTCGCGAACTTTCTGCAACTGTCTTCACTTTTTTTGGGGGGGGGGAGGGGGGAACTGAGAATAGAAGGAGTATGTCTTAGAATGTCCGTAATTACATAAATGTTAAAAAGAAAGAAATATAGGAATTATTAAAACATGGTCGACTTCCTCTTTAGATATCAAAGGACTCGAAGCCTGTATATATTTCGTACATCCCTTTTACATGATTGATATATTACTTTCATCACGTTTTTAATAACTTCAGAATATACAAATGAAAAAAAAATGCAAGGAGTTGAAATGGAATGCCAAGTAACGCCATACGAATCAGTACATTTTAGAAATTTACTATAATATTTAATAGTAAATTTGATTTTTGGTAAATTTGTATTAAAGTTCTTAAAACTGTATGTGTTCTCTTGAGGCCTTCTTTTAAAAATTGACACGCCCTACACTGTCATGAAAGGTAATGTAAAGTTATTTTTATATTTTTTTTTAAAAGTTCAAAAGTAAAAAAAGTAAAAAAAAAAACTGTATTTTTTATTGTAATTCATTTAATTGTTTTATTCAAAGACAGCCATAAACTTAAATTTGTTGATTGATCAACAAGTTATGGGTTCGAATCCATCCTAAGACATTCTTGTGTCTGCTTTCCTGTTCACAGTTTCCTATATTTTTCATGGGAAGTTACAAAAGGGTAAATCAATCATTGTGTATTGATGATTCCTTAGTAAAAATTCTCCTTTTCTTCTTCCTCCTCTTATTCTTGGAGTTCTTCAAGGCTCAAGTCTAGGTCCAACTTTTTGTTATAAAACACATAAATGATTTATTTAATTATATTAAAAAAAAGTACAATATATGTTTATGCTGATGACTTAATTCTACTGAAAAATGAAAAAAAAAAATCTTCATAGTTCAGATATTAGTTTACAAAAAGATTTTGATGTATCAAAACATAGACTCATGACAAATAGCTAGTGATAGTAAAACCAACTTCATTGTCAAATACCCTAAAAAAACAAAACCCAGATTTTCTACCAAAATTCATTTTTATAATCATAAATGTTTACATTATGGTAAAAAAATTATACCGACTGACAAGAAATTCTTAAAGAGTAAATCAAATGATTTACTTAGGACTAACTGTTAGGACTAACTATTAAAATGATAGTTTATTTCAATGAATCCCATGTAAAAGCATCTTCAAAAAACTACAACAGCCTAGATATATTACTACATCAAAAATATATTACCTATAAAAATTAGAATTCTTAAATACTTTGCTTTTTTTTTTCGATTACCAAATTTAAATTTTGTAAATATTATCTTGTACCACTAAATCAAATTTAGAATTTAACAATTTACAAAACAGAACTACTAACATATTTTCTATAACAATCACAAAAAGATAAGGAGAATAATAAAAAAGAAGAAAAGGGGGGGGGGGGGGAAGAAATAAGTAAAATTAAGTTGTCTTGATGTATTTTAATTAACAGCATTTTATATTCATACTTTTATTGTTATTTCTTGTTTGGTCTTTTTTTTTTTGTTTATTTTGTAACTCATTTGCTTATTGTACCAGAATTAGTATAGATTATATAAGATTTTTATACTCTATTTAAAATTAACTTCTTGATTATATATATATATATAAATGGATTTTGTTTATATCACAAGCACCTGTATTAATTTTTTTTTTTTTTTTTTTTTTTTTTGCTGCTAGCAGAACTTTATTATTACTTATCTGATTTATCGAGAAAATACTATTATTACTATTATTAATGCTAAATAAATAAATGCAAGAGATAAGAATAAAGCGTTTTCACATTCTAAATTCAACATATCTTAGGATTCTCTCATGAATTCTTTTCAATTACTGTGATAAATGGATGGAGATTCATTTTTATAGGTAATGTTTGCAGCAAACATGATTGATATGAATTTTTTGTGACTTTGATTGCAAATAGATTTTTCAATTCGGCATTTTGTTTGTTTGTTTGTTTGTTTGTTTAATTTTGAAATGTCCAAGGCAATAGTAATCTACATTACAACGTTTAGAATATGTGACTATTCTTGAGATATACTTCACAGACTAGTGGATAAAAGCCTTTTCAGTTTTCATATACAGTCGTACCTTTATTTATTTAAAAAGAAGATTCGCTTTAAAGCGCTTCGCTAATACGGCGCTTTTCAATTTTAACTTATTCATGTTTCAAATTTTTGGCGCTTGCATTGCCCTTTAAGATGGTTTTCGGCGGTATCGCGCATATCAGATGACTCTAAGCGTAATCAAATATCAACTTTTGTATCGTTTCTTTTTTTAGATCTAGCGCTATTGCGCACAATATGTATAAATATCTTTTTAGGTTTTTATATGCTTTGTGAAGTTAAAAAAAAAAAAACGTTGCGTTTCGGTCTAAGGCGATATTCGTTGTACGGGAACTTCACCCCCCTTATTAGGAGTAGATCATCACAGTAGATGATTTATAAATTATATAAAAAATAACGGGAATAACTGACGACTAAAACGCCTTAGCCATCTATCTCGTTAAGACATTGTAATATATAATTCGAAATGTTATGTAAGGCATATAAGGTGAGGGGGATGGTGAAGCATCTTCAAAATGTAAAGAATAGACCATTTTGTCTTAGATTTTTTTTTTTTCGTTGGATGGCCGATTGAGGGAACTTTGCTCTACTCCCCTTCCCCGACACACACACACACACACCGAAATCAAATCTTTTATACGCCCTGATTTTTAAAAATACGGAAAAATGATCTTTTAGAATTTGAGATGTGTCAATTACTGTATAATTTTAGTTATTGTGTTACTGTATTCCTTTCAGTATTGTTTTCTTGTTACTACTTATTCTACTTTTATAACATTCATAAAAAAAAGTTCAAGATTTTTAATTTCTTAATTAATTTGTTTATAAATTTTACAAACTTTTAATTTATTAGTATTAACCATAAGCCTATTGAAAACGATTCTAGCCATGATTTTTATTAATTTTTATTTAATTTAGTTCGGAAAAAAAGCTGAGTCTTTTTAAATATTAAAAAGAAAGAAAAACAATGTTTATCCAAACATAGTTTTTTTTTTTTAGTTAAACAAGTGAGCGAAGTGGCTTGGCTCTGCATTTTCGACTGGGAAGCACTTGTTTGGATCACCCTGTATCCTTTTAATTTAGTGACGACGATCGTATGGAAGTGAGCATTTTGGGTTGAATGCTATTCTTTATATTATCCAACATCACAATTTCTATCCCATACATATTTCATGGTGCATCAT